>JARGYO010005603.1:17545342-18254720 GCA_029206835.1 Rana muscosa
AAGTGAAGTCAAGACAAAAACAAGACTGACCATATGATATAATATATTTGAGATGTAGTCTCAAAAATATATATGTTTCTTAGAATATATTTAAAAAAAAAAAAAAAAAAAAAGGAATGACTGTGTATATTGTGATCATAAAATGTTATATATTCGTATAGATAGTATATAAAATGCGCTTGGCATGTAATTTAAACATATATGATAACATTATCAAGTGTGAAAAATGTTTAAATAAATTTGTGTTTTATTTTTTATTTTCTGTTTTTTGTTTCTTGTGATATGTTTTTTTGTCTTTTTGTCTTGTTTTTTGGTGTTTTATCTTTTATTTATTTTATATTATATTTTTTCTTATATTTTTTCATTTTTATTTTTTATTTTTTAGGGTGAAACACGAGTGTAGTGAATTCCAAAAAATGTGAAAAAAGAATGATAAAGTGTGTATAAAATATGAAAAAAAGGATTTTTATGTCTTTCAGAGAAAGAACATGGGATGTAAATGATAATAGGTGGTAAATGCAAATAAGGAAGTGTAAAAATTATAATAAATGAATAGAATGGATAAAAAATAAATAAATGCGTACATACAGTATCCATGTCATGTCCATGCACATATAAGGCTTAATATAAGGCTATAGTGTGATTGCACATTTATATCCATAACGGATAAGGAAGGAAAAGTTGTCTGTTCTTGTGGAAGCCGTGTGAATTAGTGTTTTATGTTCTTATAGACAATAAAAATACATAGTCAAGTGCATATCATATAGATACAAGAATGTGGACCAAAATAATGGACCCAGAATGGACTATTTCATTGCGGAGCATTGACATAACTGTGAAATGTACAAATCTATGCTGCGACTAAGCAGGTCTGTATGTCAGACCAAACAAAGTAGCAGTGTCTCATTTAATATAAATTTATATTTTGTTATTTCCTCAATTAAAAACATGAACTAATATGATAAAAAAATCCTTCATAGCATATAATTATTCATGCGTTTAGAAATGTACACTCGTGTATACAGCACATAATGTGGGTGCAACATAAAATTGATAAAATCTGCATTCAAATAGATGAAGATATATATCAAATGAACGATTGTACCAATTTCTCTGATGTGACCGCAGTGTGTATGTAGACATATATAAGATTTCGTTCATTTGATATATATCTTCATCTATTTGAATGCAGATTTTATCAATTTTATGTTGCACCCACATTATGTGCTGTATACACGAGTGTACATTTCTAAACACATGAATAATTATATGCTATGAAGGATTTTTTTATCATATTAGTTCATGTTTTTAATTGAGGAAATAACAAAATATAAATTTATATTAAATGAGACACTGCTACTTTGTTTGGTCTGACATACAGACCTGCTTAGTCGCAGCATAGATTTGTACATTTCACAGTTATGTCAATGCTCCGCAATGAAATAGTCCATTCTGGGTCCATTATTTTGGTCCACATTCTTGTATCTATATGATATGCACTTGACTATGTATTTTTATTGTCTATAAGAACATAAAACACTAATTCACACGGCTTCCACAAGAACAGACAACTTTTCCTTCCTTATCCGTTATGGATATAAATGTGCAATCACACTATAGCCTTATATTAAGCCTTATATGTGCATGGACATGACATGGATACTGTATGTACGCATTTATTTATTTTTTATCCATTCTATTCATTTATTATAATTTTTACACTTCCTTATTTGCATTTACCACCTATTATCATTTACATCCCATGTTCTTTCTCTGAAAGACATAAAAATCCTTTTTTTCATATTTTATACACACTTTATCATTCTTTTTTCACATTTTTTGGAATTCACTACACTCGTGTTTCACCCTAAAAAATAAAAATGAAAAAATATAAGAAAAAATATAATATAAAATAAATAAAAGATAAAACACCAAAAAACAAGACAAAAAGACAAAAAAACATATCACAAGAAACAAAAAACAGAAAATAAAAAATAAAACACAAATTTATTTAAACATTTTTCACACTTGATAATGTTATCATATATGTTTAAATTACATGCCAAGCGCATTTTATATACTATCTATACGAATATATAACATTTTATGATCACAATATACACAGTCATTCCTTTTTTTTTTTTTTTTGTTTAAAAATATATTCTAAGAAACATATATATTTTTGAGACTACATCTCAAATATATTATATCATATGGTCAGTCTTGTTTTTGTCTTTACTTCACTTTTGTTTTTATCTTTATTTTCATTTTCATTTCATTTTCATTTTTATTTTTATTTCATCTTTTCACACACTTGCACATAATCTTTCTTTTTCATCACGATTTACAAATAATCTCTTCACCTTTCCACATAATTTTCTTCCATTCACATTTGTTTTCACTCAGCCATCATTCACACCTGTGTATTATCACAATTAACACCACCGGATTCTTTTTGATTGATATCCAATGTCTGTTGGCTTTTGTGAACCATGTGATCTTCTGTATGATTTGTATTCAATTGAAGCATATTCTCATTTTGTGTTAGCAATGACTAAGCACTAGACCTTAGTGCGAAACGCGTCTGCTGTGTCTGTTTATTTTGCTGTGACTTGCAGTGCCTTATGTGTGTTTTACCTAAATAAAGGCAACCTTGATGGTTCTCGGAGTGCGGCTGTCCACATATCCTGTTTCTTCTTCACCTTGTGTTCTTAGATTGGCCAATAAAGGGCCAGAATTTTTGTAAACACTCGTGGTGCTGTGGCCAAACCGAAGGGTAAGGCTCTGAACTGAAAATGGCGCCCTTCTACTGCAAAGCGTAGAAATTTTTGGTGGACTGGAAAGATGGGAATGTGCAAATAAGCATCTTTGATGTCGATCGCGGCTAACCAATCCTCCCCTTGTAGGGCAGTGGCCACCGATCGGATCGACTCCATCGGAAAGTCCTGATATACAGGAATTTGTATAGCCCTTTTAGAATTAATATGGGCCTCCCGTCTGCGTTTGCTTCGGAACTGTAAAGAGGTTTGAGTAAAACCCGAACCCTCATTCTTCCAGGGGAACCTCCATAATTACTCCTTGGAGCAATAGTTGTTCTAGTGCCAACAGGAGGGACTCTCTCTTCCGGGGATTCCTTGGCACGTTTGACCTCAAAAATGGGAAGGAGGAGAGTCTTTTAACTCCAAACTGTATCCCAAACATACTGCGGAGAGCACCTATCTGTCTTGATCGTGTCCCGCCAGGTCTCTTGCGAACAACTGGAGTCCTCCCCCCACCCGACTGAGTGGGGGCAACCCTTCAATGAATTTAACTTTGGGGGAGGTTTTGTACCTCCCCTGACCCAGGGTTTCTCATTACCCTGCTATTGTCCCTGTTTTTTACCCCCGGGAATTGACCGAGGAGGCCGTCGGAACTGTTACATAGCCGATGCCCCAGGGACTGGAGAAGCAGGCCTCTTAAAGAGGGACCTCTAACTCTGTTTTTAACCGGCAAGAGCGTATTTTTACCGCTGGAAATTTTCTGGATATATTTGTCCAGGTTTTCCCTGAATAAGCGTTCACCATGAAATGGGACGCTAACCAGCCATTCTTTACAGGGAGCTTCAGCAGACCAGTTTTTGAGCCATAGAAGCCTACGCATATAGACAGCGTAAGGCGGGAGGCCTGATGGACTGAATCCTTTATGGCGTCAACCGCAAAGCCTAAGGCTCTAGGTAGATCAGCTAGGGCAAGGCCTACTGATCTGTCAAGTCCCTCAAGACCTGTTTCAACTGATCCTTCACTGCTTAGCAGACCTCACTGCTGGTTGTGTCACCAAGCTTGCTGTAGAAAGAAGCAGACTTTCATAAGGACTCCAATCTTTTATCTATTGGGTTCTTGAACATTTGGACATTATCCATTGGACATGTCAGTGATTTATACATACAAGAGATGGCTGCGTCCACTGTAGGGACCTTCCATTTTTTTTTTTTTTTTTTTTTTGATGAACTTATCCTCCATGGGATAGACCACCGGAAATCTCTTGGGGGAATAAATATTTTCTCAGGACGTTCCCAATCCTGGTAAATTAGCCCTTTCAGTAAAGGGTGAAGTGGAAAAGAACAGACAGTCTGGGGGCTTCTAGCGACCCCAACGAGGATACAGTAGTGGTTGATGGTTCCGCAAGGTGCATTTTTAAATGCTGATCGGACCATGTTAGTCAGAGACTGAACCCATAATCTTTCAGCTTGAGATGCTGAGAAAAGGTTCCCCCACTGTTGATTCCTCTATAACAGAATCAACCTTATCCTGATCCCCTTCAGGCAGGTCGATCCCTGTATGGGACTGTTGCTCTGCTAACAGGCACTCTGAAGGAGGAGACGGAGATCGGGCGTGCTTTCCCTGACAGGGAGGCAGCGATCAATGTTGACAATCTCTCTCTAATCCTCCCAGAGCTGAGGAAAAAACACATACACAGGAGCAGGTGAACTGAGGACAGCCACAGTACCAAGTACCCCTGCGGGGTCTCTACGGTCACTTACCTCTGAACTTCAGGGGAGACTGGTGCAGCAGAAGCATGCCCAAGATCCTCAGAGCCCGATGAGACCCCCTTCGCTTCCTGGAAGATTCAGTTCCGGAGCTTCTGGACGGCATATTCCTAAGCCTAAAGCTGAGGTATTCCAGCCGTAATACACCACTTTTACTGAGAATAGTCTAGCACAATTGCTGCTATATCACAGTTGGTGTCTACTAAAGTGCCTTTCTAGGGGATGCCTGCATCAACCGCCTCTGTGTGCCTTTATACTGTTGCTAGCTCTGTCTGTGCACTTCAATAGCCAGCTATAATGTGCTTTAAAACACGCTGGACGCCCGCACATGCGCAGTAGCGCCGCAGCGCACACCTGAGCGTCATCCACCCGCTCCGCCCCTTTTTCCAGATCGCCTCTATATATAGAGGCGCGTGCACGCGCGCGGGCACGTGCGCCTTGGGCACCTTTTTTGAAAACAATAAGGAGCTAGATGGGAGCCAGGGTCCCTTTGCCGCAGGGCCCGGGGATGGATGAGCGCAGCAACAGGGCAGAGGAGACAGCTTCCCAGCAGAGAACATACCAACTGCCTGGATTTGATTCTGGAAGAAAAAAATCCACATTACAAGAAAAAGAACCATAGCGGCCTCTAGTGTCTAACACAGGTACCGCGGTCTTACATTTTTTTTTTTTTTTTTTTCCTTGCCTACTATTAATTTTTTTTACATTTTCTCAGTAGTAACAGGCATACACAGAATATTAGCGGGAATACCTTAGGTAACAGGCAGAAAGACAAAATAGGCTTGGGGGTCCCTCAATAGAACCAAGTTCCCGAGGGCCCCCACTTACCTTTTCCTCGCCGCAGGACTCTGTTTGGTCCACAGAAGCCCAAACTTCACCTATCACGGCAGGCATTGTAATCAAACCTTCAGGGACCGGGTTCCCAAGGATTCCACTCCCCTGGACCTGTATAGCACCCTGCACAGAAAACATCTTGGTCGTGGGTATGACCAGAGCTCTGGATCCCAGGGTCCAGCCCTCCTAAGAGAGGCATTACAGGCAAAACCTTGCTCTTCTCTGCAAGGCCCGGGTACCGACCATTTAGCTATGAAGCTTTTTTGGTCGGATCCGGAATAGCTTACTGAGGCCCAAAAGAACCTGTACGCAAGCTCAGTGAAAAACACATGTTACTTCTTGGCCAACACCTTAGACACTGGCAAAAAACTGAGGTGCTCCCGGATGGGAGGGGCTTATATAGGGGAGGGTACTTCCGGTTTTGGAAGTTGCCAGTGCCAGCACCTGAAGGTATCTATATAACCCATTAGTAATGACTATGTCGCTCTGTGTCCCGTGATGTACGAGAAAGAAAATCACGTCGCTAAAAACGTTGTTTTTTTAAATGACATTAAAAACGGCCGTGTGTACGCGGCAATAGTCTACTATGGGAGGACAATCCGGGTCAGATGCAATCTGGGCGGTCTTGTTTATTTTTCTAGGGACAAAGAGGCTCCTTCAATACCATTACTTTCTCTGTTAGAAAGTGCAAACATGAGAAGAGATCCACAACTGAGTTTTGTGAAATGTACAGTATAATTAAAAAGGACATTTTCTCTCTCAATAACAAAGAAAAGGATTAGACTTTCGAAACATAATCCGATGATGTTGATCTTAAAAGTGCAAGTAAAATCCCCCATTGTTTTCAGCCAAGGAAGATGCCATCTTTGCCTGTTTAATCTACAACTGCCATGATGCTGCACATGTGATCAGTTATGACACCAGCCATTGGATGATTTGACAGTTTGGTTGAGAGCACAACCAATGGGAGTGTTACATTTCCGGCACGTTTACTTCCGCTTTAATTCTAGTTTGACAGCCTTTTGCCCACAAGTACTAGAGCAGGCCGCAGCAGGGTACTTCTTGTACCAGTTGACCTATATTACGAAAGCTCTTGTTCAAAGCACCCCTGTGGCACCAGTTTATATAACTTTAAAATACATAGAGGACTGTGAGTGACAAAGCTACATACCTTCTGAGGGGAAGGTGAACTTTTAATGTAGAATGGATTGTTTGCTTGTTCTTCTTTCCGTACAGCACGCCTCTGGAGAAAAAAAACAAAAAACAAAATATTGGAAAAGTTATCTTCAGTTTATAAAATAAACGAAGATAATGAATAATAGCTAGGGGAAAAAAAAAAAAAAAAACTTTTCTGGAGGCCTAGGAAATAGATGGTAAAAAGTCAAGAATTCCAAAATCTTCAATAGGTTAATAAAATTTGTACTTTGCATTCCAGGCAACAAAATGCTTGCCAGCCATTAGTATTAGAACCACAGGTGCTCTGTGATCAGATACCAAGTTCTTTACTGGGACCTAGAGGCTAGAAATACATTGGAATTTTTTTTGGCGATCCTTCAAGAAATATTCTCAAACAAATTTCTCTGAATGAACAAAAATATATTTGTGTAATTGGTGGTTGTTCTCTCTGATCAGTTCAAGTCAAACCAGGACTTTTGAAATTATATAAAAAACATTTTTCCCCCCCCCCATCATACTCCGTGCTACTGGGAACCACAACGACCGGTAGTATAATATGCTGTCATTTAGGAATGTTTTTAGAAAGAGAAGTGTTAATAGTTTATTCTGATCAATTCACAAAATTAGAAAGTAAATGAACAGAAGAGAAATCCAAATCAATAGTTGCGAACTACCCTTTGCCTTCAAAACAGCATCAATTCTTCTAGGTACACTTGCACACAGTTATTGAAAGAACTCGGATGGTAGGTTGTTCCAAACACCTTGGAGAACTAACCACAGATCTTCTGTGGATGTAGGCTGCCTCAAATACTTATGTCTCTTCAAGTAACCCCAGACAGACTCAACATTGATATTAGGGCTCAGTGGGTCTCCAATCATCAAATTTCTGGAAGTAAACCCTCGCTTAAAAAACAAAACAAAAAAAAAAACACCTCTGCAAGACAAAGGCATAATTGAGCTAGTATACTAGCTCATCTTGAATTACTTACCTCACATCGAAGCCCCTGCAGCGGTCCTCGGTCACCTCCTCTGTCGCCGCCATGATACCCGGAGTATGCGCACGGGAGACGTCAGCGTTCATTAAACGGCACGCACAGTGCGCCGTAGACATCGGTGCCGCCTTTCTTGCAAATATCTCCTTAACCGTGTAGGTCAAGGCATTGTTTCTCAACTCCAGTCCTCAAGGCGCCCCAACAGGTCATGTTTTCAGGGTTTCTCTCAGATGAAAGGGCTGTGGGAATTACTAAGGCAGTGAAACTGATTAAATCACCTGTGCAAAATAATGGAAAACCTGAAAACATGACCTGTTGGGGCGCCTTGAGGACTGGAGTTGAGAAACATTGGGTTAAGGAGATATTTCTTGCACCTACAGGTAGGCATAGAGCCCCTTTACACTGGTGCCGTCCATAGCGTCGGCGGTAAAATGCAGCTATTTTACCGTCGGATTTGCGGTGCATTTCGGCCGCTAGCGGGATGCTTTTAACCCCCGCTAGCGGCCGAGAAAGGGTTAAAACCTCCCGCAATGCACCGCTACAGAGGCGTATTGCCGGAAGTACAGCCCCATTGATTTCAATGGGCAGGAGCGCATTAGGAGCGGCAGGCAGGACTTTTTCTGATGCCCTGCCAGTGCAACGCTCCAGGGTGAAAGCCCCCTGGCTTTCACACTAGAGACAATGGAGCAGCTGTTTGAGGGCGGATTGCAGGCGCTATTTTTAACGCTATAGCGCCTGCAAAACGCCCTCAGCGTGAAAGGGGTCGAAATCTAGGCTTACCTGTAGGTCAAAGTGGTCTGTAAGGGTTTACAACCACTTTAATGACATTGGCTGTATGCTTGGGGTCGTTCTGCTTTAGAATAAATTTGGGGTATGGCATGATAGTTAACCATCTGACTGTATTTCTCAGCATTGGAGGACACCATTGATGCTGACCAAATCTCCAAATCTACAGAGCCCAAAAAACCTAACTGAACCCAAACTGAAATAGGGCAGCAATGTGTAGTATTATGTTTCCCCTAAAGATGTCAGTAGTCGCACCATTGTTGATCTCATGTTACTGGCCATTCGTTCGGGTTATGCGGATGAGGAATTTTAAATACCAGCAATATGGTGCACCGCACTATCGCTGGGACATGAGAGGCTCTCTCAATAACATTCTGCAAGGAATTTGGATAGGACATAGGAGGTGCTGTTAAATTCCCTCCACGTTCCCCCGGACTCAAGTATAACTAAAATGCAAAAGTTTTTATTAGGGATTAGAGCACCCGTCAGCTTTTATTGCTGTCTGTGTCCCCCGTTAAGGAGATTCACCCACTCTATTTGTCCCATTTACCATTACCATTGAAAGTGAAAGTAAAAAGAAAACCCCAATTTTTGGGTTGTCCCCAGAAAAGTAATAGATGGGAAATCTTCCAATGGGGAAACAAGTTCTGGTGAGCTGGGGGTCCCGTAAGAATTTCTTTGATTTGCAGAGATATCCTCTCACTCCCTGTTTGGCTATTGGACAAAAAGTTAAAGGGAAATATCTGCAATGGGACAAAGATGGCAAAAAAAAAAAAACAAGACCGACAGCGGTATAACCCTCTCTTACTCTATCCGAAATGAAAAAAAATAAAAAAAAAGTTTTGCCCATAGTTCTACTTTAACACTCCTCGATGTCTATCTGTGGTGAACATTAAAGGATGTGGTGTACAGTAGAAAACCAACCACACTAAGGGAAAAAAATGGAAACATCATTCAGAGCAATGCCTGTGGACATGCTACTCAATGTTGTTGGGGAGGGCGTGACACTGCATTAAATGCTCTCAAGTGCAATATGGCGACACTGGAAATGCGGCGGCAGTGATCAGGGACAATGGGATTGGTGTGGTGGTGTTGGTGGTGATCAAGGAGGGGAGGGGGGGGGCTTTGGGGAGGAACTATAAATGCTATCTGAAGAGCAATATCAGCAGATCACTCTTCCAAGCATTGCACATGTGAACAAGCTCTTATGGTGACACTTTGACTGGGGCAGCATCGCGATTAGGGACACCGGGAATGCGGCGTTGGCGCTCTGGTGACATTGTAGTGCTGTGATCATTTACAATGGCTGGTTGCTCGGATATCACTGTAGTTTTTTTTTTTTTTTTCGTTTTAAATTTATTTTTACACACACAGATTGCTCATACAGGCATGATAACAGCAAAAGCAATCACTGCCTGTCACTGTTGAGCTGCATTCATGCAACGGTTACTACTGTGATCACTGTAATTGGTCACAGTGGTACAGGGCTACTGGGATTGGCCTTGTACCATGTGATCGCTGTCACCAATCACAGCCATTACAGTAGTACAGCTGTATGAATGTCAGTCTTTGTTTACTACTGTTAATAAGATCGCTGTGATTGTCAATGACAGCGGTCCTGTACTCTGGTCTGTGTGGGGGAGGCACCCGCATGTCATATTGGGACACAGTGCCCATCTGTGCAGCCATGTGTCCCAGTAGACTTCTAAGGACTGCCAGCACAGGGATGCAAGCAACAAAGCAGCAAAGTATGGAACTACACAGGGGCACGCAGTCAAGTGCCCAATGTCAAAGGACTCTTCCGGACAAAACATTAAAGCGTAGCTCCACTTTAAAGCCTCCTCCCCTGCTCCTGTATGTGAAATGGAGCTTTAGCGGAGGGGGAGCGGCTACATGGTCTTGACAGATACCGCTTCCACTCTGACCGCCTAGGCAATCGGAAGTTCTCACCCGCCCTCTCTCCCAAAGTCATCTGGGATACGACAGGTCCCAGAAGACTGCAGGACGATTCAAAGTACATGGCACTGCTCTCACATGCACAGTGGGCACCCGGCTGTGAAGCCGCAAACTGCCACAGCAGGATGCCCAGCAGTTTTTGTAGCTGCTGACTTTTAAAAAATATCACTCAAGAGACTGGAGCTCCTTTTTCAAGACAAAAAAGTAGCCAGAAATGGTTAAACTGAAAAAATGCACAGTGCACTCCCGATAATGGATTATGTGCTTTGCTTCTTGCGCTATTTTGTTAAAATGAGCTTGTAAAATTTAATTTGTGACTGAAAACAAGCTGTATAAGTAAGCCATTGTCTGGTATTGGGGTCATAAAAATTAAGTGGCTGATGTACATTTTCTTACCCTTGCCAACTCTTCTTCATCTATTTCTGGTCGAGAAGACTTCCCGTGTGTCTGTTTCTCATCCTGAAATATTGCTTTGGGCTTTTCATCTTCTGATTCACTATCAGATGGTGGTTCATTTATCCAAGCATCCAAGTCTAAGCTGCGAACAGTAAAGAAAAATAAAATGTTAAAAGAACTCCAGAAAAAAAAAATCCTTTTAAAATCTGCTGGCACGCAAGGAATTGGGTACAAAGAGATGAAATCCACTTACTGGATCTCTCTTATGTTTAGAAATTACTGGTTCACCAAGTGCCAACAGCATAGCTTACACTATACTACAGCACTTAAAGGTTCCTACACCCCTGGAAGAATGAGCTTTCCCTTTAACGGGAGGAGTTTTAAGTTTCAGACCATAGGCCTGAATGACCAATTGACAGACCCAATTGGCAATGGAAGCTTTGGAAGATGCCTGCCCCCTTCTTGGTAAAACAAAAAAAGGAGTCTGATCCTCAGATCTAGACAAATAAACCTTGACTGCCCGGACAACGTCCAAAGAATGCAGTTGTCTCTCTTCAGCCAAATGAGGCTGAGAGAAAAAAAAATAATGCAAAATAATGTCCTGATTTAAATGAAAGGCCAACACCACTTTTGGCAAAAAGGATGGGACAGGTCGTAAACATGACCCTGTCGTGGTGAAGAATCAAGTATGGTTCCCTGCACGAAAGGGCCGCCAACTCCGACACCCTTCTAGCCGAGGTGATGTCCATCAGGAAGGCTAGCTTGCGTGAAAGCAAGTCTAATGGAATTTCCTTGATAGGCTCAAATGTTGGTTTCTGTAACACAGACAGCACCAAGTTAAAGTCCCAAGGACACATAGGTGACCTAATGGGGGGAAGCAAATGAGTTGCCCCCTGCATAAAGGATTGGGCCAGTGAATGGGAGGCTAAATGACTTTGGAAGAATACTGACAGGGTCAAAATCGGACCTCTGATTGTACTCAAAGCCAATCTGATTTCAATAGCCGACTGTAGAAAAAAAAGAGGATTCTCCCAATCATGTATTTCCCAGGATGCCATTTTAAGGCTTCACACCAAGTAATATAAGTCTTCCAAACCCTATGATAGATCTTCCTAGCGACCGCTTTTCTAGCATTCACTAGCGTAGATACCACGGTGTTCAACACCCCAGCTTTAATAATTTAGAGACTGTAAATTGGGGTGGAATATAGGACCTTGAGAAAGTAGATCAGGGCGAAGTGGAAGCGTCCATAGCCGTCTCTTGACAATCTACGGGAACCAGGGCTTTCTTGGCCAGGCTGGTGCCACCAGAATGACTGGAACCCCCCCTCTCCGGATCCTGCGCAACAAATGTGGAAGGAGAAGGATCGGAGGGAAAGCATAAACCAGGGAGTACTGGCTCCATGGAACTACCAGAGCATCTGCTCCGATTGCCAGAGGATCCCCTGTTCGGGAAACAAACTGCTGTAGCTTGTTGTTAAACCTGGATGCCAATAGGTCGACCTCTGGCCATCCCCAACACTGGCAAATTTCCTGGAACACCCCTGGGTGTAGGGACCATACCCCCGGGCAGATCTGCTGGCGGCTGAGATAATCTGCCTTCCAGTTCTCTACTCCCGGGATATGGACTGCCGATAGAATTGCCACATGTCCCTCTGCCCAGGCTAGTATGCGGTTCACCTCCTTTAGAGCTGAACAACTCCTGGAACCGCCTTGGTGGTTTATATAGGCCACTGCAGTGGCATTGTCGGACTGAACCCTGATAGGGCAGTGCTGAAGCTCCACCGTCCAGGACTGTAGGGCCATAAGTAATGCCCGTAATTCCAGGACGTTGATGGGCAGGATCTGTTCTGTCCTTAACCATTTCCCCTGAGCTGTGAGCCCCTCTAGGGTCGCTTCCCAGCCGGAGAGACTGGCATCTGTAGTCCGTACTCTCCAAGTTACCGGGAGGAAAGATATTCCCTTTCGCAGGTTCTGATCCTGCAACCACCATTTTAGTCTTAAGCGTGCCAGAGGAAATAAGAACATTGGATAGTCCAGGGCTTCACTGCCTCAGAAAAGGACACCATCCTCCCTAGAAGACTCATACAGAGCCAAATGGAGGGTTGTCTGGTGCCCCTTATCTGACACACCCAATCCTTCAGGGCACAGATCGTTACAGGTGGCAAAAATACCCTTGCTTGGACCGTATCTAGGATCAGACCTAAATACTTAAGACTTTGAGCTGGTCTCAAAGTTGACTTTTCGGTATTTATGATCCAGCCTATGCTTTCCAAATAATGCACTGTGCATGTTATGCTCTGTTCTAGAGCCTGTAGTGAGTGATCTCTGAGCAGGAGGTAGGGCTGGGGAAAATATCGATTTGAATCTTGAATCAAGTTGCAAGGGCAAATCGATTCCGATTTTGACCAAATCTTTTTTTTTTCTTCCATAGGAACGGCGCTCCACGGACTAGGCCTAAGCCGCGGCCTCGCCTAAAAAATCTTGCCGGCAGCGCCTTAGGACCGGTGCGGTGTCCATCAGGGAAAAAAAAAAACTCGAATGGAATCGTGAATCAAGTTTTTTTTTTTGTTTTTTTTTTTAAATCTCTGATTTTTTTTTGGGGCCAAAAATCGCCCAGCTTTAGCAGGAGGTCATCCAGATAGAGCATCAAGATCCCCTGGGCCCTTAAAAGACCCAGTACTGGTGCTAGGACCCTTGTGAACACCTAGGGAGCTGAAAATTACGTTCCTCTACTGCACTTTGCAGGAACCTCTGATGAGGCTGAAAGTTAAGTACGTGTAAATATGCATCTTTTATATCGATTGAGGCTAGAAAGTCTCCCATCTGGTGTGAGGCTACTACTGAGCAGACAGACTCCATCCGAAAGAACTGGATCAGTAGATACTGGTTCAGGGATCTTAGAGCTAAAATGGGCCTTGTGTCCCCGTTTGGTTTTTGAAACTTAAAACGGGTTCGAATAAAACCCTGCGCCCCTTTCGGATGCAGGAACCTCTACAATCACTCCTCTAAAATGATGTAGTGCCTGAAACATTAAGTCTTTTTGGAGGATCCGAGAAAACGCTGTATCTTAGAAACCTCTGAGGGGGGAACCCCCCCCCCCAACTCCAGCTTGTAACCACGGGATATAGTTGGGGTGACCCACTCGTCCTGAACTATTGTTCGCCAAACGCAGCAGCCTTCCCCCCACCCGATAGAGTGGGGGGCGTCACCTCAAAAGGAGGGCTTGGTGCTGTGTTTAAAAGAGTTTTGAACTCGGGCTATTTCTGGCCCTGACCTTGCCCCTGGCTCTGGCACCCTGTTGGCAGCGGAACTGCCTTGGCGCTGAGACACTTGATGAAGCAGTCCCTGAGGTTTTAAAACGAGGCACGCCTGGTGCTTTTCTTTACAGGAAGTAGAGAACTCTTCCGTACGGAAATCTTTTGGATATATTTGTCCAAAATGATCACCAAATAAATGTTGCCCCATGAAAAGGGAAATCTGCCAATAACTTTTTACAAGGAAGCTCGGCTGACCTGTTCTTATAGTGGACTTCCACCCAAAAATGGAACTTCCGCTCCCCCCCCCTCCGGTGTCACATTTGGCACCTTTCAGGGGGGAGGGGGAGCAGATACCTGTGTAAACCAGGTATTTGCTCCCACTTACTGGCATAGATCGCCGCAGTATCCGCGGCGATCTACGCCATGTCCGGCCCCTCCTCCGCCCGCCCCCCCCCACCGCTGTCTTCTGGGAGACACACAGGTCACAGAAGAAAGCAGGGACCAGTGGGATTGCACAGTGCGATTCGCGCATGCGCAGTAGGGCACCAGGCTGTGAAGCCGCAAGGCTTCACTTCCTGATTCCCTTACTGAAGATGGCGGCGCCTCCACCCGAGACCTGAGAGACACATCGGCTTCGGGTGCAAACATCGCAGGCGCACTGGACAGGTAAGTGTCCATATATTAAAAGTCAGCAGCTGCAATAATATTTGTAGCTGCGGACTTTAATCTTTTTCTTGCGGAGGAACTCCGCTTTAAGCCACAAAAGTCTGCGCATCTGTACAGACAAGAGAGCTAAACGAGAAACCTGCTGCATTGAATCCTTTAAAAGGCATCAACAGCAAAACACAGCGCTTAAGGAATATCGGTCTTATTTTCAGCCAGATCATCCTCCTGGTTAGGCCTGTCAGGCCGTCTGACCTGATTCTTTACAGGCTGGCAGACACCAACTGCTGCAACAGCTGGCTGAATAGCCAAACTGGCCAAAGAAAAGGAAGCCTTTAATAGTGACTCCAATTTCTTGTCAACAGGGTCTTTCAAGCTCTGTGGGGAAAAATTAAGTTCTTTAAAAGGAAGAGACTAGACTGTTGCATCTACGGCTGGCATGCTCCACTTAAATTTTTCATCCATGGGATATAAAAAGGGAAGACCTCCTTTTAGGAGGAACAAAGATCCTGTCAGGATGCTGCCAATCGGCATACACCGCCTGTTCCAACAGAGGGTGTAAGGGGAAACTTGTGCGGTCTGAAGAGACCTCAGGGACCTTAAAGAGGACCAGAGGGGTTCAGTAACCTCTGCAAGAGGCAACTTAAAGGCAGAGCGAACCATCTCGGTAAGAGTCTGGATCAAAAGCCTCTGCGACAGAGGCAGACAACTGGATATCTTCTTGTCTGACTCATCCACCATGCCCTCCACAGAATACTGAGCTTTTAGCTCTTACTAGGGCTGGGCGATTTTCCCCCCAAAAAAAATCTGCGATTTTTTTATAAAAAACTGGATTTACGATTCGATTTTTTTTTTTTATTATATTAAAGTGCATCAACAAACAAAATTGCAAAGGCAAACCCTTTCTCTAACTGCAAAGTCAGTGTGCAACAAACACACAATATATTCCAGCGCTCATGGAACATACATTATTAACTATTGAAAACTCTTGAAACTCTGTGTGTGATTCCTTCTGTCCCAGCCTTGCTGCGATCCTGGCTCTGCATCCTTTTGGGTTGGAGGGCCCTCCACACGCTGGTCTGCCTGTTGTCCATCATTCAAGGCAGGGCTCGACAAACCCCGGGCGCCAGGTCGCCATTGCGACTAGAATTAGCGACCTGGCGCAGCACAGCTGGGGAATCCTGTCTCTCCGTGCCCCCCCCTCCGCGCCGCAGGATCGCGTCGGGCCGCGCCGGCCGGTAATTGAGGCCGCGGCTTTGCGGCCTTCTGCAGGCCTATGCTTCCTTCTGTGGTCTAGCGCCATCTTGTGGTGGCCGTTGGTATGACAACCAGCAATGCTAATGGAGTTTCCCTGTCTGTTTCCCCTGCCATCTCCTTCCCTCTAATTAGAACCCCCAAACATTATATATATTTTTTATTCTAACACCCTAGAGAATAAAATGGCGGTCGTTGCAATACTTTCTGTCACACCGTATTTGTGCAGCGGTCTTACAAGCGCACTTTTTTGGGAAAAAATACACTTTTTTTTAATAAAAAAATAAGACAACAGTAAAGTTAGCCCAGTTTTTTTTTATATTGTGAAAGATAATGTTACGCTGAGTAAATTGATACCCAACATGTCACGCTTCAAAATTGCGTCCGCTCGTGGAATGGTGACTAACTTTTACCCTTTAAAATCTCCATAGGCGACGTTTAAAAAATTCTACAGGTTGCATGTTTTAAATTAGAGGAGGTCCAGGGCTAGAATTATTGCTCTCGCTCTACCGATCACGGCGATACCTCACTTGTGGTTTGAACACCGCTTTCATATGCGGGCGCTACTCACGTATGCGTTCGCTTCTGCGCGCAAGCTCGGCGGGACGGGGCTCGTTCCTGGCTCCTAACTTTTTTAGCTGGCTCCTAGATTCCAAGCAAATTTGTCAAGCCCTGATTCAAGGTACTGTGCTCACACGGAGATCATGCCACAGGCTTTGTTTTGACTTTAACCCCTCCTTGCTCCACGGATGTCACTGCAAGTTTAACAAGTTTGTCACCACTGGCAACTGGAGAGTTAAGATTCATTTGCCCTCTGCACATTTGGGATTGGATCCCTCTCTTTATTGTGATAAATGGACTAAGCTTTTTTATCAATTCTTCAAGAGTTTTCAATAGTTAATAATGTATGTTCCATGAGCGCTGGATTATATTGTGTGCATGTTGTGTATTTTGTACTTCTGGGTACGGATTTTTTCTTGCTGCGCTGGATCCTGTTTTTTCCCCCTTTTGGATACTTTGTACTTCCATCCATTATATTTTTTTCTTTATCCACCAATTTAGCGCTTGTGACCTTTTGTTGTTTTTTGCAGTGTGCAACAAAGATTGATAAACATCCAAATTATTAATACTGTATTTGGATTTAGCTAATAAAACAACAAAAAATCCTGAGGTTACTCTTAGTTGAATTGAACTGTGTCCATGCCTCACTGTACCCGTGTCTCACTGTGCCCATGCTTCAATCACTGTGCCCGTACCTGATGCAGATTTTCATGGTATACGGATTTTACTGCTACACCGGTGGCCATTCCAGTATTCAAAAGCCGCGCCTCCTCCTCGTCTGTGATAGGCGGAACACTCAATTTCCCAGCATTCAGTGTTCCGCCTATCATGGTCATCCTCATAACACAGACGAGGATGAGAGGATGTCCGTGATAGGCTGAATACTGCCTGCTGTGAAATTGAGTGTTCTGCTTATCACAGACGACGAGGACTCGGGAGGTGCGGCTTTTGAACACTGCAATGGCCGCCGTCTGTCTGCATGACACGCTGATCAGGTGGGCAGACGGCGGCTGCAGCGAGTAGATGTAATTGGGGTAACGCTGCCCAGTGCCATTATGGATACGCCCCCTGCAGTCCTGCTACGGAAACTTTGAAGGAAAAAAAATAATTTTTTTTTTTTTTTTTTTTTTTCAAAAAAAAAAAAATCTAAAAAAATCGATTTTCTTCAAAACTGAATCGATTTGAGCTCAAAACTCGATTCAAGATTAAAATCGATTTTTTTCCCAGCCCTAGCTCTTACCCCATCCTCAACCCATTCCTGCTCCAAACTGCCAAATCTGTCACACGGCAATCAAGCCAGCAATCCTGTGCTCTAACCCAGCTAGGGCCGAGGACAGTTATTCCTTGGTGATTAAAGGGTTAAGCAGCAGCACTGACTGTAGGCACAATACCAGATAGGCGCAGCGGCTGATTGCCCAGAAGCCTCTGGTCTTTCAGGGGATACAACACTAGGGAGACGACTAGGTTCATCAGAAACTACCGACGACATAGGTGGGCCCTTCCCTGTAGCTAGCCCCACTCCTCTTTTTGAAGACAATTACAAGCCACAAAAATTGAGTACCTGGGTGTAGTATTAACACACCCTAGAAGGGAGACCCTTTAATAGGGCTCACCAAGCCCCTATACAACAATCCTGCCAAGCACCTTTAGCCTGCCAAGCACCTTTAGCCTGCCAAGAAACACCTGATGACTCAAGTGACCTGGGTAAGGAGAAATGAACGGCTGCAAATGCCTGGTTTAGAGCCTGCTTCTGTGTCCCACAGCTGCCTTCTGGAAGCACCGCATGCTTAGCATACACAGCTTAAATAAGCTGGCTGTGCGCTGAAACGTTCTGCGTATGCGTGCGCTCGCACTTGCGTGGTCCCGGCGAACTGGCGTGGCTGTATTCGTGCATGATGCAAATCTTTGTGCGCCCAGATAAAGGCTACGGTGCATGTGCAGCTCGGCCGAATGCGCCATGGCCACCAAACGAACTGTTGAGCACAGCGGCGCTCTTGCGAATGCACCATGGCTGCCAAGGTGAAATGCCGCACCTTCGTGAGCCATCATACAGTTATAAAACAGCCAGACACAAGAAAAAAAAGGTACACTTGCAAACACCCACGTACGGTCACCGTACACAGGTGTCCAGCCTCTAGCTAGCTTGACTGATTGTTACAATCACTGGGACACCCCACAATAAGTAAATAAGGGGGTTTCACTTACCGGTCCAGGCGCAGGGCAGCTTAGAAACTAAGAGCCCAATCTTCACCCATCATGGCAGGTTCCTGTGTCACTTGAGGACCTTCAAGGACTGGGTACCCTTTTCATGTTTAGGGTCCACTCCCTTGGACCTGTACAGCACCCTGCAGGAATGCCTTAGCGCCGTCGTGTCCAGGATTACAATTTGCAGGGTCCAGCGCCCAGAGGCCGCATTACAGGCAAAACCTTGCAGGATCTGGAGTCTTCTTTCCGAGGCTCGGGTACCATTTATCTAAGCATATGGAGCCTGTGTCAAATGGATCTGATCGGTCAATCCCTTGATTCATTTAAGAACCGTTTGTGGGACTAGAGACCTGGAGCTCAGACAAACATGCCATCCACATTGCAGACACTGGTAAAAAAAAAAAAAAAAATGAAGTACTGCCTGTATGGGAGGGGTTATATAGGGGATCGCTTCCTGTCTAAAGACCTTTGGTCTAACAGTGTCCATTCACCTGGAGATGAAGTATAACCAAGTAGGTAATGAATAGTGTCCCATGAGGAATAAAAAAAAAAATTATATATAAAAACAAAAAAAAAAAAAAAAAACAAGAAAAAAAAAAAAAGAAGACGTCCACAACAAACGTACACGTCTATATTTGCCTGCTCCGTGCAACAGAATTGCATAGAGCGGTCCCGAACCTCCTCTTCTTGGGTCCCCCGCTGGCGCTCCTGGCTTCTCCTCTGGATAAAACCCCCATTAGGAAGCTGCTTCCAATGGGAGCACACATGCACGCTCACTCCTGAGCCCCACTGCCGCGTTCGACACAAAAAGCAGGACTCTGACTTGTCTTGTTCACTGGCTTTGATTGACAGCAGTGGGAGCCAATGGCTACCACTACCTCAGCAAAGCCTGCAAGACTCAGAAGCGAGGGGAGAGAAGCGCTTCAGACATGCAGTGCTGGATTGAAGGAGAGCTCAAGTATGTATAAGGGGGGGCCAATGCCTAAACCTCAAAAAAATTATGTTTTACCTTACAGAAAGGAATGCATGAAGGTAAAAAAGGTTTATGGTTTAGAACCACTTTAAACAGTGTCATAACGTGTGCTGGTTCTGTCTGGATTTTGCAGTGGTTACAGCACTGCATTTAACGCAGCGAAACCAAGTTGTTTTTTTTAAAACCCAACTCATAAATGCGGATTTTGAATAATATCAGGAGCTGGCTGCAGAAAGCTGTTCCATCAAATATTATAAATGAACACTGGGTAAATGGTGCGCTACTGAGTAAATATCATTTGGGGGGGGGGGGGGTTTAACCACCACATACCCTTCGGGAATAGGGACTTTCTTCTGGGCTTTTGGAGCAACAGGATTCAGTTCTCCAGCAAACAAAGCCATCACCTCCTCAGCTACTGGAACCTCCTTTGTCTGTAACTTCAGGATATATTTCATGAGCTGCAGAATACAAGAAGCCTGCAAATACACAAACCAAGACAATCAGAAAACAAAAGCAAAAGGTTTGCATTTAAGACATGCAATGGTGAAAATCTCTACTTTTAGATGGCTTGTGTGAAAGAAATAATATGATTTAAAGCAAAATTATGTGGCAAAGTTTTGACCAGGGGTCGTGGACAGCATACTCGCAGGTTATAAAGAAGGGTCTGTGTAAAAATCTGCCAACCACCTTATACTCAATCCAGCAACAGCAGATGAGGATTCCTCCTCCAAAGAAAATGGAAGAAGGTGCCCCAGAGGTAGTGGAAAGACCAGGTAAGTGGAATAAGTCAGAGCAAAATGGAATTGATGCCCAGGCGATATATTGCAGGGGAAGCTACACAAAAAAAAATAGGATTTTTATAACAGCTTACCTGTAAAATCCTTTTCTTGGAGTACATCACGGGACACAGAGCGGCATAGTCATTACTATGTGGGTTATATCGTTTACCTTCAGGTGCTGGCACGGGCAACTTCCAAACCGGAAGTAGCCTCCCCTATATAAGCCCCTCCCAACCGGGAGCACCTCAGTTTTGTAGCAAAGCAATAAGTGTCCCCAAAAGAGGGGTGGGAGCTCTGTGTCCCGTGATGTACTCCAAGAAAAGGATTTTACAGGTAAGCTGTTATAAAAATCCTATTTTCTTTCTCGTACATCACGGGACACAGAGCGGCATAGTCATTACTATGTGGGATGTCCTAAAGCAATGCCCAATGAGGGGGGGGGATACACCATACATAAGCTGAGCGCTATCAGACATGAGGATCTTTTGCGGCCTGCAACACACTGCGCCCAAAGGCGACATCCTCCTGACTTCTAACGTCCACCTGGTAGAACCTAGTAAACGTGTGTACTGAAGACCATGTTGCGGCCTTACAGATTTGAGCCAGGGAGGCCTGGTGATGCACTGCCCATGAAGTTCCAACTGCTCTCGTGGAGTGCGCCCTAACTTTGAACGGAGGCGGTCTCCTTCTCAAGCCATAGGCTTGCATAATGACCTGTCGAATCCACTTGGCTAAAGTAGATTTTGACGCTGCCTGACCCTTTCTGGGGCCTTCCGGCAGAATAAACAAAGTATCCGTTCTGCGAATCTGAGCAGTGGCTTTTAGATAAGCTTTAACTGCTCTTACTACATCCAAAGAATGTAATAATTTTTCCTCTACTGAACTAGGTTTGGGGAAAAAAGAAGGAAGAACCACATCTTGGTTCAAATGAAACCTCGATACCACCTTAGGAAGAAAGGCTGGATGAGGACGTAACACTACTCTGTCCTTATGGATAACCAGATATGGCTCCCTACAGGACATAGCGGCTAATTCCGACACTCTTTTAGCCGAACAAATGGCTACTAGAAAAATCAATTTCCTGGTGAGAAGAACCAGGGAAATATGCTGTAATGGTTCAAATGGTTGTTTCTGTAGAACCGACAGAACCAGGTTTAAGTCCCATGGACATATGGGAATATTAACCGGAGGGCTAATACGCATCACTCCTTGTATAAAGGCTTTGACTAGTGAATGCGAAGCCAAGGGCCTCTGAAAAAATATTGACAAGGCCGAAATCTGACCCTTGATAGTACTCAAGGCAAGCTTCCTATCTACAGCCCACTGTAGGAAGTCCAGAATCCTACCTATTACGTACTTACGTGGATGCCATTTCTTGGCCTCACACCAGGCGATGTACGCCTTCCAGATTCTATAGTAGATCTGCCTGGATACCGGCTTCCTGGCATTGATAATGGTAGATACCACAGGATTAGAGAGACCTCTCTTTTTTAGAATGTGGGCTTCAATAGCCAGGCCGTCAAACCTAGGGCTGGTAAGGAAGGGTGGTATATCGGTCCTTGCGAAAGCAGGTCCGGACGATGTGGGAGGGTCCAAGGACTCCCCACAGACATTTTTACAATCTCCGCGTAACCATGCTCTTCGGGGCCACGCTGGAGCCACCAGAATCACTGGTTTCTTTTCTACCCTGATTCTGCAGAGTAATCGAGGTAACAATTGTGGCGGTGGGAATGCATATATCAGCTTGAACTGATCCCAAGGGAACACTAGGGCATCCGAGCCGCAAGCTAGGGGATCCCTTGTCCAAGAGACAAACCTGTCCACCTTTGCGTTGAATCTGGATGCTAGCAGATCTACATCCGGTGTTCCCCACCGCTGACATATTGTCCGGAAAACCTCGGGGTGAAGGGACCATTCCCCTGGGCATAATTGTTGGCGACTTAGAAAGTCCGCCTTCCAATTCTCCACTCCTGGAATGAATACCGCGGATATGGCTGGGACATATCTTTCTGCCCATTTCAAGATGCAATTTACTTCCCTCTGGGCTGCACGACTCCTGGTGCCACCCTGATGATTGATATATGCCACTGCCGTGGCATTGTCCGATTGGATTCTGACAGGGGACCCTTGGAGTTTGGATGTCCATGCTACTAGGGCATACCGGGCTGCTCGTATCTCTAAGAGATTGATGGGCCGGGCCTTTTCTGCATCCGACCATCTGCCCTGGAGAGACCATTGCTCCAGTACTGCTCCCCAGCCTATAAGGCTGGCATCTGTAGTGACCACCTTCCAAGAAATCGGACTGAAGGATTTCCCTTTTTCCAGATTCTGGGGAACCAACCACCAACGGAGGCTCTTGCGAACGGAAGGGGACAAGGACATTGGTAAGTTTAGGGCCTGAACTCTTTTGTTCCAGGCTGACAGTATAGCCCTTTGCAAATTCCTTGAATGGAATTGACCGTAGGGTACTGCTTCGAATGATGCCACCATTTTTCCCAGCAGCCTCATGCACAGGCGTATGGATGGCTGTCTTTTTGTACCCACTAGGTGGATCAAATCTCTCAAAGACGACCCCTTTTCTTGAGGCAAGAAAATTTTTCTCTGGTCTGAATCCAGCCTTAGCCCCAAGTATTCCAGACTTTTGACTGGTTTTAGGGCTGACTTGTCTCGGTTGATAATCCAACCGTGAGATTCCAGATACTCGATTGTCTCGTGAACAACCACTTCTAGTTTTTCCACTGAGTGGTCTATCAGCAACAAGTCGTCTAGATATGCCATTATCGTTACACCTCGTGTTCTTAAATTGGCCAATAATGGGGCCAGAATTTTTGTGAACACGCGTGGTGCTGTGGCCAGACCGAAGGGTAAGGCTCTGAACTGAAAATGGCGCCCTTCTACTGCAAAGCGTAGAAATTTTTGGTGGACTGGAAAGATGGGAATGTGCAAATAAGCATCTTTGATGTCGATCGAGGCTAACCATTCCTCCCCTTGTAGGGCAGTGGCCACCGATCGGATCGACTCCATCTGGAAAGTCCTGATATGTAGGAATTTGTTTAGCCCTTTTAGATTTAATATGGGCCTCACGTCCCCGTTTGGCTTCGGGACTGTAAAGAGGTTTGAGTAAAACCCGAACCCCCATTCTTCTAGGGGGACCTCCATAATTACTGCTTGGAGCAATAGTTGTTCTAGTGCCAACAGGAGGGATCCTCTCTTCCGGGGATCCCTTGGCACATTCGACCTTATAAAATGGGAAGGAGGGGAGTCTTTTAACTCCAATTTGTATCCCAGACTTACTGCGGAGAGCACCCATCTGTCTCTGATCATGTCCCGCCAGGTCTCTGCGAACAACTGAAGTCTTCCCCCCACCAGATTGAGTGGGGGCAACCCTTCATGCATTTGACTTTGGGGGAGGTTTTGTACCTCTCCTGACCCAGGGCTTCTTGTTACCCTGCGATTGTCCCTGATTTTTACCCCTGGGATTTGACCGAGGAGGCCGTCGGAACTGTTTCACAGCCGATGTCCTAGGGACTGGAGAAGCAGGCCTCTTAAAAGAGGGACCTCTAACTCTGTTTTTAACCGGCAAGAGTGTACTTTTACCGCTGGAAATTTTCTGGATATATCTGTCCAGGTCTTCCCCGAATAAGCGTTCACCATGAAATGGGAAGCTGACCAGCAATTTTTTACAGGGGGCTTCAGCAGACCAGTTTTTGAGCCATAGAAGCCTGCGCATATGTACTGCAGACAGCGTAAGGCGGGAGGCCTGATGGTATGAATCCTTTATAGCGTCAACCGCAAAGCATAAGGCCCTAGGTAGATCAGCTAGGGCAAGGGCCTGCTGATCTGGCAAGTCCCTTAAGACCTGTTTCAACTGATCCTTCACTGCTTGGCAGACCCCAATAGCTGCCACTGCTGGTTGTGTCACCAAGCCTGCTGTAGCAAAAGCAGATTTTAATAAGGACTCCAATTTTTTATCTATTGGGTCCTTGAACATTTGGACATTATCCACTGGACATGTCAGTGATTTATTCACACAAGAGATGGCTGCGTCCACTGTAGGGACCCTCCATTTTTTGATGAACTTATCCTCCATGGGATAGACCACCTGAAATCTCTTGGGAGGAGTAAATATTTTATCAGGATGTTCCCAATCCTGGTAAATGAGCCCTTCCAGTAAAGGATGGATCGGAAAGGAACAAACAGTCTGGGGAGCTTTTAGCGACCCCAACGAGGAGACAGAAGTGGATGATGGCTCCGCAAGGGGCATTTTAAATGCTGATCGGACCATGTTAGTCAGGGACTGAACCCATAATCTTTCAGCATGTGATGCTGAGAATGGCTCTTCCACTGTTGATTCCTCTACAACAGAATCAACCTCATCCTGATCCCCTTCAGGTAGGTCGATCCCTGTATGGGACTGTTGCTCTGCCAACAGGTACTCTGAGGGAGGAGACGGAGATCGGGCGCGCTTTCCCTCTGACAGGGAAGCAGCGATCAATGTTGACAATCTCTCTTCCAGCCCTCCCAGAGCTGAGGAAAAAACCTCCTCTGTTACATACACAGGAGCAGGTGAACTGAGGACAGCCACAGTACCAGGTACTCCCGAGGGTGCTCTACGGTCACTAACCTCTGATTCTTCAGGGTAGATTGGTGCAGCCGAAGCATGCCCAAGATCCTCAGAGCCCGATGGAGACCCCCTATGCTTCCTGGGATTTTTAGTCCCGGAGTTTTTAGACGGCATATTCCTAAGCCCAAAGCTGAGGTATTCCAGCCGAAATACACCACTTACTGACAATAGTCTAGCACAATTGCTGCTATAAAAACAGTTGGTGTCTACTAATGTGCCTTTCTATGGGGATGCCTGCATCAACCGCTTGCTGTATGCCTTTTTTAAATGTTGCCAGCTCTGTCTCTGCACTCCATAGCCAGCTCACAACACATAATTGTGCCTTTTAACATGCTGGGACGCCCGCACATGCGAAGAAGCGCTGCGGCGCGCACAGAGCGTCATCCCCCAAGCTCCGCCCCCTCTTCCAGCTCACCTCTATATATAGAGGCGTGTGCCCGCGCGTGCGCGGGCACGTGCGCCTTCGGCGCTCTTTTTTGAAAAAGGAAACTAGGGACAGGAGACAGGGCCCTTTTGCCGCAGGCCGGGGGATGGACGAGCATTGCAACATGGCAGAGGAAGCAGTTTCCCACAAGAGAACTCACCATCTGCCTGGACTTGACTCTGATGAAAAGAATAAGTCCACATGACAAGAAACGTTCCACAGCGGCCTCTAGTGGATTAACACAGGTACCGCGGTCTGTCTATTTTTATTTTTTTCTTGACCACTATTAAAATTACTACATTTTTTTAGTAGTTACAGGCATGCACAGATATTTAGCGGGAATACCGTTAGGTAACAGGCAGAAAGACATATTAGGCTTGGGGGTCCCCTAATAGAACCAAGTTCCTGGGGGGCCCCCACTTACCTTTTCCCCGCCGCAGGACTCTGTTTGGTCCACAGAAGCCCAAACTTCACCTCTCATGGCAGGCATTGTAATTAAACCTTCAGGGACCGGGTTCCCAAGGATTCCACTCCCCTGGACCTGTATAGCACCCTGCACAGAAAGCATCTTAGTCGTGGGTATGACCAGAGCTCTGGATCCCAGGGTCCAGCTCTCCTAAGAGAAGCATTACAGGCAAAACCTTGCTCTTCTCTGCAAGGCCCGGGTACCGACCGTTTAGCTATGAAGCTTTTTTGGTTGGATCCGAAATAGCTTACTGAGGCCCAAAAAGAACCTGTACGCAAGCTTAGTGAAAAACACGTTACTTCTTGGCCAACACCTCAGACACTGGCAAAAAACTGAGGTGATCCCGGTTGGGAGGGGCTTATATAGGGGAGGGTACTTCCGGTTTGGAAGTTGCCAGTGCCAGCACCTGAAGGTAAACTATATAACCCACATAGTAATGACTATGCCGCTCTGTGTCCCGTGATGTACGAGAAAGAAAAGGGTGCCAACACCTAGTGCATTATTTACAGCACTTTATTAAAAAGGAAAAAAAATACGAATTACACGCACAAACCAATAGTGACAGTAGAGAAGGTATTGCTCTGAAGAAGAGGGCTGGTCCTCCGAAACGCGCAAGTTGGTTATATCAATATTTTCGACCTATGAGGTTGGGGGGCATATTTCAGGTTTCTGAATATACGGTAAGAGCGGCAAGGATGTGGAATTCCCTTCCACAGGCAATGGTCTCAGCGGGGGGGAGCGATAGTTTAAAAAACCTATTAGATAACCACCTGAACGACCACAACATACAGGGATATACAAGGTAATAGTGACATATAATCACACACATAGGTTGGACTTGGTGGACTTGTGTCTTTTTTCAACCTCACCTACTATGCAACTATGATACACTACCATTCACTACCGATTTGTGAGTATAATTTGTACCTTTCTCCTTTTAGCAAGTAGTTAGTGCTGTTGATAATGCACTAGGCGTTTGTGCCCTTTTATTTTTTGTTGTTTGTCCAGTTAAAGATTCCTGATCTGAGAAGGGCTGCAATGCCAGAACCAGCCAGTCTGAGTTGCACAGTAGTTTCCATATTTGTAAATTCATTGCTCAGCTTCTCTGCAAAGTCTAAGCACTAAGGTGTCAAGTCCTCACTGTTCTAAGCAAGGGTAGCTATGTCCAGGTTCTTCCCCCATCTGATAAAGTAACTTAGGAATCCCACTCTCCCCCACACCCTCCTCTGCCACAGCTGAGACATGGCCTGTTGACAGTACAGGTGTGGACATGTGCTATATAGCAGTACCAAATCAGCTGCAATTAAAGATCCTTTTTGGTACCCACAAATTGTGAGATTGTACCCCAAGAAAAGTCCTTTGTTTACTGCTAGTGGTTCATTTTCCCCATAGTAGCAAATGTAATACTGCAATGTCAGCTGAAGCTGTTAAAGAAAGTGCTGTCTTGGATGCCAGTCTGTGTGCTACCCTTCTTCACATGTGGAAAGGGCTCCCAAAATGAAAGCCACAAGTAGTTTCCATCAGTCCACTGCCCCATACTGTACCTGCAGATCCAGTAACAGAGGCAGATGAATGCAGAGAAGATGCTTCACCCCCTAAAATGGCACCAAAAGCATCCCGAACGGCCCCTAAACTCCACTATGGTGCCACCATAGTGCTCGGGGTAACCAGACAGACAGTAAAAGCACTGCACATGACACTGTGGAAGGGGAAATACGAGAGCCAAGGCAGAAACTAAGGTGCTAGGAGGTCTTACAGGGTACCAGCATTTGAGGGCTTCCACCAGGAAACGCACCAGTCCATGCTGCAGGACCCCTTGAGGGGGTTGAATCTCCCTGTTACACAGAGTCCAGTAGGCAACAGCTCTTATAATATGTCAGTATCCTATTTCCAGACGTAACTCTTCTGAATAAACTAAAAAATTATAACTTGTGCAGACTGCAGACATGGGCATGGGCATAACCTAAGACACTAGCAATAAATCGAAGCTGTGACTAGCTGGGAGAGGTTATGCCTGGGAAAGGATTCCAGTCTTATTTGCCAGTGTCTAATCACCTGCAAGTGGCAGCATAACCCTATCATAATGGAGATGTACAATAGCAGCACCATTGATGTGTCATGAAAAAAAGTGACTTAAAGTATACTTATGCAATCACTTATTTTGCGCTTTAGCACTGTAATTATTTTAAATAACAAAAATCTGCTTTGTTTGACATTAGTTGTTTCTGGATAATGTGTCAAATATTAGAACATTGAATTACAATGGATTTATTTTATATGACAATAATGCATTAAAAACTAACAAGGACAGTGAATAGCTTTTATAGACACTGTATGAGTTGGCCAAATTAAAATACTTGTGTGGCTGAAATCTAATTTCAGACTTTAAGATCAGCATTAGATAAAGAAACGTGCCAACCAAAAATAAAATATATTACCCGTTCTTGAACTTCCAAGTCAGCGCTCTGCACAAACTGGGGAAGCCTCTCAACCATAAGTTGCGTTATCTCCTGTGCTGCTTGATGATCTCCTTCCCCTTCTTTGCACTGGAGGATACCAGAATATAACTTTACCACATTCTGTACATAAACCGCCTGAATATGACCAGGCAGAGTAGTGACCTTCGGCCTCAACATAGCCTCCAGTGTCTGGTGAGGTTCTGTCAAGTGTCTGGAAAAGGAAGATAATAAAAACAATCAGAGAATATAAAAACAAAAAAGGCATGACTCAGCTGAAGAGTTTTACATAAGATAAACAATACCCTTACAAAAACTAAAGTGGTATTAAACTGCATTTTTTTTGCATCACATAGTAGCACATTATGAAATACTTACCTCAGAATGAAGCCCTCCAGCAGCGCGCTGTCACTGCTGAAGGCGCTTCCATCTTCATCTGGTCTTCCTTCCAACCGTGCTATCGGTCACTCCGCTATAATCACCACTCCCTTCCATTTAAAGGGCATATGTCACTCCCTTCCGAGCATCTGTCCCTTCAGTGCGCATGCGCCAGTCACGCCACCGGCTGCATCCAGTGTGAATATCTCCCAAACCGTGATTTAGGAGATATTCGCTGTACCTAAAGTTAAGCCTCATTATAGACTTACCTGTATGTAAAAGTAAAAAAAAAGGGTTTACTTACACTATAAAGACCTTGTTAGGAATACATGCAGCCTTTGTAAAAATCCAAAGCAGCAACTGAACATCTAGGTTTAAGCTATGACTGCTTTAATTTTGCCAGCACATATACAGTGCTGGAAAAAATTGTAGAAACGGAAATTAGGCATATAGAACACTGATGGCCAGCACCGTGAGGCTATACCCTAGCCCACCTATCACCTGCTGAGGGGAGCGAGTAGTGTCCTAAATGGACATGGAGAAAAATGATTTCATCATGAGTGCAAAATGCAGTTTTCTATATATAAGGGGCTTCTAAGATAAGTCCAAACTGAGTGGCAGAGGATCAATACTAGAGTATAATTCCAGTTAGACTGGACTTGAACAAGCACAGTAATACGTACAACCCAATGAATGAAAGCACAAAAATCAGAAAACAATGACGGACAATTAAAAAAAGAACAATGGACAATAAAAAGACAGGACAGACATTACCCTTGAACATGCTAAAGCTGGCCATACATTATACAATTTTTATTATTCAATTTGCTTTAAATTTACCTTCAACTATGTAGAAAAAGTGCCTGCCTGATTGCATACAAAATTGTACAGAACATTTTATAATATATGGCCAGCCTAAGGGTAAAATGTTTTACTCCTAGCTGAAGTAAAGAAAGACCACCACCATAAGACACAGGAGTTCATTATTAGACCAAGGCAAAAATGATGCTAATGAAATCCACCATTGTGGCAAAAAATGCCTCCCTAGATATATGATGAAGAAGGCTGAGCTCCCAAAAGATTATCAAAGTCACCAGAAGAAGGCAGGGAGTCAGACTGGCGGCAACTACCCAAACAGAGAAAACAGAAAAGTGGCAGCAAAAAATAAAAAAATAAAATAGTAGCCCATCGAGTCTGCCCGATTTTTAAATTATTATTTTTTCTTCAGGTTGTGGATTCTTTTTTGTCTGAGTATAAATCTAGGTTTGTCCCAAGCATGTTTGAAGCCAGGAAACTAGTGTCCAGTTCAGATAGACCAACAGTCAAGCCATATGTGGAGCATGATCTACCGAGGCCATCTTACCCCATACCCCAGTGCTTGTTATCTGCCATGTAAAAAGTTCATCAGAGGGGTACTCTGCTAATGTGGAGAGGGAAGGGTTACGTCTTCAGAGCCAGGCAATATAGGCTGAACCCAGGAAGGTGTTCAGGGACCGCTGTGCTTTAAGAGAAACCCTGCCCAGAGAACGAAAAGGGCATGCATATTGCTCAGTGATGCCAGACGGGTGAAAATTTTTTGCCGAATATAAATGTCCAAGAGCTACCATCCATAACCTCAACACCGTTTAAAGTGTCACAGAGCCCACGTTCCTGTGTGACCAAAGTATGGGGAAACCATCACACCGTGGCAGATTTAAAGGGCACAAACCCTGGCAGCTGACTTTGCATTTCGGACACGATACAAAAAGATGAGACCCCCATCCTCGTTTCGCTCTCAATGGTGGGGCAGGGCTCTGCCGGCACTGGAGCTGTAGATCACCCTGTGGCTAGCTCAACGTAATGCACCCCATGCCAAGGTGAGCTTCCACACAGGATTCAGTGCCTGAAGCAACACTACAGGCTGTCCTGCATCTTCACCTATGTGAGGTCCAAGTGGTGCCCAAGGCGAGGAATCAACTGATCCAGAAGCTGCAGAAGGAGCTACAGTGCAGCCAGAAATCATGAGAGCAGAATCCTCTTGTAAAAAAAACCTCCAAAGTAAAGATGCAAGCTTCTCTCAGTAGAGAGAAGAGGTTCAACACCTAGGAACCATAGCAAAAACTGAGACAAGGTGGGATTACTCAAAAACAGTGACAGCGCTGATAAGCCAATTTGTATTATCCAAAAAAAAGTGCAACTAAAAAAAGAACACAATATACAAATAATGAAAGTGGTATTCCAATAGTGAATTACACAAAAAGAAAATATATAAAAACGTGCATAAATTATCATACACCATTTCATGTACATATATTAAAAACGCCAACACAAAAAATTATCAATATTCTTTAAAATTCAATAGTTCAAAATCGTCCATGTATCTTTACACCACAAAAAGTGCTGAATGGTTCAACGTGTTAAAGCAAAACCCAGTGTGTCACCTTTAATAGAAAAATTACTCACCTCCCAATATAAGAAAAAGAAAAATACTTTGGGAGATGGCCACATCCACAGACCAGTCCTTGACAGATCAGATATTCTATACCATTTCTCTCCTTATGCCATCCAAGGGTTAAAAACTTTGATCTTCCAACGATATCATCCACCCTTCACGTAACTTCATGAGAGAACAAAAGCGAGGTCCCACATATCATGAAAATGCTTACATTTTCATTCCATAAAGGCCGATGTGGTAAAGAACAAAAATAGCGGTACGGGCCCTACTCTGACTTTCAGCGGCACAGTAAACAATAGAGATGTGTAAAAAATATATAAATGTTTAATAGAAAGAGAACCACATTTATGACATAAGATACAAGGACAATACAAGAATGAAAAATCATACATATGAGTACATATAAATGATGAGAACCCGAATACATCAACGCGTTTCGCCTTGGGGGGCTTCTTCAGGACAGAAATTCAGGAACACAGTAATTGTAGAGGCAAGAAAGGGATCTCACTCTATATATAAAAAAAAAAAAAAAAAAACAAACATTGATTTGTAAATACTGACACATTAATTTGAGTAAGCATTGAAGAATAAGGAATAGGGAATAATAGCCTGTGATATGCGAAACACCGCCGGCTCCAGCCATGGTACCGAGATGCGAGCACTCAAAGCGTGGCTCCGCCCTTCGTGTAATGCAAGTGCTTTTATTGAATTAACGTTTAGCATTTTCACGCTATGTGGAGCCTCACTATGTTCTCTCATGGAGATGGAGTGATGTGAAGGGTGACGGATTATATAGTTGAACGACTGGAAGGTTTTAACCCTTGGGTGGCAGGAGACGAGAATAGGTATAGAATATCTGATCTGTCAAGGACTTGTCTGTGTATGTGGCCATCTCCCAAACTATTGTGTTTTTCTTGCACTTGGGGTGAGCAATTTTTCCCCTTAAAAGGTGCAGGACACTGGGTGTTGCTTTAACACTTTACACCACAAAAGTGATCTGTGCTTGAATGGTTTAAAGCTCTTTTTTTTATGGATTTTGGGACACATGGACAATTTTGGACTCTTGGACTCTGGATATTAAAAGACTATTGATAATTTGTGTTGAAGTTTTATTAGTGGTGCACCAAAATTTTGGCCGCCGAAAACTAATCGGCCGAAAAACTGTTTTCGGCATTGGCCGAAAGAAGAAAAATGTCGAGAATGGAGCCGCCAAGAGGGCAGTCCGTTCCGGATGCCACACTAGTCCCTCCAGGCGTGCCCATCACAGGCCTCCCCTCAGTCAACCTCCTGGCGCCGCAAGCTCACGTTGAATCACCGGGCGGCCGCTGTAACAATGTTCCGACACTTGTGATAGGCGGCACACTGACCCAATGCTGGTCTAGAAGGCAGGATATTGTCACAGCGGCCGCCCAGCGATTGAATCCAGCTCTGTGACACAGCGTGAGATCGCACTACGAGGCACTGGTGGGCTTCATCTCATGGGCTCTGGCGAGACTGCGTGGGCACTGGCAGGCTGCATTGATCTCCTGTACCATGTCTGCAGTCTCTGACCATCTCCTGTACCATGTCTGCTAGAGGTGCACCATATGAAAATGTTGCTAATACTATTAGCAGTGTGTTTAAGTTTAAAGGGGTTGTAAAAGGTAAAAAGTTTTTAGCATAATAAAATATATATATATATATACATACATACACACACACACACACACACACACACACACATATATATATATATATATATATATATATATATATATTAGGGCTGTTACTGATTAACCACTTAAGCCCCGGACCATTTGGTAGCTAGAGGACCAGAGGTGAATTCAGAATTTTGCACTGCGCTGCTTTAACTGTAAATTGTGCGGACATGCAATGTTGTACCCAAACGAAATTTGCGTCCTTTTCTTCCCACAAATAGAGCTTTCTTTTAATGGTATTTGATTGCCTCTGCGATTTTTATTTTTTGCGATATAAACGGAAAAAGACCGAAAATTTTTTAAAAAAAAATGATATTTTCTACTTTTTGTTATAAGAAAAATCGAATAAACTCAATTTTAGTGATACATTTAGGCCAAAATGTATTCAGCCACATGTCTTTAGTAAAAAAAATGTCAATAAGCGTATATTTATTGGTTTGCGCAAAAGTTATAGAGTTTACAAACTAGGGTACATTTTCTGGAATTTACACAGCTTTAAATTTATGACTGCCTATCTCATTTCTTGAGGTGCTAAAATGGCAGGGCAGTACAAAACCCCCCCAAATGACCCCATTTTAGAAAGTAGACACCCCAAGGAAATTGCTAAGAGGCATGTTGAGCCCATTGAATATTTTTTTTTTTTTTGTCCCAAGTGATAGAATAATGACAAAAAAAATAAAAAATTACAAAAAGTTGTCACTAAATGATATATTGCTCACACATGCCATGGTTATATGTGGAATTGCACCCCAAAATAAATTTTGCTGCTTCTCCTGAGTACGGGGATACCACATGTGTGGGACCCCGAAAACCAATCACCGCCTTCAGGATTTCTAGGCACAAATTTTTGATTTGACTCCTCACTACCTATCACAGTTTCGAAGGCCATAAAATGCCAAAATAGCACAAAACCCCCCCAAATGACCCCATTTTGGAAAGTAGACACCCCAAGCTGTTTGCTGAGAGGCATGGTGAGTATTTTACAGCTCTCATTTGTTTTTGAAAATGAAGAAAGAACATTTTTTTTATTTTTTCAATTTTCAAAACTTTGTGACAAAAAGCGAGATCTGCAAAATACTCACAATACCTCTCAGCAAATAGCTTGGGGTGTCTACTTTCCAAAATGGGGTCATTTGGGGGGGTTTGTGCCATCTGGGCATTCCATGTCCTCCGAAACTGTGATAGGCAGTGAGAAGTGAAATCAAAAATTTACACCCTTAGAAAGCCTGAAGGCGGTGATTGGTTTTTGGGGTCCCGTACGCGGCTAGGCTCCCAAAAAGTCTCACACATGTGGTATCCCCGTACTCGGGAGAAGCAACAGAATGTATTTTGGGGTGTAAGCCCATGGCATGTTTGAGCAATATATCATTTAGTGACAACTTTGTGCAAAAAAAAAAAAAAAAAATTGTATTTTTTCCGCAACTTGTGTCAACATATAAAATATTCCATGGACTCGACATGCCTCTCAGTATATAGCTTGGGGTGTCTACTTTCCAAAATGGGGTCATTTGGGGGGGTTTTGAACTGTTCTGGCATTTTATACACAACATTAGGAAGCTTACATCCACTCTTCTAACCACTTGAAGACAAAGCCCTTTTTGACACTTTTTGTTTACATGAAAACATTTTTTTTTGCAAGAAAATTATGTTGAACCCCCAAACATTATATATATTTTTAAAGCAAAGGCCCTACAGAATAAAATGGTGGGTGTTGCATTTTTTTTTTCTACACAGTACTTGCGCAGCGATTTTTCAAACGCATTTTTTGGGGGAAAAATACACTTTTTTTAATTTTAATGCACTAAAACACACTATATTGCCCAAATGTTTGATGAAATAAAAAAGATGATCTTAGGCCGAGTACATAGATACCAAACACGACATGCTTTAAAATTTCGCACAAACGCGCATTGGCGACAAACTACATACATTTTTAAAAGCCTTTACAGGTTACGCCGTTAGATTTACAGAGGAGGTCTACTGCTAAAATTACTGCCCTCGATCTGACCTTCGCGGTGATACCTCACATGCATGGTGCAATTGCTGTTTACATATGACGCCAGACCGACACTTGCGTTCGCCATTGGGCAAGAGCAGGGCAGGACAGGGGTGCTTTTTTTTTTTTTTTTTATTATTAATTTTGCTTTTTTATTTTATTTTTAAACTGTTGCTTCCATATTTTTTTTTTTATTTTTTTTTTATCATTTTTATTGTTATCTCAGGGAATGTAAATATCCCCTATGATAGCAATAGGTATTGACAGGTACTCTTTTTTGAAAAAACTGGGGTCTATTGGACCCTAGATCTTTCCTCTGCCCTCAAAGCATCTGACCACACCAAGATCGGTGTGATAAAATGCTTTCCCAATTTCCCAATGGCGCTTTTTATATCCGGGGGGGGGGGGACATTCCCTCCCACTGCTTGTAAAAGCAGTCCAGAGGCTAATTAGCCACTAGGATTGCTTTTACATGAAAGCCGGCCGCTGGCTGAAAAATAGGATTTTTTACTCACCGTAAAATCCCTTTCTCTGAGTCCACGGACCGACACAGCTTCTCTATTGACAAAGTGGGTATTATCCGTTAATTAGGAGTGACTAGGCAGAAAAACTTTTAAAAGTGTTGCATCACACCTTCTACAGTACCGCCCAGGGGGCGGACCCTCTGGGTATACCCTCTCAGTCTGCACATCGCAGATCAGTTCGTCAAAAAGCAGTACAAACTTAAAAGGAGGGGTGGGTGCTGTGTCGGTCCATGGACTCAGAGAAAAGGATTTTACGGTGAGTAAAAAATCCTATTTACTCTTTCGTCCATGGACCGACACAGCTTCTCTATTGACAAAGTGGGACGTCCCAAAGCAGTGTCAGAGAAAAAACGAGTGGTGGTAACAGCATAAAAACAAACTTCACCCCAAAACACAAAACAGCACTCCTCCAACGGAGGAGTTGCAACTCTAAACAGCCGCCTGCAAAACCTTGCGGCCGAAAGAGGCATCCGAAGATGCACCTACATCAACTTTGTAGAATTTTGTGAAAGTGTGAGCGGACGACCAAGTCGCCGCTTTACATAGTTGGGAAGCAGACGCTTGATGTCGGAAAGCCCAAGAGGCACCTATTGCCCTGGTCGAACGCGCCGTGACAGGAAAGGGGGGCGCCTGACCCTTTAAGGCGTAAGCCTGGATTACTATCTGCCATGTGCCCCGGAACATGTGACTGTGACGTCATGAGAAGCCTATATTAATGCGGAGCGGAGAGCCAGTATTACAGCGGGAGGAAGCGACGCGTCAACATCGAGAAGGAGAAGAGGGAAGAAGAAGCCGACGACGGGAAGACCGACCCCTCCACTAGCGAAAGAGCTACCAAGAAGTTAGTGGAGGGGCCGGCAGAAGGACAACGGAGAGCCGGACGAGACAACGGGAAGACCGGGCCTCCGTTAGCAAGAGAGCTAAAAAGAAGTTAGCGGAGGCCCGGCGGAAGAAAGAACCGGAGAGCGCGGAGACGACACCGGAGACCCCCGAAGTCGGAAAAGACCCCCGGAAGTCGGAAGAAGAGCGCCGGAGTCGGAAGAAGACCCCCGGAGCTGTGTAATAAATTACTTTAAAAACCTATGTAGTGTTTTTTTATTGCAATTTTTTTCCACCAGGTGAATGGGTAGGGGTACGATGTACCCCATACTCATTCACATAGGGTGGGGGGGCCGGGATCCGGGGGCTCCCTTATTGAAGGGGGCTCCCGGATTCCGATAAGCCCCCCGCCCGCAGACCCCGACAACCAACGGCCAGGGTTGTCGGGAAGAGGCCCTGTCCTCATCAACATGGGGGCAGGGTGCTCTGGGGTGGGGGGGCCGCAGGTCGCCCCCCTGCCCCAGAGCACCAAACCCCCCATGTTGAGGGCATGCGGCCTGGTACGGTTCAGGAGGGAGGGGGGGCCGCTCTCTCGTCCCCCCCTCTTCCCCTGCGGCCTGCCAGGTTGTGTGCTCGGATAAGGGTCTGGTTTGGATTTTGGGGGGACCCCCACGCCGTTTTTTTCGGCGTAGGGGCGCCCGTTCAAATCCAGACCAGACCCAAGGGCCTGGTATGCCTCTGGAGGGGGAACCCACGCCGTTTTTTTTTTTATTTAAAATTTGGCCTGGAGTTCCCCCTCAAGATTCATACCAAACACAGTGCCTGATATTGGCGGGGATCCAAGTCGGATCCCCGTTCATTGAAAGTCGGACATATGTCGGCTTCATGTCGCAGGGCAAAGTCGGATCCAAAGTAGGACAGATGTCGTGTCGCACTAGTGTGAACCCAGCCTTAAGGCTGGGTTCACACTGGTACAACACGACAGTCATACAACTTTCATCCTACTTTGCTCTGCGACATCAGTCCTACATTGATCCTACATCGGTCGGACATCCATCCGACATCCATCCGACTTTCATGAACAGGATACTACTTTGATCCGACTTTGTGCTAGTCTGACTTGTCCTTTGACCAATCAAAACAATCCCAGGGTGAGATAAATTCCTTTTACTGCTGCTGTAATCACCATGTTGGATGTCAAATGTCGGATGGTTAGGACAAGGATCCTACTTTGATCCGACTTCAATGATATTCAATGGGCTGAAGTCGGATCAAAGTCGGACCAAAGTAGTACAGGGAGCATTTTCAAAGTCGGACCGACATGTGTCGGACCAGTTAAGACGGCTCTCATAGGGAAACATTGATTTTCACACATCATGCGACATGAGCTCCCAATGTCGGAGCGTTTGTCGGACCAGTGTGAACCCGGCCTTAACATCAGTTATGTGATTGCTTAATTCTGAACAAAGCTACAACTTGAGTTATAAAAGGGCATGCACACTTATGCACCCACATTATTTTATTTTTACTTCCCCTCACTAAAAGATTTCAGTTTGTTTTTCAATTGAGCTGTACAGTTTATAGGTCACATTAAAGGTGGAAAGAGACATGAAATAATTTATCTTTGTCTCATTTTAAACGGGTGTGAGGGAGAGAGGGAGATACTATATTACCAAAAGTTTTGGGACACCTACCTTTACACGCACATGAACTTCAATGGCATCTTAGTCCATAGGGTTCAATATTGCGTTGGCCCACCCTTTGCAGCTATAACAGCTTTAACTCTTCTGGGAAGGCTGTCCACAAGGTTTAGGAGTATGTCTATAGCAATGTTTAACCATTTGTGAGGTCAGGCCCTGATGTTGGATGAGAAGGCCTGGCTCGCAGTCTCCCCTCTAATTCATGCCAAAGGTGTTCTATCGGTTTGAGGGCCGGTCAGCCAAGTTTCTTCACCCCAAACTCTCTCATCTATGGTCTTTATGGACTTGCTTTGTGCACTGGTCCAAATCATTTGATTGGGGGGGGGGGGGGGGATTATGGTGTGGGATTGTTTTTCAAGGGTCGGGCTTGGCCCCTTAGTTCCAGTAGAAGGGAACTCTTAAGGCATCAGCATACCAAGACACTTTGGACAATTTCATGCTTCCAACTTTGTGGGAACAGTTTGGGGATGGCCCCTTCCTGTTCCAACATGACTGCACACCAGTGCACAAAGCAAGGTCCATAAAGACATGGATGACCGAGTTTGGGGTGTCTTGACCACAACCCGATAGAACACCTTTGGGATGAATTAGAGCAAAAACTGCAAGCCAGGCCTTCTCGTCCACATTCATGCCTAATCTCACATATGCACTTCTGGAAGAATGGTCAAACATTCCCATAGACACACTGCTAAACATTGTGGACAGCCTTCCCAGAGGAGTTTTAGCCAACTCAATATTGAACCCTACGGACTAAGACTGGGATGCCATTAAAGTTCATGTGCGTGTAAAGTCACGCGTCCCAATACTTTTGGTAATATAGTGTACATGAACATATAGCATTACAAATTAGAAAGAGAAAGGGTTTTAAAAAAAAAAAAACACTAAAAATACAATCTACAAAAACTTTAAAAAAAAATAATAAGAATTCCCTTTAAAGAGGAAGTCTGCTCACATAATCTGTAATAAACACATCTTTGCCATTCTGAAGTATCCCTCCAACCACTTTGCATATAATTTTATATATACTGTGATTCTGTACTTGCCAAATATGCTGCAGAATTCTCCCTCCACTGAGTTTGGCTGCATCCATTTTAACTGTGGGCAACTGAAGCTGCTGACTGTTCACTTCCTGGATTTACACAAACAGAGGCACACCTCCACAGCTCTCATTGGCCCCCTCATGTCCCCCCCTCCTGGCAAACTAAGGAGAGCGAGAGAGAGAGAGCTGTGCATGATGTCATAAGCCTAGGCCTTTTTACCAGACAAGAAACAGGAAGTGGGCTGTATAAAGTATTTAAAAAAAAAATGTTTTACTATACAAAGTTAAAACAACAAGGGCAGAGGATTTGATAGATGGAAAGATGAAAACATTAGTGAAGTGCCGCTTTAAAATAGTATTTAATAAAACCCAACCAATTCCAGAAAAATATATCTTACTCTGAGAACTCTCCACAGATCCAAGCAGCTGCATAAAGAACTTCACATATTCCATTACGTTGAGTGTTGCTGGCTAGAAGGTGGGCATTATCAAGCAATGTGGCCATCTGAGATACAGCAAAATTCCTAATCGCCTTCACTCGAATGGCAACATCAAGCATCTGAGCAGCTATAAGGTGGCCATGACGTGTTCCCTCCAGACGTGTGAGCTCTACCAGAATGCTAATATACCTATAAAAGAAATAAGACTGATGGCTCCATCTTGTCAACAAAAATAAAATGCGTCAAACATGGTTTCCTATAAACATTGCTTACCACTCAAAGTTGGTAATATACTGGTAATTGGATTGGCTGCATATATCAATAATTTTTGTCAGTAATTCATCTCTGTAGGCAGTTCCTTCAGCTTTGTCAACATGGATCATCAACTTCTTCACAATCTCCATCAGATTCTTTTTCGACACCTGTACAAAGACATTAAAAAAACACCAAAAAACTTAACACAAAATATCAGAACACTATAGATGTTCACCTGTCAACCCACTGCTGTTTTGCCCTTCTTGCAAACGGGCATGATATTGTTCTATTAAGTATGATATGCCTAGTGTACATAGCACATTTATTTAAAAGCTGAACTCCAGCCTTACCTTCAATCTTGGACAATTGTACAGGATCCTGTCCGGTACTGAAATAGTTTTCTATGAATTCACTGCACACTGTGAGCTTTTCATAGTGTGCATTAGAAACTGCAGAAAGTCAGAGAAAACCAGACTTCTTTCCTGGCTGAAAGACATCCACTATCTTCTAGTGCTTTCCTCCTCAGACTCGGAGGTTCCTGGCCGGGCCATTTCATTCATTGGATTTCAGTACTGTCAATCATGGAGGCTCATCACCACTTGTGAACACTACCTGGGGCAGTCTTTACATAGAACACAGCTTGCCAAGTAATGTCCACCCCACCAGGCTGGCATCCACCCATCAAGGCATTTTTAAATTTGCATAATTCTCCCAACTGCCAGTCAACTGCTTGCATCAGACCATAGGGCATTTAAGAGGGAGTACTGAGGAAGTATGCTGTGCCATGTACAGCACTCTTTTGGCCAATCCCAACAACCATGATCTGCCTACATTACATAGAGACCAATTGATGAAGTCATGGGACTTAAAATAGGCTATACAGTATAATGAAAAAGGAAAGCAAGACTATTTAAAAATGTATAAGAGAAAGCAAAAATAAAAGCAGACTAAACCTCAGCTTTAATTCTTTTGGAAATAAAATGTATCACTGCATTTTTTTATACAAGCTGAGCTTTAGCCACAGAGTTTATCAAAACTGGAGCAGACCGGGGATACCCCCCCTAATGTTGAACGCTTGGGATGTCCTTTACATCATAGCAGGACAGGACTCCCGGAAGCTTATTTCAGCATTCTACGACTCTCTCCTTCGCCCTTCAGCTGCGACTCTGGCTTACAAATTAAAGGAACGCTGGTCTGGGGATGTGGGGGAGCTGGAGGATGACGACTGGGAGGATGCATGCAAAAAAAGGTCTCGACCAAACTATCAGACCACCTTACACATTTGTATATTATGCACAGATCATACTTGACCCCTATTCGTTTGGCCAAATACAAACCTGATTACAACCCACTGTGCCCCCGATGTAATAGTCCCTCCAGTACCTTCTTTCATCTTCTCTGGTCACGCCCGGTTATACACGACAATTGGTCACATATTGTGAAATTTATTCACGATGAGATGGGGTCTCCCCTGACGCTATGCCCCAAACAATGTTTACTGGGGGGTGTTCCCAGACTCCAATAAGTACCATAAAATATTTCTCCAGGAATCGCTCTTCATAGCCAGGCTACTTATAGCCCGGAAATGGCTTCAAGCCATACCACCGTCGTTGCAAGAGTGGATCCCTGCAATTAACAGTGTTTTACCATACAAGAAGGAGATCTATGTCCATAGGGGCTGCCCAGCAAAGTATGGCAAGATTTGGGACACCTGGTTGGGGAATGCTGCCACGTGCAATGAACTGCCTGATTATGTTAACACTACTTTTTCTCCTTGCCTGGACTGTATTCGTGTGTAGCCAGATGGTCTAGTGTGTCTGTCATAAGCTGTTAACAAGTGTTGTCCACCTACTTCCGATTGTCATACTTGAACTACCTGTACAGGATGTGTCTTTATGCATAATCTGTATGTCTTTACTCTTTCTAATAAAACACCACGTTGTTTGTAAAAAACTGGAGCAGACAGAATCTGGAGTGGCTGCCAACCAGCTTCGATCTTTAAAAGGGCAAGTTCAGTGCGCATGCACGGGATCCTGGGATTAGACGTGCTCTGGACGGGCTCCGCACGCCCGGCTCATAATCAGCGCAGGCAGCGGGGTTACTTCACCGGGAACTAAGCGATACGCATCCCGCAGCGGTGATGAACAGGAGGGCAGCAGGACAGCCTAAAAAAAATAGCAAAATAAGCAGGCTAAAGCTACCAAAAGAATGGGGCCCTCCCCAGAACACGGGCCGCAATCCAAGATGGTGCCGACCCGTGGAGACACACGAGGTAGCCCTGAATCAGCAGCAGACGGATCCCAGCAGATGGGGTTCAAACATTATCAGCCTGCCCACATCAGGGACCCCATCTCCTCCCAGTCATCTGGAGACCTGGATGCCGACCATCAGTGTGAGTCCCTATCACAGCCCCCATCACCGGATACATTACAGGGACATACAAGAGCCTGCAGATTCCCCAATGTCCTCCATGGATAGGAATATGGCTGAAATGACAGGAGGTCTTGTTCAGTCAATCCAGCCCTGATATTACTGCACCTCAGCCAGCTCACTATGCAGGTGATGCAGTGCTGCTAGCATGCTTTTCTACCATGCTGCAGCAAGAACTCTCCAAAGCCTGCACTATGCTTACCACTGACCTCAAAAAAGACGTTCACAGCTTAGGAGAGAGATTTGTGATGATCGAAACTAAGGTGGTCAGCACAGTTAAAAAGGTCAAATCAGAATTCCAATATGATTACTGACCTACAGGACAGGCTGGAAGAGGCATACACTAAAATCGAAGATTTAGAGAACCGTTCTCGCAGGTATAACGTGCGCATACGAGGATTCCATGAAACTCATACTGATCTGGAAAGTGCTATGAGGGAGCTGATGAAAGATCTGATTCCTGACATAAACACCACACCAAATGGAGATCTATCGTATCCATCAAGCTCTAACAACCCCACGAACGGACGGCTTGCCACGCGATATAGTCAAGCCGCACAATTATCGCATAAAAGGAGAAGTTAATGTTTGCAGCACGCAACAGACAGGACTTGTCATTGTTTGGTGCACCAATACAACTCTTCACTGATGAAGCTCCTTCTACGGTGCAAAAATGCAGAAACTTGAGGCCCTTGCTACAACAGTTGATTAACAGACCGATAAAGTATCGCTGGGCATTTACCTTAAAATTGTCTTTCCTCGTTCAAAGGCAGATCCCACTACTTCTCAACATTTCAAGATGGTGAAGATCTACTGCTGGAGCTGGGAATTATTACACGGGACTCCCATGCCCCCTCCCCCTCACACCAAGCAAATCGTCCCCTCTCCGCTGTGGCATGATCGAAAGAACTTGCAGGCCAGAAGATCTGCTCTGATCACCTGAACATGGTGACTAGCGTTCCCCGTCTGGGGAAATTGGCAAAGTCCTGCCACGTTGGTCCGGTTAGAGTCCACAACTGGCTGTGGTTTTGACGCAGTCCTCCTGGTTACACTAGAACAGTGTAGTACCCTATACAACCTGCATACTCATCAGATTGTTCTTGGTTTATTATTGTTCATTACTAGTATATAGTTTATTTTATGTTAGCAAGGTGATGAGTCGACCCCCTCGGCGTGGGGGCTTATTGGGTCCCCCTGGACCGGTGAGCACGGGGCAGGCGTAACCGATGGGGAACCCGCCTGCCCTGGTCTCACGGCCTTGAAAGGGAGGGGATTGGTGCAGACCACCTACACAGTGACTTTTTTTTTTTTTTTTTAATCATATTTTTTATTTATTTTGTTATTGCTTAGATCATACAAAAGATTATTTTAAACAGAAGAGCGTAATCATATAAAAAAAAAAAAAAAAAAATCGAGGATACAAACATTTCATTTGGTTTCTAAATATATATATATATATATATATAAATAGGGGTAGTAAGAAGATCACACACTGTAAGATTTAGCGAATCCACAAAAAAAAAAGACATACAAGAGACAAAACACATGTCTAATTTAATTTCGGATTCCATTTATATTGCACCACTCTCCTCCCCCTGATTTGAGATAGATCAGTCTCCTCATTCCCTCCCCACAGAAGCCATTGTACATTGGGTTGCTGGTATTAAGCCAGTAAGACCAGATTTTGTGAAATTTTTAAAGGCTCCTCTATGTTCATATGCCAATTTTTCTCTTTTTAATATGTAATTTATTTTATTACCCCATTGTTTGTGAGTTGGCGGAGTAGTGTCAATCCACTTTTGCAGAATACGTTTGCGAGCTAAATAGAGAGATCTGGTCCACATTGTATACAGCTTGCCAGGTATAGACCCCATCTGGAATTATACCCAGAATAGCTAGTTTAGGGGTATTTGGGATTTCTGTCAAAGATATTGTATTCAAGGTCAGAAACACTTTCCTCCAGTATCTATGTAGCTTGGGGCAATGCCATAGCATATGAATAAGGAAGCCATTAGATACTGAGCATCGTGGGCATAAAGGTGAAATATATTTACCCCAGGCAAATTGTTTTTGAGGAGTATGAGTTCTAAGCAAAATAATAGGATTTTTATAACAGCTTACCTGTAAAATCCTTTTCTTGGAGTACATCACGGGACACAGAGCGACATAGTCATTACTATGTGGGTTATATAGATACCTTCAGGTGCTGGCACTGGCAACTTCCAAAACCGGAAGTACCCTCCCCTATATAAGCCCCTCCCATCCGGGAGCACCTCAGTTTTGTAGCAAAGCAATAAGTGTCCCCAAAGAGGGTTGGGAGCTCTGTGTCCCGTGATGTACTCCAAGAAAAGGATTTTACAGGTAAGCTGTTATAAAAATCCTATTTTCTTTCTCGTACATCACGGGACACAGAGCGACATAGTCATTACTATATGGGATGTCCTAAAGCAATGCCCAATGAGGGGGGGGATACACCATACATAAGCTGAGCGCTATCAGACATGAATATATTTTGCGGCCTGCAACACACTGCGCCCAAAGGCGACATCCTCCTGACTTCTAACGTCCACCTGGTAGAACCTAGCAAACGTGTGTACTGAAGACCATGTTGCGGCCTTACAGATTTGAGCCAGGGAGGCCTGGTGATGCACTGCCCATGAAGTTCCAACTGCTCTCGTGGAGTGCGCCCTAACTTTGAACGGAGGCGGTCTCCTTCTCAAGCCATAGGCTTGCATTATGACCTGTCGAATCCACTTGGCTGAAGTAGATTTTGACGCTGCCTGACCCTTTCTGGGGCCTTCCGGCAGAATAAACAAAGTATCCGTTCTGCGAATCTGAGCAGTGGCTTTTAAATAAGCTTTAACTGCTCTTACTACATCCAAAGAATGCACAAACTTTTCCTCTACCGAACTAGGTTTGGGGAAAAAAAGAAGGAAGAACCACATCTTGGTTCAAATGAAACCTCGATACCACCTTAGGAAGAAAGGCTGGATGAGGACGTAACACTACTCTGTCCTTATAGATAACCAGATATGGCTCCTTACAGGACATAGCTGCTAATTCCGACACTCTTTTAGCCAAACGAATGGCTACTAGAAATATCAATTTCCTGGTGAGAAGAACCAAGGAAATATCTGTAATGGTTCAAATGGTTGTTTCTGTAGAACCGACAGAACCAGGTTTAGATCCCATGGACATATGGGAATATTAACCGGAGGACTAATACGCACCACTCCTTGTATAAAGGCTTTGCTAGTGAATGCGAAGCCAAGGGCCTTTGAAAAAATATTGACAAGGCCGAAATCTGACCCTTGATAGTACTTCCTATCTACAGCCCACTGTAGGAAGTCCAGAATCCTACCTATTACGTACTTACGTGGATGCCATTTCTTGGCCTCACACCACGCGATGTACGCCTTCCAGATTCTATAGTAGATCTGCCTGGATACCGGCTTCCTGGCATTGATCATGGTAGATACCACAGGATTAGAGAGCCCTCTCTTTTTTAGAATGTGGGCTTCAATAGCCAGGCCGTCAAACCTAGGGCTGGTAAGGAAGGGTGGTATATCGGTCCTTGCGTAAGCAGGTCCGGACGACGTGGGAGAGTCCAAGGACTCCCCACTGACATTTTACAATCTCCGCGTACCACGCTCTTCGGGGCCACGCTGGAGCCACCAGAATCACTGGTTTCTTTTCTACCCTGATTCTGCGGAGTAATCGAGCTAACAATTGTGGCGGTGGGAATGCATATATCAGCTTGAACTGATCCCAAGGGAACACTAGGGCATCCGAGCCGCAAGCTAGGGGATCCCTTGTCCGAGAGACAAACCTGTCCACCTTTGCGTTGAATCTGGATGCTAGAAGATCTACATCCGGTGTTCCCCACCGCTGACATATTGTCCAGAAAACCTCGGGGTGAAGGGACCATTCCCCTGGGCATAATTGCTGGCGACTTAGAAAGTCCGCCTTCCAATTCTCCACTCCTGGAATGAATACCGCAGATATGGCTGGGACATATCTTTCTGCCCATTTCAGGATGTAATTTACTTCCCTCTGGGCTGCACGACTCCTGGTGCCACCCTGATGATTGATATATGCCACTGCTGTGGCATTGTCTGATTGAATTCTGACAGGGGACCCTTGGAGTTTGGATGTCCATGCTACTAGGGCATACCGGGCTGCTCGTATCTCTAAGAGATTGATGGGCAGGGCCTTTTCTGCATCCGACCATCTGCCCTGGAGAGACCATTGTTCCAGTACTGCTCCCCAGCCTATAAGGCTGGCATCTGTAGTGACCACCTTCCAAGAAATCGGACTGAAGGATTTCCCTTTTTCCAGATTCTGGAGAACCAACCACCAACGGAGGCTCTTGCGAATGGAAGGGGACAAGGACATTGTAAGTCTAGGGCCTGAACTTTTTTGTTCCAGGCTGACAGTATGGCCCTTTGCAAATTCCTTGAATGGAATTGACCGTAGGGTACTGCTTCGAATGATGCCACCATTTTTCCCAGCAGCCTCATGCACAGGCGTATGGACGGCTGTCTTTTTGTACCCACTAAGTGGATCAAATCTTTCAAAGACAACACCTTTCCTCGAGGCAAGAATATTTTTCTCTGGCCTGAATCCAACCTTAGCCCCAAGTATTCCAGACTTTTGACTGGTTTTTAGGGCTGACTCGTCTCGGTTGATAATCCAACCGTGAGATTCCAGATACTTGATTGTCTTGTGAACGACCACGTCTAGTTTTTTTCACTGAGTGGTCTATCAGCAACAAGTCATCTAGATATGCCATTATCATTACACCTTGTGTTCTTAGATTGGCCAATAAAGGGCCAGAATTTTTGTAAACACTCGTGGTGCTGTGGCCAGACCGAAGGGTAAGGCTCTGAACTGAAAATGGCAGAAATTTTTGGTGGACTGGAAAGATGGGAATGTGCAAATAAGCATCTTTGATGTCGATCGCGGCTAACCATTCCTCCCCTTGTAGGGCAGTGGCCACCGATCGGATCGACTCCATCGGAAAGTCCTGATATACAGGAATTTGTTTAGCCCTTTTAGAATTAATATGGGCCTCACGTCCCCGTTTGCTTCGGGACTGTAAAGAGGTTTGAGTAAAACCCGAACCCCCATTCTTCCAGGGGAACCTCCATAATTACTCCTTGGAGCAATAGTTGTTCTAGTGCCAACAGGAGGGACTCTCTCTTCCGGGGATCCCTTGGCACGTTTGACCTCAAAAAATGGGAAGGAGGAAAGTCTTTTAACTCCAATCTGTATCCCAAACATACTGCGGAGAGCACCTATCTGTTCTGATCGTGTCCCGCCAGGTCTCTGCGAACAACTGGAGTCTTCCCCCCACCCGACTGAGTGGGGGCAACCCTTCAATGAATTTAACTTTGGGGAAGGTTTTGTACCTCTCCTGACCCAGGGTTTCTCATTACCCTGCGATTGTCCCTGATTTCTACCCCCGGGAATTGACCGAGGAGGCCGTCGGAACTGTTTCACAGCCGATGCCCCAGGGACTGGAGAAGCCGGCCTCTTAAAAGAGGGACCTCTAACTCTGTTTTTAACCGGCAAGAGTGTATTTTTACCGCTGGAAATTTTCTGGATATATTTGTCCAGGTCTTCCCTGAATACGCGTTCACCATGAAAATGGGACGCTAACCAGCCATTTTTTACAGGGAGCTTCAGCAGACCAGTTTTTGAGCCATAGAAGCCTACGCATATGTACTACAGACAGCGCAAGGCGGGAGGCCTGATGGATTGAATCCTTTATGGCGTCAACCGCAAAGCTTAAGGCTCTAGGTAGATCAGTTAGGGCAAGGGCCTGCTGATCTGGCAAGTCCCTCAAGACCTGTTTCAACTGATCCTTCACTGCTTAGCAGACCCCACTGCTGGTTGTGTCACCAAGCTTGCTGTAGAAAGAAGCAGATTTTCATAAGGACTCCAATTTTTTATCTATTGGGTTCTTGAACATTTGGACATTGTCCACTGGACATGTCAGTGATTTATACACACAAGAGATGGCTGCGTCCACTGTAGGGACCTTCCATTTTTTAATGAACTTATCCTCCATGGGATTGACCACCGGAAATCTCTTGGGGGGAATAAATATTTTCTCAGGATGTTCCCAATCCTGGTAAATGAGCCCTTCCAGTAAAGGGTGAAGTGGAAAGGAACAGACAGTCTGGTGGCTTCTAGCGACCCCAACGAGGAGACAGTAGTGGTTGATGGTTCCGCAAGGTGCATTTTAAATGCTGATCGGACCATGTTAGTCAGAGACTGAACCCATAATCTTTCAGCTTGAGATGCTGAGAAAAGGTTCCCCCACTGTTGATTCCTCTATAACAGAATCAACCTCATCCTGATCCCCTTCAGGCAGGTCGATCCCTGTATGGGACTGTTGCTCTGCTAACAGGCACTCTGAAGGAGGAGACGGAGATCGGGCGTGCTTTCCCTGACAGGGAGGCAGCGATCAATGTTGACAATCTCTCTCTAATCCTCCCAGAGCTGAGGAAAAAACCTCCTCTGTTACATACACAGGAGCAGGTGAACTGAGGACAGCCACAGTACCAAGTACCCCTGCGGGGTCTCTACGGTCACTTACCTCTGAATTTTCAGGGGAGACTGGTGCAGCAGAAGCATGCCCAAGATCCTCAGAGCCCGATGAGACCCACTTCGCTTCCTGGAAGATTCAGTTCCGGAGCTTCTGGACGGCATATTCCTAAGCCTAAAGCTGAGGTATTCCAGCCGTAAAAACACCACTTTTACTGAAAATAGTCTAGTACAATTGCTGCTATATAACAGTTGGTGTCTACTAAAGTGCCTTTCTAGGGGATGCCTGCATCAACCGCCTCTGTGTGCCTTTTTACTGTTGCTAGCTCTGTCTGTGCACTTCAATAGCCAGCTGTGATTGTGCTTTAAAACACGCTGGACGCCCGCACATGCGCAGTAGCGCCGCGGCGCACACCGAGCGTCATCCACCCGCTCCGTCCCTTTTTCCAGATCGCCTCTATATATAGAGGCGCACGTGCGCCTTCGGCGCCTTTTTTGAAAAAAATAAGGAGCTAGATGGGAGCCAGGGTCCCTGCCGCAGGGCCCGGGGATGGATGAGCGCAGCAACAGGGCAGAGGAGACAGCTTCCCAGCAGAGAACTTACCAACTGCCTGGATTTGATTTTGGAAGAAAAAAATCCACATTACAAGAAAAAACCATAGCGGCCTCTAGTGTCTAACACAGGTACCGCGGTCTTACACATTTTTTATTTTTTTTCTTGCCTACTATTAAAATTTTTACATTTTCTCAGTAGTAACAGGCATACACAGAATATTAGCGGGAATACCTTAGGTAACAGGCAGAAAGACAAAATAGGCTTGGGGGTCCCCCAATAGAACCAAGTTCCTGAGGGCCCCCACTTACCTTTTCCTCGCCGCAGGACTCTGTTTGGTCCACAGAAGCCCAAACTTCACCTATCACGGCAGGCATTGTAATTAAACCTTCAGGGACCGGGTTCCCAAGGATTCCACTCCCCTGGACCTGTATAGCACCCTGCACAGAAAACATCTTGGTCGTGGGTATGACCAGAGCTCTGGATCCCAGGGTCCAGCCCTCCTAAGAGAGGCATTACAGGCAAAACCTTGCTCTTCTCTTTGCAAGGCCCGGGTACCGACCGTTTAGCTATGAAGCTTTTTTGGTCGGATCCGGAATAGCTTACTGAGGCCCAAAAGAACCTGTACGCAAGCTCAGTGAAAAACACATGTTACTTCTTGGCCAACACCTTAGACACTGGCAAAAAACTGAGGTGCTCCCGGATGGGAGGGGCTTATATAGGGGAGGGTACTTCCGGTTTTGGAAGTTGCCAGTGCCAGCACCTGAAGGTATCTATATAACCCACATAGTAATGACTGTCGCTCTGTGTCCCGTGATGTACGAGAAAGAAAAAGAGCTGGGTCAATTGCTGAGATGGTGAAATAGATACCTTAGGTAGTATCTACATAGCCTGTATCCACTCTTCTTCATTAAGATCAATCAAGTCTTTTTGCCGATGGGCAAAGCTATTTACCTGGGCATCTAGTTTCCCTGCGTTTAATAAAATAAGGTAAAGATCCCCTATTAATCCTCGTTTGGAAGTCCATACTATGGTTGATTTCAACAGTATCTCTGATGGATTGTATAATAATTGGAATGATAAAGCCTGATGTTGTAATGCGTGACGTATTTGAAGGTATTGATAGAAATTGCTGTTTGATAGCTGACAGTGCTCTCTCAACTTATCAAAGGGCAATAAAATATCCCCTTCAAATAACTGATAAAAGATTAATCCTGCTTTTTTCCCATCCATTCCCATAGTTCTCGTATTTTATTCAGCTCAGGTAGACAATAATTATCCCATATTGGCATATGTCTTGTATATCCCTTATGGTGAGTAATAATACGTGTTTCCCATAGTTTATGGAATTACTGAAATGTTGGAAATTTTCTGTTCGCATAGAATTCGTGAGACACTATTTTCAGAAGCGGACATTACCCGCCCCAGTAGTTGCGCCTACTTCTTCCATTACACAAGGTAAGGGTGCTCTGCCCTACCACGATGGCTAATAAATACCCCACCGAATATTCAGTAATTACCCACAATGTTCATGGTTTTAATTCCCCAACTAAAAGAACCAAGGCCTTTCACTTTTACCACACACACAAAGCTGAAATCCTCCTATTGCAGGAAACCCACTTTTCTAAAACCTCGCCCCCCCCCCCCCCCCGATACCTGAATGTTAAGTATCCGCAATATTATTTGGCCTCTGGGCCTGACAAAAAAGGCAGGGCGGCGGTTTGCTTCTCGAAGCAGACCCCCTTCACACCCATCACGATCGTCAAAGATAAAGGGGGCAAATATATTATGGCGATTGGACGTCTTCATGACCAATTGGCCTCATTCATATCCTATTATGCCCCAAACACAGGACAATTAAGAGTTTTTTAGCAAAATGCTTAGGATATTGATGCCCAAAGCACAGGGACAAGTGATCCTGGGGGGAAGACAGTAATATACCGTTGGACAGGATTATGGACAAATCGGACCCCACCAGACAGATCCTTAAACGACCACCAACCGATAGCAGTAAGGTAGCACGCCTGCTTCGTCTCTACGATCTAATAGATACCTGGAGGGAGATTAACCCCACAGCTAGGGAGTATACACACTTTTCACAGGTACATCACACCTACTCCCTAATATATAGATCACCTCTTAGTGTGTACCCCCTTACTTGCATATCTGACGTTGGTTAAAATATTGTCCACTCCCTGGTCCGATAATTCCCCGATTAAGCTTTCCACAACAGGACTTTGGACTAAATCTAGCCCCTCTCCATGGAGGCTTAATGCAAGCTTACTGAATGATCCCATACTCTATACTGAAATTGAGAAATAAAGGAGTATTTCAGGACCAATAAGTCAACGGACACATCCCCTGCGATCAATTGGGCGGCCCACAAAGCTGCGATCCGGGGGAAAACTGAATTCAAATTGCGGCCAGAGTGAAACAGTCCCGAGAGCAAACAATTAAACAATTGGAAGCAAATTTAGATAAACTAATGGAGGAACAGCATAGGAATCCCCAGATTGATATTAGACCTAAAATAGACAAAGCAAGACTGGCACTGAACTTAAGTCTGACCACCCAAACAGAAAAACATATTACCTGGTCCAAGCACAAATACTACACAATAGGAGATAAACCAACCACAATGTTGGCCAAGAAACTAGTACACTGACTTTACCTAAATTAAGACTACCCACTTGGCATCCCACTCAAAATCCCAAAATCAGTCTCACGGAATTTCATAAATTTTACACCAGACGGTATAGTTCACCGACTTCATATGGGTCAACTTAGGCGGACAAGTTCTTTTGAGACGTCCAAATACCTAAAACGAACTCAAGCTCACATGGAGCTGATGGACAAAGACTTTACGGAAGTAGAGATTAATATGGCCATAAAAACTATCCACCCTTCTAAAGCCCCAGGGCCCGACGGCTTCTCAGGCCCGTAATATAAAAAGTACCAAGAGGATCTCACTTCACCATTTATGCTCCTATTTTAATGACCTGAGACGGGGAAACAAAATCCCCAATCACGACAATGCCGCCTATCTACATGTAATACCAAAACCGGGAAAAGATCACGGGGATTGTACCAATTACCGTCCGATCTCCTTGCTCAACACAGATTTAAAAATACAAATTAAAGTGCTGGCACCCTTTCCTCCCACGCTATATACATCCAGACCAGGCAGGCTTCGTCCCAAACCGCCAGGCGTCGGATCAGACCCATAGGATAATAAATGTAATTTCAGCAAACCAATCTGACTGGGATAGTAAGGGACCTTGACAGGGCATGCTGCTTTCGTTGGACATCCAGAAGGCATTCAATTCCCTCTCCTGGGATTATTTGTTCGACGTGCTACGTCGCTTTGGCTTTGGAGAACGCTTTCTGGCCCTCCTTCTGGTCCTCCTTCGGACTCTGTATGAAATCCCGACCGCATCTTTAATGCTTAGGGGTTACTCTTCCCAACCCTTGCTATCAGGAGAGTAACCAAGCAGGGATGCCCATTGTCCCCGCTATTATTCGCTCTTGCGATAGAGCCCTTGGCTATACGGATTCGCTCCTGCCCGGATATCAGAGGTATAGTCTGTGGGGATGGTGCTGATGACCTGCTGCTGGCTTTTATTCACCAATCACTTCCCTCCCTATTTTATATGCAATTTTGCAACCGTTCTGAGATCTCAGGTCTACACATTAACCACAGCAAATCTAGGGCATTAAATCTCTCTTTGCAGAGTTCCACCCAGAAAATGCTAGAACAGTCCTACCAATTCTCATGGGACCTGGAGGCTCTTCCATACCTTGTGATAAGTTTGACCCCATCTATTCAAATGCTGTATAAACAAAACTACCCTGCCCTGTTCAAAAGGCTGACTGGTGACCTGGCCAGATGGCAGATTCAACCCCCATCGTGGTTCGGCAGACTACACTCGATAAAAATGAACATATTACCGAAGGTTCTATATTTGTTTCACACTATACCTGTGGCATTAGTTCGAACCGAACTCCAAGCCTTTCAAAATAAAATTCTCCAGTTTATTTGGGACGATAAGAGGCCTAGGGTGAACAAAGGGACAATTGTACACTCCAAAAAGAAAAAAGGGGGACTTGGCTTGCCAGATCTATTGAAATGGAATTATAAAGTAAAGAATAAGGCGCTATACATGTTCATGTGAAAAACTGGCACAAAGAAAAACACTGCATCAAACTTAAATGTGCACATAAACGAAAAAAAATAAACATATAGTCCATAAGTGAATAAATCCCAACACCAAAACTAAATGCTCTGAGATAAAAATACTTTAATGCAGCCCAGTTGGCCCAACTCACTAGGTTTCACTCCCAACAACCCCATGGAATATGGATGACTATGGAATCCTATTCCTGTCGCCCTGCACCAATTTCTCATATTATGTGGCTCCCAATGAAGGAGAGACCAATTATACCATGTCCCACTCTTTCCTTCTCACTAGAAATTTGGGATAGACTTTCACGGACTCAGAAATTCAAGTCACCCCACAATCCATTAGCACCTCTATTGAAAAATAAGGAATTCACCCCGGGCCTCACTCCCCCCCGCATTCGAATGGTGGACCAAAAAGGGATTAATACAGATAGCTGATCTTTGTGATCACAAGGGTATGCTATCTGAAAGCTCTCTGGTAGAAAAATATCAAATACCATCCTCTAAACGCTCTAGATATACCCAAATACATCATTATGTACAAACGGTAGCTCGTAAGGGTGACTTAGTGACAAGGACTCCCATGGAACATTTATGCAGACAATACAATAAACTCAGGGGTCACATCTCTGCTATATATACACAATCTTGATGTATATCTCGACTAAACTGAACTATATGCTCCAATGGGAACAAGATTTTCAGGAAACCCTTGAATTAGAGGAATGGCATGCGATATCAGAGAAAGCATCTAGATCGCTCATCGATACCTCTATTATAGAGGCTAACTATAAGGTCTTATTGAGATGGTATATGGTACCGTCCAGACTGGCCACCTTTGTACCCAGAGCCACCTCTGGGTGCTTTAGAGGATGCGGCCAAGTGGGAGACACCTATCATATGGTGGACATGCCCCAAGGTCAGGAGATTTTGGATCAGGGTCTACAATTTTATATATATTATATACACAAACACACACACACACATACCCCCTTACCCAGATTAAACTGATGAAATCAGCGACACATGCACTTCTGGGTGGCAGGGTAGCGGAAGCCTCCAGATTCCAAAGACGGCTTTTTACATTCATTTCAGCTAAAACAACAATAGCCAGAAACTGGAGATCCCCTGCCCTGCCATTTGATCATCTTAAACGCAAAATGTCATGGCTAATGTTAAATGAAAGGTTAACAGCAATAGTACAAGACAAGATGAAGTTGTTTCATAAAGTATGGGATCCGTGGATTAGATACCTGACAAATGACCCCAGGACGCTCACAAACTGGATTTTATTATCTAGAGATGGGTCTTTGGGCATGGAGCCGTAGTACCCCCCCCCCAACTTTCCCTTCTTTGCCCTCTCCTCTGCACTTTTTCTCTACTTTGTTTTACCCCCCTCTTTTAATAATTTTAATTATTGTGTTTACATTTTTGTTATATTTGTTATGTCGTTTCTCTCATTCACTCTCGGCGGACCATTGTCTATTGGGGCTATGGAGGGAGACGCCCGCTTGACCGGAGGAACCAGACTCCCCCCGATAGTCGGATGGAGAGCTGGTTCTTCCCAGCGCGTGGAACGTACCTTAAGGCCTAGGATTGGGAACATGCATTAGGTCATAGACACAGTGGCACTGTGTACAGTCTATGATTCGTAGTTGAGAAAGGCATGTAATATCATACTTATTTGAGCAAATGAGTTACAGACAACATCTGGAGGTGTAATGGTCTATGTATGCTATATGAGAAGGATTCCTCAAGTATTTAAAATATTCAATGTATGTCTCTCTAAATACGTTGTATACTGCTCAAGGAAAAGCTGAGAGCTTTGTTTTTTCTTTTTTTTTTTTTATACTGTAAAACTTTAATAAACACTATTGAAACATAAAAGGGTAAGTTCACCTTTAGAGAAAAATCTGTAAGGTGAACTTACACAGGACCCCCCCTCATGCCCCTGGTCCCGCTGACCTGGAGCGTGGCGATCACCAGTTCTGCCACCTGGTACGGCCGCCTCTCCGGTCTGGGGCTTAGAAACCCCCTTGGCTTAATCTACAAAACGTACCTCGTCGGGAGGTACATTTAAAAGCATTCTAAACCGGTCGGCGCCGACTATTCAGAACCATCGTAAACCGTCCTGTCACTGCAGGGATTTCAAATCCGACTGGTAAAGCAGCGATACGAGGTGTCAGAATGGACGATTATCGCTCTCCAGGTTAGCGGGACCGGGTGCGATGGGACAGAGTCCAGTGTAAGTTCACCTTACAAATTTTCTGTAAAGATAAACGTACACTTTAACTTTCAAAGCTTAAGATAGAAGTCGATTGGTTGCCATGTATATCTGCTCCAGATAATGTCTGCGCCAGTTTGGAAAAATTTCCCCCATTATGAAGTCCAAATCTCTTTTGTCTCTACTTCTCCTGTGGGTCACAGGAGTGGAGTTTGTTCTGACCCATATTCATCCGACAGTGGGATAAGTCCACTGACGTCACTCAGCCGGTCCAGACTCTAGAGAGATTCCGACTTTAATGAGAGCCTGAGCCAGCTACCTCTCACCCTCTCCACAGCCCAGGGTTCAAGTGAGAGTTGGAGGAGCAGAGAGCTGGTGCCTGACAGTCACAGACTCTCTGCTAAATAAGGACCGAGAACTGAGCGATTAGCATCAATTAGATGCTGCATCCACCTAGGTGAGTATGATTGATTGTTTTTTTAAACCCCACACTTCTTTTAAACAATTTTTTGTATTAGGCCTCTTGCACACGGCAGCTTGAAAAAGCTCAGTACATCTTTTTTTTACTGAGCTAAAATACGGTCCATTAATTGTAACGTGCCTATGCACACAGGCGCGCAAACAAGCGGCGTGCATTCTTCACAAAAAAAAAAAAGAAAGAAAAATCAGCTTTTTTGATCAGTAATTTACGCTGCATGCGCGCAAATACGCACAAATGTCCATTTACATATTGTGCAGCAGGAGAATGAGAATACTTTTCGCCAAAATGCTCAAAAACGCTTATACGCGAAAATGCACGCAAATACATACAAAAATTTTTGGGGGGAAAAAGTCGATATTTAAAAAACGTGTGCAAGAGGCCTTAAAGCGGAGGTGCAGCCGAAAAAAAAGTGTAGCTGCTGACTTTTAATAAGGACACTTACCTGTCCTACTCGCTCGCGATGTCGGTCCCACCGCGGCGATCGATCGCCGCAGGCAGGTCCCGGCACCTTCATCCTGAGTAAGGGAAACAGGGAAACAGTAAGGGAAAGGGAAACAGTAAGGGAAACAGGCAGTGAAGCATGGCGCTTTGTGAATGGGCGGCTTGCCTCCTGGGATACACACAGTTCCCAGAAGGCAGCGCGCCCCATTCACAAGAGGAGGAAGCGAAAAAAAAGACCCACCGCGGACGAGAAGAGGAACATTAGAGGCAGATTAGGGGACTTGCCGCATAGCAACAGGCATTTAGGATGAGTATAAAAAAAAAAAAAATTAAAAAATTTTCAGGGTGGACCTCCGCTTTAACAATAATTGTTTCAAAACTGCAAAGTAATCTGTTTTTTTAAACAGTACAATAAAATATAAAAAAAAATCCAAACTGGCACATAGCTAAATGCACATTGAAATTCACATATGTTAAAATGATTCATCTTCAAAAAGTTAAAAAAAAAAAAGGATTTGTAATTTATAAAATCGGTCTTCCAAGTCTCACCTTCCTGCTATAAAATATCCCTGTACCATTTCCTGGTTTAGAATCTCAGTTTCCTTAGTCACATAAAATACAATGGACAGTGATAATCCTAGTTTATGTAGCCTAAAACTCAATTAAAGCCGAGGGCTTTCACACTGGAGCGGTGCGCTAGCAGGACGGTAAAAAAAAGTCCTGCTAGCAGCATCTTTGTAGCGGTGCCATTGAAATCAATTGGCACCGCGGATATACCGCCGGCAAAGCACTGCTTAAAAGCGCCCGCTAGCGGCTGAATACCACCGCAAATACGACGGTAAAACGTTTTTTAGCAGCGCTTTACCGTCAACGCCGCAGATGCCCCAGTGTGAAAGGGGCTTTAAGAGCCAGACTGCTGCTCTCCCACAGAGGACATTGGTCTGGGTCTCCAAAAATCTGACACCGCATAATGCACCAATTAGCAGTGTTGTTGATGGTATCACAATACAAGGACTGTCAGACTGCTTGAGACCTGGAACACAGCATTTTGTGTGAAAGCAATGGTTTGGTAAGCCAGTGTGCTACCAAGCCAGGCAGTTGGTAAGAAACACCAAACACTTATTAAAAAACAAAACAAAATTCCTTGATTGTTTTACTAAATGTAGGCATTTCTTAAAGTTAAAAGGAGAAACTTGTTTGGCTGGGCTTTGCCTATCGGTCACAGGAGTGTATAATTCCTCTTGCACGCCTGTGACCCATTTTCAGCAGAGAGAGGACTGAAATCCGCTCTCTGCTGACATCACAGATATCAGTCCAGGCACCACGTCATCCCAACAATGGAAGTCTGGATCCGTCAAGTTCCTGGACTGAGACAGCAGCTCCCTGCTCGGGGAGCTGCGAGTACCGAGTCATCCATGATGTTCGATCGCTCGGTTTTCAGTGCACAGGTGTCGGTGGACAGATGCAGCATCAGACCGATGCTGCATCCACCCAAGTATGATGGAGGAAAAAAACCCAAACCCATACTTCTCTTTTAAAGCTGCTGCATGCATCACTGCAGCACACTGGAAAGCTGGACCACTTGAGCAGAACATTAATTTTCTGCTGACACTAGTAGGATTTACAGTATGAAGCACAAACCAAAAAAAAAAAAAAAAAAAAAACTTACTCAGAACCTTTTTACAGATTCAGATAGTTACATAAAAGCCTTCACATTTTCCACTGAGTGTTGCGGGCCAGAAGGTGGGCATTATCAGACAGTATAGCCATCTGAGATTCTTTACTTGTTCAGCAAGCTTACTGCATAACAGGTAAAAAAAAAAAAAATGGAGTCTTCAATTGGGGTGTAAACCAGAAAGAAATTAAGGGATTATTAAATTGATTACATATTTGAAAACTTGTGCAACCGAGACGCCTTTTTCTGTAAATTGGAAGGAGGTTTACTAAATCCTGTCTGCAGGCTAGCAGAACTGAATACTTTTGTATATTGCACAAATGCTTCGCATCATTGCCTTTGATCGAGGAAAAAAGAAACTACCTTTAGTGGTAATCGATAAAACGAACAAAAACAAAACACTGAACTACATTGGTTACCTCATAAATCTTTCAAGCGGAGGTTACGCGGTCCCTCTTTTTTTTCTAGGTGTAATGTAATGGGGTTACAGAAAACATGTTAGTACTTACTTGTCCTGCGATTAGAAACATCCCCCGTCTATTTCAGTTCCAAATTATAACTTTTATAAATTCATCTTGTTCTTTGCCATTTTGCTTGTGGGCACTGTGAAGTCCACAAGCAGAGACTTCCAGGATGCGGTGAATGCAGGGGAGGGCTGGCAGCCTTAGACCTGGGGGGGCAAGTCCAGTCAAGTGGCCCTTTGAACCACCGAATAAGCTCACCATCCCCAGTGCCCATCAGCGCAGCCTCACCAGTGCCCATCAGCGCAGCCTCACCAGTGCCCATCAGCGCAGCCTGTTCAGTGCATGGGGATTAGAGAGGAGAGCAGCCGGATTACACAGAGCGGAGATCTCCCACTTGCCCAGCGTGGCCACTCCCATGATGGAAGTCATCAGTGTGCTGTCTATCATAAGAGCCAGTCCAGGAGGCGCGACTTTGTATGACAGTGGCCACCAGGTAAGTGGGAGATCCCCGCTCTGTGAAATCTGGTGGCGCTCCCCCTCCGAGGCAGCCCAATGGGCACAGACCCTGGGCGCCCTCCCACTGCCCCATCTCGCGGTGCACCCGCTCCCAATTGGCCAGACTTGGTCCAGGGACAGTGTCCTCAGTGCGGGGATGTCTGGTCACCCTAGGCTAGTGGCCAGCAGGACCCACAGGTCAGTGGCCAGCTCCCAGCAGGACCCACACATGTGGGTCCTGCTGGGAGCTGCCTGTGCACCTGGGGGTCCTGCTGGCTACGGACCTGGGGGTCCTGCTAGCCATGGCCAGCTTCCAGCAGGACCCACATTGTTGAGGGCGATTTTTAGGTTACTGGGTGGGCACTTGCCTGGGGCAGGGTAAATAGGGTGTATGGGGGGGGGGGGGTTAGATGGGATGTGGGGTTCAGCTGCGGGTGTCAGAGTCTCTCACCTCAGTGATGGCAGCTGCCCTTGCCAGTACCAGCTCAGCAGGTCCTTGCATGGCCTCCTCCGATCCTGGGGGTGTGAAGTGATGCTCCTGTCCTGGGGTCAAGTAAACTTGCAGCCCAAGCCAGTCATGTGGGTCCCAACTCCCTGGCGTGCCTTGCTGCCCAGGGGTAGACTGACAAAACCCAGGGCCCCCAGACCAAATAAAGCAAGGGCCCCCTGTCAGGCTACAACAGAGTCTAATGGGACCCCCTCTTTGTGCCATGACTCTAACCCCTGCCCCAACCTCTCACAAAGTAGAAATACAATTTTAGCACTACTCTTACCTTAACTATGGGTGCTGTAGCTGTGGCTGGCTCCCGCATCCTCTGAGGCTGGTTCCTGTGGGTGGCTAGCTGGCACCTGTTGGTGGCTGGCCGGCACCCTGCTGTGGCTGGCTGGATCCCTGGTGTGGGTGGGTAACCGTGGGTGGCTGGCTGGCATCCTGCTGTGGATAGTCACCGTGGCTGGTTTGCTTCTGTGGGTGGCTGGCTGGCTCCCTGCTGTGGGTGGGTCACCATGGCTGGCTGGCTGGCTCCTGTGGGTGGTTGGCTGGTTTCCTGGTGTGGGTGGGTCACCGTGGGTGGCTGGCTGGCACCCTGGCCCTGCTGTGGATGAGTCACCATGGGTGGCTGGCACCCTGGCCCTGCTCTGGGTGGCTGGCTTCTGTGGGTGGCTGCCTGGCTCTCTGCCGTGGGTCAGTGGGTGGGTCGGTGGCTGGCTGGCACGGTGCAGCATGCTGTGGGTGACTGGCCTGGCTCCCTTCTGTGGGTCAGTGGCTGGGTTGCACGGTGCACCCTGCTGTGGGTGGCTGGCCTGGCTCCCTGCTGTGGGTCAGTGGGTGGCTTGCACTGTGCACCCTGCTGTGGGTGGCTTGTACGGTGCACCCTACTGTGGGTGGGTGGCTGGCCTGGCTCCCTGCTGTGGGTCAGTGGCTGGCTGGCACAGTGCACCCTGCTGCAGGTGGCTGGCCTGGCTCCCTGCTGTGGCTGACAGAGGGGGTGGGCTGACAGAGGGGGGGGGGGTGAGCTGACAGAGGGGGGGTGGACTGACAGAGGGGAGCTGATAGAGGAGGGGTGTGCTGACAGAGCAGGGCTGACGGGGGTGGGCTGACAGAGGAGGGAGTGAGCTGACAGAGGGGGGGTGGGCTGAGAGAGCAGGGCTGACGGGGTGGGCTGAGATGGGGGGTGGGCTGACAGAGGAGGGGTGGGTTGACAGAGAGGAGGCTAGGGGAGGGGCGCTGACAGAGAGGAGGGTAGATGAGACTTCGAGACCTCAGAAACACGCAGAGAGGCAGGACTCCAGCAAGTGGTAACGACCAGCCCCGCTTGGCCGCATCCACACGTGACCAGCTCCGCCGATCCATTTGCAGGGCGTGCACAACACAAATGCCCTGTGATTGGCCGAACAGGGTCATGTGCGGCCGCACGCTGTGGAATTCTGGGACTTTTAGTCATGATGCGAGGGTCGCATCATGACTTATGATGCGAGTCTCGGATCATGACTACAAGTCCCAAAATTCCACAGCGTGCGGCCGCACATGACCCTGTTCGGCCAATCACAGGGCGTTTGTGTAGCCTGCCGCCTACAAGTCCCAGAATGCCACAGCATGTGGCCGTGCATCTGGCCGACTTCATAAAAAAAAAATATATATGCTAGGCTGAGTATGCTGGCTGGGGAGGGGGGTGCTGGGCTGAGTATGCTGGCTGGGGAGGGGGGTGCTGGGCTGAGTATGCTGGCCGGGGGGGGGGGGTTGGGGTGCTGGCTGAGTATGCTGGCTGGGGAGGGGGGTGCTGGGCTGAGTATGCTGGCTGAGGGGGGGGAGTGCTGGGCTGAGTATGCTGGCTGGGGGGGGGAGGGTTGGGGTGCTGGCTGAGTATGCTGGCTGGGGGGGGGGGGTGCTGGGCTGAGTATGCTGGCTGTGGCTGGCCGAGGGGGGGGGGGTGCTGGGCTGAGTATGCTGACTGGGGAGGGGGGTGCTGGGCTGAGTATGCTGGCTGGGGAGGGGGGGGGGGCTGGTGGGGGGTCATCATTCACACTTACTTTAGCCTTGCACCGTGATGAGATCACGTCTCTCCTCTGCAGCCAGTCCCAAGCCAACCCACGAGTGTGACGCTCTTGACGCCGCTCGTACCCACTGACCCTCCCCTGACGTTCCACATGACCTGCCTGGCTGCCTCTGATACTTGTGGGAGTTGTAGTTTGCTGCGCTGATAGGTTCATTACCTATATAGCGCGGCCGAACTACAACTCCCACAATGCAGTGCGTGTGCAGAACAGAAGGCAGCAGCCAGCCAGCCAATCGGCGGCCGCCGCGGCCGACTTTTGAAAAAAAATAAAAAACAGACAGCTAGCGCTGCGGACCACGGCCGTTTTGAAAGATAATGGAAGCGGCCCGGGGGGAAATCTCCACCTTGCCACCCGCCCCAGCCCACGCCTGGGTGAATGCATCCCAGCATTCACCGATGTATCATCAGTATTGAAGGCGAGCAGTTTCAGGTTGCTATGACAACGGGTGTCGTCATTCAAACACGCCCACAACAATGAAAACATGAGCGACGGCTCCCAGGAGACCTCCCAGAAATCAACGGGGCGCCGGGGAAAGAAAAAGATACGCCCACTCCCGCGGGAGGAATACCCGGAAGTCCTGATTCGGAACGACTGATTCACGGTAAGTACACCCGCAACAAAAAAAATCAATAGGCATATGTATATGTATCTGCTACATAGATTAGTATAAGATAATGTCAGGATTTAGGGTGAACCTCCGCTTTAAGCTGAACTCGGGGCAGGGATATTTTTAGATAGATCATGTTAAAGGTAGTTTCTTACCTTACACTAAAATCATTAGCTCTTTTCATACAAGTGTTCTGCTTCTTCTAAATCCTCCTTTAAATCAGTGCTCAATCCTGCGGTGTCATCCTGATTTCCTTTTTACAAGACCGATGGCATAGATGCCTTCAATTCCCCTGGCCACCGGTCTTGTAACTTCCCCTCATTAGTCCTATGTTAGAGCATGCAGAATGTCATCACACTGCTCCCAGTCTGACCCGCCCACATCCATTGTGCTGTTGAGGGACAGGAGACTTCTGATCTGTCCCACCCACCATGACCTCAGATTGTAATTCCGCTTAGTCACATGCATTCATGGGAACTGAACCTTGCAATTCCTCTGCTGTGATGAGCGTGGATGTGACGTATCCGCTTCTCGAATCCCTCCTCTGGCTCCCAGCCAGCGCAGTTTAAGGCCCCTTTCACACTTGCGCGACTTTTCCTGCAACTTTGGACATCAGTGTCGCATGACAAGTTGTACCCCATGATTCCCAATGATAACCATTCATATCTGTGCGACCTCAAAGTACTCCCTGTTCTACTTTGGTTCGACTTTCATGCGAGTTGAGGTCCAGAGACCTCAAGTTTACACAGGCATTCCCTGAAATCGTTGCAAAATTGCGGGGGCAAAATCACGTGATTTTCAAGTCACGGTAGTGTGAAAGGGGCCCTAAAGATGCAGGAGCAACACCATCACAGATTTTTCAAAGGTAGATTTCTACTTAACGGGGCTCTTTTTCCTTTAGCAACAAGAAGTTTTCTCACATGCATATTGAAAGCTGCAAAGGTGTAATTTTGCAGATATCCTGGGAGTTCAGCTTTAAATAATCTCCTTTAATTTGCTCATGGTAGCTTATAGATCAGTAGATTTTTCATAAACACTGCCTTGTGCTTCAGAATCAATGGCATTTTAATAACACATAAGATTTGCTTACCATGCCATAGAGTAAATCCAGGGCTCGCAGCCTTATGGACTCGTCTTTATCATCAAGACACTGCAGGATAAGGTCCTTGTGAGACTGCACAGATTTGGGATGGGTCTTCAAGATTTTGGACATAGCCAGCAACCCCAAATACTTCACTGTCAACAAACACAAGACTATAAGCTTGGACTGAAGTCTAAGTACTAAAATTAATTTATCGTGCTTTAACGTCACTTACAATTTTGGTCAGAGTCTTCAATGAGAATCCTTAACTTCTGAACACAGAGCTACAAAATAATAGAATGGTTAGAATACCTTTTTGCTTTAACTGACAGGCACAATATTTGGATGTAATTTTACAAATTGAAAAATCCAAACTAAGCTTACAGGAATATAAATAGAAAAAAAAAAGTGGTAGTAAAGCAATGCTGTCATATCTACAGCTTTTAACAATCGAAATGCTATCTGAAAAAAAGCTTGAAGGATTAACAGAATGGGGAGAAGGACAATTAAGTAGATTTACCTGAATACTGGCACTGTGATTAGGCATCCCAGATGATAAGGATATTAAAACTATGGGTAAGTAGAACAAACAGCATGTTAGGGGAGAATTACATGTACACAATGTTACAGTACAGCATGAATTAAAAAGCATTTTTAAATGTCAAAAATCGTTAAGAGTTGGTTCACACCAGGGCGACTCAGGATCCGACTTTAGGTCGCCCCGAGACGCCCCTTGGCCCCCCAAGTCGCGCTGTAATGTTAGTCTATGGAGCCATCTTTATGCACACTACAGAAGTCGCTCCGACTTCAAAAAAGGTAATTGTTAAGCTACTGCACCTACATAAAAAAAAAAAGTGATACTTTTAAATGAACCTGTGCTTTGCCCGTGGCAAAGCAAATCTGTAGGTTCACTTCAATGCCACACCAACAAGCACATAACCTACCTTTCTTTGACTCCAGTTGCCCTTCATTCTGCTACTGGAAGCAAAGACAGGTAACCCTGTGTAAGCTTCAAGTTGTGTATTGGAGCCTAAACAGAGCCAATGACATTATTTCTGTCCACTGTGGCAGCGCTGGCTGCCATTAAAATTACCCCTTTCTTCAACCTGCTTAAGCAAAGCACAAGATCACTTTAAAGAAGTTCTGCCATGAAAGATTAATAGAAGCTTCCATTACCATACTCTCGCTTTGGGAAGGCTTGTTCCCAGTCATTCTGGTGCATGGACTTCAATGCTGTCCAAGCTGCTGACCAGGACCAAGTATAAAAAAAAATAAGTTGTTCTGACACTTATCTAACATTCATTTTAGACTTTGACTGAAACATACAGAAGACACAGCCAATAATCTAGCATTTAGATAGAAGACTGCAAGGTCACTCCCCATACTCCCCTCTCGCATGACAGAATCATGCGAGGGGAATCGCCCTAGTGCGATTTCTCCTGCGGCCATGCATAACAACGAAGATCTCATTCTCTTATGTGCCTATTTTCATTGATGCAACATGGTGCAGTGCGATTATTGGAAAGGTGCATGTGCCTTTTTTGGTGCTGCACAGTGGGAGCACACTCAAAGCGCATGCAAAACACATGTATATGCATATTTTGGCAGGGTTTGAGTTTGACATCCAGTCTTCTTCTACATAAAAACAACGCATCTAAAACCTATGAAAAAAAACATGCAAATATGTGCTACAAAACACAAACTGAAAAATGCAAGATAAACGCAGCAGCACTAAAGTCAACCTACCCGAAGGTATCTGAATACTTCTTGTGGAGTTTGTTTCAAATACATTTCTACAAATGTAGATCTTGGTTAATGTTCCCGAGTCCTGAGATTGACTCCAAATATCACTAGGAAAGTATCTGATTCACAAAGTACAATGCAAGGATGTGGATATATACCTCTCCAGGTACAGATACCAAGACCTCACGGTCCCTGCACAGCCTGGGTGCTGGCTCTGTGTGTAGAGCACGTGCAATAGAGGAAATCCGGACAGCTGCACTCCAGTGAAAAATGTCTTTATTGAATAAAATCAGTCCATATAGCAATCAAGGACGGAGGATAAATCGGCTGACGCGTTTCACACCCCTTACTGCTGCTTAATCAATGCAAGGATGTGACGCTAAATACATTTGTATTCAGCAGAAAGTATCACCAGTGTTGGTAATAAAAAATAAAACACACCAACTCCAGAGACATTTCTGTCTTGTCTATTTTTAACCACTTTAATACCAGGCACTTGTACACCTTCCTGCCCAGGCCAATTTTCAGATTTCAGCACTGTCGCAATTTGAATGACAATTGCGCGGTCATGCTACACTGTACCCAAACAAATTTTTTTATAATTTTGTTCCCACAAATAGAGCTTTCTTTTGGTGGTATTTGATCGCCTCTACGATTTTTATTTTTTGCGCAACAAATAAAAAAAGGAGTGAAAATTATGAAAAAAAAAAATAAGTTTTTCTTTGTTTCTGATAATTTTTTTTGTAAATAAGTACCCTTTCTTCTTCAAAGATGGGCACTCATTAGTCGGCACCGACGGGCACTCAGTCGGCACCGACGGGCACTCATAGTCGGCACCGACGGGCACTCATAGTCGGCACCGACGGGCACTCAGTCGGCACCGACGGGCACTCAGTCGGCACCGACGGGCACTCATAGTCGGCACTGATGGGTGGCATTGCTGGGCATCACAAATTTTGTTGGTGCCATGATGGTGCCAGTCAGTGCCCATTTGTACATGTGAATGGCCATGGGGGACTTACCTGGCCATCCATGTTAGGTGCTTCCCTGGTGGTCCTGGGCGGCATCCTGGACACGGCTGATCATGTGGTAAAGAGCGTCCGCAGGAGGCTCTTTACCGATCGCTGCGATGCGCGCCCCCACGGGCGTGCGACGGCTGTTACCCTGCTGGACGTCATGGCGCCCAGTCAGGATAACTGAACCACCGCTCGGCCGTCATTTTGCTATAGGCCGGGCGGGAAGTGGTTAAATTACCAATATAACAGTATAGGCATCTACGTACTTTAGCACAACTGAACAGTGAATTGTGGCACATAAGCCTCGTACACACAATGAGAAAACCGGATAAAAAAATTGCGCCTTCGATGCGATTGTACGATAATCTGATCGCACGGCCTCATGCACACAGGGCGCTAAAAAAAACGAGTTGCAAAGCCACTACCAACACCAGGAAAAATCAGCTGTAAAAATTAGCTTTTAGTAGCTTTTTGCATTGGCATTAATGTTTAGCCGTGCTAGCCTTTACCAGCGTTTTCTCTGCCTCTATTCAAAATCAATCGTTCCCTATAAGAGCCCATTGATTTTAATATAAGTCTCACCAGAAGTAGGATCATAATGATCCAACTTGTGGTGCAGTTTGTGCGCTGAGGATCTTAAAAGGGGAACCCTCGCCAAAATTAAGAAAAAAAAAACTGGCGTACGGCCCCACCAAAATCCATACCAGACCCTTATTGGAGCACGCAGCCCGGCAGGACCATGCCAGGCCACATACCCTCAACATTTGGGGGGGGGGGGCTTTGGGGAAGGAGCTCATTTTCATGGGGACAAGGGCCTCTTCCCAACAACCCTGTCCGTTGGTAGTGGGTGGGGGGGCTTATCGGAATCCGGAAGCCCGCAGATCCCAACCCCCCAACCTATGTGAATGAGTAGGAGGTAAAAAAAAAAAAATTATCGGAGCAGAGTATGAATATCCACTCATAATATACTGCATCGGACTCTATTCGGTTGCAGGTGTTGTGTCCAACCCCCAATTCATCAAAAACTCCAATTACTTAAGTGGTTGGAATTTGATGGGTTGAAGAATTTGACAGAACACCGGGTCTCCTCCCTCCGCCGCCTACTCCCTACATTACATCACTTGCATTTATTTTTTTCTGCCATACAAGAATTTTCTTACTTAACCACTTGCTTACTGGGCACTTAAACCCCCCTCCTGCCCAGACCAATTTTCAGCACTGATGCACTTTGAATGACAATTGGGCGGTCATACAACACTGTACTCGAATGAAATTTTTATAATTTTTTTCCCCACAAATAGAGCTTTCTTTTGGTGGTATTTGATCACATCTGCGGTTTTTATTTTTTGTTAAAAATAAATAAAAAGGCAGATTAAAATTTATTTTTTATATTTTGTTATAAAATTTAGCAAAAAAAGGTAATTTTTCTCCTTCATTGATGTACGCTGATGAGCTGCACTGATGGGCACTGGTCAAATAAGCTGCGTCTGGAATTCACTGCCAGTTCATCCAGGAGCAGTGGCATTTTAGCAGAAAAAAAGCTTGTCGCTTGTAAACGTGTTAACGCGCAATAATGAATTTCAATGGCCAGAATAAAACATCATTCTTGCCAATGAAATGAAATAACACTCAAGCTCTTGACATCTGTAAAACACACCTAAAACACAGTACACACTTTTACAAGCGTCAGGCATTTTTTCTGCCACAAACGCTGCCAGGAGGAAAGGCTTTTAGGAGAGTTTGCAAAACGTCCGGTGTGCATGAGGCCTTATTTCTTTTACTCAGTGGTGTGAATTTCATGTTCAATTCACTTACCTGCTATTACAGTATTTACGCATTCATAGAGCAAGGACATTGCAGATGTGCTGTTTAGAAGAGGAAAGAAAAGAGTAAAGCAATGAGTATGTGTACTTTGCACATTAGCTCAAACTTCAGCTTTTTATGATCCTAAACATACTTTGAGATTATATACACACACATACATACTGTATACACACCCACGCACACACACACTTTTTTTTCCCTAACAGCGAATTCAAAAAGTAGCTGAATGCAGCTTGTGAGGAGGTCAAAAGATGAGAAGCACCTTTGAGACAGCTCAGAAGTATACATAATACACCTGAAAACGAGCAGCATTTGTCCTTTCATGAGAAACAATTTTTTCTCAGCTTTATGAATGATAAAAATAACCCAAACATTTTTAAGAATACCTGTTTTAAACAATATTTAGTATTTTTCCTCAAGAAAAACTAAACAAGTAAGCAAAAGGTTGGACTAAACTACCTGTGTATTAAGTTGGTCAGAGGTTCAATAAGCTTCTTTCCAAGTCGTGGTTCCAAGGGAGTCAGAGCACCAAACTAAAAGCAAAAGAGCAGAAGAAAATACAAGATCAATTTAATAAATATCTAAACACAAGCAACCTTTTTTTTATATATATATATATATATATATATATATATATATATATATATATATATATATATATATATATATATATATATAGGGAGGGGGTTAGCTCGGCAGCGGGTGTGTGTGACCCCCGGGATGGGCTCCCCACACAAAAACAGGCCCAGCAGACGGAGGTTGTGGTTTTCAAAATCAAAAAGGTGCGGTTTATTTTCTATTTACAGTGACAAAAACACAGCAAAGCAAAAGAAACATAAACAAAATAAATCCTGGTCAATTTGACCTCTGACTAAACATACAGGTTTCCTAACTAACAACTGGGATCAGCCTAGTGCTGTCCTAGTCCCTAAGTCCCTGGTTTGGTATGTCCAAGCAAATAGCCACACAGGCTTTGTCTCACCGCACAAGGGTTCACTCTCTCCAGGAAGTCCACACAGGTCTGCTTCCAGGCATGAGCTAACCCCTAATGAAGCTGGGAGTTCTTATAGAGGCCTAAATGAGCTGACAAGCTTCAGCTGGTCTCATCAACTCCCTGTCTGCACGACGCCCCACACTCTCCCTAGAGGTATGAGTCATCCATGAGCCCACTATCCTCAGCTGGGCTTATACAACTCTCCACCTAGTTGTATAAGTCGGCGTAAAGCCTGAATCTGGGCGAAATATATCTACCCCCCTGGATGCAACCAGGTGACTTTACCTTCCTGCTGTCACAATATATATATATATATATTTCATACATACATACACACACCGCATCGAGTATAAGCCGACCCGAATATAAGCCGAGGCACCCAATTTTACCACAAAAAAACTGGGAAAACGTATTGACTCGAGTATAGGGTAGGAAATGCAGCAGCTACTGTAAGTGGAAAAGAGGGTCAACAATGCCCATTTGCAGCCTCGCTGTGCCAATCTGCATACCTGATCTCTGTGTCATGCAGTGGGCAGCCATCCAGTGTAACCCCGCCCCGTCCTAGTCCGTGATAGACGGAACACTCAGTTTCCCAGCAGTGAGTCAGTCTTCAGTGCTCCGCCTATCACGGACGAGGAGGAGGAGTTACACTGGACGCAGTCTGACTGCATGACACAGGGGCTGATCGGAGAGACTCAAGTATAAGCCGAGGGGGGGCTTTTCTGCACAAAAAGAGTGCTGAAAAACTTGGCTTATACTCGAGTATGTGAGTATGTATGTGAGTATGTATGTATGTGAGTATGTATGTATGTGAGTATGTGAGTATGTATGTATGTGAGTATGTATGTATGTGAGTATGTATGTATGTGAGTATGTATGTATGTGAGTATGTATGTATGTGAGTATGTATGTATGTGAGTATGTATGTATGTGAGTATGTATGTATGTGAGTATGTATGTATGTGAGTATGTATGTATGTGAGTATGTATGTATGTATGTATGTGAGTATGTATGTGAGTATGTATGTGAGTATGTATGTGAGTATGTATGTATGTATGTGAGTATGTGAGTATGTATGTGAGTATGTGAGTATGTATGTATGTGAGTATGTATGTATGTGAGTATGTATGTATGTGAGTATGTGAGTATGTATGTATGTATGTATGTATGTATGTATGTATGTATGTGAGTATGTATGTGAATATGTATGTATGTATGTATGTGAGTATGTATGTATGTATGTATGTATGTGAGTATGTATGTATGTGAGTATGTATATATAAAAGGTTGCCAGCCCTTAGATGTGGTGGCTGCATTCATCCTTACCTGCTCCTTGAAGATCAAGTTAACCACTTGTCTACCATGCCGTTTATAAAGGTACCTTGGTAGACAAGTGCTTAAACAGCCTTAGCCCAAGTAAAACGACCATCCCTCACCAGCACGCTTTCCATGGGTACCTTTGGTCTTTGTGGAGAAGCAGCAATCTCTGCAGAGATTCAACATATTCCCTGCTGGGTCAAAGCCAGAACTCTCGAATCTGAAGGAAGCATGAGCTTTGCTAATTGCAAAACTAGAAGTCCGATTAAGCTGAGGTTATGTCAGACCACCACTGATTTCACACAGAGAGCAATGGTCCTTCGCTGCAGCATGCCATTACGTGACAGGGTTTTATACTTAGACTGTGGCTGCGTTCTAATGAAAAATAAAATATATGTTATTCCAGTTTGTTTTAATGCACCTAGAATGTATTCAGCTGAACAGAAAATTCCACACTTTCTCATTTGAAGAGAAGGAGTTAAAATGAATGGCTAAAAATAGATATTTCAAATGAGGAACTCAACAGCCTCCTTTTATTTTGCACTCAAGGTGAGGTGTAAATTTAAACACCTAGTGTAAAAGCTGTAAATTGGAAGAAATGAGAGAGAGAAAAAAAAAAGGAGAAATGTACTTTATTGCTTACCAATTTGATGATTTTAATTAGAACCCAGTTGTTCGTAGATGATGTCATGAGTTTAAAGAATAAGGGGGCCAAGGACAGGTAATTTTTAGGGTTTCGACGTGCAAGTTCACAAATAACGTTCACTGCAGCAGACTGAACCCCTGGTAATGAAAATGACAGATCCCTTACAATCTAACAACTATAAAACACTGCCAGCTGTAAAAAGAAAAAAGCAGGCGATTAAATGCTTACCAGGGTCAGGGTCCTCTAGTTTCTCTTTGAGTCGTGGGAATGCTGGACGTAAAGACTCAGGGTATTTCAGAAAAACTTTATACATTATCAGAACTGCCTTTTTCCTGATGTACGGCTTTGTATGGGCCATCTGTAGTGATCACAATATATTTCAGTTAAGTATTCTTGGAAGCCTTTTTAAATAATCACATTACATAGTCAAATTAAATAAAGATACAAGTCCATCTAGTTCAACCAATATACAATCCCATATAGACAATCCTATACCCACAATTGATCCAGAGGAAGGCGAAAAAACTCAGCAAAGCATGACCCAATTTGCTCCAGCAGGGAAAAAAATTCCTTCCTGATCGAGAGGCAATCAGATATTCCCTGGATCAACTTTACCTATAAAACGTTAGTACCCAATTACCGGTATATTATGTACATTTAGGAAATAATCGAAGCTTTTTTATTTATTTTTAAAGTGTTCAAAATACTTTATTTTCATTCCATTTTAATAACACTGTAACAAAACCTAAAAACACAGCTTACAATGTACTGTTCTTTAATGCTTGCACATTTTTTTTTCACTGAACAAAAGTTTTTATTGAAATACAGTGCATACATATGAGGCACAAGAGCATACAAGTGAAATCAATATACAAATATTAACGTTATTGGTCATACAGTGCAATATGAAGCTTATCTGTCAAGAGTTAGCGATCTTTGTAAGTTTTTACAGAGCATATGTGTTAACCAATGAGGTGGTGATACAACAATATAACAGTCTATGACCTATATGGGAGGTGGTCGTCCCATGTTCATGTGCAAGTGACAGTTCTGTAACCAGCGGTCCCAGATTTTTTCGTATTTGGTCGGGCATTCTCTGTTAATATAAATGCATTTTTTGGAAGGCATAGTAACGTTAGATTCCACCTTACACTCTGACAGGTTAGGAGGTGACGGTCTCATCCATTTCCTGGCAATAATTTTCCTGGCCGAGAACATTGTCTCCTGAAGAAATATTTTAGTGCATTTGTCTAGAACATCGGGAAAAATCCCAAGGAGACACTGCTTTGGGTCTTAGGGTAGGGGAGAGCCCATATCGTCATGCAGAAAATCTACTACCCATTTCCACAAAGCCTGGATTTTGTGGCATGACCATATGAGGTGGAAGAATGTGCCCGTTTCCATGGCACACATTGGACACAGGGTAGATTGGGTTCGCTTATATCTGGCCACTCTAAGAGGGGTAAGGTACTCCCTATGTAGGATATATATCTGAGACAATCTGATAGTCTGGGGGACACCTCCCTGCAGGTCTCCAAGGCCTCCTCCCATTCCTCGTTCTCCAATGGGCCTACCTCTCTCTCCCCCAGCGGGGTTTCAGAGCATATGCCACTTTACTGGAAACTGCAGTGGATAACATGTTGTAGAATGACGAAATAAGGCCTTCCGGGTCTGTGCTCCTGGCTATGGCTATAATAAGGTTAGGAGTAGACTGTGGGAGTGACTGTGAAAACTGTGTTTGGAGTCGCGTGTCATACCTGAAGGAAACAAAAGAACATGTGGTTCTGGAGCATGTATTCCTCCCTGAGCACATTAAGGGCTTGAGATTTCCGTTAGAGTATGTGGCGCAAGTAATATATACCCCGTGTGCTCCAAATCCCTGGGCTCTGGATGTGTTGGAATTCTGACATGTGCTCGTCATGCCACAATGGAGTGTAGTCATGAATCGGAATCCCCAGTTTAGTGGATGCCAGATCCCATATACATCTATAATGGTATAGGAGGGACTTTGTATCTCCCTCCGATTCTGCACTACCCCTCCCCAGTACTATGGCGTATAGTGGGTCATTGGTTTTCTGCGCCCACTTCGAACACAATAAAATTCTAAAGCGTTCGCTGTCGGTTTTGTCAATATGAAAAAATTGGGAAAGCTGGGCTGCAATGTAATAATGGTTGAAGTCCGGTAAGGCCGTGCCTCCCATATCCGTCGGGTTTTTGAGTGATTGCCATGATAGTTCAGGTCGGTTGGTTCCCAAAACAAAAAAAGTTTAAGGAGGGCTTCTAGAGCTTTAAAGAAGTTTAGCGGGAGATAAATTGGGGAATACCAAAGGAAATATAGAACCTTGGGCAAAAATAGGATTTTTTGTACTCGCCGTAAAATCCTTTTCTCTGACGTCCATGGACGGACACAGCTCCTTAATTCTTGACAGTTGGGTTATGTTCCTGTTCTATAGGAGAGGACTAAGCAGAACATGTTAGATATTTAAATACATGTTACTTTAACAGAGTTGAACAGCCCCGCCCAGGGGGCGGTCCCTCCGGACATAACCCTCCACCCTGCAGTCAGCAGCTCAGTTCGTAAAAAGCAGTACAAACTAGGAAAGGAGGGGTGGGTGCCGTATCCGTCCATGGACGACAGAGAAACGGCGAGTACAAAAAATCCTAATTTTCTCTTTTCAACCATGGATGACACAGCTCCTTAATACTTCACAGTTGTGGCGTCCCAAAAAAAAAAAACAGGGGTGGGCACAGCAATAAAAAAAATATATATATATTATATATATTTATTTATATTTCACCCCAAACAAGCAGAGTTCCTCAACGGAGGAGTTGCAACCTCAAAACAGCCGCCTGCAAAACTTTGCGGCCGAAGCTAGCATCCAAAGATGCACTCACATCAACCTTGTAAAACTTTGAAAAAGTGTGAACGGACGACCAGGTCGCCGCCTTACATACTTGTGAGACAGACGCTTGACGTCGGAAAGCCCAAGAGGCACCAAATAGCCCTGGTCGATTGTGCCGTGACAGGAAAGGGAGGCGCCCGCCCCTTAAGGGCATAGGCCTGGATAACGGTCTGCCTGATCCACCGAGAAATGGTGGCCGACGAGACCGCCAGGCCCTTCTGCGGACCAGACACCGACAAACAGTGAGTCAGACCTCCGGAACGGAGCCGTAGCCTACAGGTACACCCGCAAGACACGTACCACGTCCAAAGAATGCAGCGCAACTTCCTTGGAATGCGATGGCCGAGGGCACAAGGATGGAAGTACAATGTCCTCATTCAGGTGAAAGGCCGAAACCACCTTCGGAAGAAAGGAAGGCTGCGGGCGTAGCGCCGCTTTGGCCTTATGGAGGACCAAATATGGGGACTTGCAAGACAAGGCCGCCAATTCAGAAACCCTCCTGACGGATGTGATGGCTACTAGGAAGGCAACCTTCTGAGAGAGCGTCAAAAGAGGAATTTCCCTGATGTCCTCAAATGGAGGTTTCTAAAGTACCAAGAGCACCAGATTCAAATCCCACGGAGGTAGTGGTGGTCAAACCGGAGGAGCCACATGTCGGACCCCTTGCACAAACGTACTCACCAGTGAATGAGCCACCAGGGGTCACTGAAAGAAAGCAGCCAACGCTGAAATCTGCCCCTTAATGGTGCTTAAGGCAAGTTTCTGATCCACTCCACGCTGTAAAAACAGCAGGATCCTGGAAACTGAATATGCCCGTGGATGCCATTCCATCTCCTCACACAGAGATGTAGGCTCTCCACGTGCGATGGTAGATCTTCCTAGAAGATTTTCGTGCCCTCAACATGGTTGAAATGACCTTATCAGACAGGCCTCGGCCCCTTAGTACCTGGCTTTCAATAGCCATGCCGTTAAAGCCAGCGACTGTAAAGCAGGATGAAGAATAGGACCTTGCGAGAGAAGGCCCTCCCGCATTGGCAGTCGCCAAGGTGCATCTGCCACCAGACGCACAAGGTCAGCGTACCAGGGACGCCTGGGCCAATCCGGGGCGATGAGAATCACCAGAATCCCCTCGGTCTCTACTCTGCGGAGCAGACGAGGAAGCAACTTCAGTGGGGGAAAGGCATAAATTAGCCGATACTGACCCCACGGGGCCACCAATGCGTCTGTTCAGGGATCTCTGGACCTGGCCATGAACCTCGACACCTTGCGATTGAGTCGAAAAGCCAGGAGATCCACGTCTGGTGTGCCCCATCTCTGGCAAAGGAGTTGAAATACCTCCGGATATAACGACCATTGCCCTTAGTCCAGCATCTGGCGACTCAGATAATCCACCTGCCAGTTTTCCACGCCCGGAATGTAAACTACCAATAGAGCCGGCACGCTCCTTTCCGCCCACCGCAGGATGTGAGCGACCTCCGACGCTGCAGCCGAGCTTCTTGTTCCTCCTTGATGGTTGACATATGCCACTGCAGTGGCTTTGTCTGACTGGATACTGACTGGACACCCTTGTAGCCTCTGTGACCACTTGGAGAGGCATAGCCTGATTGCCCGGAAGTTCCAGGACGTTGATCGGCAGTTGGGATCCATCCGGAGTCCAGCGGCCCTGGGCCGCCTGAACACCCCAGACTCCCCCACCAACCGGTCAGGCTGGCGTCCGTTGTGATCACAGTCCAATGAAAAGGGGAGGAACGACTTCCCGGACGGAAGACCCGGGGATCTCAGCCACCAACTCAGAGAGGCCCTGAATAGATGACTTACCTGAATCCGACGATCCAGAGATTTGTTCCATTTGGAGAGACTCTCCCTTTGCAAGACCCGAGTGTGGAATTGGGCAAACGGCACTGCCTCGAAAGAGGCTACCATGAGGCCCATTTGCGGGATGTCAACAACCTCACTGCAGTCTGGAGCGTCTGCAACTTTTCCAAAGGATGAAAGACTCTGGCCTCCGAGGAGTCCAGAATCAACCCCAGATACTCCAGGCGCTGAGTCGGTACTAACACCGACTTCTGGAGGTTCAGTATCCAACCAAACTCCCAGGGGGTCTGACTGGCTATAGACACGTCCTCCTCTAATTCTGAGCTTGAAGCCGCTCTCAGAAGAAGGTCGTCCATATAGCCTACGATAGCAATGCCGCACTGTCTCAGCAAAGCTAGAATCGGGGCGAGCACCTTGGTGAAAACCCTTGGTGCTGACGCTAGGCCAAAGGGAAGGACCACAAATTGATAATGGTCTTCGCCGATTGCAAAGCACAGGAACCTCTGATGACAGACGCAGATGGGGACATGCAAATATGCGTCCCTGATATCCAAGGACGCCAGGAAGTCCCCCAGATGGAGCGCAGCAACCACCGAACAAATCGATCCCATCCGGAACTTTTGAACCTTTACAAAGGCATTGAGGGCCTTGAGGTCCAAGATTGGACGGACTCCGCCCTTCTTTGGGACCACAAACAGATTCGAGTAGAAACCCTGAAACCTGTCCTGTGGTGTTATGGGTATGATCACCCCACACCTCAACAAGTCTTGCACTGCCCCCTGGGGGGCAGCCCGACGAGCCGGAAGGAGAGGCAGATTTGAGGGAAAGAATCTGTTTGGTGGACAAGAAAGGAACTATCTTGTACCCCGAGGTGACCACCTCACAGACCCACTGGTCGGAGAGCAGGGAGGTCCACCGAGCTGCTAACCCACGAAGCCGTCCCCCCACCCTGGAGTCGGGAGGGAGCAAAACTTCATGCGGTAGCAGGCTTGTTAGGCTTGCGCACCCAGGGATGCTTCTGTCCCCCAGCTGGACCCTTGTCTGCTTGGGAGGGTCTGCCAGCAGGTTTTGGCTGATGAAAACACCGCTTCTGTGTGGGAAAGGAGGTCCCCGGCTTACAGTGCAGCTCCTTCCCTTTTGTGGACTGAGGGAGACATCCTTAATGATGTCGTCCAGTGAAGCACCAAAAAGCCTCCCACCCTTGAAAGGCAAAGCTACCAGAGTTTTCTTGGAAGCTTGGTCAGCATTTCAGCCATATCAGGTGGCACAATACCACTGCAGATGCTGAGGCCCTGGAGATTAAAGGGGCCGCATCTAGGGTTGCATCACAGACGTACACAAGCCCCTGAACCAACTGTTTGGCCAGTGACACGCATTCTAAAAAGGAAGCTGATGCTCCTCCACAGTCTGGTGCAATATTATTGCCCGTTCAGTGAGTGTCTGGGACACCAAGGTAGCAGATAATATAGGCCCCTATGCCGACCCCAGCACGGTGAACATTGAGCAGCTCACCACTTCGGAACCTCCTATCAGTAGGGTCCTTGAAAGCCTGGTCCGCCTCTTCTGACATACCAGAACCGGGGTCCTGAGCCGCAGCCATGCCCGAGTCTGAGTCAGAACATGCCCCAGGCGATGGCGGTGGGAGAGGGTGCTTAGTACCCCCTTTGCGCTCGCACGCCGCTTCCACCCTGGCAACAAATGACTCCAGGACCGCCGACAAAGAGTCCATGGGAACCCCAGGTGCAGGGGCACCGGTTGCTGCCTCGAATTTTTGGGGGAAAAACGCCAGCTTCTTGCTCCATATTGCCCACTGACAACCCTTAGGGACTTAGTCAAGACACAAAATTGTCCACCCTCCTTGCTGCACTGACCGGGGGGGGTTACTCAGGGAACTTACCACCCAGCAAGAGACTGTTCAGCGCCGCTGCCTGCTCTCCATACACACACAGCGCGACTGAGGAACTCTGAGGTGAATTGCGCCGTTCGCGCTGTTCAGGAAGCCAGCCAGCACTAGAGGCCAAAACCCACTCCAAAATGGCCGCCGGGTGCCTCAGAGAAAAGCGCACGGACCACAAGAAAATGGCCGTCCGCAATGCAGACCTGTGTCACAGCGCGGCCACGGCAAAATGGCCACCAATGGGATTTTTACATTGCAATACACAGGCCGCAAAAACATGGCGCCGGCGCTTCCAAAATGGCGCCCAAACATAGCAAGGTGGACGAGAAGGCCGCAGCAGAGGCTTCCAGAAAATAACTATCCCCCCACAGAGAGCGGTCCTGGACACCCCCACAGCGCCCTGCCGGGACCTGGAGCCCCCCTACAGGTATTCCCCGGTCGCAGCGAGCCCCGCAAGGGGAGGAGGAAAAAGGGTGACAGAGGGAGAGGGCAGGAGAACCCCCCAACGACCCCCTAGGAATGCCCAGCTGTTCCATCCCACCGAAGCAGGAGGAACTGTACTTACCTGTCCTTGCGAGGACCTCCTGGTGCGTTCCTGACATACCTACAACCGAGCATTACAGAGTAGCTGTCGGCCCGGACCACTGTGACTGAGACAGCAAGCAGCCCTCTCATATGTGGACCCCGGAGCACAAGCTCACCGGCCACCCCTGGAGCCATGGGGTATGTCGTGACAGACCCAATGCCTATTTGCAAGGAACTGTACACGCTCACTGGCTGGACTGGGAAGACTACAAGGATCTATATATCCAGCCTGTCGCCCAGCCGACTGTTGATAGAAGAATCACAAAATAAAAATTTTAATAAAATAAAAAATTTCCTCAGGACGCCTTGGCCCAAAGGGAGCCACGTCCATCTCCTCTGCTAGGCAGAGCAAAACTGAGCTGCCAACTGCAGGGAGGAGGGTTATGTCTGTTAAAGTAACATGTATTTAAATATCTAACATGTCTGCCTAGTCCTCTCCTATGAACAGGAACATAGCCCATATGTCAAGAATTAAGAAGGCTGTGTCCGTCCATGGACAAAAAGAGAAACAAATATTTTTATAGATTACTGGTATTTTTCTATAAACAATTTATCGACCTAAATCATGCCATTTAACTTGCTATAAAGTTTGAATACTCTAGAAGAGTCAATAGCAAAGCTCCTTGCCTCCTTGAACATCAGCCCTCTCCTGTACTGAAGGTGTCCAATTACTCTCTGTGCTAGCTAAGCTTATTTTGACATCCCTTTTCTCACCTCCCTACATTGCTCATGTTATGTGGAGATGAGCGAATGAGAATACTATAAGTTGTCACTTCAGTGACAGCACCGAGTTGACTTGGCCTACTGACATCACATCCAACATGGTGGCACCCAGCAGTAGTAGCAGAGCTTTTGGATGTCTACACAAGAGAAACATAGTAAACAAATAAAATAGAATAAATGCAAACATAATCTTATGAGAGGATTATGTATGGGGGTGTTGGATGGTTTCCAGAAAACAGATGATAAGGTCTCCCAGTCCCAGATAACAGTAAAAGAAAGGGAAGTAAGGAGAGAACAGAACTCTCGCAACTAATGTTATTTTAATGGGAGACACCAGTACTGTTTGCAAGGTAAGCACAAAAGACCAGATAAATTAGAACAATATAAATTGTTAATACATCATTAAAAAGTACATTAATTTACATAGACTGTAAAGGAGTTTGGGAAACAAGATACTTGGTTGTGCAGCTAGCCAACATGTTTCACACAGTTGTGCTTCATCAGGGCCTTGCACTCATCTTTTAGTTTCCTCTGGTCTGTACAGGACATAAAAATATGTCATTAGTATCAAACAATAATTATATTGATAATAAAAAGGTACAAAAAAAAGGTTACAAAATGTAATTACATAGTATAATATTAAATACATGTTAGCAGTGAGAACTGCTCTGTGCTCACCTAGTCTAAAAAGGGTTGAATGTGTCGCACACAGCTTAGCACATGCGTTAATGCTGGTAGGACAACTGCTGTAACTATCCCGGTGGGACTCAGATCCACCGGGCAGGTACGCGAGGATGTTAGATCGTTTCAGCCGGACAATCAATAGGATTATGGAGTTCTAAAAATTAAAAAATGCATAATGAAAGTAATTTGGTAGTAATAATATACTGATTAAATTGAGCCTGAATGACTGATTGCAGCCTAGTAATGGCCAAAGGCTAGTAAGTAAAATAATAAAATTAGAATTTAATGCCAACACCAGGACACGATTTTATATTAAATTGTATTTCATATTGTGCATTCCTCATTCTATTATACAGGTGAGAGTGTGTGAGAGATAGAGAGAATATATATATATATATATATATATATATATATATATATATATATATATATATATATATATATATATATATATATATATATATATATATATTTTTTTTTTAATTATTATTATTAGAGGTTGAAAAAAAAAATATATTAAAAGTCAGCAGCTACAAATACTGCAGCTGCAGACTTTTAATTATATGGACACTTACCTGTCCTGGGCGCCCGTGATGTCGACACACAAAGCCCATCTCTCCCTCGGCTCTCAGGTGCCGCGGCTGCCATCTTCGGTAAGGGAATCAGGAAGCAGGCACAAAAACAGCTAATCAAAATTTTTAGACGAAAAAAATATATAAAAACGGCGAACTTTACTGTTTCGTTTTATTTAAAATTCATTAAAGTGTATTTCTTTATCGTACACCACGGGACACAGAGCTAGTCATTACATAATGGGTTAAGGGTCACCAGCGGTGATTGGACACTGGCACAACCAATGGAAGACAGTTCCCCTCCATATAACCCCTCCCACCAGGGAAGTACCTCAGTTTTTTCGCCAGTGTCGAACGCGTTAGGAGGTGCTAAAGGAAAGCTCTACCAAAGAGACCCTCTGGGGGTAAAAGAGCTATGCTTTCGGATCCATCCAAGACGCCTACAAATGAGCTGAATCTGGATGGGATCCGGGCCTCATCCATGGAGGCGTCGCCTGTAATGTCTCTCTTCGGAGGACTGGGCTCTAAGATCCAGCACTTTCGCTATTTCGCTATAAAGTCCTGGTAAGAGTCTTGTACAAGGCCCAGGGGAGAGGTATCCTTTAAATAGGAACCCATATCCCTGAAGGTTGGCACACATAGCCCACCGTGAAGGGTGAAGTTTGGTATCTGTCTGAAATCTTTCAGCAGAAAAACCTGCGGCGTGGATAAGGTGAGATTAGAAGGTCCATAACTAGGTTGGGACCTTTTTCAAAAAGTGGATGTCTTCTTTTTTTCCACCACTGGGGGGAGTAAAGAGCTGAATATACTCACCTCACTCTGTTCAGTGTCGGCTTCGGCGAAGTACACTGCTCGTCACCTCCGCTGCTGAGCTTGCTGGGGCACCCCGATCCTCCTTTCGGTGGCCGACCAGACACCTGCAGATGCAGGTAAGTGGGAACAAGGGCTGATGAGAGTCCTCTCTCACTATGGCCACCGCCATAGCGCTAAGAGCCGCACGCGCGCGGGAGCGCGCTTTATCGGAGGGGGGGGCGAAGGCGTGCGCGGGCACGTGGCGCGCGCAGGCACAGAAACGGCGCCAAATTTAAAAGACTGTCAGTGTGAGAAGCACTGCAGCAGCAAGCAAGCTCGTTAGTTCTCTTATTCCTGGCAGAGAAACACAGCAGCTATACAGGGACGTAAGACTCCATGTGGTTGGATTGGGTACTTCCTAGAAGACATCCATGTTATGCATAGTTATGTGTTAAAAGTTGCATACTTAATGTATTTGCTAAACTGAACACGGTAGTATATGCATTTAGGTACCTTGTATTTTGTCTAAACAGTAAGCCTTCCAGGGGAAGTAATACGGACAAAAAGAGATAAGAAAGCACCACCGCCTGAGAGGAGGCTCTAACTGTGCTGACTCGGTACCTTTCTCTCCTGTGTTGCTAAATGCACCTGTTCAGGATGAGCCATTACCTCTGTCAGGTATGGCGGCTTCCCCAGTGGAGCCTGGGCCTGTATATGTCACTGAGGACACTTTATCAGCTGCCCTAAATAATCTGGAGGAAAAAATTGCTACCTTAATCGCTAAGTCCTCTAAAAAGGGACAATAAGCGAAGCAGGTCTCTTCCAGTATTGGACCTCCCTTCAGAAGTACCTGAGGGAGGAGGATGAGGAGGAGGAGGCTACATCAGCAGAGGATGAGGAGCCAGATTTTAAGGTCACAGGTACAATGCTATAGCAGTGCATTTAAGTTAACCTCTGCGGAGGTAACGGAATTACCTGTCTCCTCCCTAGGGTCATTAAGATCCCTGCAAGGTGCATGCTCCTTCCCGGTTCATCCGTTACTAGAGGATCTAATATACGCAAACTGGCAACATCCAGATAAGCGTTTCTCACCTCCAAAAAGGTTTAACATTCTTTATCCTATGGGGGAAATTTTTTTTTTAAAGAAATGGAGCCTGCCTGCGGTAGTTGCGGCTATTTCTTGTGTAAATAAAAACCTGACATGTCCGGTGGATAATGTACAAGGGTTTAAAAGATCCTTCTGAGAGGAAGTTGAAATCCTCCTTCCTTTTGGCCGGCTCAATTACCCAACCTGCAGTAGCAGCAGTCGGTATGGGTCAGGTCATCAGCCAACAGGTAAAGCAGGGGCTGAAGGAACTGCCTTCAGAGCAGGCTAGAAATTGGGAGAATTTGCCTAAAGCCTTATGCTTCACAGTGGATGCCATGAGAGATTCTATCATACAGGCATCACGCCTTACACTCCAGCTGGTACAGATGCGCAGAGTACTTTGGCTTAAGCATTGGTCAGCGGAGACCCCATGCAAAAAGCTGTTGGCAAGTTCCCGTTCCATGGCGAACGCCTATTTGGGGAAGATTTAGAAAAATATATACAGAAGATCAAGTGGTAAAACGACTTTTACCTGAGAGAAAGAAAAACAAGAGATCTTGTTTTAAACGCTCTCTCCCCAGCTCCCGGGAAATCTGACTCCAACCAATGGCGGCGGCCTGTTTTAGCCGCCCACAAAAGCCAAGGGGCAAGCTCAGAAGAACAAGAAGCCGTGGGGTGCAAGAGCTAATAAGCAAGCCCCCAAAGCCTCTCAGTGAAGGGGCGCCCCCGCTCGGCCGAGTGGGAGGAAGGCTTTGTCAGTTCTGAGCGACTTGGTGGTCAGAAATCCAGGACAATTGGGTAGTATCCACAATATCCTCAGGGTACAAACTGGAATTTCGAGAGATCCCATCTTCTCAATTCCGAGGTTCAAGACTCTCCAAGGATCCACAAAAAGGAGAATCCTTCTTCAAAGGTTTGAATCACTTAATGGCTCAAGGGGTAGTTACAGACGTACCCCAAAAAGAGCGAGGTTCAGGTTTTTACTCAAACCTCTTTGTGATTCCAAAGCCAAATGGAGATGTCAGACCCATCCTGGATCTAAAATCCCTAAATTGGTTCCTGAACGATCGCCATTTTCGAATGGAAACGATCCGATCCGTGGCCGCCACTTTAAAGGGCGGAAAATTCATGGCGCCCATAGATATCAAGGACGCACATTTACACATACCCATCCTCCCCGCTCACCAAAGATTCCTAAGGTTTGCGGTAGAAGATCGCCACTTTCAATTTGTGGCTCTGCCGTTTGGTGTAGCCACCGCGCCCATAGTATTCACAAAGGTGCTAGCTCCTCTGTTAGCAAACCTAAGAACACGGGGCATTGCGGTAACAGCCTATCTGGACGATCTACTAGTAATAGATCAGTCAAAGGACGGATTGGGTCACGCTGTACACACTACAGTAGGATACCTGGAGCATTTAGGATGGATTATAAATTTACAAAAATCCTCTCTCCAGGCCCAAAGAAGGATAGGGTACCTGGGCATGATCATAGATACAGCCCAAAACGGGGTATACCTGCCAGAACCGAAGATACAGTCTCTGAAAGACCTGATCCACAAGGTCAAAGCAAACAAGAGGCCGTCTATTCGCCTTTGCATGAGACTATTGGGAAAGATGGTAGCCTCCTTCGAGGCGGTCCCTTACGCCCAGTTTCATTCGAGACTACTTCAAGGCAATATTTTAGCTTCCTGGAACAGGAAGAGCCAAGCTCTGGATATACCCATGCGCCTGTCCTCACAAGTACGCCACAGCTTCGATTGGTGGCTAGAAGCCAGGAATTTACAGAAGGGAAAGTCCTTCCTCCCAGTGGCCTGGAAGGTGGTATCTAGGGATGCCAGCCTATCGGGCTGGGGTGCAGTATTCGATGAGGCTTCTACCCAGGGAACCTGGGCCAAGACTCAGGGGATCCTGCCCATCAATGTGCTAGAGATCCGGGCGGTATATCTAGCCCTCAAAACCTGGACATACAGGTTACAGGGCTACCCAGTTCGGGTTCAATCCGACAATGCTACTGCAGTAGCTTACATCAATCACCAAGGAGGCACCCGCAGTCGGGCAGCCCAAAGAGAGGTGAACCGGATCCTGGCATGGGCAGAAGAGCATGTACCTTGCCTTTCTGCAATCTTCATTCCAGGGATGGAAAATTGGCAAGCAGACTACCTGAGTCGTCAGCAGCTGCTACCAGGGAGTGGTCTCTTCACCCCGAGATCTTTCAGGCCATATGTCTGAGATGGAGAAACCCAGATGTAGACCTGCTAGCTGCCAGGTTCAACAAGAAATTGGACAACTTTGTGTCCAGAACGAGAGATCCTCTAGCCTACGGGACAGACGCTCTAATAATACAGACGCTCTAATAACTCCATGGAATCAGTTCTCACTGATCTAGGCATTCCCTCCGATCCCTCTTCTACAAAGACTGCTTCGCAGGATCAAGGAGGAGGGAATACCAGTAATCCTAGTGGCCCCAAACTGGCCCAGGAGGCCTTGGTACGCAGAGATTGTAAAAATGGCGATAGGAAGGCCCTGGAAGTTTCCACTCCGACACGACCTGCTGTCACAGGGTCCAGTATTCCACCCTTCCTTACAAAGGCTAAAGTTGACGGCCTGGCTGCTGAGACCCACATTTTTAAAAAGAGAGGGGTCTCTGGTCCGGCTCTTTCTACGCTCATTAATGCTAGAAAGCCAGCCTCCAGACTCATCTATCAGAGAGTCTGGAGAGCATACGTTTCCTGGTGTGAATCCAGATGTTGGAATCCTCAGAAGTATGAAATAAGTAGGATTCTTGCTTTTTGCCAGTTAGGAGTGGATATGAATTTAGCCCTTAGCACCATCAAAGGGCAAATATCGGCTCTATCAGTCTTCTTTCAGAGACCATTGGCATCTCACTCCCTAGTTCGGACATTCATTAAGGGGGTACTGAGAATAAATCCTCCAGTTAGGACTCCCTTGTGTCCATGGGATTTGAATTTGGTATTGTCAGTGTTGCAAAAGCAACCTTTTGAACCTATTCGCCATATTCCTTTAATTATATTAAGTAGGAAGTTGGCCTTTCTGATTGCTATAGCTTCTGCTAGGAGAGTATCAGAGCTAGCAGCTCTTTCTTGTAAAGAGCCTTATCTAATTTGTCACAAGGACAAAATCGTACTACGACCCCATCCGGCTTTTCTACCTAAGGTGGTGTCGGCTTTTCACTTGAATCAAGACATTGTTCTGCCTTCCTTTTTTCCAAACCCGCGGACGGCGGGGGAAAAATTATTACACTCTCTAGATCTAGTGAGAGCGGTAAAGGTGTATCTGCAAGCAACCGCTCAGATACGTAAAACAGATGTTTTGTTTATTTTACCAGATGGGCCCAAGAAGGGCCAAGCGGTATCAAAATCCACCATTTCCAGGTGGATTAGACAAGTAATTATTCAAGCTTATGGTTTAAAGAACAGGACTCCTCCTTTTCCTGTTAAGGCGCACTCTACCAGGGCGATAGGTGCTTCATGGGCAGTGCACCACCAGGCTTCGATGGCTCAGATCTGTAAAGCTGCAACTTGGTCTTCAGTCCATACATTTTCCAAATTCTATCAAATAGATGTGAAAGGACATGAGGATTCCGCCTTTGGGCGAAGTGTGCTGCAGGCAGCAGTATAGGGCTTCTGGTCCGCAAGCGGCCTGTTTTGATCTGTGTCTCCCCCCCCTTCATATGAGCATTGCTCTGGGACGTCCCATTATGTAATGACTAGCTCTGTGTCCCATGGTGTACGATAAAGAAAATAGGATTTTTATAACAGCTTACCTGTAAAATCCTTTTCTTGGAGTACACCACGGGACACAGAGGTCCCCCCCTTCTTATGGGAACCTTACTGCTTTGCTACAAAACTGAGGTACTTCCCTGATGGGAGGGGTTATATGGAGGGGAACTGTCTTCCATTGGTTGTGCCAGTGTCCAATCACCGCTGGTGACCCTTAACCCATTATGTAATGACTAGCTCTGTGTCCCGTGGTGTACTCCAAGAAAAGGATTTTACAGGTAAGCTGTTATAAAAATCCTATTTTTTTCCCCAAAAAATTGAGTTTGAAAGACCGCTGCGCAAATACCGTGTGACAAAATATTGCAACAACCGCCATTTTATTCCCTAGGGTCTCTCCTAAAAAAAATATATATAATGTTTGGGGGTTCCAAGTGATTTTCTAGCAGAAAATACAGGATTTTTACTTGTAAGCTACAAGTGTCAGAAAAGATGGTCTTTAAATGGTTAAACTGAGAACTTCTACACATGAGTTCAGTTCATTGATAAGAAGAAACATTGTATCTCTTTTCTCTCACTTGGCAGGCTGGCTGCCCAGAGACACATCGCTCCACCTCCACAGGAAACTTCAGGGAACTTGCATTGACTTCTATGAAAGAAGTTATTTGCAAGTTGCGCTGAAGTTATTTAAAATCGGCTTTTTTTTCTCAGCACTATCGGCCGATGGCGATTAAAAAGTGCCAAAAATCGGCCGATATGTCGGTCGCCCTTATATATATATATATATATATATATACACACATATACACACACACACACACATACATACACATACATACATACATACATACATACACACATACACACATACATACACACACACCTGTATAATAGAATGAGGAATCCACAATATGAAATACAATTTAATATAAAATAGTGTCCTGGTGTTGAAATTAAATTCTAATTTTATTTTACTACTAGCCTTTGGCCATTACTAGGCTGCAATCAGTCATTCAGGCTCAATTTAATCAGTATATTATTACTGTTATTACTACGAAATTACTTTCATTATGCATTTTTTAATTTTTAGAACTCCATAATCTATTGATTGTCCGGCTGAAACGATCCAACATCTTCACGTACCTGCCCGGTGGATCTGACTCCCACCGGGATAGTTAATGCCGGTAGGACAACCACTGTAACGCATGTGCTAAGCTGTGTGCGACACATTCAACCCTTTCAGACTAGGTGAGCACAGAGCAGTTCTCATTGCTAACATGTATTTAATATTATACTATGTAATGATTACATTTTGTAACTTTTTTTGTACCTTTATTATCAATATAATTATTGTTTGATACTAATGGCATATTTTTATGCCCCGTACAGACCAGAGGAAACTAAAAGATGAGTGCAAGGCCCTGATCAGAAGCACAACTGTGTGAAACATGTTGGCTAGCTGCGCAACCAAGTATCTTGTTTCCCAAACTCCTTTACGGTCTGTGTAAATTAATGTAATTTTTAATAATGTATTAAAAAAAAAAAAATTGGATTTTTGTACTCACCGTAAAATCCGTTTCTCTGACGTCCATGGACTGACACAGCCTCTCACACGTTACACGTGGGTTATGTCCCTGCTTGCAGGAGAAGACCTAGGCAGAATGTGAAATGTTATACATACATTCTAAAAAGCCAGAGCTGAACAGCCCCGCCCAGGGGGGCGGTCCCTCCGGACATAACCCTCCCACTGCAGTCAGAAGACCTCAGTTCGTAACAAAAGCAGTACAAACCTTGAAAAAGGTGGGTGCTGTGTTAGTCCATGGAAATCAGAGAAACGGATTTTACGGGGAGTACAAAAATCCTATTTTCTCTTATCGTCCATGGACTGACACAGCCTCTCTTACACTTTACACGTGGGATGTCCCAAATCAGTGTCAAGAGGGAAGGGAGCAGTATAAATGGAAAACCAAAAACTTCACTCCAAACAAGGCAGAGCTCCTCAACGGAGGAGTTGCAACATTAAACAGCGGCCTGCAACACCTTGCGGCCGAAGGAAGCATCCGAAGATGCAGCCACATCAACCTCATAGAACTTAGAAGAGGTATAAACGGACAACCAGGTCGCCGCCTTCCACACTTGAGCAACCGACGTTTGATCCCGGAAAACCCAGGAAGCACTAATTGCCCTGGTGGAATGCGCCGTAACCGGAAGGAGAGGCGCCCGCCTCTTGAGGGCATAGGCCTGTATAACAGTCTGTCTGATCCACCTAGAAATGGTGGCAGACGAAACCGCTTGGCCCTGTGTTGGACCAGAGACAGACACAAACAGTGAGTCATACTGCCGAAAAAAGCAGACAGGTACACCCGCAAGGCACATACCACATCCAATGTGTGAAGCGCAAACTCTCTGGGATGCGATGGGTGAGGACACAAGGATGGGAGGACAATGTCCTCATTTAGGTGAAAGGCCGAGACCACCTTTGGAAAAAAAAGAAGGTCGCGGACGCAACACTGCCTTATCCTTATGGATGACCAAATAGGGCGACTTGCAGGACAAGGCCGCCAACTCAGACACCCGTCTAACAGAATAGCCACTAAGAAGACCACCTTCTGAGACAAGGTCAAGAGGGAATATCTCTGATATTTTCAAAGGGAGGCTCCTGGAGAACCGAGAGCACCAAATTCAGATCCCAAGGAGGGAGAGGAGGTTTAACAGGAGGGAGCACATGGCGAACCCCCTGCACAAAAGGTGCTAACCAAGGAATGACCCGCTAGCGGTCGCTGAAAGAAGATGGCCAAGGCCGAAATCTGACCCCTAATGGTACTCAAAGCAAGCTTTTGGGTCACGCCACGCTGCAAGAACCGCAGGATTCTGGGGACGAAATACGTCAGTGGACACCAGTCCAGCTCTTCGCACATAGCGATGTAAGCTTTCCAGGTACAGTGATATATCTTTCTGGCGGAAGACTTCCATGCCCTTAACATGGTCGAAATGACCGAATCCGAGAGACCCCTATCTCTCAGCACCTGGCTTTTAATAGCCATGCCGTTAAAGCCAGAGACTGTAAAACAGGATGAAATATAGGACCTTGAGACAGAAGGTCCTCCCTCATTGGCAACTGCCAAGGAACGTCCGCAACGAGACGTACCAGATCGGCGTACCAATCACGCCGAGGCCAATACGGCGCAAAGAGGATCACCGGAATCCACTCGGTGCAGCAGGCGAGGAAGCAGCTGCAGCGGAGGATAACATAGATCAGGTGATAATGACCCCATGGGGCCACCAACGCATCTGAGGCATCCGTCCAAGGATCCCTGGACCTGGCCACAAACCTCGACACCTTGCGATTGAGTCGAGAGGCCATCAGGTCCACATTCGGCATGCCCCACCGACGGCACAGAATTTGAAAAACCTCCGGGTGCAAGCACCACTCTCCCTGGTCCAGCGTCTTGCGACTCAGATAGTCCGCCTGCCAATTGTCTACGCCCGGAATGTAGACGGCCGACAGAGCCGGCACGCTTCTTTCGGCCCACCTTAGGATGCGGGCGACCTCTAAAGGCGCAGTTGAGCTCCGAGTCCCCCCTTGATGGTTGACATACGCCACCGCCGTGGCGTCGTCCGACTGGATCCTGGGGGAGAGATCCTTTAGTCTCTCCTACCACGAGGAGAGGAACAGTCTGATTGTCCCTATTTCCAGAACATCGATCGGTAAACGGGCTTCGTCCGGAGTCCAAAGCCCTTGAGGCTGACAGAACTCCCCAGACTCCAGCCCATCAGGCTGGCGTCCGTCGTGATTACCGTCCACTGGATGGGGAGGAGCGACTTCTCGGACCGAAGAGCCGGGGACCTCAACCACCATGCCAGGGACACCCTGACTGGGTGACTCACCTGGATCTGAAGATCCAAGGACAACGGGGATTTGTCCCAAGTGGACAGGATCTCTTTTTGTAATGGCCGTGTGTGTGATTGGGCATACAGAACGGACTCGAACGAGGCCACCATGAGTCCCAGGACTCTCATGCAAAAAACGGATTGACTACCATTTTCGGGACGTCAGGACCCGCACTGCAGACTGAAATGTCAGTAACTTCTCCAGGGGTAGGAATACCTTTGCCTCCAAGGAGTCCAGGATTAGACCTAGATACTCTGAATGCTGAGTCGGGACCAGGACCGGCTTCTGAATGTTCAGGAGTCACCCAAAGTCCCTGAGGGTCCGACTGACGATAGTCACACTTTCTTCTAATTCTGAGCCATTGTCTGCTCTTAGAAGATCGTCCAGATAGCCCACGATAGCAATGCCTCGCTGGCTCAGCAAAGCTAGAACCGGAGCAAGCACCTTTATAAACACCTTTGGTGCCGAGGCTAGGCCGAAGGGAAGAACCACAAATTGATAGTGGACTTCGCCGATCGCAGAAACTTCTGGTGACTTGCGCAGATCGGAACATGCAAATAGGCGTCCTTGATGTCCAAGGACACCAGAAAATCCCCTTGATGGAGTGTAGTGATCACCGTGCAAATGGATTCCATGTGGAACTTTTGCACCTTCACAAAGGCATTCAGGCCTTGACGTCCAGGATTGGCCAAACCCCGTCCTTTTTTGGGACTACAAACAGATTCGAGTAGAACCCCTGAAACCTCTCCTGTAACGGAACCGGCACAAATCACTCCGGACCTGATCAATCCTGTACGGCCCCTAAGAGGGCCGCCTGACGGGCAGGAAGGAGAGGGAGATTTGAGGGAAAGAATCTGTCTGGGGGCCAGGAACGGAACTCTATCCTGAGGTGACCACCTTTGCACACCCACCGGTCGGAGATCCGGGAGGTTCACCGAATCGTGAACCTGCAAAGACGTCCCCCCACCCCGGAGTCGGGCAGGGGCAAGACTTCATGCGGCGGCGGGCTTGGGAGCTTGATTGGTAGGCTTACGCACCCAGGGACGCTTATGTCCCCCAGCCACACTTTTTTCAGTCTGGGCGGGCTTACCCGTGGATTCTGACTGACGAAAAACCGTCTTCTTCGCCGGAAAGGAAGGACCCGGCCTACGGTGGGGCTCCTTTTCCTTAACAGACTGAGGAAGGAAGGTGCCCTTACCCCCTGTGACATCCATAATAATGTCATCCAGGGCGGCCCCAAACAGTCTACCGCCCTTAAAGGGCAAGTCAGCCAGGAGCTTTTTGGGAGCTAGGTCGGCCGACCAGCATTTCAGCCAGATAAGACGACACAGCACCACAGCAGAGATAGAGGCCCCAGATATTAAAGGAGCCGCATCCAAAGTGGCATCGCACACAGAGACCAAACCCTGCGCAAGTTGGTGAGCCAGGGCAATGGTCTCAGGAGGGAGATTATGCTCCTGTACTGTCGGGTGCAAAAATCTTTGCCCATCCTGTGAGTGTCTGAGACACAAGTGTCGCCGCCACTACAGGGCGTAAGGCAGACCCCAATAAGGTAAACATAGTTCTACTCACCACCTCTGACCTCCTGTCAGTGGGATCCTTAAATTGGGAGTGTGATAACCTTATTCAAAAACGGGCGACCGGGGGGGGGGGGTCGACCACTGGGGGGAGAGCCCACTTCTTAACCAGGTCCTCTATTCAAAAACGGGCGACCGGGGGGGTCAGCCCACTTCTTAACCAGGTCCTCCTCAAAAGGGGTACCGTCAAAATCTTCTGCGGCTTATCCCAGACTTGGTCAATGAATGTATCAAAAAAAAGGCACATATGGAAAGACCTTTTTTGAAGAAACGGCTTTAAAAGAGCCAAAGGAGACAGCTTTCACCTGAGGTTCCTCAGCCTCAACATTCAGCTTGAGAGTGTCCCTCACAGCATCAATGAGTTCACTTACAAGCACCCTGTCAGTTATTCAGAACTGGGGTCTTCCTCACAAGGAATGTCCTGTTCAAACACATGAAAATCCTCAGAGCTAGGGTCCTGAGCAGCAGTAGCTAGGCCCATATCTGAGACAGAGCCCTCCCCTGCAGGAGAATGTGTGGGGAGGGGGCGCTTTACACCTCCCTTGTGCTCTCACACCGCTTCCATCTTGACAAGGATGATTCCAGGTCTGCCGACAACTAGTCGCTAGGGACCGCAGGTGCAGGAGCACCGCCAGTTGCCTCTGACAAATGTGGAGAAGAAGGTGAACCAGACTCCACACTGCCACCCTCTGAGACCTAATACACTATTACAGTGAATAATACAGTCCACCCACTGGCTGCGCTGAGGCTGAAGAGGGGATACCCAGAGGACTCACCAACCCTTAAGGACCGCTCAGTTCCGCTGTATGAAACCGTGCTGCAGCGCGAGTGAAGCCTGAGGAGAGAGTGTGAGGAGATTCGCGCCGCAGCAGCGCCGATAGAAGCCGAAAGTTAAAGCGTCGCGGCTACAAGAAAATGGCCGCCGGCCACATGCATTACTGTGCCATTGATTCACGGCAAGATGGCCGCCGAGCGCATTTTTCAAAATCACCACACAGCGCTAATGGCGCACACAATGAAGTCAAACACTCACACACCAGAACACTGCTCCTCTCCCAGAGTCCACCCACTACACAGACATGAGCGCCCCCCGCCAGGCCAGAGCGACCCCCAAGTACCCCCACACAGCACAGCACCAGTACAGGGTGCAGAGAGCAGCATAACAGAGGGGAGACAGGGAGAAACCCCCCCGTATAAAGAAACACAGCCAGCATGTACTCACCTGCAGCAGGAGAGACTACTTACCCGTCCCAGAGGGACCCACTGGCTTGTTTCAGACAGACCTATCACAAAGTAGTACTGAGTAGCTGTCGGCCCGGTCCACCGCGAAAGATACAGACAGGTACTGTTCAATCTTGAGATGATCGCGGGAGCATAAAAGCAACCCGGCCACCCCTGGAGTCATGGGGCATGTCTTGAACTGAGTCTCACGCACACAAGGCGAGGATCAGCACACTCGATGGTTGGACAGGGAAGACTACGAGGATACCAGTGTACCCAACCTGTTGCCCAGCCGACAGTTGATTGAAGGTCTCAAAAATAAAATACAATTCCCAAAGGAATAAAATTTAAAAATAAAACCTTCCAGGAGACTGGCTCCTGAGAGAGCCACGTCTTCTGCTGACTGCAGTGGGAGGGTTATGTCCGGAGAGACCGCCTCCCTGGGCGGGGCTGTTCAGTTCTGGCTTTTTAGAATGTATGTATAACATTTCACATTCTGCCTAGGTCTTCTCCTGCAAGCAGGGACATAACCCACGTGTAAAGTGTAAGAGGTGTGTCAGTCCATGGACGATAAGAGAAATTTATATTGTTCTAATTTATCTCGTCTTTTGTGCTTACCTTACAAACAGTACTGGTGTCTCCCATTAAAATCCTATTAGTTGTGAGAGTTCTGTTCTCTCCTTACTTCCCTTTCTTTTACTTATGAGAAGATTTTTTTTTTTAAATGAGTAGTCTGACAGGGTTTCATTTCAATTTAGAAAGAAAAAGACAAAGACAGACACTGAGACTGAAGGCAGACATCTGCTATGCTCATTACAATGATCATAATCTGCTTCAAAACCAGGGTCATGCATACACCCTATATTTGTAGCAAACATTTTCATAGCATAAATAAAATATCCAATTAAAAAAGGATAAATTAAAGGCAACGTGTACCCAGACTATGCACAATAATGCATTTTAAATTTTACAGCAAAAATACGTTAAAACAAGCGCTTATATAGGGTTTTCTATAGTAGGCAAGGTGGAAAATATCATTTTGAAAGTTAATCACAGAGGCACAGAAATCTTTTCAAATTATTATTTTTTCTAATTAAGTTTGAACATCTGAGCTACAAGCAGATTGTAGAATTAGAGAATGGAGCACCATTATGAGGTCTTTTGGTGAACTGAAGCTGGACAGAAAATTATCAATTATTTTTGGAATGTTGGTAGAACCTCTTACTGAGGTTCTTAGTATAAATACACCAAGTGTCAGGAGTAGCACCAGGGATACGAGCCATTTGATATAGTAAAAAACTTTTGAGAAACTGTATAAATGTCACTGGTCCCAAAAAAAATAAAAAAAATAGTGTCAAAAGTGTCCGATCTAACCGCTGCAACGTTGCAGTCCCGATAAAAAAGATCACCGCCATTACTAGTAAAAAATAAAATAAAAATGCCATAAATCTATTTCCTATTTTGTAGACGCTATAATTTTTGCACCAAAAAAATCAATATACGCTTATTGCGATTTCTTTTACCAAAAATATGTAGAAAAATACATAATCGGCCTAACCTGATGAAGAAATTTGTTTAAAAAATAAATAAATGTGGGATATTTATTATAGCAAAAAGTAAAAAATATTGCCAATCAAAATTGTCGTTCTTGTTTGTTCATAGCGCAAAAAATAAAAACCGCATTGGATCAAATATTACAAAAAGAAAGCTCTATTTGTGGGGAAAAAAGGACGTAAATTTTGTTTAAGTACAGCGTCACACGACCGCGCAATTGTAAGTTAAAGCATCGCAGTGCCGATTTGCAAAAAATGCTCTGGTCATTAAGGGGGTAAACCCTTCCGGGGCTGAAGTGGTTAAAGTCATCTGCATTTATCAGGTTGTCATAAAATGTCAGAACAGTTTCCTGAGAGCAAGAAAATTCCAAACTTCATTGTACATGTTTCTTGTGACCTCCTTTCTGCTAGCAAAAATGAAGTAAATCCCTTTCTTCAATTGTCTCCATTTAGCATCCATGAAGTCAGCTTCTATGGCTGGAATTAAACATCAGATTATGATGTATGGGGTATTAAAGCTATGGATGGTCTGCTGCGATGTCCTTGGTTCATAGAGGAACAGAACTGAGGAAGTTGTGCCCAAAAAGGCAAGCAGGGGCAAAGGAATAATCACTAGCATTGCCTGTTGTCTCCCTGCAGTAATGTCCACAGCCCAAGCAGATTCGGGACTGTTAGAGCCGGTTCACACAGGGGCAACACGACTTTGAGCGCGACTCTGCGAGGCAACTTGGACACGACTTGAGCCTGAACCACAGCGCGACCTGGAGCGACTTGAAATCGCCTCCAGGACAGGCTGCCCCCTGTGTTCGGTATGAATCATGAGGGGGAACTCCACGCCAAATTTTAAATAAAACGGCATGGGTTCCCCTCCAAGAGTATACCAGGCCCTTAGGTCTGGTATGGATTTTAAGGGGTACCCCTATGCCGAAAAAACGGCATGGGGGTCCTCCCAAAATCCATACCAGACCCTTATCCGAGCACGCAGTCCGGCCGGTCAGGAAAGGGGGTGGGGACAAGCGAGCGCCCCCCTCCTGAACCGTACCAGGCCGCATGCCCTCAACATGGGGGGGTGGGTGCTTTGGGGCAGGGGGGCGCCCTGCGGCCCCCCCCACCCCCAAAGCACCCTGCCCCCATGTTGATGAGGACAGGGCCTCTTCCCGACAACCCTGGCCGTTGGTTGTCGGGGTCTGCGGGCAGGGGGGCTTATCGGAATCCGGGAGCCCCTTTAATAAGGGGGCCCCCAGATCCCGGCCCCCCCACCCTATGTGAATGAGTATGGGGTACATCGTACCCCTACCCATTCAGCTGGGGAAAAAATGTCAATTAAAAAACACACATTAGACAGCTTTTTAAAGTCATTTATTAGGCAGCTCCGGGGGTCTTCTTCCGACTCTCCAGTGCCTTCTCCGGTTCTTCTCCCGCTCTCCGGTGCTTTCTGCCTTCTGCCGACCCCTCCGCTATCTTCTTCCAGCTCTTTTGCTAGCAGGGGCCCAGTCTTCATCGTCGTCTTCTTCCCTCTCTTCTCTCCTGGAGTTCTCCCGCTGTAATGCAGTGTGAGCGGCACGCAATAATTTATAAAAGGCATGGGGCGTGGTCACCGATGATGTGACCTCGCCCCCTTATGACGTCACAGTCCCATAATTCCCCGGGCTGTAACGTCATAGGGGGCAGGGTCACCGGGTGACATCACCCGGTGACCACGCCCCATGCCTATATAAATTATTGCGTGCCGCTCACACTGCATTACAGCGATGAAGACCGAGCCCCCGCTAGCAAAAGAGCTGGAAGAAGATAGCGGAGGGGCCGTCAGAAGGCAGAACGCACCGGAGAGTCGGAAGACCCCCGAAGTCGGAAGAAGACCCCCGGAGCTACCTAATAAATGACTTTACAAAGCTGTCTAGTGTGTTTTTTTTATTGACACTTTTCCCCCAGGTGAATGGGTAGGGGTACTATGTACCCCATTACTCATTCACATAGGGTGGGTGGCCGGGATATGAGGGCCCCCTTATTAAAGGGGGCTCCCGGATTCCGATAAGCCCCCCGCCCGCAGACCCCGACAACCAATGGCCAGGGTTGTCGGGAAGAGGTCCTGTCCTCATCAACATGGGGGCAGGGTGCTTTGGGGTGGGGGGGCCGTAGGAGGCGACTTCCGTTGAAATCAATGGGTACAAGTCGCCAACAAGTCGGATTGAAGAAGTCGTACAGGAACCTTTTTTGAAGTCTGAGAAACTGCAGTCATGTACATTAAGACGACTCCATTCACTTCCATTTGTTTTAAAAACAGCGCGACTTGGGGCAACTTGAAGTCGGATCCCGAGTCGCCCCTGTGTAAACCGGTGTTCTGCCGAGCTGGTTCCCCCTATCGATATGGTTCCGAGCTGGACTGCGCAGGCGCAATCTGAGGCGACGAAATTATCCGAGCATGAACAGCTGTTCGGCAGATGTAGACGCGCTCGCTCCCGATGCTAGGGGAACCAGCTCGACAAGACACCGTTCTATACAGCAAGGGGTGGATCAGTGAGTGTGCGCTCCCTGCAATGTTACACGCCAAGCCTAGAGATTTATATGTAGATCACTTCTCTTGCATTTGCTGGTGAATAGAACATGAGAAGTGTTGTACATATAAATCTCTAGGCTTGGTGTGTAACATTGCAGGGAGCGCACACTCACTGATCCGCCCTTTTAGAAAAACCCGCCCTTGAGACACTGTCGCCCTATAGAGACTGTCACAGCCTCAGGCCCCGCCCCTTTTACCGCTCCTTGCGCCCGCCCATCAACATTTTTTTTTTCCCCAAAATCTTTTTATTCAAGTTTTTACGGACACACACAAATTGCCCATGCAAGGGCTTAACATTTGCCCACGTAGTGGCAGTTACTCTGTTACGGCATTACACCGCCACAGGTCAACAAATAACACATATAGTTTAACTTAGCTTATACTATAACCCCAAACGTGGGGAAAGGGTCAATTCAAGATAATTCATGCTCAAAGTGATATCAATAGAGGAATGCAACCTGAAAGAAAATTGGGTTAATAAAGTGTTAATCTACGGATACATTGTGAGTCTAGGCATTAGTCACCATATCATTAGCCAACAACTCCAAACCTTCTCAAATTTTTGCGGGCAACCTCTGGTCGTGTAAGTGGCTTTATACAGGGGCAAACTGGCATTAACTAGGCTTTTCCATAATTTGACAGAGGGGGGAGACGGTTGTTTCCTGTTCATCATAATGGCTTTGCGTGCATAGTATAGTAGCAGGGATATGAGTGTTTTTCTGGCTCTGATCATAGGCAATTGGTCAACTAGCCCTAGCAGACAGTATATAGGATCATACGGGACGCAGGTCCTAGTGGCCTTAGTGATCACCTGTAGCACTTCCTTCCAATAGTGAACGATAGCTGGGCAAGCCCAGAAGATGTGGAGGAAACCCCCTGGTTGGTAGGAGCAGCGCCAGCACTCCGGAGAATGCTCCGGCGACATCTGGTGCAGCCTGTGAGGTGTGTAGTGAGCTCTATGTAAAATTTTATATTGGACCAATTTGTCCCTTGCTGAGACCAGGGGGGAGAAGGGAAAGTCCCAAACCTCCCTCCAGTCGTCCTCATCCAGCCCCGGTATGTCCTCCACCCATTTCCTGCGGAGGGAAGACAGCTCGGGGACAGCAGCAACCAGTAGGGATCCATCGAGCTGAGACGTGGGCTTCTCTAGGTCTTTCACCCGGAGGGTGGATTCTAGCTCAGAGTATACCAGTTCAACTGGCCTGCCTAAAAATTGGCACCTGTAGGCATGTGCAATTTTGAGATATCTAAAATGGGCCCGCTCAGGCACATTAAATTTGGCGCATAAAGTGTGAAAGGGAGTGAGATCTCTGTTGGTGATGATATGTTTGAGGGTCAGTATTTTGTATTTGGCCCAGGCCTGCGGATCCGGGATAGTGTTGAAGTGTGATAGGTTAGGATTCAGCCACAGGAGGGTGTGAGGAGACCAAGAGTTCGGCTGAGGTGTCCTCAGTGCCTCACCCGCCTTCCATGCCCGCAGAGTGGTACGCATCGAAGGGGTGAGATTGTGAGTCATTTTAGGCCCCCTGAGTAACAGACCCTCCAGTGCCTCCAAAGACCCCACTATGGCTGCCTCCAACACCGTTGCGGAGTTGGTCAGGTCCGGCCGCAGCCACAAATGGGCAGTCACAAGCTGGGTGGCCAAGTAATACTTGTAGCAATCAGGGAGAGCCAAGCCTCCACTGTCCACAGGCCTGGTCAAGGTGGTATATTTGAATCTAGGTGGTTTGGGCCCCCAAATAAAAGAGAGGAAGAGTTTCCTGAGGGAATTAAAGAAAACTTTAGTCAGCCAGTGAGGGGAGTTCCGAAAAATGTATGCAAGTTTAGGGAGGACTTTCATCTTGAGCAGATTAATACGCCCAATGAGAGAAAGGGGGAGATTACTCCACGCCTTTAGTTTGGCTTTAATGACTACCAAGACAGGGTCGAGATTGAGTCGCACAAAATCCCCACTCTCTCTTGAAATAACAATTCCTAAGTAGGTGAACCGTTCAACCCATTGAAGTGAGAGAGAGGAGGGTGAGGAGGACCTGGCCCCCGCATCCACTGGAAACAACTGAGACTTGTGCCAGTTCACTCTCAGCCCCGTGAAGGCGGAGAAGGCATCCATGATACCAAGTGCGCCCCGCAAAGAGTCACCAGCGTCATTTAAGAGAAGGAGCATGTCGTCCGCATAGAGAGCCACTCTCTCCTCCAGCCAGCCCACCCCAAGACCACGGACCTCGGCCGAGCTCCTAAGGGCTTCAGCAATAGGCTCCACGGCCAGGGCGAAGAGAGCCGGGGAGAGAGGGCATCCCTGCCTGGTGCCCCTCCGCAGGGGGAATGTAGGAGACAGGGAGCCATTCAGTTTAATGCATGCCTTGGGACCAGTATAAAGTGTGCGTATCCAACCTATACATTTTAACGGGAACCCCATTCTTCTAAGCACCTCCCACAGATAGACCCACTCCACTGTGTCGAATGCCCTCTCCACATCTAAGGCGGCAATGGTCCTAGTACCCTGGTTAGTATGGGGGGCATGAATATTAGAGAATAATCTGCGTATATTAATGTCTGTAGACCAACCGGGCATAAAGCCCGTTTGATCAGAGTCAATCAGGGATTTTATGACTGTGTTAAGTCTAGTGGCCAATAACTTAGTCAAAATTTTTAGATCACAGTTGAGAAGTGCAATCGGCCTGTAGGAGGCGCACAACTTAGGGTCTCTATTAGGCTTTGGAATGAGAACTACGTGGGCTTCTCTCAGAGGGCGGTAAGGAGTCTTGGTTCAAGCAGGCTTGAAACATCTGAGCTAGTTTGGGGGCGAGCAATTCCACGTGGGCCCTATAGTACTCAATGGGCAGGCCGTCCGGCCCTGGGGTTTTACCTGCCGGAAAAGATTTAAATGGCCAGTGTGACCTCTTCTGGAGTGATCTCTGAGACAAGGAGTTGCCTCTCCGTGTCAGAGAGCCATCCCAGGGCTAGCGTGTCCAGTAGAGAGATCATAGGTGTAGGATCAAACCCATCAGGCAGCGAGGAGACATACAGAGAGGTGTAAAACGTGGTGAACGCAGAGAGAATGTCCTCCTGAGAGGTGACTAAAACGCCATCTGTCGTGAGGATCTCCGGTATAACCACTGAGGGCCTGTCCTGCTGCGTTAGCAGCGCTAGTAATTTGCTATTTTTGTCTCCATGTTCAAAGTAATCCTGTCTGCTACTCTGTATACCAAGTCTAGTTGTATCTGAAACATGGAGATGTAGTTCCCGCCTGAGCGACGAGAGGTGCTCAAAATTGGGGACCGTTGGCGAGGCTGAATACTGATTCAGTGCCTCGTCCACCTTACGCTGTAGGTCAGACACCCTATCTCCCAGCTCCGCCTTTACCGCCACCACAGCCAAGATATACTGACCCCTGCTGTAAGCCTTGGAGGCGTCCCAGGTCATCTCCAGAAAAGCCGACCCCGCATTGTGCGCCCAATATTCCCCCAGGGGAGAGAGAACTTTGCCATGAACAGCATCGTTGTTGATCCAATGGGGTTGTAACCTCCAAAGGGCTTTGTTCCGCGACCTGGTGGTCCTAATGGTCAATTTAAGTGGGTGGTGGTCAGAGAGGCCAGAGGGAAGGTAACATGCTTCCTGAACGTTAGCCAGCATGGTGGAATTGGCAAAAGCCAGATCAATGCGGGAGGAGGTTCGAAATGTGGTCGAGAAGCATGAGTACACCATCATGGGGATGAAGCCACCTCCATGCCTCCTAGAACTCCGTGGTTTGAGCCCACGTTCCGAGATCAGAATTAAAATTGGATTGGGGGGGAAGGCCTGTCCAGGTCACGGGACAGTGTAGCATTAAAATCTCCCATAAACAAAACCCGTGCTGGGCAATGCGGAGCCAGGCTCTCATAGAGAGTGTACAGAGTCTGTATCTGACTCAGGGGAGGCAGATAGACATTCACAATAACATACTTTTGATTATAGACACTCAGCACTACCATAACAAATTTCCCCTGGGGGTCCAGATGAACATCATGAATCACACACGGTATACGTTTGCTAATCAGGATAGATACCCCTCGAGAAAACGAAGAGTAGGTCGCATGAAGCGCCCTTTGCACCCAGGGTTTCTTCAGAGCCAGAACCTTACTACCGGTTAAATGCGTCTCCTGCAGTAGTACTATGTGGGGATTGTGCAATTTCAAATATTGGAATAATAGTGATCTTTTAAATTTTGAGTTAAGCCCCCGAACATTCCATGACAGAATGGTCAGGAGCTCAGCGTCCGGGGGAGCCATCAAGGAACACCAGGGGGAAATAGGAGCAGGATGAGCCCATTAACCCAACACATATAAGTAAACCCAGCATTGATACACCTATTCAGTAGGGTCAGAAACCAATAAGGAAATCGAGCAATACAGTAAATATCTGGAACTTCATAACAATTAGACCCTCCTCCCCAAAACACATAACACCCTACCCAAACATCATACAAACCTAGCTCAAGGGCCATAAAAAAAGGCCAAAGAGCCATAAAAACTGATGCAGGGTTTCGTCCCATAACTGGAAAAAACATAGAATCCTTAGGTCACTGCGACCTCAAGAAGTCGGCCCGTAGGACCGCAGGTGGGGGAGAACTCTCCGGGGAAGTCCGTCTCGACTTTTGGGTGGGGGTCCAAAGTGTGGAAAGGGAGACAAGGGACAACTTGGGTCACCTCGGTTCACGGGCGGGGCAGTTCAGTAGGTGCTGTTGGAGCTCCTTAGGCAGGAGTAAGTGGCAGTCCAGCCAGCAGAAGTCAACTCTTAGGCAGATGGAGTAAAGGTGGAAGTCAGCAGGGAGAAACAGGATTGGGGACAGAGAAGGGGGTGGTGTTGGCAATTCATCATGAAGAGGGATGTCCATTAATGGGATAAGTGATGCGCACCTGCTCCCTGCTGGAAGTATTCCACCATGGATCCTCGGCCTTGTGTAGTTACCTGGCGTCTAGCCACGCCGCTGCAGCTTCCGGGGTGTCAAAGAAGTGAGTGTCGTTACCGTCAGTGATTCGCAGTCTGCTGGGATACAACAGGCCAAAGCGTATCCCCTTCTCCCAGAGTCGGCGTCTCACATCAGTAAAGGACTTGCGACGTTGCTGTACCTCCTGAGAGAAATCTGGGAAGAAAAGCAATCTGGTATTTTCATATTTAATTTCAGGCATAGCTCGTGCCGCCGCCAGAATGCGGTCCCGGTAATTCAGCAGTCGTAGCAGGAAGGGGCGCGGAGGGGCCCCAGGTCTCGGAGGGAGCGGCGGAACCCTATGGGCTCTTTCAACCACAAAAGTAGATGGCGTGGTACCCAGGTCAAACAGATTGGTCAGTAACTGTTCAGTAAATTCAGCAGGCCTAGGGCCCTCAGCCCTCTCGGGCAGTCCAATTATGCGGATGTTGTTCCGCCTGAGGCGGTTCTCGCTATCTATTACGCGCTCTTGGAGCGCTTTCACTTGAAGTTGCAGGGCTCGTACCTCCCTGGAGTCCGACCGGACCGTGTCCTCCACCGTGGAGACCCTGTCCTCCACCTCTGCAATGCGCGAGCGGAATTTATCCATATCCTGGATGTGATGGCCGCCAGGATCTCCGCTCCCGTGGGGGGCACCGCCACCCCCGACTCCGCAGCCATCTCTGTATTGGCCGCCATCCCAGTCGCGGACCGCCGTGCAGACGAAGCAACCGCTGACGGGGGGATATGAGGAGCCTTCGGGCCCTTGTTTGTGGAGTAGCGGGTCTTAGGGCGGCCCATCCAAGCCTCACCCCAAGATTAAGGCGAGTTCAGAGGGGTTCGTGGGCAGGGGGCTCAGTCCAGGGGGCAGGATGGAGGCTGCAGCGATGACTAGGTGGAGAGATGCAGGAACGAGACAGCCCCCCCCGCAGTGCTGTGGAGCAGTCAGTCCCACCCAAGGACCACAGGAGGAGGAAAGGGACAACTGCCTTACAATGTCCGGTGGATGGGGCTGGTACCGCAGGCCGCAAGATGGCGGTGGGCCGCGGGTGTGGGGGAGCAGCTCTTTAAAAGTCCTCAGAAGTACTGCCAACCCCCCCCCCGCACGGATGGCGTCTCAGGAGGACGTGGGCGTTCGCCGCTCGTCCCGCGGCAAAAAGTAATTGAGGACGGAGGCTGCGGGAAGTCCGGTAGGCCGCAGACCTGGGGAATCAACCCCCCGAGGTCCCCAGGTGGCTTCAGCACAGATCCAGACCACTCTCCCCGCCACTGGTGCCCCCAGGCGGACGTAGATTAGTCACCTCAAGCCCCGCGGACAGCGGCAATTGAGCTCGGAGAATGCGGGGATGCCAGCAGGCCGCAAGATGGCGGCGGGTCCCAGGAGCACAGAGCCAGCCGCGGGCCTGGTAGCGGCATGATCCAACGACCAGGGCCTAAAATTCAAGCTGGGGCCGAGGCAGGGGGCGCTCAGGAACCCGCAGGGTAAGTTTGGGGGCTCACCGGAGTGATGGATAGGCAGGATGGCAGTGGATAGAGTCAGGATGTGCGGAGCTCCACAGCAGCACGTCTTCCTCGGTCTACATCCGGACACGCCCCCCCCCCGCCCATCAACATTTAATAAAAGTACAGAGCGGCGTGTCTCCCGGCCATCAACATGCTTAATCCCGCCCTATAGATCGGCGTGTCTGTCTCCGTCCCCGCCCCTTGCTGCGCGGTGTGTATCCTCGGGAGCAAGCGCGTCTACAGCTGTAGATGTTCGTAGATTTCCGTGTGTTCCGAGTGCGCATGCGCAGTCGAGCTCGGAACCATATCGATAGGGGAACCAGCTCGACAAGACACCGGCTCTTACTCAGCACAAGCAATATATTAGACACTCCCAAAAGAGAGGACAAAAGACCTGCAAGGAGGGCGAGGGTTGCATTAGGGAATTGCATTTTCTGAAAACTAGATCTGTAGCACTTTAAGAGAAACAAGTCCATAACATTTATGCATTAAGCATCTAAAATGACTAGATTTTTCTGTGCTTTTACCTGCAATTTTTAGATCAGTGACATGGTCTCTTTATTTTTAGATTACTGTTTGCTTAAAACTTGAGCAATAAAGTACTAGACACCAAAACACAAAACCAGGCATGCTTATTAGTCAGCGGTTTATATAAAAACCCTAACTTCTGAGCAGACCCAAATACTAAGCATGTGCCGCTATCCTGTGAAAACTGTTTTTATTCAGCGGTACCCGCTACATCCTTACAAAAAGGGCAACAATAATTTTAGCTGGAAAACCTCCTCAAGCACAGCTGTAATTCCAAGAAAGTATTCATAGATGGACCATTTTTGTTTGTCGAGAACGATATCTTGACACATACAAATGATGTAATCATGATAACATTTTCTACCCTAAAAGTCACTAATTTTAAGCAGAAAAAGGGGCTTGCTTATTCTTTATGAAACTTACCAATGTCATAATATCATTGGCTAAATCCCTGGCCAGGTCTGGGGTCACAAAGCATGATAAGCCAGTCAGGGCAACACCTGTATCATATTGATTAGGACTACTGAGATCCTGCAAAAAAAAACAAAAACACAACAGCGATCAGACAATTAGAACACTTTCCCAACCGCCAATAGGTTGATGTACATGTTTATGACATATTAAAGCAAGTGAACCATCCTCTTTTGCCAAAGTATTTAAACTACAATCTTAGGCTCCATTCAAACTAAGGCCCCTTTCACACTTATACGATTTGTCCCACGATTTGTGATGGCAAAGTAGAATGGCAAGTAGTTTCCCATGATTTCCAATGACAACCATTCATATTAGTATGACTTAAAGTAGTTGCGACTTCAAAAGTAGTCCCTGCACTACTTTGGCTTGATTTTGATGCCACTTACACAGGCATTCCCTGAAATTGCATGACTTTGAAGTCGCAGTTGTGTGAAAGGAGCCTAAAGGAGACTCCAAAGTCACACGATATCCAGTGTGACTGATGCGACTTTATACTCCATGGATCTCAGTCACACCAAAGTAGTGCAGGCACCTTTTTTAAGTCGCACCGTTTTGAACAGGTGCTACTAAAAACAATAGACTGTTTCACAAGTGTGAATAGAGCTTAACCAAGCAAACCTATTTAAATCAAAGGTATTAAAACAAACAAACAAAAACACACACACACACACAGTCCCCGGTTACAGACAAGATAGGTTCTGTAGGTTTGTTCTTAACCACTTGCCGACCGCTGCATGCCGATATACGTTGGCACAATGGCAGCGGTGGGCAAATGGACGTACCTGTATGTCCCCTTTAAGAAGCCGCGCGGGGGGCGCGCGCCCGCCGCGACCGCACCCCACAAACTCAATGTTGGCAGGTGGCCCGTGATAGTGTAACAGGGAGGCAGAACGGGGAACGGGGAGATGCCTATTTCCCTGTTCTGCCTAGTGACAGGACAGTGATCTACTGCTCCCTGTCATCGGGAGCAGTGATTCCTGTCGTGTCACTTGTAGCTCAGCCCCCCCACAGTTAGAATCACTCCCTAGGACACACAACCCCTTCATCACCCCCTAATGTTTAACCCCTTCCCTGCCAGTGTCATTTACACCATAATCAGTGCATTTTTATAGCACTGATCGCTGTATAAATGACAATGGTTCCAAAATAGCGTCAAAAGTGTCCAGTGTGTCCACCATAATGTCGCAGTCATGATAAAAATCGCAGATCGCCACCATTACTAATAAAAAAAAAAAATTATAAAAAAATGCCATAAATCTATCCTCTATTTTGTAGACGCTATAACTTTCGCCTATTGCGATTTCTTTTACCAAACATACTTAGAAGAATACATATCGGTCTAAACTGAGGAAGACATTTGTTTATTTCTATATTTTTTGGGGGATATTTATTATAGCAAAAAAATAGGATTTTTGTACTCACCGTAAAATCCGTTTCTCTGACGTCCATGGACCGACACAGCTCTCATACTGATTACATGTGGGTATATGTCCCTGCTTGCAGGGGTCTTCTCCTGCAAGCAGGGACATATACCCACATGTAATCAGTATGAGAGCTGTGTCGGTCCATGGAAGATAAGAGAAATATAGTTTTTTTTCAAAATAGTCGCTCTTTTTTTGTTTATAGCGCAAAAAATTAAAACCGCAAAAGTGATCAAATACCACCAAAAGAAAGCTCGATTTGTGGGGAAAAAAAGGGACATCAATTTTGTTTGGGTACAGCATCGCATGACTGCGCAATTGTCAGTTGAATGGACACAGTGCCAAATCGCAAAAGTGAAGGGAGGGGGGTAAATTCTTGCGGGGCTGAAGCGGTTAAAGTGTAACTTTAGTCAGAAAATCAAGTCCTGCTAGATCACTTCAGGCTGGCCCATTTTGCAGGTATAGCTATGTAAAATATTAAAAATAAGTGTCTATACTGTTTAAAATCCAGTAATACACGGTTTCAACCTGCTCTGCACATACATGCTCAGTTGCTTTCCCATTGTAGCCATTTTTTTTAGGCACTGCTGAGTTTGTAGAGGCCAACCTGCTGACAACAGCCTTAAAGTGGATGTAAACTCGATTCATAAAATTTGAGCTGGTTTTGTTTTCGCTCTTCAAAGCCCCAAGTCCTGTAGCTTTGTCCTGCTCAATTTGTCTGTTATCAGCCCGATAACTTTTGACAAGCTCTCCGAGATGGGAGATAGAAGGGTGTGTGTGGTGCTATAGATTAGCAGACTGCCAAACTAGTCACAGGCACGCTCTGCATGTATGGGGAGGGGGTGTGTGCGCGCGCCTTTTCTCCAATTAGCTGTCTCACAGTGTATAGCAAGTATCCACACCTACAGGGGAACCAAGAAGAGAAAATTCTAACAGAACAGCACTTTCTAAACCGTATGTAAAAAAGGTGAAGACAGAAGATATACAGTACATGCATGTAGGGAGATTTGTTTCATCTCTGTGCATCATCTGAGGCTGTTCACTTCACTGGGTATATGTGAGGGTTTACATCCACTTTAAGGCCGGGTTCACACTGGTACGACACGACAGTCGTATGACTGTAGATCCGACTTTATTGAACAGGATCTGGCTTTGATCTCGACAATACTAGTCCCTTTGAGTCTGGTATGGACTTTGAGCGGGAACCCCTTGTCAAAATGTATAAAAAAAATAAATAAAAATAATAAGTGTTGGGATAAGAGGAACCCCCAAAAGCACACACACACACACACACACACACACACACACGACCCTCATCAGAGCACGTAGCCCCGCAGGTGAGGAAAGGGGGAGTGAGCAAGCGCCCCCCTCCTGGACCATACCAGGCCACATACCCTCAACATGGGGGGTGTTTGCTTTGGGGGCGGGGGGGCTCTACGCCCCCCACCCCAGAGCACCTTGTTTCCATACTGATGGGGACAAGGGCCTCTTGCCCACTGTGGTTGTGGGGAATCGGGGGGCTTATCGGAATCTGGAAGCCCCCCACCCTATTTAAAGGAGTATGGGGTACAAGCTTCGGTGAATCCCGGAGGCAGTGCATTTAGGGCCCTGCACCTGCCCCCACCTGATGAGTTTATGATGACTTAGATTAAACAGGGATGCAACTTGCTTACCTTCCTGATTTGGTTTGTGGTCAGCATAATGACATCAGTCCCTTCATGAAAGCATTGAGAAGCAGCCAAATATCCAATCCTCTGTAGAAGACAAAAACAAGGGTCGTTTGCTGTTGTTATCAGCAGCAAGCATTATCAGTCAGTCAATGTCATGTTTAAAACATACCTTAAAAGTGAACTTTGATGCACTCATCACTTCAACGATATTAAACGCAGCCCAACTGATGTCATAGCCCAGCATTTGCAACTGTTTACAAAAATGAAAAAAAAACAAAATCTAAATAACATAAGCAGGTAATATTCATATAATGTATTTTTTTTTGTTCAGCATGTGAGCCACCCACCACTTTATACTATACAGCCTAGTCATAAATAGGACAAAATATTATAATAAAATGTGTATAACTTTTGAAATCTTTTCACGGCTTAAAACAGTTCCTGCTTAAGTGACTCAACAATGCTGTTCGATATCACTCATAAAAGGGGGTCAAGTAACTAGCCTTGAGATGTAAGTAAACCTTTTACATTTTTGTACTGCCTTTTTGCTATATAATAAACAAGTATAAATGGAAAGACCAAAAAAAACTTCACTCCAAACAAGGCAGAGCTCCTCAACAGAGGAGTTGTCACTTGAAACAGCGGCCTGCAACACCTTGCGGCCGAAGGAAGCATCCGGAGATGCAGCCACATCAACCCTATAAAACTTAGAAAGGGTATGAACAGATGACCAGGTCGCCGCCTTGCACACTTGTGCAACCGACACTTGATGTCGGAAAACCCAGGAAGCACCAATTTCCCTGGTGGAACGCACCGTAACCGGGAAGGGAGGCGCCCGCCCCATGAGAGCATAGGCTTGAAAGACGGTTTGTCCGATCCACCTAGAAAATGGTGGCAGACGAAGCCGCTTGGCCCTGTTTCTGACCAGAGACAGTCAAAAAGATTCAGACTTCCGAATAAAGGGATTTTTATAACAGCTTACCTGTAAAATCCTTTTCTTGGAGTACATCACGGGACACAGAGCGACTTAGTCATTACTAATGGGTTATATAGTTTACCTTCAGGTGCTGGCACTGGCAACTTCCAAACCGGAAGTACCCTCCCCTATATAAGCCCCTCCCATCCGGGAGCACCTCAGTTTTGTAGCAAAGCAATAAGTGTCCCAAAAAGAGGGGTGGGAGCTCTGTGTCCCGTGATGTACTCCAAGAAAAGGATTTTACAGGTAAGCTGTTATAAAAATCCCTTTTTCTTTTTCGTACATCACGGGACACAGAGCGACTTAGTCATTACTAATGGGACGTCCCAAAGCAATGCCAAATGAGGGGAGGGATACATAAGCTGGGCGCCATCAGGCATGAGGATCTTTTGCGGCCTGCAACACACTGCGCCCAAAGGCGACATCCTCCTGACTTCTAATGTCTACCTGGTAGAACTAGTAAACGTGTGTACCGAAGACCATGTTGCGGCCTTACATACTTGAGCCAGGGAGGCCTGGTGATGCACTGCCCATGAAGTTCCAACTGCTCTTGTGGAGTGCGCCCTAACTTTGAACGGAGGCGGTCTCTTTCTCAAGCCATAGGCTTGTATTATGACCTGTCGAATCCACTTGGCTAAAGTAGATTTTGATGCTGCCTGACCCTTTCTAGGGCCTTCCGGCAGAATAAACAAAGTATCCGTTCTGCGAATCTGAGCAGTGGCTTTTAGATAAGCTTTAACTGCTCTTACTACATCCAAAGAATGTAATAACTTTTCCTCTACCGAGCTAGGTTTGGGGAAAAAAGAAGGAAGAACCACATCTTGGTTCAAATGAAACCTCGATACCACCTTGGGAAGAAAGGCTGGATGAGGACGTAATACTACTCTGTCCTTATGGACAACCAGATATGGCTCCTTACAGGACAAGGCGGCTAATTCCGATACTCTTTTAGCCGAACAAATGGCTACTAAGAAAATCAATTTCCTGGTGAGAAGAACCAAGGAAATATGTTGCAATGGTTCAAACGGTTGTTTCTGTAGAACCGACAGAACCAGGTTTAAGTCCCATGGACATATGGGAATACTAACCGGAGGGCTAATACGCATCACTCCTTGTATGAAAGCTTTGACTAGTGAATGCGAAGCCAAGGGCCTTTGAAAAAATATTGACAAGGCCGAAATCTGACCCTTGATAGTACTCAAGGCCAGCTTCCTATCTACAGCCCACTGTAGGAAGTCCAAAATCCTACCTATCACGTACTTACGTGGATGCCATTTCTTGGCCTCACACCACGTAATGTACGCCTTCCAGATCCTATAATAGATCTGCCTGGATACCGGCTTCCTGGCATTGATCATGGTAGATACCACAGAATTAGAGAGCCCTCTCTTTTTTAGAATGTGGGCTTCAATAGCCAGGCCGTCAAACCTAGGGCTGGTAAGGAAGGGTGGTATATCGGTCCTTGCGACAGCAGGTCCGGACGATGTGGGAGGGTCCAAGGACTCCTCACTGACATTTTTACAATCTCCGCGTACCATGCCCTTCGGGGCCACGCTGGAGCCACCAGAATCACTGGTTTCTTTTCTACCCTGATTCTGCGGAGTAATCGCGGTAACAATTGTGGCGGTGGGAATGCATATATCAGCTTGAACTGATCCCAAGGGAACACTAGGGCATCCGAGCCGCAAGCTAGGGGATCCCTTGTGCGAGACACAAATCTGTCCACCTTTGCGTTGAATCTGGATGCTAGCAGATCTACATCCGGTGTTCCCCACCGCTGGCATATTGCCTGGAAAACCTCGGGGTGAAGAGACCATTCCCCCGGGCATAATTGTTGGCGACTTAAAAAGTCCGCTCTCCAATTTTCCCCTCCTGGGATGAAAACCGCGGATATGGCTGGGACATATCTTTCTGCCCACTCCAGGATGCAATTTGCTTCCCTCTGGGCTGCACGACTCCTGGTGCCACCCTGATGATTGATATATGCCACTGCTGTGGCATTGTCTGATTGAATTCTGACAGGGGACCCTTGGAGTTTGGATGTCCATGCTACTAGGGCATAACGGGCTGCTCGTATCTCTAAGAGATTGATGGGCAGGGCCTTTTCTGCTTCTGACCACTTGCCCTGGAGAGACCATTGCTCCAGTACTGCCCCCCAGCCTATGAGGCTGGCATCTGTAGTGACCACCTTCCAAGAAACCGGACTGAAGGGTTTCCCTCTTTCCAGATTCTGGGGCACCAACCACCAATGGAGGCTCTTGCGAACGGAAGGGGACAGGGACATTGGTAAGTCTAAAGCCTGAACTCTTTTGTTCCAGGCTGACAGTATGGCCCTTTGCAAATTCCTTGAATGGAATTGACCGTAGGGTACCGCTTCGAATGAAGCCACCATTTTTCCCAGCAGCCTCATGCACAGGCGTATGGATGGTTTTCTTTTTGTACCCACTAAGTGGGTCAAATCTTTTAAAGACGACACCTTCTCTGGAGGTAAGAAAATCTTTCTCTGATTTGAATCCAGCCTTAGCCCTAAGTATTCCAGACTTTTGACTGGTCTTAGAGCCGACTTGTCCCGGTTGATAATCCAACCGTGATATTCCAGATACTTGATTGTCTTGTGAATAGCTACTTCCAGCTTTTCCACTGAGTGGTCTATTAGTAGCAGGTCGTCTAGATATGCCATTATCGTTACACCTTGTGTTCTTAGATTGGCCAATAGTGGGGCCAGAACCTTTGTGAACACTCGTGGTGCTGTGGCCAGACCGAAAGGTAAGGCTCTGAACTGAAAATGGCGCCCTTCTACTGCAAAGCGTAGAAATTTCTGGTGGGCCGGAAAGATGGGAATATGCAGATAAGCATCCCTTATGTCGATCGAGACTAACCATTCCTGCCCTTGTAGGGCGGTGGCCACCGATCGGATCGACTCCATCCGAAAAGTCCTGATATTTAGGAACTTGTTTAGCCCTTTTAGATTTAATATGGGCCTCACGTCCCCATTTGGTTTGGGGACTGTGAAAAGGTTTGAATAAAACCCGAATCCGCTTTCTTCCAGGGGAACCTTCATGATTACACCTTGGAGCAATAGTTGTTCTAGTGCCAGAAGGAGGGATCCTCTCTTCTGGGGATCTCTTGGCACGTTTGACCTCATAAATTGGGCAGGAGGAGTGCCTTTTAACTCCAGCTTGTATCCCAGACTTACTGCGGAGAGCACCCATCTGTCTCTGATGGTGTCCCGCCAGGTCTCTGAACAACTGAAGCCTTCCCCCCACCCGATTGAGTGGGGGCAACGCTTCATGACTTGGGGGGAGGTTTTGTACCTCTCTTGATCCAGGGCTTCTTGTTACCCTGTGATTGTCCCTGATTTCTGCCCCCTGAATTTGACCGCGGAGGCCATCGGAACTGCTTCACAGCCGATGTGCCCGGGACTGGAGAAGTAGGCCTCTTAAAAGAAGGACTTCTACTCTTGTTCTTAACCGGTAAGAGTGAACTTTTACCGGCAGAAATTTTCTGGATATATTTGTCCAGATCTTCCCCAAATAAGCGTTCTCCATGAAATGGGAAGCTAACCAGCAGTTTCTTACAGGGAGCTTCAGCAGACCAGTTTTTGAGCCACAGAAGCCTACGCATATGTACTACAGACAGCGTAAAGCGGGAGGCCTGTTGGATTGTATCCTTTATGGCGTCCACCGCAAAACACAAGGCTCTAGGCAGGTCAGCTAGGGCAAGAGCCTGATGATCTGGTAAGTCCCTTAAGACTTGTTTCAACTGATCTTTCACTGCTTGGCAGACTCCAATCGCTGCTACCGCAGGTTGTGTCACCATGCTTGCTGTAGAGAAAGCAGATTTTAGTAAAGACTCCAATTTTTTATCTATTGGGTCTTTGAACATTGGAACATTATCTACTGGACATGTCAGTGATTTGTTCACAGAAGAGATGGCTGCGTCCACTGTAGGGACCCTCCATTTTTTTTATGAACTTATCCTCCATGGGATAGATCACCGGAAATCTCTTGGGGGGAGCAAATATTTTATCAGGATGCTCCCAATCCTGGTAAATAAGCCCTTCTAATAAAGGGTGGATTGGGAAGGAACAGACAGCCTGGGGAGCTTTTAGCGACCACAGCGAGGAAACCGTAGTGGTTGGTGGTTCCGCCAGAGGCATTTTAAATGCTGATCGGACCATGTTAGTCAGAGACTGAACCCATAATCTTTCAGCCTGAGATGCTGAGAAAGGTTCATCCACTGTTGATTCCTCCATAACTGAATCAACCTCATCCTGATCCCCTTCAGGTAGGTCGATCTCTGTGTGGGGCTGTTCCTCCACTAACAGGCACTCTGAAGGAGGAGACGGAGATCGGACGCGCTTTCCCTGTGACAGGGAAGCAGCGATCAATGCTGTTAATCTCTCTTCCAATCCTCCCAGAGTTGAGGATAAAACCTCCTCTGTTATATATACAGGAGCAGGTGGACTGGGGACAGCCGCAGCACCAGGCACTCCTGCGGGGTTCCTACGGCTACTGACCTCTGAATTTTCAGGGGAGATTGGTGCAGTACAAGCATGCCCAATATCCTCAGAGCCCGATGGAGACCCCTTTGGCTTCCTGGAAGACTTATTTCCGGAGCGTCTGGACGACATATCCTTTAAAGCACAAAGCTGAGGTATTCCCGTCGTCATACACGAATTTTTGCTGGTAATAGTCTAACACAGTTGCTGCTATATACCAGCTGGTGTCCACTAAAGTGCCTTTCTATGGGGATGCCTGCATCAACCGCCTCTGTGTGCCACTGTTTGTTGCTAGCTCTGTTTGCATCCAGCTGACACTTGTACTGTGTCTTTATACAAGCTGGGACGCCTGCACATGCGCAGAAGCGCCGTGGCGCGCATCGAGCGTCATCCACCCGCCCCGCCCCTTTTTTTCCATAGAAGGCGCGTGCACGCGCCCGCGCGCCATTGGCGCCCTTTCCGAAAATCAAACAGGGACTAGGAGCCAGGGCCCTTTTTGCCGGAGGGCCTGTGCGGTGGATGAGCGCAGCAACAGGGCAGAGGAAGTGGATTCCCACAGAGAAACTTACCAACTGCCTGGATCTTTTGACTTGAGAAAACCAAAGATCCACATGACAAGAAAAATGGACCACAGCGGCCTCTAGTGGTTTAACACAGGTACCGCGGTCCTTTTTTTTTTTTTTTTTTTCTTGACTACTATTAAAATTTTACATTTTCAGTAGTTACAGGCATACACAGATATTAGCGGGAATACCGTTAGGTAACAGACAGAAAGACAAATTAGGCTTGGGGGTCCCCCAATAGAACCAAGTTCCTGGGGGCCCCCACTTACCTGTTCCCCGCCGCAGGACTCTGTTTGGTCCACAGAAGCCCAAACTTCACCTATCACGGCAGGCATTGTAATTAAACCTTCAGGGACCGGGTTCCCAAGGATTCCACTCCCCTGGACCTGTATAGCACCCTGCACAGACAACATCTTGGTCGTGGGTATGACCAGAGCTCTGGATCCCAGGGTCCAGCCCTCCTAAGAGAGGCATTACAGGCAAAACCTTGCTCTTCTGCTGCAAGGCCCGGGTACCGACCGTTTAGCTATGAAGCTTTTTTGGTGGGATCTGGAACAGCTTACTAAGGCCCAAAAGAACCTGTACGCAAGCCCAGTGAAAACACATGTTACTCTTTGGCCAACACCTTAGACACTGGCAAAAAACTGAGGTGCTCCCGGATGGGAGGGGCTTATATAGGGGAGGGTTCTTCCGGTTTGGAAGTTGCCAGTGCCAGCACCTGAAGGTAAACTATATAACCCATTAGTAATGGACTAAGTCGCTCTGTGTCCCGTGATGTACGAAAAAGAAAGAAGCAGTAGCAGACAGGCACACCCGCAAGGCTCGTACCACATTCAAAGTGTGCCGCGCACACTCTGGGATGCGATGGGTGAGGACACAAGGACGGGAGGACAATGTCCTCATTTAAGTGAAAGGTCGAGATCACCCTTCACAAAAAAGATAAAGTCGCGGATGCAACACTGCCTTATCCTTATGGATGACTAAATATGGCGACTTGCAGTACAAGGTCGCCAACTCAGACACTCGTCTAACAGAAGTGATTGCCACTAAAAGGGCCACCTTCTGAGACAAAGTCAAGAGGGGAATATCCCTGATATTCTCAAAAGGAGGTTCCAGGAGAACCTAGATTACCAATTCCGGTCCCACGGGGGGAGAGGAGACTTGACAGGAGGGAGCACATGGCGAACCCCTGCACAAGGGTGCTAACCAAGGAATGACCCGCTAGTGGTCGCCGAAAGAAGACGGCCAAGGACGAAATATGACCCTTAATGATACTCAAAGCGAGCCTTTGGGCCACTCCATGCTGCAGGAAACGCAGGATTCTAGGGACGGAATACGCCCGAGGACGTCAGTCCAGCTCTTCGCACATGGCGATGTTAGCTTTCCAGGTACGGAGATAGATCATTCTGGAGGAAGACTTCCGTGCCCTTAATATGGACAAAATAACCTCGGTCTCTCAACACCTGGCCTTCAACAGCTATGCTGTTAAGGCCAGAGACTGTAAAGGCAGGATGAAATATAGGACTATGAGACAGAAAGTCCTCCCTTATTGGCAACCGCCAGGGAACGGCCGCAACGAGACGTACCAGATCGGCGTACCAGTGAAGCCAGGGCCAATCCGGAGCAATGAGGATCACCAGAATTCCCTCGGTCGCCACCCTGCGCAGCAGGCGAAGGAGCAACTGCAGCGGAGGATAAACGTATATCAGGTGATAATGACCCCATGGGCCACTAACGCCTCTGAAGCATCCGCCCAAGGATCCCTGGACCTGGCCACAAACCTCGACACCTTGCGATTGAGTCGAGAGGCCATCGGGTCCCACCTCCGGCGTGCCCCACCGTCTGTGTGGCAAAGGAGTTGAAATACCTCCGGGTGCAAGGACCACTCTCCCTGGTCCAACGTCTGGCGACTCAAATAGTCCGCCAGTTCTATGCCCGGAATGTAAACGGCCGACAGAGCCGGCACGCTTCTTTTAGCCCACTTCAGGGTACGGGGGACCTCGGAAGCCGCAGCTGAGCTCCGAGTCCCAGCTTGATGGTCGACATACGCCACCGCCGTGACTTTGTCCGACTGGATCCTAATGGAGCGATCCTGCAATCTCTCAGACCACGAGGAGAGGCACAGTCTGATGTCCCGTATTTCCAGAACATTGATCGGCAAAACGGGCTTCGTCCGGAGTCCAAGCCCTTGGGCCAACAGGACTCCCCAGACTACACCCCAGCCCTTCAGGCTGGTGTCCGTAGTGAACACCTTCCATTGGACGGGGAGGAACGACTTCCCGGACCGAAGAGCCGGGGACCCAAACCACCATGTCAGGGACGCCCTGACCAGGTGACTCACCTGGATCGGAAAATCCAAAAGACAACGGGGATTTGTCCCAAGTGAACAAGACCCTGGTGTGTGATTGGTCATACGGAACGGCCTCGAAAGAGGCCACCATGAGTCCCAGGAATCCCATGCAAAAAAGGATTGACGACCATTTTTTGGGACGTCAGCACCCGCACTGCAGACTGAAGTGTCAGTAGCTTCCCCGGAGGTAGGAACACCTTTGCCTCCAAGGAGTTCAGAATCAGACCGAGATACTCCAGACGTTGAGTCGGGACCAGGACTTCTGAATGTTTAGGAGCCACCCGAAGCCCGCGACAGCGATTCCTCGCCGTCTTATCAAAACTAGAACCGGCGCAAGCAACTTGGAGAACACCCTCGGTGCCAAGGCTAGGCCGAAGGAAGAGCCATAAATTGATAGTGGACTTCACCGATCTCAAGCGTAGAAACTTCTGGTGACTTACGCAGATCGGAACATGTAAGTAGGCGTCCTTGATGTCCAAGGTCGCCAGAAAATCCCCTTGACGGAGTGTATTGATCACTGTGCGAATGGATTCCATGCGGAACTTTTGCACCTTCACGAAGGCATTCAGGACCTGAGGTCCAAGATAGGCCGAACCCCGTCCCTTTTTTGGGACGACAAACGAATTCGAGTAGAATCCCTGAAACCTCTCCTGTGACGGAACCTGCACAATCACTCCGGAACTGAGCAATCCTGAATAGGCCCCATAGGGCTGCCCGACGGGCAGGAAGGAGAGGGAGATTCGAGGGAAGAATCTGTCTGGGACCAGGAACGGAAACCTATCCTGTAACCTGAGGTGATCACCTGGCCCACCCACCGGTAGGAGATCCGGGAGGTCCACCGATCCGTGAACCTGCAAAGTCGTCGTCCCTACCCCAGAGTTGGGTGGGGGCAAGACTTCACGCGGAGGCGGGCTTGGGGAGCCGGCTTGTTTGGCTTACGCACCCAGGGGCACTTGTGTCCACCAGCCACACCGCTGTCAGTCCGGGAGGGCCTCCCCGTTGACTGACGAAAAAAAAACCTTTTTTGCTGGAAAGGAAGGACCCTGCTTACGGCAGCCTCTTTACCTTGCTAGCCTGAGGAAGAAGAGTGCTTTTACCTCCCGTGACATCCTTGATGATGTCATCCAGCGCAGCACCGAAAATTCTACCACCTTTAAATGGTAGATCCGTCAGAGGCTTTTTAGAAGTTAGGTCAGCAGACCAGCATTTCAACCAGATCAGACAACGCAATACCACCACCAAGACAGAGGCCCTGAGATATAAGGGGCCGCGTCTAACGTGGCGTCGCAACATAAACCAGGCCCTGCACCATTTGGTGGGCCAGAGCAATAGTGTCTGGAGGAAGATTATGCTTTTGTACGGTTTGGTGCAAAAATTTTTGCCCAACCCGTAAGTGTCTGAGACACAAGGGTCGCCGCTACCACAGGCCGTAGGGCGGACCCCCAACAAGCCAAACATGGCTCTGCTCACCACTTCTGACCTCCTGTCAGTGGGGTCCTTAAATGCAGGAGTCCCCCTCCATCGGGAGAGTGGTGGCCTTGTTCAACCGGGCGACTGGAGGGTCGACCACTGGGGGAGAAGCCCACTTTTTAAGTAGGGCATCTTCAAAGGGGTATCTGATAGGCAAACGCAGCGGGACCATAAAAGTGTTCTGCGGCTTTTTCCCCAGACCTCATCAATGAGCTGGTCAAAGAAAGGTACATATGGAAAAAACTTTTTAGAAGGCCCGGCCCTAAGGAACCAGAGGAGACTGTCCGCCTGAGGCTCTACATCCGCAGCATTCAGCTTGAGAGTGTCCCTCAGTGCATCAATGAGTTCACTAACAAGCGCCCTGTCATTTACTGACACAGAACTGGAGTCTTCCTCGCAAGGAATGTCCTGTTCAAAACCATCAAATATATTCAGAGCTAGGGTCCTGAGCGGTAGTGGCTAGGCCCATATCTGAATCAGCGCACCCCTTTTTTTTTTCTTTTTTTTTGTGGAAATAAAGTGGGGAGAGGGGCTTTTTTGCTCCCTTGCGCTCACACACTGCTTCCCTCCTGGTCAGAATGATTCCAGGACTGCCGACAACTGGTCCATAAGGACCGCAGGAGCACTGCCAGTTGTCTCTAACAAGTGTGAAGAAACAGGTGAACCAGACTCCATGTTGCCACCCTCTGAGACCTTATTCACCATTACATTGAAAAATACAGCCCACCCACTGGCTGTGCTGGGGCTGAGGAGGGGATACCCGGAGTACTCACCACCCCTAGGGACCGCTCGGTACCGCTGTATGAGCCGCACTGTAGCGCGAGCCTGAGGAGAGTGAAGAATCTGTGAGGAGACGTGGTATTTCGCGCCATTCAGCAGCACCGCTAGAGGCCGAAAACGAAATTGAAAGCGCCGCGGCTACAAGAAAATGGCCACCGGCCGCCTGTATAACTGTGCTTTGAGCCGCGGCAAAATGGCCGCCGATGGCGCACTTTTTAAATTTAAACACACCGCGCGCACGTAAAAAAAAAAAACACACATTCCCCCAGAACACTTCCCAAGTGACTAACAGCCATGGAGCGTGCGCGCCCCCCCCCCCCCCAGGGCAGAGTGACCCCCCAAGCATCCCCACACAGCACAGCGGCAGAACAGGGTGCAGAGAGCAGCATAACAGGGGGGGAGACAGGGAGAACCCCCCACACACAGAAACACAGCCAGCATGTACTCACCTTGCAGCAGGAGAGACTACTTACCCATCCCGCAAGCACCTTGGAGAGCACCCTCAGTGCCAATAGAGGGACTCACTGGCTTGTTTCAGACAGACCTATCACAGAGCCGTACTGCGTAGCTGTCGGCCCGGTCAACCGCGAAAGATACAGTCAGGTACTGTTCAATCTTGAGAGGACCGCGGGAGCATTAAAAAACCCGGCCACCCCTGGAGCCATGAGGTATGTCGTGAACTGAGTCTCACGCACACAAGGCGAGGATCAGCACGCTCAATGGTCGGACAGGGAAGACTACGAGGATACTAGTGTACCCAACCTGTTGCCCAGCCGACAGTTGATTGAAGGTCTCAAAAATAAAATAAAATTCCCAAATGAATAAAATTTAAAAGTAAAATCTTCCAGGAGACTGGCTCCTGAGAGAGCCACGTCTTCTTCTGCTAGGCAGAAAAAAACTGAGGTCTGCTAGCTGCAGGTGGGAGGGTAATGTCCGGAGGGACCGCCCCCCTGGGCGGGGCTGTTCAGCTCTGGTTTGTTCTAGAATGTTTTAACATTTAACATTCTGCCTAGGTCTTCTCCTGCAAGCAGGGACATATACCCACACGTTCAGTGATTAAGAAAAAATTGATCACGTTTATTACTATTACAGGGAATGTAAACATCCCTTGTAATCGGAAGCATGACAGGACCTCTTTACAGTGAGATATGGGGTCAATAAGACCCCACATCTCACCACTAGGCTGGGAAGCCTAAAAAAAAAAAAAAGAGGATCACGGCTTCAAAAGCCAAAGCGGCGCCATTTTTTGGAATGCAGAGGTTGGGCATGACGTCATAACATTGCGCCCGGCCTCCGACGATCATAGAGACTCCGGCGACCATCTGGTCCGCTGGAAATCTCGGTGATCAACATCCGGGGCCGGCGGATCCTGTCACCGACTCACCGATCGCACAGGAGACGTCCCCTTCTGCTGCCCGTAAGAAAGATCAAGCGGCGGAACAGTCGCTATGGTTGTTCTCATGGTGCAGGGAATCGCCGCTGCAGGCATCATTCAGATATACCCCCACAAAGCCGAGGACATCATGACGGCCTCTGGGCCTCAAGTGGTTAACCATGGGTGGAGGCACAAGGACATTTCCTGGCTTAGGCCGGCCATAGACTGTTCAGCAGGAACTGGCCGCGATTTAAACCGTGTGTGGGCAGGTTAAATGTACCGATCAACTTGGGTACAACCAGCCTGCCGGATACACTTGTGATTGTTGCTATCGGCTGCTATAGCTGCAAGCAATAATCACTGTCTTGTCCCTGTAGGGTTGGCTTCCCCCACTAGTAGCAGACAACTGGTCGCAGGAGGGATTCCCCTGTCAGCACTGACTGTGTTGATGGGGGAACCGTGTGGATGTCTTTCCTGCAACCCGTAGTTGCAGGAATTTATTTTGCACTGGCTAAGGCCTGCCTTACAGTAATGTTGAAGTTGAAAAAGGGGGGTGTGATATTTGCATTGGGACTACTTTGTTGGAGATCGGGGAAATCAATTATATCTGGTACAATACACTGTTGAGCCTGGAATGTGGCACATGGACATTTCCAGTGCAAAGTAGGGCTGAAAGGGAACAATAAAGAAAAGAAAAAAAAAAAAAAAAAAAAGTCAGTATTTTGTCCCTACCATTTAACAGTCAAGCACAATTTTGCAAGGCCAAAAGAGATGGAATTTGTTTTACGATTTTTGTATATAGTGGTGACAACATGTTAAATGGCATAAATATGGATAAAGTAAATACTCACATATGTCAGCTTACAGACGGCATTGGCTTTCACTGCAATATTATCCTGTTTAAGTTCTTGCTTGATTTCATCAATGCAGTGAGAGATGTATTTTGCCTGTAAAAACAATAAGATGTTAACGAAGTGGTGGATATTTAAGGCTAAACTGATATTAAAAAAGGACAGTAATACTACTTGTATTAGCTGCTCATTATTAGTGCAGATAGTTTTAGTGGAATTTAGGGTAATAATACTATATGAATTAAAATTACAACAGGTCAAAGCAATTTGTATAGTTACACCTGGTTAGGACAGCATAAAAATGCATAGTAACAAAGTTCTAAATTTTTTAACTGCTGTTTTTTTGTTGGTCTAAGGGTCCCCGGCACTGCCATGTTTACTTTGGGAAACCAGCTGTGACTCCATGCTGCTTCAGAGCTGGCTTTCCACTGTGCATGCATGAGCTGTGCTTTATAAATGGTCCCACTGCCTCCAAAAGTGGGAGAGGATAAGTGAAGGAAGAGGAAAAGTGGAACTTTGCCTTTTGGGTAAAGTTCCAGGATAGGTTTAGCTTGGTACAAATATACTAAAATAAATAAAATGCACATTTTTTTTATTTTATTTTTTAAACCTGCAAAAAGAACACATTCGTTTTTTTAATAGGAGCCTGTAAAGCATTTCACCCACAATCAGCAGATCAGGGGTGCAATACAGTACTCCTGCAGACTGTCAATGTAAGCCTTCTGCTCATACCTCTTATGGGCAGGCAGTTACACACTGACATGAACAAACAATGTACTACCCAGAGCGTTCATGGAGAACTACAAGCCAACAGCTGCAAAAAGTGTTGCTACTTGAAGTTCTCCCATTCACAGAACTCTGTGAATGAATGACGCTGCAGGGTGGTCGTGTCGGGGAGAGGCTGCAGCAATGGGAACATATCCAAAAATATGTCAAAGTACTAATACTCAAACATTAGCAGCGCTAGTGCAAAAACAACAAGAAATAGCGGTGTGGTGACGGAGATCTTATCCGGTGTTGGAGTCTATTAAATCTCTATGATGGACTATTTTACACTCACCTTCTGCTTTTAATGGGCTCACACTAATGTGCAATATCTAAGTGGATCACCATTTTATCGTTTTCACAAGTGGAATTTTATTTAAATATATTGTCTCCATTTCTTGCTATTTTTGCACTAGCGCTGCTAATGTTTGAGTATTCGTGACGTATTTTTGGATATATCTTGTTTTATTATAGTAGCTGCTTACTGTTTCTATTTTTTTTATATTAAGTAATCTTTATTTTCTTTACCATAACATTTACAATAACAAAACATCAGACATATACACAATCATAACAAACATTAAGTATATATATATATATATATATATATATATATATATATATATATATATATATATATATTTTTTTTTTTTTTTTTTCTCGATACGTACCCCCCTTTATTTCCCTCCTTTTCCCTTACCCCTTCCCTTTTTATGCCCTTCCCTCTTCTTACTATCCTAAAAAAAAAAAAATCTGCTAAGGTAGGGCATGTAATTTGTTTCCAATATCTGGGTATCAGCTTCTTGGCCGCATTTAGTAAGTGTGGTATGATACCATTTTTATATGGTTTTATAGACCCCATGGACCCCTGTCATCTTTTCTATCCATGGAGCTATTTCTTCCCAGAAAACTCTAATCTTTGGGCAGCTCCACCATATATGGAGGAAGGTGCCTTTCTCTTTACATCCCCTTACTGTTTCTATTATTAATCTTTTCCGTGTGCACTGAGGGAGATATATTGAACTTGGTTTACTATTTCTCATTTTTTGATATTAGCAATAGGAACATGTTACATGTTCTACACTAAAAACAGGTGGAACATTTAACATGTTCCCAAAAGGTGAACTTATCCTTAAAAAAAGAAGAAAAAAAAAAAGTGCTGGGGGGGGGGGGGGGGGAGGAGAATGAGTAAATAACTGTAATGACCAAAACATTTTCTTTTTCATTATCAAAGCTAGGACACACAGATTTATAACAAAAACATTTCACCAATAAATTTTTTCACAATACAGCAACCAGCTTAGAAACACTGTTTGCGTGCAATGACAGAGCAAGCAACAGGATCTGCATATGTGCGATTGGGTATCATTTGTTCTCTTGACAATGGTAAGTAGTCATGAAATATTCATGGAAAACTCTTGTCCTTTTAACGGAGAAAGGACTAGCAAAGTATAGTAGAAGATCAGCCAGTGCCTTACCAATAATAATAAAAAAGCTATAAGCTCAGTAACATAACATTTCCATAAGTCACAAAACACAACCTTGTAGAAAAAAAAAAAAAAAAAAAGGAAAAAAAACGCCAATGTTAATGAAATTCTTACACAACTTCCCATTGTAAAATAATCGCATAGTGGACAAGCTTCCCTTTTAACATGCCTGCAAAACTCAATGCATGTGATGTGATCATTTATTCTGATTTAGGTAGGCATTGCAATAATATTTAAAGCGTTTTAATCCCGCTTGGGGTGATTTTTTTTAAATATTTGATTCTGTTGACTCGACTCAAAAAGGGAAAGTTTCCCCAATCAAGTGAGAAAAAAGAAAAAGAAGGAAATAGGAGTAAGCTGCACACATGTTGCGGAAAAAAACAATACCCTGTGTCACGTTCAGCAGCACTGCAAAATGCGACAGGGCTGTGCCTCAACTGCCCTGTACGGTTGTGCAGGCTTACATGTTTAAGACAGGCAGTGAGGAGGCTGCATATCGTCTCCCAGCTACCTGTCAAATACCATCTGAAAAGCGATCCACCATGAGTGGTTTTTTAGAAAAAGGGGGGGTGGGGCAAGGGCTAATGCAAGCCTATTGCCATTTTAAAATGTCTGCATTGTGGTGCTTTAAAGATGAATGAGAAAAACAAAGTCGCCCCTTGCAGTGGGACTGCGCAAGGGTTAAAAGTGGAGTTCCACCAAAGTTACCTGGTTAGAAATAATCATAATGTCTGTAGTAGAATTATTTTGTTCTGTTTTATATTCTATGTTTGGTTACGCTTCCAATACATACCTACTCGAAGAAGCTGCAGAGATGTCGATGATATCGCATCTATATACCTTCCTTATTTATCAGCCATATGTAACTGTATCTATATTTGCCAACTAGCATATTGTTTGTACTTTTGAAACACCTATTCTGAATAACTTGTGTAAGAAAGATGTATATACTTACCGTATATACTCGAGTATAAGCAGAGTTTTTCAGCACATTTTTTGTGCTGAAAATGCCCCCCTCAGCTTATACTCGAGTGCGTGTCCATCTTCAACTTTGTGCGCCTGACCCCGGCCAGGCGTAGGTCCCATGGACCCCAACCTTGGCACACATGTAGCCCCACTCTTCCTCTACAAATGGGCAAAGTTTGTTGGCCCGGGGAGCACCGATTTTTCAAAGCCGGGCACCCCTTCCATAGACTCCCATGTTAAACGGTAATTTCTCCAGTGATTTTGGGGACCCGGTACTGGCCGGTCCTAGGTCCCCTGGACCCCAAACTTGGCACACATGTAGCCCCTCTCTTCATCTACAAAATATATAGACAAAAAGAAGGGTCCTGTGCGAGTTTGATGCGAATTTGCATTGCACAGAGATCGCATGTGATTTTCACTGCAGTGCGGTGCGGTGCAAATCACATCCGAATTCTGACATCGCAGCAGTGTGAATCGGCCCTTACACTGATTAGTCAGCATAGGTGTTAGGAAGGGGAAGGGAGCCTTTTTAAGATTTAGGTATAGCCTGGAATTCCACTATTAATTGCCATGTTAATTAAAAACACATATTTTGACCTGCATAGGTGTGACTAGGCCTTTAGTATATCAGCCCCAGGAGCACAAACCCTTTCAGTAAAAAAGGAACTCATCATTTAGCACCACCTTGCACATTCTAATTGCAAGCAATAATCACATTAATGTGGCTTGTACATACCCAAAGCGTTCAGCACAGCATTTCTATAGTGCAAGTGCACTCTGAAAATGTGTTGGGTTGCCATTCTAAATAAATGGCCCATTCGCAGTTTTGTCATGGTAATGTGTGCACTGCCTCATTACATGTGACATTCCTAAATTCTGTACCTTGTGTTTACGCACATGCCCTGAATGCTATTGGGGGTATACAGGGAATGCAGATTTTTCTCCATTCAATTTGTGAATATTGGAACTAGAAAACTGTCACACAGGGCTCCATACTTTTATTCCAGCAGCTCTACGAAGAGTGGACCTACTGGGGCAGTGGAGGGATCCCTCCATTCGGACACGATTTGACATAAGCCACTGCCAAAACAAGAACAAAGGGCCAGACCAGTCAAGAGGATCTGTCGCTGCCTGTCAGCAGAATCCTGAAAAAGGCGAGTATGCCCTCAACCAGTCTAGCGGCTTTCCTGTAAAGTGGGTCTCTGGCATATCTATGGTGGAAACCGACCATTTTCAAAATTCCTTCTCAAAAAGTAAAAGTTCTAACAGTCAGGTGGCCATAGTGGAAAAAATCTTTGCAGCTGTATTAGCTTTAAAAAGATCGAAGCCCTGGACCAGCAGACTGATTCTCCAGATTCAGGGTAGTACACACTGCATTCTATAGGATTTTAACCGCTTGAGATCCGGGCCATTGACGAATGACGGCCTCAATGTGGATCTAGAAATCCGGGAGGCCGTCATTATACGGCCTCGGCTATTCTGGCCACTAGGGGGCGCGCGTGCGCGCCCGGCGCATCACTGAGATGCCGATGCGCGTGCCTGGCGGCCGCGATGTCCGCCAGGTGCCCGCGATCGGCGTGTACACAGAGCAGGGACGTGGATCTCTGTGTGTAAACACAGAGATCCACATCCTGTCAGGGAGAGGGACCGATGCTGTGTCCCTTGTACATAGGGACACAGCTCGGTCACCTCCCCCAGTCAGTCCCCTCCCCCACACAGTAGTAATCACTCCTAGGGAATACATTTAACCCCTTCCTCGCCCCCTAGTGTTAACCCCTTCCCTGCCAGTGTCATTTTTACAGTAACCAGTGCATTTTTATAGCACTGGTCGCTGTATGACAATGGCTCCAAAATGGTGTCAAAAGTTTCCGATGTGTCGGCCATAATGTCGCAGTCACAATAAAAAAAATTAAATTAAAAAAATTAAAAAATAAATAAAAATCGCTGATTGCCGCCATTACTAGTAAAAAAAAAAAAATTATTAATAAAAATGCAATAAAACTATGCCCCATTTTGTAGACGCTATAACTTTTGCGCAAACCAATCAATAAACGCTTATTGCGATTTTTTTTTACCAAAAATATGTAGAAGAATACGTATCGGACTAAACTGAGGAAAAAAATATAAAAAAAAAAAAAACTGGGATATTATTATAGCAAAAAATAAAAAGTAGTGTTTTTTTTCAAAATCGTCGCTCTTTTTTTGTTTATAGCGCAAAAAATAAAAACCGCCGAGATGATCAAATACCACCAAAAGAAAGCTCTATTTGTGGGGGGAAAAAAAGGACGTCAATTTTGTTTGGGAGCCACGTCGCACGACCGCGCAATTGTCATTCAAATCGTGACAGCGCTGAAAGCTGAAAATTGGCCTGGGCAGGAAGGGGGTTTAAGTGCCCAGTAAGCAAGTGGTTAAACAAACCCCTGGAATCTGAGGCAACACCAGAAGACACATCCTCAAAACACAATGGGGGTTATTTACTAAAGGCAAATCCACTTTGCACTACAAGTGCACTGGAAGTGCAGTCACTGTAGATCCGAGGGGGATATGCAAGGAAAATAAAAAAAGTAACCAGTTACAGTTACCGGTAACAGTGATTCTGGGAAGTCTTTCAGGACGGCACAATGAGAGATGACTGGTCCACCTGACAGGAAACACAATCAAAGAGGTTAAATCCCCCGCCCCTTTCTGTGCTCCTCAGGTTTGTGACAAAGTACTGACCAACACTAGTGCACAAGAGTGAGAACATACCACAACAACTCTATACAAACCAATATATTTAACAAGAGCAGTGGGAAGTAGGCCTGCCGTCCTGGAAGACTTCCCAGAAACACTGTTACCGGTAAGTGTAACTGGTTACTTTCTCAAGTCGTCTTCCAGGATGGCACAAAGAGAGAAGCAAGTAATTTGCAGGCCTACCTTAGGGCGGGACAACTGCTTGCAGGACCTTTCTACCAAACGACAGGTCTTGAGGCGACAGCAACTCCACTCTATAATGCTTCAGGAAAGTATTCTGGCTTGACCATGTCGCAGCTTTACAGATCTGTTCGACCGAAGCTCCGACCCTTTCTGCCCAGGAGGTCGCCAGAGACCGAGTGGAATGTGCCTTAACCTTCGGGGCTGTCCTAGCAGCCTGGTCATAAGCTAGGGAGATTGCCTGTTTGATCCACCTAGCTATTGATGCTCTAGATGCCTGTTGGCCCTTTTTCTGACCAGAAAAATTAATTAGTAGATGGCTGGATTTTCTAAATTCGCTAACTCTATTTAAATAAGATAAACAGACACCGTCTGACATCCAAACAATGAAAGGAGGTCTCTCTCATTCTGAGGATTGGAACAAAAAGAAGGGAGTATTATCTCCTGTGTTCTGTGAAATTTTGATACTACCTTGGGAAGGTACAGGGGGGTCCTTCCTAAGAACAACCCTGTCATCAAAAAAACGAAAAAACGGCTCTTTAATAGACAGAGCCTGCATATCACCTATTCTTTTGGCTGTCGTTATTGCTAGAAGAAAGGCAAACTTAACTATGAGTAACAGAAATAAGGTCTAAAATGGCTCAAACGGAGCCTTAGTCAACTGTTCCAAAACTAAGGAAAGGTCCCAGGGCGGAACTCTAGAAATCTGCACTGGGGACAATCTCTGGCCGTCATGAATCTTTTAATCAGAGGGTCCAGGGATAATCTTCTGTCTAAAAAAAAGGAGAAGGCTGCTACCTGAACTTTCAGTGCCTTGATAGTGAGCACCAGATCAACGCCATCCTGGAGAAAATCCAGGATGACCGAAGTCTCCTGTTGAGATACCTCTCTTGCTAGACACCAGCAAGAGAAGACCCCCCCCCCACACCTTCACGTAGATACGTCTGGTGACATCCTTTCTACTTGAAAGGAGAGTGTTGATTACTTTCTCCGAACAGCCCTTCTTCCGCAGGTTTTGCCTTTCAAGCACCAGGCCGTCAGCTTTAAGAAGCTGGGCTCTGGGTGGAAGACCGGACCATGACGAAGGAGGTCTGCCCGAGCTGGTAGATGGAGAGGGGGAGCTACAGACCAGTTCTCCAGAGCCGGGAACCAGGCTCTCTTGGGCCACCAAGGGACGATCAAAATAAGTCTGCCCTCAGAGATCCAGCTTTTGCAGGATTCTCGGAATTGGACCCAGAGGGGGAAAGCCATAAGCCAGGTGAAAGTTTCTCACCTGAGCCAACGCATCCACTCCCTCTGAACCCCACTCCTGGGACAGGGAAAATAATTTCTCTACTCTTCTGTTTTCCCTGCGTGCAAAAGAGGTCTATCTCTGGCTTGCCGAACCGTTGGCACACCAGGTCAAACACCTCTATGTTCAACTCCCATTCTCCCTGGAGAATCGTATGGTGACTTAAATACTCCGCTTCTACGTTGTGAACCCCCTTTATGTGCACTGCTGTGATAGAGGAAATCCGAAGCTCTGCCCAGCCCAGGATTTCCAGGGACAAGGTCAGAAGGGCACGAGACCTGGTGCCTCCCTGATGGTTCAGGAATGCCACCGTGGTTGAATTGTCGGACAGTATCTGGACCTCGCGGCCCCGGATTCTCTCCTCAAACGCCTTTAAGGTTTCCCTGACTGCTGATAAGGCTCAGAGCTCGCCTAAAAGTGAGCCCCCCAACCCCAGGAACTTGCATCTGTAGTTATCCTGAGGAGGCCGGTCTGGCTCCACAGACGACCCCCCTGAACACTCGGAGGAAGAAGCCACCACCTCAGACTCCCTTACTACATCTGGGATGGAAACCCTGTAGTCTAGTGTCCTCCTTGTTATGTCCCAGGAGGATAGAAGGAATTGTTGGAGAGGTCTGGAGTGGAGCTTAGCCCATGGGACCGCTGGAATGCAAGAGGTCATTAGACCCAGCAATCTCATGATGCCTTTGAAAAAGGACTCTTCTACCTCCAACAGAGACCTGACCACTGTCACAAGGTTCTGGACCTTGTCCTGAGGTAACACGAGTTTTCTCTCTAAGGAATCCACCAGGAATCCCAGGTAAATCTTCTTTTGGTCTGGAATCAACGAGGACTTTTCCCTGTTGATGATCCACCCCAGGGATTCCAAGGTGCTTACGACTTCGGTCAGGTCTGCGAGGAGGAGATCCCGACTCTGGTTGTAGAGAAGCAGATCGTCGAGGTAGGGAACTACTGCTATTCCCTGCAGGTGCAGAAAAGCAATCACCTCTGCCATGATATTTGTAAATACTCTTGGACTGGAGGTCAGACTGCCAGTGCTGGATTCCCTGGAGAGCAGAGATTGCAAACCTGAGGAATACTTGGTGCGCTGGAAAGATCGGGACGTGTAGATAAGCATCCTTTAAGTCGATCGTCACCATGAACACCTCCCTTTAAAAAAAAAAAAAAAAAAAAAGGAGCTTTCTGAGGGTGTACACGCTTTCCATTCGAAACTTCTTGTGATGCAAACAAGCAGTCAAGGGTCTCAGGTTTATTATAAGCCGATATTTCCCTGACGGCTTTGGAACAACGAAGATATGGGAACAAACACCCAGTCCTCGTTGTTCGGCAGGTACCGGGACTACTACCCCCTGTTCTGACAGCTCTGTGACGTTCTGCAGAAGACCAGCTGCTCTGAGGGGGTCCCTGGGTAGATGTGTTAACAGGAACTTCGGGGGAGGGGAGTGAAGAAACTCCAGCTTGTAGCCCTCCCTTATAATACGGAGGACATGGGGCCTCTGAGTTATGCCTTCCCACCTGGAGAGGAAATGGGAAAGCCTTCCCCCTACCCTCATGTCACTTAGAGTCTTTATCATTAGCTTGGTGGTTGGAAAAAGGATACTTCCCTTTTGTTTGTCTTTTCCAACACTCCACCTCCTGTTACTGGTAGCCTTCTTGTTTGAGAATCCGTTTTTACCCTGGAGGCCCTCAAAAAAAAAACTTCTCTTGTCCTCCTTAGGCTTGGTGGGGAATTTTTTGCCCTTTTCCATGGACCTAGACAGAGCCTGGTCGAGTCCTGTACCGAAAAGGAGGGAGCCCTCAAATGGAAGAGCACATTAAACGGGTCCTGGATGCACTGTCGCCATCCCATGTCTTGACCCACACTGCTCTCCTAGCTGAGTTCAAGAGGGCTCCAATCTTTGCGGTAATTCATACGATTTCTACCGCTGCATCTGCTAGGTACGCAACTGCACTACCTATCAGCTGTAACAAGTCTAGGACTTCCTTGGACTTGGAAACATGGTCCATTAACTTGGTGATCCATGTATCCGCGTTCCTGGCTACGCATGCTGAAGGTCCTAGGGTCCTTCCTGCTAGGCCCAGAGGCTTCCTAAGCTTTCGGCCCAGGTCCCAGGGGGAGACCTCCAGCACCAGGCCTTAGGTCTTTGTTATTTTTCTAAACGGTTTCGCCGGGGGGAAACACAATCAAAAACTGAGGACTACGGGGAGGGGCGGGGATTTTAACCTCTTTGGTTGATTGCGTTTCCTGTCAGGTGGACCAGTCATCTCTCATTGTGCCGTCCTGTTAGACAACTTGAGAAAATAGGATTTTTTCGCCATACTTACCTGTAAAATTCTTTTTTTTTTTTTTTTTGAGTACATCATGGGACCCAGAGTCAGGCTAATATTCATTACCTGCTGTGTTATACTTCATCCGGTGAATGGACACTGGTAGACCAAAAGGTCTTCAGACAGGAAGTTATCCCCTATATTACCCCTCCCATACAAGAAGTTACTTAAGTTTTGTAACAAGCCCTGAATCTTCAAAAAAAGAGGGACCTCTGTTGTGTACCATGATGTACTCAAAGAAAATCCTCGGCTGCTCAAGCATTTACCGGTACTTGATAAAACTTTGTCAACGTATGCCCTGAAGACCAGGTAGCAAGCCTTACAAATCTGAGCCACAGATACCTGATGGCAAAAAAGCACAGGAGTTCCTACACCCCTGGTAGAATGAGCTCTCACCCTACAGGGAGGAGCTTTAGGTTTAAGACCGTAGGCCTGAATGACCAATTGACGGACCCCTTTTTGGGTCCTTTTGGTAAAAAAAAAAAAACAAAAAAAAAAAAAAGTCTGACACTCGGATCTCCGCAGATCTAGACAAATAAACCTCGACTGCCCTGACAACGTTTAACCACTTGTCCACCGCCCACTGTCAATTGACGGCGGGCGGAGGATACTCTCGTTCTGGGAGGACGTCATATGACGTCCTCCCTTTAAAACGAGCTAGAAGGCGCGTGCGCCCGCCGCGTTCACAAGGCCCCGGTGCGCGTGCCCGGCGGCCGCGATTGCCGCCGGGCACCCGCGATTGCCCGGGAAACGAGCAGGAAAGTGGGTCTCTGTGTGTAAACACAGAGATCCACGTCCTGTGAGGGAGAGGAGGCTGATGGTGTTTCCCTTGTACATAGGGACAACCATCAGTCACCTCCCCCAGTCAGTCCCCTCCCCCCACAGTAAGAACACATTGAGGGAACATATTTAACCCCTTCCCGCCCCCTAGTGGTTAACCCCTTCCCTGCCAATCACATTTATACAGTAATCAATGCATTTTTATAGCAGGGATCGCTGTATAAACGTGAATGGTCCCAAAAATGTGTCAAGTGTCCGATGTGTCCGCCGCAATATCGCAGTCACAATAAAAAAATCGCAGATCGCCACCATTACTAATAAAAAAATAAAAAAGCTATAAATATATCCCCTATTTTGTACACGTTATAACTTTTGCGCAAACCAATCAATACGCGCTTATTGCGATTTTTTTTTTTTTTACCAAAAATATGTAGAAGAATACGTATCGGCCTAAACTGAGGAAAATTTTATTTAAAAAAAAAAATGGGTATTTATTATAGCAAAAAGTAAAAAATAGTGTTTTTTTTCCAAACTGGACGCTCTTCTTTTGTTTATAGCGCAAAAAGTAAAAACCGCAGAGGTGATCAAATACCACCAAAAGAAAGCTCTATTTGTGGGAAAAAAAGGACACAAATTTTGTTTGGGAGCCACGTCGCACGACCGCGCAATTGTCATTCAAAGTGTGACAGCGCTGAAAGCTGAAAAATGGCTTGGGCAGGAAGGGGTTTTTCGTGCACAGTAGGGAGGTGGTTAAAGAATGCAGTCTTTCTTCCGCTGAACGAGGAAGAGAAAAAAAGGCAAAATATTGTCCTGATTTAAATGAAAGGCAGTCACCACTTTTGGCAAAAAGGGTGGAACAGGTCATAACACAACCCTGTCGTGGTGAAGGATCCAATATGGTTCCCTGCATGAAAGAGCCGCCAACTCCAACACCCATCTAGCCGAGGTGATAGCCATCAGGAACGAATTTCCTTAATAGGTTTAAATGGTTGCTTCGGTAACACAGACATCACCAAGTTTAATTTCCAAGGACACATAGGTGACCTAATGGGGGGAAAGAAAATAAGTTGCCCCTGCATAAAGGTTCGGATCAGTGAATGGGAGAGGCTAAAGGCATTTGGAAGAATACCGATAGGGCCAAAACTTGACCTCTGATTGTACTCAAAGCCAAATTTGATTTCTACAGCTGACTGTAGAAAAAGAGAATTCTCCCAATCACGTATTTCTGTGGATGCAATTTTTTGGCTTCATACCAAACAATATAAGTCTTCCAGATCTTAGGATAGCTCTTCCTAGTGACAGCTTTTCTAGCATTCACTAGGATAGACACCACTGGTCCCGAGATGCCACGGTCTTTTAACACCCTGGCTTCAATAGCCATGCTGTCAAATTTAGAGACTGTAAATTGGGTTGGAATATAGGACCTTGACACAGTAGATCAGGGCGACGGGGAAGCGCCCATGGCCCGTCTATTGTCAGTCTCACAATCTCCGGGAACCAGGGCTTTCTGGGCCAGACTGGTGCCACCAGAATGACTGGAACTCCCTCTCTCCAAATCCTGCGCAACAAATGTGGAAGGAGAGGGACTGGAGGGAAAGCATAAACCAGGGAGTATTGGCTCCATGGAACTACCAGAGCATCTGCTCTGATTGCCAGAGGATCTCTTGTTCAAGATACAAACTGCTGTAGCTTGTTGCTGAACCTGGATACCAGTAGGTCGACCTCTGGTCATCCCCAACGTTGGCAAATTTCCTGGAACGTCAAAAGGAAGGAAATGTGGCGCTTACAGGGAGCCCCCGACTTACGAACGCAATAAGGACTGTAGGTTTGTTCGTAAGTGAAATCTGTTCATAAGTCGGAACACTGCTTGTAAGTTTAACTTCCGCCTGTGCAGGGATGCGAGATGTTCCGGCTTCCGCCTGTGCAGGAATGTGACATGTCCCGGGCGCTTCTGGGGCTCTTCTGGCCATACAGTACATGAAGTACTGCAGTGTGGAATGTGGCAAGATAGCTGCTCGGAGGTATCCAGGACCATCGTGGAGCACAAGCAGCCGGCATTGAGGCCCGTTCGTAAGTCGGACGTTCGTAAGTCGGGGGACTCCCTGTACTAACAATAAATCGTCATATAATAATACACCCAAGTAATGGATAAATGTATAGTAAAAATAGGATTTTTGTACTCACCGTAAAATCCATTTCTCTGACATCCATGTACTGACACAGCTGGATACTGTAAACGTGTGGGTATATGTCCCTGCTTGCAGGAGAAGACCTAGGCAGAATGTTAGATGTTAAAACATTCTAGAACAAACCAGAGCTGAACAGCCCCGCCCAGGCGGGCGGTCCCTCCGGACATTGACCTCCCACCTGCAGCTAGCAGACCTCAGTTTGTAACAAAGCAGTACAAACCATAAAAGGAAGGGTGGGTGCTGTGTCAGTCCATGGACGTCAGAGAAATGGATTTTACGGTGAGTACAAAAATCCTATTTTCTCTTATCGTCCATGGACTGACACAGCTGGATACTGTAAACGTGTTGGACGTCCCAAAGCGGTATCAGAAGGGTGGGAGCAGTAGTAAAAGGAACAACCAAAACTTCACTCCAAACAAGCAGAGCTCCTGAACGGAGGAGTTGCAACATTAAACAGCGGCCTGCAATGCTTTGCGGCCGAAGGGAGCATCCGAAAATGCAGCAACATCAACCTTATAAACTCTTGAAAAGGTATGAATGGACCACCAGGTCGTCGCCTTGCACACTTGTGCAACCGACGCTTGAAGTCGGAGGGCCCAGGAAGCACCAATTGCCTTGGTGGAATGCGCCGCAACCGGAAAGGGAGGCGCCCGCCCTTTAAGGGCATAGGCCTGTATGACGGTCTGCCTGATCCACCTAGAGACGGTGGCAGAAGACACCGCTCGGCCCTGGTTTGGACCAGACACAGATTTCCGAATGGAAACAGTAGCAGACAGGTACACTCGTAAGGCTTGTAACCATCTTAATGTATGAAGCGCAAACTCTCAGGGATGCGATGGGTGAGGACACAAGGACGGGAGAACAATGTCCTTCTTAAAAGGTGAAGGGCCGAGACCATCCTTAGAAAGCTTTTTGAGGGGGCTTATAGCTCCTTTTGCTCACACACCGCTTCCATTCTGACAAGGAATGATTCCAGGACTGTTGACAACTGGTCCATAAGGACCGCAGGTGCAGGAAACATATGAACATGTTTAACTGTGCAGCACTGCCAGTTGCCCCAGGCAAGTGTGGAGAGCAGGTGTATCAGACTCCATAACGCCACCCTCTGAGACCTTATACACTATACAGTGAATATACAGTCCACCCACTGACTACGCTGAGGACCCATCAACCCTTAAGGACCGCTCAGTCTGAGGAGATTGTGAGGGGATTGTGAGGGGATTGTGAGGGGATTCGCGCCGCCGCTAGAATCGAAAATAAATGCACGGCGGCCACAAGAAAATGGGCGCCAGCCGCAGCTACAACAGCACCATTGAACGCCAAGATGGCCGCCGAGCTCGAAATTCAAAGCTCCCGCTAATGCGCGCGCTAACCGCGCATGCAATAATCACCTCACACAAGAGAAAAAACTGCAGACATGAGCGCCCAGCCAGGCCAGAGTGACCCCCAAGCACCGCACCAGTACAGGGTGCAGAGAGCAGCATAACAGGGGGAGACAGGGAGAACCCCCCCACACACAGAAACACAGCCAGTATGTACTCACCTTGCAGCAGGAGAGAGACTACTTACCCGTCCCTATAGGGACCCACTGGCTTGTTTCAGACAGACCTATCACAGAGTCGTACTGCGTAGCTGTCAGCCCGGTCCACCGCGAAAGATACAGTCAGGTACTGTTCAATCTTGAGAGGACCGCGGGAGCATGAAAGCAACCCAACCACCCATGGAGCCACGGGGGTATGTCGTGAACTGAGTCTCACGCACGCAAGGCAAGGATCAGCACGCTCGATGGTCGGACAGGGAAGACTACGAGGATACTAGTGTACCCAACCTGTTGCCCAGCTGACAGTTGATTGAAGGTCTCAAAAATAAAATAAAATTCCCAAAGGAATAAAATTTAAAAGTAAAATCTTCCAGGAGACTGGCTCCTGAGAGAGCCACGTCTTCTCCTTCTGCTAGGCAGAAAAATACTGAGGCTGCTAGCTGCAGGTGGGAGGGTAATGTCCGGAGGGACCGCCCCCCTGGGCGGGGCTGTTCAGCTCTGGTTTGTTCTAGAATTACCCACACGTTTACAGTATCCAGCTGTGTGAGTCCATGGACGATAAGAGAAATAAATGTTTAAAACACTGCTATATTGCAAATTTTTGCACATTTTGAAATCAAAAGTGCAAATGATGATATAAAATTCCTTGGCAAAATAATAATGCATCCACAACCAATTCTCTCAGAGAATAATGAATAGAGGTAGTGGGCATAAATACCATATAGAGTGCATGAAATCTCATTCAATAGATCAGTAATCTTCAAAATGTGCAAAAAAGATGTGCAAATAGCAATCAATGGTGCAAAAGCCAATCAAATTATTTTTAAAAGCAATAAATAGAATAGTCCCATAAAGGTGCACAGAGTCCAAAAGGATAATGGATCCAAGCTGTGTAGCCAAGTTCATCAAAAGCTAATGTGCAAGTGCCAAGCATCCAGAAGATTTCCACCATTAGATGTGCGCAAACAACGTTTCCCCCAGCCTCTCACCTCATATGGCAAAACAATAAGCCTTTCTGATAACTCCTACACTGATCAATTGATTCCCGGGGTATCCACAGCACCGTCACAGGATGATAAGGCTCATTTACATGTAGAAAAGAGAGACGGGCTCCATGGTGTAGTATTATCACAAATAAATTCTAATAAAAACGCAGTCACTTACAATTGAAGATATAATCAGACAGCGGGGATACCCCTTTGAAAAAGTCACGTGAACAGTGACGCAACGCGTCAAGGAAAGAGTCGGGTGACGTCACTTCCAGTCACGGCCAAGACCTTTATGTTTACAACGCTGTCTGATTTTATCTTCAATTGTAAGGGACTACAATTTTATTAAAATTTATTCGTGATAATACTACACTATGGATGTGGGTAAATTACTAAAGCGCTAATGAAACAAAATAGTGTAAATCCAATAAAAAGATAACCAAATAGTGAAAGCTGCAATCAATTAAAAATTCCTGTGACCTTAACATGTAAATAAATAAACAAATATTGATGCGCTAGACACCAACCAGATTATTGTACACTTGTGACAGTGTTCAAACAACTCTCCCTGCTGAGAGTGAATTTTCTTACAGTAAAAAGATATATATATATATATATATATATATATATATATATATATATACACACACACACACACACACACACACACACACACATATATATATCTGCAGTGAAAATTATATATATCCATAAAATTCCCCTGAACCACACGATTTGACCCATGATTAAGTCACGTGCCAGTGACGCAACGCGTAGGAGCCTAAGTGACGCTCGCATCAGCAGTCTGAGTGAGGAACACAGGAACTACTGAGCTGAGCACACGCTGATTATCCCGGAGGTTATGCGAGTGCAGGCCACAGCTGTGACAGGTTGTGTCTTGTAGAGGCTATTGCGCAATGATCTGTTTTCTTTTTCTTTTATGTGTATGGAACTATCCTGGGAATCTGAGTTTTTAAGGAGGAGTCTGGTCTAGGAGCAAGTACTGTCTAAAATCATTATGGTACAGATGGTGATGGTTTTTGCATTACATTGATCTATATGGACTGGGGACACGCAATATAAAAGTGTATTACAGCCCACATTGGAATCCATGCTGTTTTTGGATTACTACACTATGGAGCCCTCCTCTCTTTTCTACGTGTAAATGAGACTTGTCATGCTGTGACGGTGCTTTGGATACCCCGGGAATCGATCGATCAGTGTGGGAGTTATCAGAAAGGCTTATACAAGTCCAATTACAAGTCCCAGTGCTAAATGTTGACAGAAGACTGCGGGTTTAATAAAAGTAAAATATTTAATAGGTGCTTCAGAAGCCAGAGATGGAGCACACTTCAGCATTTAACGCGTGGTATTAAACACTTTTTATACAACCATATTGCAAAAGTATGTTTAGAGAAATTTTTGGAAATAGCAACTCAGTAGCCAAGGTAAGGTGGGAAGGTAGCCAATTAAAAAATGCTACAGAATTCCTGATTAATTCTATGACAAAGGCTAGAAATGTTTTATTTTTTTAATAAACTGCAGGTAGCAATGCAGCACAGCCATGTAAGAAACTCTCTCACCTAACGTATCAGACACACCTTTATTTAATCTGTAACATTTTCACATATACAGAAAAGTAAACTTACACTGCAGGTAGGGCTGGGAAAAAAATCGATTTTAATCTTGAATCGAGTTTTGAGCTCAAATCGATTCAGATTTGAAGAAAATCGATTTTTTTCGATTTTATTTTTTTTTCCTTCAAAGTTTCCGTAGCAGGGCTGCAGGGGGCGTATCCGGAATGGCACTGGGCGGCGTTACCCCAATTACATCTACTCGCCGCAGCCGCCGCGAGTAGATGTAATGTAACACTAACTAACCGCAAGCCGCCGTCTGCCTATCTGATCAGCGTGTCATGCAGACAGACGGCGGCCATTGCAGTGTTCAAAAGCCGCGCCTCCCGAGTCTTTTTCTGTGATAGGCGGAACACTCAATTTCACAGCAGGCAGTGTTCAGCCTATCACAGACATCCTCTCATCCTCGTCTGTGTTATGAGGATGAGCGGATGTCCATGGTAGGCGGAACACTGAATGCTGGGAAATTGAGTGTCCCGCCTATCACAGACGAGGAGGAGGCGCGGCTTTTGAATACTGGAATGGCCGCCGGTGTAGCAGTAAAATCCGTATCCCATGAAAATCTGCATCAGGTACGAGCACAGTGATTGAAGCATGGGCACAGTGAAGCAGGGGCACAGTGAGACACGGGCACAGTTCAATTCAACTAAGAGTAACCTCAAGATTTTTTGTTGTTTTATTAGCAAAATCCAAATACAGTATTAATAATTTGGATGTTTAACAATCTTTGTTGCACACTGACTTTGCAGTTTGCAAAGGCAAACCCTTTCTCTATTTTGTTTGTTGATGCACTTCAATTAATATAATAAAAAAAAAAAAAAAAATCAAATCGAATATCGAGTTTTTTATATAAAAAAAAAAAAAAAAAAAAAAAAAAAAAAAAAAAAATCGCTGATTTTTTTTGGGGGGAAAATCGCCCAGCCCTAACTGCAGGATATATAAAGTGAGGAGATGTGGAAAGATAAATATCTAAATCCTCACAGAAATCCCTTATTGCTGAAATCTCTTTTCCGATTCTGCAGATGGATGGATGTGGCTCATATGATGACAAACTAAAAAGTCTCTCTCTCTATAGAGAAAGGGAAATGGCTGGCTATCCGACACATAGCTGAAATCAGTTGAAAGCACTTGCTTCAAGTAGCTAGTATAAGGCCCCTTTCACACTGGGGAGGTGGGTGCGTCTGTGGTAAAGCGCCACCATTTTTAGCGGCGCTTTACGGTCGTTTTTGTGGCGCTATTCGTCCGCTAGCGGGCCGGTTTTAACCCCCGCTAATGGCCGAGAAGGGGTTAAAAACCACCGCAAAGCACCTCTGCAGAGACGCTTTGCCAGCGGTATAGCCGTGCTGTCCCATTGATTTCAATGGGCAGCAGCGGTAAAGGAGCGGTATTACACACCGCTCCTTCACCGCCTCAAAGATGCGGCTAGCAGGACTTTTTTTACTGTCCTGCCAGCGCACCGCCTCAGTGTGAAAGCACTCTGGCTTTCACATTGTGACTGCAGGGCAGGAGTTTTTAAGGCGCTATTTTTAGCGCAAAACACCTGAAAAATGCCTCAGTGTGAAAGGGGTCTTAGTGAGAAATCCCAGCTTATACAAAACAGCGGACAAAGTCCTTGATGCTTAGGACCGATTGTCCCCAAATTGAGAAATAATGGGCTCTCTGGAAATCAGACACCCCCCACCCCTGGACAGGGAAGATTGGTGAGGACTCTCTGGAGCACAGGTAAAACTACTTCACCAAACTTATTACACACCAGTAAGACTCCACAAAATATATCCAGACAGGGACCTCCACTGCCCACGTTGTCAAACCCAGTTAGGTACCTTTCTACACATGCTCTGGGAATGCCCCAAGATACAGACCTTTTTATTAGAGATTTTTGACCCGATTAATATTAAACTGAGAATACGGGACGTCATCACTACGGGACAGGTACGGCGGACGGGCCGGTTGTTATGTTCTTTAAATTGTACATTGTGTAAGTGTTTTTAAAAATAAATTTTACATTGGGTAATGCACTATTGAGCCTCCTCTCTCTCCTTGGGAAATCTTTGCTGTATCCACTGCCTATCAAGTGACGTTGGAACTCTGCGAAGTTTATCTGGATCTCCCCCCTGGGATTGCTGATGGGCTTATTTGTTTCTTACCTCTGGTAAGCAGCTTGATTGTTGGTGGTGGACACGGGTGTGCATGCACCGAATTTCAAACTTTTTGCGGTTCACCTCGTCACGGCTTCCCTTCATTGCTGATTTTTGATGGGACTTATTTAGGATATATTCATTTTTACAGGACACATTCATTGTTATCACTGTTGGACTTTATTTATTCAACATATGTGTGGATTCATAATTTTTGATTATTAGTCAATTCACATTAGCGCACTTGTTCTTTTTTATTCTTTTGTATACTTTATATGTTATCACATATCACAGGTGCTGCTGTATATTTATTTATGTTACTGGCTAGCGCGGTTTATTGCTTTAATTTTTTACACCTTAATATTAAACTGGACTCGTCGATTTCCATGTCACCTGACTCTTTGGGGGGGGGGGGATTTCCTGATGATGATCAAAGAGCTCATCATAGCAAGCTGCTGATCTCTTACTTACTGTTATACGCAAAAAGGGCGATCATCTGCAAATGGTCTTCCCCTGCTCCACCTACTCTGTCTTCCTGGGTAGCTATGATTGATGCTGCATTGCCGCTCTACAAACTGACATACATCAGTTGTGGCTGCCCCTGGGAGTTCGACAAGGTGTGGTAGCTGTGGACTTCGCAATAAAGTGGAGCTTCTACATTGATACCATTGCATTGCCTCTTGAATTTGAACTTCGCCTCTCCTTCCCTCATAGCCCTCATTATGAGGGGAGGGTGCATCACGCGGTGGATTGAGATTATTGTTTCTCCCTGGTGGAAGGTGCACGCTAGGATTACTACTAAGACACCATTCAGCACTTTGGATTGTTTACATCACCTTGACTACATGTAAGACTTTCTTTATTCAGTGGTTTTTCCACGAGTCTATCATTATTGATTTTTAAGCGCTGTTTTGTGTATTTTAATATCACAGAGACTGAACTGTTTTATTCTTATACCGTGGTTTTATTTTAATTTTTATTTTTAAACGGCTAATCTCTGTTTGTACTGCTTAGAGGTCTGTGGGTTTGATCTGGCGCTGAGTGGGTGTTCTGCAGGCCTTTATTTACACATGCCAACATGGAAATGGGCTAAGTGCCCCAATAAAAAAAAAAAAAACTCCCAAAATGTGTTGCTTCTGCTTTCAAGTTTTTAAGTGCATTGTAGCAATGAACTTGTGTGAACGGGCCCAGTCAATGCTAGATTCTGGGCTAGAACAAGAAAATGCCCTTGCAGCACAGGGGGGCACCAATGTAAGGGTATTTTGTGTTCCAGCCCAAAACAAAAAAGTTTGGGAACGAGAAATACTCGAATAATCTTTCCAGCAGGCTCCCTCATCTGTGTGACCAGGTTGCTGTAGCCTCCTCTCTAGGCCACCCACAGCCGCAGTTGCATAATTGCCCCTTCTACATACAAAAAAGTTGAAACCGAGTAAAAAAGTTACATCAAAACAGAATGCAATGATTTACAAAACTCAAACCAATATTTTATTCACAATAGAAAAATAAAAAACATATCAAATGCTTCCACTTGCCAACCAGGCCGATTCTGACATTTCTTTCCTACATGAAAAAATCATATTTTTGATAGAAAATGACATAGAACCCCCAGACATTATATATGATTTTTTTTTAGCAGAGACCCTAGAGAATACAATGGCGGTCATTGCAACTTTTTATGTCGCACAGTATTTGCGCAGCAATTTTTCAAACGTGTTACAAAAAAAAAATGGGCTAACTTTACTGTTTTTTTTTTTTTTTTTTATAATATGAAAGATGAAGTTACACCGAGTAAATAGATACCCAACATGTCACGTTTCAAAATTGCACACGCTCATGGAATGGCGCCAAACTTGGGTACTTAAAAATCCCCATAGGCGGCGCTTTAAATTTTTTTTACTGGTTACATGTTTTGAGTTACAGAGGAGGTCTAGGGCTAGTCCTCACGTGTGGTTTAAACACCGTTTTCATATGTGGGCGGGACTTACGTATGCATTCGCTTCTGCTTGCGAGCACACAGGGACAGAGGCACTTTAAAAAAAATAAAAAATTATTGCTAATTTTACTTTCAAAGTTTTTGTTTGACACTTTAAAAATAAAAATTTTGATCACTTTTATTCCTATTACAAGGAACGTAAACATCCCTTGTAATAGGAATATGGCATGATCGGTCCTCTTTACAGTGAGATATGGGGTCAATAAGACCACATCTCACCTCTAGGCTGGGACAGCTAAAATAAAATAAAAATGGATCTCAGCTTCCCAGCCGAGGCGGCCCCGTTTGTTTGAATGCAGAGGCCGGGTGTAACGTCATAACATCGTGCCCGGCCTCCGAATGATCATAGAGACTCCGGGGACCATCTGGTACACCGGAAATGTCTATGGTAAACATCCGGGGCCGGCGGATCCCGTCTCCGACTCACTGATCGCAGCGGTGAGTGGGTAGAAGCACTGGAGGGAAGCGGAAGGGGAGAGGAATGTCATTCCATTCTTGCCTGCTCAATAGTCCTGGGTCTTCTTTGCTGTATTTTTGGCTTCAAGATGGGTCAAATATTTTCAATCGGTGAAGGGTCTGGACAGCAGGCAAGATGGTTAAAGAGGAACTGCAGTCTGCTCACATAATTTGTAATAAAAACATCTTTGCCATTCTGAAGATTCCCTCCAACCACTTTGCATAATATTTAAATATACAGTGGAACCTTGGATTACGAGCATAATCCGTTCCAGGAGAATGCTCGTAATCCAAAGTACTTGCATATCAAAGCGAGTTTTTCCATTGAAGTCAATGGAAACAAAAATAATTTGTTCCGCATGGACTTCAATGATATGCAATACCGCATGCGGCCAGAGGCGCCAAAGAGCCTCGGAAACATCCGGAAAGGCCCGAGGACTTCGTTCACGAGCCTTTCCGAGGTTTGCCGAGGTCAACCGAACTGTCCTCGGGCCTTTCCGTCCGTTTCTGAACGCCGCCGATCGGCGCCATTCGGCTCCGGTGCCCCCCCACCTCAGGCAAAGCGCAGTACTGCACTCGCTTTGGCCTGAATCCTGCTCGTTTTGCGAGATAACACTCGCAGACCAAGTTAGGATTTTAGCAAATACAGTGCTCGTATTGCGAAACGCTCGTTAACCGCGTTACTCGCAATCCGAGGTTCCACTGTACTGTGATTTTGTACTTGCCAAATATTCTGCAGAAATCTCCCTGCAATCATTTTAACTGTGGGCAGCTGAAGCTGCTGCCTGTTCACTTCCTGGATTTACACAGAGAGGCACACCTCCAGAACTCATTGGCCCTCTTATACCGCACCCCCCTCCCTTCCTGGCAAACTCTGAGAGTGAGAGAGCGAGCTGTGCAGGATGACATAGGCCTAGGCTTATTACCAGACAAGAAACAGGAAGTGGGCTTTATAAGGCATTTACTGGCAGAAAAAAAATTGTTTAATAATATCCAAAAGTTAAAACAAGGGCAGAAGTTTAATAAGACAGAAAGATAAAAATAAATTACTGAAGTTCCGCTTTAAGGCATAGATGCAGTTTAGCATTGTCCTTTTTCAGGGAAGGTCTTGCATATTTCAGCAGATGTCTGGATGGGAGTATATGCTGCTCTAAAAGATAGATAGATAGATAGATAGATAGATAGATAGATAGATAGATAGATAGAGCATTGATGGTGCCTTTCCAGATGTGCAAGCTGCCTATTCCACATGCACTTATGCACCCCCAAGTCATCAGAGATGTAAGATTTTGAATTGAGTGCTGATAACAAGCTGGAAGGTCCCTCTCCTTTTTAGTCCAGAGGATGCAGTGCCCATGGTTGCCAAAAAGAACGTCAAATTTCAATTCATCGGGCCATATTAGTCTTCCAATTCGCAACAGAACATTTTAAATGAGCTTTGGTCCAGAGAAGATGGCAGCTTTTCTGAATAATGTTCAGATATGGCTAATTCTTTGCATGATAGATGTTTAACCGCTTCAGCCCTGGAAGATTTTACCCCCTACCTGACCAGAGCACTTTTTACAATTTGGTACTGCGTCACTTTAACTGACAAATTGGCCAAACTAAATTTGCATCATTTTTTCCCCACAAATAGAGATTTCTTTTGGTGGCATTTGATGACCTCCGCGGTTTTTATTTTTTGCTCTAAAAAAAAAAAAAAAAAAAAAAAAGCGACAATTTGGAAAAAAAATTTTTTTTTACTTTTTTGCTATAATAAATATTCCCAAATTGAAAAAAATAAAAATATATATTTCTTCATCAGTTTAGGCCGATATATTTTCATTTCCATATTTTTGGTAAATTTTTTTTTTGCAATAAGCGTATATTGATTGGTTTCCGCAAAAGTTATAGCGTCTACAAACTAGGGGAAAAATGTATGTCAATTTTTTTTTACTAGTAATGGCAGTGATCTGCGATTTTTAGCGGTACTGAGACATTGCGGCGGACAGATCGGACACTTGACATGTATACAGCGATCAGTGCTATAAAAAATGCACTGGTTACTGTCAAGGTCACTGACAGGGAAGGGGTTAAGACTAGGGGGCAATCAAGGGGTTAAATGTGTGTTCCCTCAGTGTGTTCCAACTGTATGGGGATGTGACTAGGTGAGGAGACATGTAGCGGTTCCTACTTAGTAGGAATAAATGACATGTCTCCGCTGCCCTGACAACACAGGAATTTGTGTGTACGCGCTCACACAGGCGCTCACGTGTGGCCGGCGGCAATCGTGCCCAGAATACATATTGGCCAAAATTGATGAAGAAATTAGATTACATTTTATTGGATGTATTTTATAGCAGAAATTTGAAAAAATAATTTTTTCTAAATTGTCAGGCTTTTTCTGTTTATAGCACAAAAAAAAATAAAAAAAATAAAAAAAATAAAAAAAACGCAGAGGTGATCTAATACCACCAAAAGAAAGCTCTACTTGTAAGGGGGGGGGGGGGGGGGGATGACAAATTTTGTTTGGGTACAATGTTGCATGAACGCGCAATTACCAAATTACCAGTTAAAGTAGCGCAGTGCCAAATTGCAAAAAAAAACTCTGGTCAGGAAGGGGGTGAAACCTTCCAAAGCTGAAGTGGTTAATGTATGTTTCTTGCTTAAGAACATTATTTTTTATCACATTGTTATGGGTAAAGTTTCCCTTCAACTTTTTGGATGGCATGGTGAACTGTGTTTAAAGACCGTGAATTTTAGGCTTATTCATGAGCCCATGCAGTGAGGTCCGTCACAGAATCATGCCCGTTTTTATAGTAGTGCCATCTGAGAGCCTGAAGATCACAGGCATCCAATATTATATGCTCCATTTGATGTGTCCAGGTTAGACAGGTTAACTTTAAAAAGGATAAGTTCAGCTTTTGTAACACCTATATTCAGGGTGTAACAAGTTACTGTTGCTGCAACCCCCCCCCCCCCCTAATCTTTTGTTTTGACAGCGAGCAGGGGGATCTTCTCAACGTACTCACTGTCACGTCATTCATTCACAGAGTTCTGTGAATTTGAGAACTAAAAGTACAGGACAGCCTTTGCAGCTGTAGGCTTATAGTTCTCAATGAATGATTGCTTCCTGTCAGTGCGTTACTGCCTGCTCGTATGAGGTACGAGCAGACAGCTTACACTGACAGTATGCAAGAGCATTAGCAGGAGACACCCAAAAACCGGGGTAGAGTGGGGGAAACTAGCAGCTTGGGGACAGACTCCAAGGGCTAAGATGGCGCATTAAAGAAAAAGAAATGAGATTCATCATACAATGCAAGTTTGGACCTTCTTCTCCTCCGACACCCCACCCCCGGCAAGGGTTTACTAATCACCATCAATATGAATATTCTGTAGTGACCGTTTTTCAAGGCCACTGACCAACCCACATAAGACTCTAAAAATAAATGGAATCATCTGATTAAAATAACCTAGAGCGTGCTTCTGATTCACAAATGATAACCCAGTATGTACAGCTAACGATGTGAATTATGCCTGAAGGATCTCATTGTTTGGGAAAGAGGAAGTGAAAAACATGACTCGTGCACTGGGCAGAGATACAAGTTGGGAGGAGAATAACATGGAAGCAAGCAGAGAAACAATGTTTCCATATCATCTTCATATATCACCAACCAGAAATGTAAAGCTTCCATCAGTGCTTACACAGCATAAAGCCTTTCACCTGGTTAGTCTAGGGCAGGTGTCTCAAACTGGCAGCCTTCCAGCTGTTGTGAAACTACAAGTCTCATCATGCCTCTGCCTGTGGGAGTCATGCTTGTAACTGTCAGCCTCGCAATGCCTCATGGGACTTGTAGTTTTGCATTCATATTATTTGGAACACAGCCATTGCCCCCAATTTAACATCCATGCGAATGCACGGCTCCAAACCCAGACTGTGTGAATTAGGGACCGTGCAGCTGCACGGCTGTCGATTTGAGAGTAGTGGCTGTGTCCGAACTGACAAGAATGGGTCTGCCTACACAGGGATGCATGGGACACCTATGCACCCCTGTGATGGCTAACACAGCCCTCGCACAGGTGCACACTGTAGTACATCCATGTGAACAGGACATTTTTTCCCCCCCAACATCTCTAAACACCAGGTTCCTCATACAGGCAGCCCATTCAAGTCCATTAGAATACAGCCACTTAATGCGATAGGCGTGCAGGTGCACAGCCCCAAATGCAGGCAGTGTGTGCTCAAAGCCACTCACCTGCATGCCTGTCACATTAAAACAAGCAGCTGTGTTAGTGCAGTCACTGTGTCTTAATAGACTTAGGGACAATTCACACTATATGCGGTGACAGACGTTTTACCACATTTTAAAAAGTCCATCAAGGCAGGGACACACAGGAAAATTAGCGCCTGTAAAACGCCTCCCCTGCAGTCCTAGTGTGAGAGCCAGAGTTCTTTCACACTAGGGCACTGCGCTGGCAGCATGTTTGGGGCGGTAAAGGAGCAGTGTATACACTGCTCCTGCCCATTTTAACGAATAGGCACCGCTGCCAAATAGCCTGCAAAGCGCTTACGCAGCGGTGCTAAACGGGCACATTTAACCCTTTATTCGGCCGCTAGCGGGGGTTAAAAGCACCTTGCCAACGGCCGAATACCATCAACGCCCAACCACCCCAGTGTGAAAGCAGCCTTAAAGTAGAACAAAACTTATCGATTTAACAGTTTAAAAAAAAAAAAAAAAACGTACAATGCCGGCAATGATGACTGTCACATTTGTTGTGTCCTCAACCAAACTGTCAAACCATCAAATGGCTGACGCTATAACTGATAACATGTGCAGCATCATAGCTGTCGAAGATCAAACAGGGGCCAAGATAGTCTCCCTGCCTGTAAACGATAGGAAGGTTTAGTTCTGCTTTAAATCCTATGAGGAGGGAGTGTGGCCATGGATGCAGGAGTATGGCGGCACAGATGCCCCCTCAGCTCACAGCTTACTGAGCAGGCACTTGTAAGGAGGAGGACAATTGGACAGCACCAGAGGGGGACTCCAGAAAGAAGAGGCGGTAAGGGACCGCTCTGTGCAAGCGGGTAAGTAGAAGGAGGATTGGACAGCACCAGTGGGGGGGGATTCCAGAAGAGGTGGTAAGGGACCGCTCTGTGCAAGCGGGTAAGTAGGAGGAGGATTGGACAGCACCAGTGGGGGGGATTCCAGAAGAGGTGGTAAGGGACAGCTCTGTGCAAGTGAGTAAGTAGGAGGAGGATTGGACAGCACCAGTGGGGGGGGATTCCAGAAGAGGTGGTAAGGGACCGCTCTGTGCAAGCGGGTAAGTAGAAGGAGGATTGGACAGCACCAGTGGGGGGGGGATTCCAGAAGAGGTGGTAAGGGATTGCTCTGTGCAAGCGGGTAAGTAGGAGGAGGATTGGACAGCACCAGTGGGGGGGATTCCAGAAGAGGTGGTAAGGGACCGCTCTGTGCAAGCGGGTAAGTAGAAGGAGGATTGGACAGCACCAGTGGGGGGGATTCCAGAAGAGGTGGTAAGGGATTGCTCTGTGCAAGCGGGTAAGTAGGAGGAGGATTGGACAGCACCAGTGGGGGGGGGATTCCAGAAGAGGTGGTAAGGGATTGCTCTGTGCAAGCGGGTAAGTAGGAGGAGGATTGGACAGCACCAGTGGGGGGGGATTCCAGAAGAGGTGGTAAGGGATTGCTCTGTGCAAGCGGGTAAGTAGGAGGAGGATTGGACAGCACCAGTGGGGGGGGGATTCCAGAAGAGGTGGTAAGGGACCGCCGCTCTGTGCAAGCGGGTAAGTAGGAGGAGGATTGGACAGCACCAGTGGGGGGGGATTCCAGAAGAGGTGGTAAGGGACCGCCGCTCTGTGCAAGTGGGTAAGTAGGAGGATTGGACAGCACCAGTGGAGGGGGGATTCCAGAAGAGGTGGTAAGGGACAGCTCTGTGCAAGCAAAAGGATTGGACAGCACAAGTGGGGGGGGGGGGGATTCCAGAAGAGGTGGTAAGGGACAGCTCTGTGCAAGCAAAAGGATTGGACAGCACCAGTAGGGGGGGGATTCCAGAAGAGGCAGAAAGGGACCGCTCTGTGCAAGCGGGTAAGTAGGAGGAGGATTGGACAGCACCAGTGGGGGGGATTCCAGAAGAGGTGGTAAGGGACCGCTCTGTGCAAACGGGTAAATAGAAGAAGGATTGGACAGCACCAGTGAGGGGGATTCCAGAAGAGGTGGTAAGGGATTGCTCTGTGCAAGCGGGTAAGTAGGAGGAGGATTGGACAGCACCAGTGGGGGGGATTCCAGAAGAGGTGGTAAGGGACCGCTCTGTGCAAACGGGTAAGTAGAAGGAGGATTGGACAGCACCAGTGGGGGGGATTCCAGAAGAGGTGGTAAGGGATTGCTCTGTGCAAACGGGTAAGTAGGAGGAGGATTGGACAGCACCAGTGGTGGGGGGATTCCAGAAGAGGTGGTAAGGGACCGCCGCTCTGTGCAAGCGGGTAAGTAGGAGGAGGATTGGACAGCACCAGTGGGGGGGGATTCCAGAAGAGGTGGTAAGGGATCGCCGCTCTGTGCAAGCGGGTAAGTAGGAGGAGGATTGGACAGCACCAGTGGGGGGGGGGGATTCCAGAAGAGGTGGTAAGGGACCGCCGCTCTGTGCAAGCGGGTAAGTAGGAGGAGGATTGGACAGCACCAGTGGGGGGGGGGATTCCAGAAGAGGTGGTAAGGGACCGCCGCTCTGTGCAAGCGGGTAAGTAGGAGGAGGATTGGACAGCACCAGTGGGGGGGGGGATTCCAGAAGAGGTGGTAAGGGACCGCCGCTCTGTGCAAGCGGGTAAGTAGGAGGATTGGACAGCACCAGTGGAGGGGGGATTCCAGAAGAGGTGGTAAGGGACAGCTCTGTGCAAGCAAAAGGATTGGACAGCACAAGTGGGGGGGGGGGGGATTCCAGAAGAGGTGGTAAGGGACAGCTCTGTGCAAGCAAAAGGATTGGACAGCACCAGTAGGGGGGGGATTCCAGAAGAGGCAGAAAGGGACCGCTCTGTGCAAGCGGGTAAGGAGGAGGATTGGACAGCACCAGTGGGGGGGATTCCAGAAGAGGTGGTAAGGGACCGCTCTGTGCAAACGGGTAAATAGAAGAAGGATTGGACAGCACCAGTGAGGGGGATTCCAGAAGAGGTGGTAAGGGATTGCTCTGTGCAAGCGGGTAAGTAGGAGGAGGATTGGACAGCACCAGTGGGGGGGGGGGAATTCCAGAAGAGGTGGTAAGGGACCACTCTGTGCAAGCGGGTAAGATCATATTTTTTTTAGAGTCTAGAGACCCTGAAAAAAAAATTGCTCCTTCAGTTTACAGACCTCAGGCCCACGTAAGTAAGCCCTTACATCCATTTGTGGTGCATTTACATGTGAAAAAGTGCAGCAGGGTGTACTTTTCTCAAACACACATAAAAGCACTGCAGTGGTGTGAATGTGGCTCCCTGAAATACATTCATCTTTCTTGTATACATGCAGTGCCTAAAAACACATTTTACTGCCTCCAGTGTAAGGGAAGTCTCATTCTTCATCAAGGTTTGTAAAGGTAAATAGAATGGAGCAGTGAGGGAACCTCTCTTCACAATGAATGAGTAGTGTTCCACGCCTGAGTGACACAGTAAATGACAGGGCACATGAATTGCAGGCCAGCTCCTTGATAGCAGGTTATGTCTTGTACACAGGAGCTGACTTTCTATAGAGAATATATATACATCCATGGAGCTGTATACAGTACTGGCCTCTACTCTCCCATGACTGAGGCGTTCTCCATCCCTACTGCTGCCACATCATCCCTTCAGGAGGCAGGGAAGGGGAGACCCGGACCAGGCGTTAGAACTGCCATTCCTAGGAGCAGGAGGGGTACCGTCCCGTCGGTATATTTCTAAGGGACACATGAACCCCCCCAGCAAAATTCCATCTTCCTTCACAGACCCCTGCCACCCACCTTAGCTCCGGTACCCACCTCGCCCCCCTCCCCACTTTCCAAGCGCCGGCTTGTCTTCCATTCACCGGTGCCTCACCTCATCCTCCTTATGGTTCCGGATCCCTCTCACCAGGTCTTGCAGGTTCTTATCGAACATGCGATCAATGCTGCCCTTCACCATACGGAGCGCCATGTCTGCACACCGGCTAAGGGCCCCTCCGGACTCTCCTGTCACCGGACACGGACACACAAAATGGCTGCCACTCAGCTGACTGCTTTCCCCGCCCACCGAACCACGTGACTGACAGCACAAGAGGCGGCCTGAGGGGGTGGGTGAGCGGCGGTCTTCCGTGTCTCTATCCCTCCTCCCTAGGTGCGGTGTGACTGAGGGGAAGGGGGACATGTCAGTGAGGGAAGTTTCCTCAGACAGTGTATTAGAGGAATATGGACAAACCTGTTCTGTAGGAGAGACATAGAAAGTCTGCCCTATGAGGTGTCTGCTATAGTGGCTGGTGATGAGAGAATCTGGGCAGGTTTCAAGTGAAAGGATTTTGGGGGGATTTTTACAGTCAGGAGCTTGTGCGAAGAATCTTGTCAACATTTGATATGAGAGACATGACGAACGCCCTTCAAAAGTACCAGAAAATAGTTTTTCTCTTATCGTCCATGGACTGACACAGCTGGATACTGTAAACATGTGGGTATATGTCCCTGCTTGCAGGAAAAGATCTAGGCAGAATGTTAAAACATTCTAGAACAAACCAGAGCTGAACAGCCCCGCCCAGGGGGGCGGTCCCTCCGGACATTACCCTCCCACCTGCAGCTAGCAGCCTCAGTTTTTTCTGCCTAGCAGAAGGAGAAGATGTGGCTCTCTCAGGAGCCAGTCTCCTGGAAGATTTTACTTTAAAATTTTATTCCTTTGGGAATTTTATTTTTGAGACCTTCAATCAACTGTTGGCTGGGCAACAGGTTGGGTACACTAGTATCCTCGTAGTCTTCCCTGTCCGACCATAGAGCGTGCTGATCATCGCCTTGTGTGCGTGAGACTCCGTTCACGACATACCCCATGACTCCAGGGGTGGCCGGGTTGCTTTCATGCTCCCGCGGTCCTCTCAAGATTGAACAGTACCTGACTGTATCTTTTGCGGTGGACTGGGCCGACAGCTACGCAGTACTGCTCTGTGATAGGTCTGTCTGAAACAAGCCAGTGGGTCCCTGAAAGGGATGGGTAAGTAGTCTCTCCTACTGCAGGTGAGTACATGCTGGCTGTGTTTCTTTATATGGGGGGTTTCTCCCTGTTTCCCCCCTGTTATGCTGCTCTATGCACCCTGTACTGGTGCTTGGGGGTCACTCTGGCCTGGCTGGGCGCTCATGTCTGTAGTGGGTTCTGGAGAGAGGGGCAGTTTTTCTGGTGTGTGTGAGGTGATTATTGCGTGCGCCATTCGCGCTGTTTGAGGTGGTTATTGCGTGCGCCATTAGCGCGCATTAGAACTTTGAATTTCGCACCCAGCGACCATCTTGGCGTGGTTCAATGGTGCAGTTATAGCTGCGGCCGGCGGCCATTTTCTTGTAGCCGCCGCGCATTTACTCTCGGTTTCAGCCTCTAGCGGCGGCGCTGCACCGCGAATCTCCTCACTGATTCTTCACTCTCCTCAGGCTCACAGCGCGGTTTCTTCAGCAGGACTGAGCGGTCCTTAAGGGTTGGTGAGTCCTCCAGGTATCCCCTCCTCAGCCTCTGCGTAGCCAGTGGGTGGACTGTATATTCACTGTATAGTGTATAAGGTCTCAGAGGGTGGCGTTATGGAGTCTGATACACCTGCTCTCCACACTTGCCTGGGGCAACTGGCAGTGCTGCACAGTTAAACATGTTCATATGTTTCCTGCACCTGCGGTCCTTATGGACCATTTGTCGGCAGTCCTGGAATCATTCCTTGTCTGAATGGAAGCGGTGTGCGAGCGAAAGGAGCTATAAGCCCCCTCTCCCCACAAAAATCTTTAGTGAAGGAGTGCTCTGATTCAGATATGGGCCTAGCTACTGTGCTCAGGACCCTAGCTGTGAATATTTAATGTTTATGAACAGGACATTCCCTTGTGAGAAAGACTCCAGTTCTGTGTCAGTGAATGACAGGGCGCTTGTAAGTGAACTCATTGATGATGTGAGGAACACTCTCAAGCCGGGTGCTGTGGCTGAGGTACCTCAGGTGGACACTGTTTCCCTTGGTTCCTTCAAGCTTTTCTTTTACACAGCTTCCTCACTGTTTTCCTCACACGCTGCATCAAGAGCAGCATGGATGATATAGTGGTACAGTGTTTTTCTCTCCCCCTGGTCGGTGCAGCATGGTGGGGGGGGGGGGACTTTATTAAATTATGTCTCTAGTCCCTGTGAGCCTTCTGTGTGATGTCCTGAGGCAACAACAGGGTCTCTGTACCTGTGGTTTCCCGCCATTTCCTGGGGAACGCTCTGAGCTCTGACAGACACATGGTCTGAGGATCAGAGGTTACCTGTTACCTGCATGCTGCTTTGGCAGCACAGTCAAGCAGGTTGGAATGATACAGAAAAGATTATGCGCCTCTGCGCCATAATTTAAACTCATCCTATACCTCTACACGGCTGTCAGGGAACCAACAGCAGGAGAAGGGCTTTAGGACCCAGAATCTCTGGCAGAAGGACTTTAGGACCCAGAATCTCTACCAGCAGGTCACATGGGCCTATATAAGGAAGTCTGCAAGTGTCTGCATTTGCTGGTTGATCTTCGGCTCCTCCAGTGTGTTATCTTCGTGATATTCCTGTTCCTGTGTCTCCTGTTACCGATCCGGCTTGTCCTTGACCTGTCTCCTGTTTGCTTCCTGTGTTCGACTCCACCTATCCACCTGACCACGTCTGCTCTGATCCCAACCCGGCTCACGACCTAGGCTTCCTTGTGACCACGCTCCAGTCGCAGCATTATCTGAATCCTGCAACACCTCACGGTTGTCACCTGTCTGCTGATTCTACCCCAGCACACCAGCTGTACTCCAGAACCTCCTGCATACAGTCCTGCAGGCAACCCGTGCTGCTTTGGGCCTGACCTTTCCTGTTTTCACCCTCAGGGGGGTCTGGAACTTAGCCGCAAGGGAAGCCCTCTCTCTCCATTGGCCTCTAGTACCAGGTACGTGATAACGGCATACATTCACAGTGTATGTGTTATTGGTCTCTGTGTCTGTGTGGGTGTCCCCCCACGTTCCAATGCTGTGTTTCAGTGCCATACATGATATAAACGTACAAAATATGTTTATGCACGACTCTAGATACATTCACAGTATATGTATGTATTATACTCTCTGGGTCGGCGCGGGTTTCCGCCGGGGGCTCCGGTGTCCTCCCGCGCTCTCATGGTATGTGCGCTTCGGCTCTCTGCACAGTATAGACATGTTCAATATGTTTATTGCACATACTATACATGTTTACAGTATGGGTATACTGTTTGTGTGGGGTTCCTCTGGGTACTCCGGTTTCCCCCCACGCTCCAATGGAAATGCACAGCATAAACATGTGCAATTTGTTTATTCGCAGGCTAACATACCTACACGGTTGTGTACGCAATCTGCGTGGCTGGTTTACATCCAAGCCCCGATGATGTGCGCGCCTTCGTCGCTGGCACAATATGAACGTGTTTAATAGGTTTATCCACACATACTAAACTACATACGCCGTATAGAAACTCAAAAATAGAAAATGACCCGACGCACTCAAGGGAAACAAGGGCATGCTTCCATCCCTGTATAAATGTATAAAGTAGGGGGGGGAGGATGTGGGACTTTAAATGAAGCATGTCGTTGTGAAATAAAAAGGGAAAGGGAACATTGATTAAAAATGTATATTTAATTATATGCCATATACCCCTAGGGGTTGTCCATATTATGAAAAAGCAAAAACATTCATTTGTATACCATAATAAATTATAGGCAATCATACATGATTTACAGGATAATCATGGTAATAAATGTTCAGCTAATATTCAAAGGACATAGTTGAAACAATCAGTATACACATAAATACAGAAGTTACAAGATCAGGACACAAAAGCAAATAAATATAATAAAAATTCATGATTAAAAAGACAAAGGCTGAGCTGAACATCATAGACTAACAACCAAATAATACAGAAAAACTGGGCTGGACATCATGAGTTGAGAACCCGACGCGTTTCTTGGCTTCTACCAATCAGGGGTATGATGTATAATTATATAAACTCAAAAAATTGGGAAAATAAATAGGTAATTAATTGGTAAATGGGGATTGAAAATTACAATGGGGAATTGACAATGGGGGCCGTATGATGGAATTACTCACAGAGCAGCCCGTGAGTTAATTCCAGATCCGGCGGCAGATTTAAAAGTGATTCAGACAAGCCATCTCACCCGGGGTTGAGGCAGGGTATAAACCGTTTCCACATGGACCAAAGGGCTAAGGGTAGGCACGGCAGCCAGGATAAGGGATGCAGCAAAAAATAGGTGTAAATCAATTCTAAAAGAAAAAGAAAATGGAAACGTCAAAGTGAGGGACTGCAAATGGAGTAAAAGGTGTTTGTATGGATAAGGGAGATACCATATATCCAAAAGATATACAAAGTAAGTGAAGTGATGAGGTATGGGTGTGTGTGTAAGGATGGAGTGTGGATTGTAGGGCAATTAGTGGATAGGTGGAATGTGAAGGTTACCTGCTGATGGCACAGTATTGAATATAATGATCCTTGAATCATCAAGGGGAGTGAGGGAATGAGCTGCCAGTCTGACCCCGCTAAATACCCGTGGTCCTGGGCGGATCCCTGCCAACGTCATGTATGGACGTCTAGAGGAGGCGGGAAGGACCCCCATCTAGGGCAAATAGTGCCCCAGTGGGTGGTCCATCCACCTCCGCCATGGCGTGCGGTGGAATGAGCAAGCAAAGTACCCGCTCGCGGCGTCTGAAGGCGCCATTCGCGGGACCCGCTGGCGTCATGACGCCGACGCACTGAGGTTCAGCCCCGCCCCCGTCACAAGACGAGTAGGGGGAAGAGACTGAGTGCGTCGCAACCCCGGAAGTGAGAAAAACAGTGTTCCGGTCTCACATCTGCAAGCCGGACTGGCTGTCTTAAAGTATAGGGACAGGGAAAAGGGATTGGGAAGGGGGGATTTATTGGTTATTTAAATGGGATCTAATTGGTTACTAATAAATGAACAATGGTGATAAAATTACTTTTATAAAAGAGTTTAATATAACTTGTATGGCTGTTGTGTGACTGTAAGGAAAAATGGTTATATCTACAAATTATCGGCTCAGGATCATGAAAACACATATGGATATGGGAATGAAAATAGGGGACATCGCGGCCGCCAGGCACGCGCATCGGCATCTCAGTGATGCGCCGGACACGCACGCCACCGGCGGCGCTCGTGCGCCCCCCAGTGGCCAGAGGAGCGGAGGCCGTATAATGACGGCCTCCCGGCATTATAGAACCACTTTGCGGCCGTCATTAGTCGTATGAGAGTCCCTGAGAGTTTGCGCTTCATACATTAAGATGGGTACAAGCCTTACGGGTGTACCTGTCTGCTACTGTTTCCATTCGGAAGTCTGTCTCTGGTCCAAAACAGGGCCAAGCGGTGTCGTCTGCCACCGTCTCTTGGTGGATCAGGCAGACCGTCATACAGGCCTATGCCCTTAAGGGGCGGGCGCCTCCCTTTCCGGTTGCGGCGCATTCCACCAAGGCAATTGGTGCTTCCTGGGCCTTCCGACATCAAGCGTCGGTTGCACAACTGCAAGGTAACGTCATAATGTGCTAAAGTATGTATCAAATACTGGCACATTATGAGGGACTTGCCTTAAAACAAAGCCCTCCAGTGGCACCCTATCACTACTGACAAGGCTTCCATCTTCACCCGGTCTTCCTTCCAGGTTCACGGACTCTGGGCGTCTGACTGGCCGTGCCGTGATGATGTCACTCATGGGAGTCACTGTTTACAGATTCTGGATGGACCCTCTGCACTATGCTGCACCCTTCCCAGCAAACTATGCAATGAAAAACAGGAATACAGGCGGTCCACTGGGTTACAAACAAGATGAGTAGGTTTGTTCTTAAAGTGGTTGTAACCCACTCTGACCACTTGCACCTACAGGTAAGCCTAGATTAAGGCTTACCTGTAGGTGCAAGAAAAATCTCAACCTACACGGTTAAGGAGATATTTGCAGAAAACACTGCACTGATGTTTACGGAGCATGCGCGCCATAGACAACGGCGCAGGCGCACTGAGCGTCCCGGTTTTCTGAATGGGACATGACGGGATTATGCCAATCCCACGCACATGCGCGGGATTGTGCTGGTCCCACGCACATGCGCGGGAGTGACGTCATCGCCGCTCAGGCCAGTCACAGCGGCCGGAGCGGCGATACACGGAAGGGACTCGAAGGCAAGATGGTGGCGGAGGGGAGCGAGGAGCGTTTCGGGGGCTTCTATCTCAGGTAAGTCATTCATAATGAGCCAGTATGCTATGCATACTAGCTCATTATGCCTTTCTCTTGCAGGTTTTTTTTAACCACTTCAGCCCCTGACCGTTTTGCAGCTAAAGGACCAGGCCCCTTTTTGCGATTCAGCACTGCGTCGCTTTAACTGACAATTGCGCCGTGGCTCCCAAACAAAATTGGCGTCCTTTTTTTTTCCCCCACAAATAGAGCTTTCTTTTGGTGGTATTTGATCACCTCTGCGTTTTTTTTTTTGTTTTTTTTTTTGTTTTTTTTTGTTTTGTTTTTTGGGCTATAAACAAAAATAGAGTAACAATTTTGAAAAAAATGCTATATTTTTTACTTTTTGCTATAATAAATATCCCCAAAAAATATAAAAAAAAAAATTTTTGTCCTCAGTTTAGGCCGATACGTATTCTTCTACATATTTTTGATAAAAAAATCTCAATAAACGTTTATTGATTGGTTTGCGCAAAAGTTATAGCATCTACAAAATAGGGGATAGTTTTATGACATTTTTATAAAAAAAATATTTTTTACTAGTAATGGCGGCGATCAGAGATTTTTATCGTGACTGCGACATTATGGCGGACACATCGGACATTTTTGCAGCGCTCAGTGCTATAAAAATGCACTGATTACTGTGAAAATTACACTGGCAGTGAAGGGGTTAAGTTTTCCCTATTAAGTGTTTTTTACCGTAGGGGGATGGGCTGTGTGTCACATGACACTGATCTTCACTCCGAGTACATGGAGCGGAGATCCGTGTCATTGTCACTAGGCAGAGTGGGGAGATGCTTGTTTACATTACACAAGCATCTCCCCGCTCTATACCTCTGTGAAACGATCGCAGGGATCCCCGCGGCGATCGAGTCCGACCACACAACAGCCATTTAAAGGGCAACGTACAGGTACGTGATTGTGCCTGCCCGTGCCATTCTGCCGACGTATAGGAGGCGGTCGGCAAGTAGTTAAAAAAAAAAGAGGGTTTACTTCCTCTTTAAGTTGAATCTGTTTGTAATTTTGAACAGGTACATTTTTTAAGTGTAGCTCCAGCCAAAAAAAATATTTTTAAGCTTTTTGGATAGCAAAGGGAAGGGCCAACACCCCTGTAATATTTGTTTTGCTGTCTGTGCCCCTGTTCAGAAGATTGCACCTCACTTTCTGTCCCTATGATAATTGGATTTTGAAACTCTTGGGTTGTGGAAACAAGCCTTGGTGATAAAGCATCAGTGGAGACACCTTTTTCCCATAATATCTCTTACAGGAGTGAATTTCCCATCCTAGGGGTATATTTCCTCTCGCTTCCTGTTGTTTCCCGTTTATAAGTAGGAGTCGTTTGTAAGTCGGATGTTTGTAACTAGGGGACCGCCTGTATTTAGTTCACATATATTGTACCGTGTTTCCCCCGAAAATAAGCCCGGGTCTTATATTAATTTTGTCAAACAAAAACACACTAGGGCTTATTTTCAGGGTACGGCTTGTCATGCAGGAATCCCCTGTATGAACATAGTAAAAGTGGTTGTAAGATCAGAAAACCCTCTCTATTACAGGATTATACAATGTAAAAAGTGTGTGCTGCTACAATATAATTGTGCAAATACCTTATATCGTCGCTCAGCGCTTCCATGGCCTGCCCCGAGGTGTTTAAGAGCAGAGCAGCAGGGCAGTTAGAGGAATTAAGACGTTAAAAGACATAACGACTTTTGGAGAAATACAAACCTTTTCACAACTTAAATCTAGAGACGGCCTCCCCAATCATTACCTGTTTAGATTTTTTCAGGTCCGACATGCTTTTCAAGCTCAATTTCAGGAAATGAGGGTCGAATCTGTACCTTCATCCCTGGAAACGATGCTGACGGGAGAGGAACTGGCAAAGCCTCTCTCAGACACATACAAGGAATTCTTTAAGGTGACCCCTAAAGCTATCACTAGGTGCCGGGAAGCGTGGGCTAGAGAGGTCCCAGAGGTACAAGGCGATGATTGGGAGGACCTCTGGTCTCAACCTTTTAAGAATCTCGTGTCGGCCAGGGACAGATTGATCCAATTTAAATTTTTGCACAGGAGTTACTACACACCGGCGCAACTGGGGAGAATTTTTCCCTCGACCTCGGCGGAGTGTTGGAGATGTTCCCATTCACCTGCTGACACTGACCACATTTTCTGGCATTGCCCAATCATACAGAATTTCTGGAAAGATATCACTGCATGTATTTCAGATCTCCTGTCGGTCCTGATTCCAATGAATGTAAAGACCTGTCTCCTGGGTCTGGTTGATGATGTGGTGCCCTCAAGAGCAATGCGTACAATGTTGAATATACTGTTCTTCTATGGCAAGAAGGCTATACTGCTTGCCTGGAAAAAACCGGTGGCTCCAAGCGTTTCCGCTTGGAAAGGCCTAGTAAATACAATGTTACCTTACTACAAAGCCACTTATGAGAGTAGGGGATGTATACAGAAATTTGATAAAATATGGCACTCATGGCTTAACTCGGATAGTACTGTAGGGTAGGAAATGTTTGTGTGGCGCAGGCAATGGAATCTTGACTGGCTCACTCCAATGTGATGTGTATAGACGGCTAAACATGGTGAAATCGAGATGGTAGACTAGGACACCAGAAATCAGCATGGATAGAATTATAAGTGACTGATGTCAAGATCCGTATAATAGTCGAGATGTGACTGGGGGGGTGGGAAGGGAGGGGGGGGGAGGGGGAAGGTTGGATAGATTGGTCTATGTTAGACGGTTGGTTTAGGCCGGTATATGGATGCTGTCTAGTCGACACATCCACCAATGTATGTTATGCATATAAAACTTCAATAAAAAAAAAATGTTTTAAAATAAAAAAAAGAGCAGCAAAGATCAGCTGATCGCCTGCAGAGGGAGGGGGCGAGAGCCCCTGCTGTCAACCGGGAGATGCGGATATCAGCTGCGCGCCGCATGGCGCTTCAATGGCCCGCCCAAGCTGTCTTCCCTGCTCTGAACACTGCAGGGAGGGGGGTCGAGATCCCCCCCTGACAGCCAGGAGAAGAGATCAGCTGAGCGCACAGCAGCGCTGTACCGAATGTACTTGATAAAACCATATTACAGAATCACACCCCCCCACACTACATACTACTGCAGGAGAGTGGATTCTATTATTTTACAACCAATTTAAACTAGGACTTATTTTCGGGGTAGGGCTTATATTGCAGCCTTCCCCGAAAATCACAGTAGGTCTTATTTTTGGGGAAACGCGGTAATGCAGGTTTAAGCTGATCAACTTCATCAAAGTAATCCCTCTTCTGGCCAGTCCTACACTGCCTTGCCATTGCAAATGCTAAGGTGAACCCCATGCCAACATGGGGCATAAAGACCCAAGGTGGGGAAGAAGCTACTACTTCATAGGTCTGTATGGTTTACAGTACAGACCTATAAAGGAAATGCACAGTATGCCGTTCCTTCAGAGTGCCTGGGCCAATGACATCACCAGCTGCTGCTCTATGGACTATAGAGGTGAGGTTTATTTTAAGCTTGCCTGTAGGTAAAAATGGCACACAAGTTAACTCTCACTTCTCTAACACCGTGGACACTGTTTATTTATTTTTATATTCACCACTTATGCTCAGATTGCCTAGGTCAGGGGTGTCTGTTATGGTTTAGTGTGTTATACTGCTTTCCATCCAGTAGGGGGAATCATTGTAAATATGTTCACTTCTTTATTGTTCTGGTATACAGTGGGGCAAAAAAGTATTTAGTCAGCCACCAATTGTGCAAGTTCCCACTTAAAAAGATGAGAGAGGTCTGTAATTGTCATCATAGGTATACCTCAACTATGAGAGACAAAATGCGGAAACAAATCATTCCAGACAATCACATTGTCTGATTTGGAAAGAATTTATTTGCAAATTATGGTGGAAAATAAGTATTTGGTCAATATCAAAAGTTCATCTCAATACTTCGTTATATATCCTTTGTTGGCAATGACAGAGGTCAAACGTTTTCTGTAAAGCCCCGTCCACATGGTCGGACTTTTGGCCAACAAACTTCATTTTGAGCAAGTTGGACCAACAATCCGACCGTGTGTACGCTCCATCGGACAAACTTTTTTTGCTTTTTTCTTGTTTTCATCAGACAAAAGTTGGGTCTGCAAACGGACAAACTTTTGCCCAACAAAAGTCCGATGGAGCAAAGTCCGACTGTGTGTACAGAAAACCATCAGACTTTTGTCCGATGGACAAAACAACTAATGTTAAAATCAACCAACAATAGCAGAAGTTGACCAAAGGGTGGCGGTAAAGAGCAGAAAAACCACGTGATGTTGCAAAAAGTTTTGGGAAAGTTTGCAGAAAAGTCCTGTGGTGTGTATGCTATGGGTGTGCCCAGCCAACTCCGTTCGGACAAAAATCCAGGGAAAAGTCAGATGGAAGTCCGACCGTGTGTATGGGGCTTAAGTTTTCATAAGGTTGTCACACACTGTTGCTGGTATGTTGGCTCATTACTCCATGCAGATCTCCTCTAGAGCAGTCATGTTTTGGGGCTGTCGCTGGGCAACACGGACTTTCAACTCCCTCCAAAAGTTTTCTGTGGGGTTGAGATCTGGAGAATGGCTAGGCCACTCCAGGACCTTGAAATGCTTCTTACGAAGCCACTCCTTTGTTGCCCGGGCGGTGTGTTTGGGATCATTGTCATGCTGAAAGACCCAGCCACGTTTAATTTTCAATGCCCTTGCTCCAATGCCCTTGCTGATGGGAGGAGGTTTGCACTCAAAATCTCACGATACATGGCCCCATTCATTCTTTCATGTACACGGATCTGTTCCCTTTGCAGAGAAACAGCCCCAAAGCATGATGTTGCCACCCCCATGCTTCACAGTAGGTATGGTGTTCTTTGGTTGCAACTCAGCATTCTCTCTCCTCCAAACACGACCAGTTGTGTGTAGCACACAGATCCTTTTCCTCCTTACCTTCCTTTTAGGGGGATCAGACACACCATGCCACATGCCCGTGTCCTCTAGATTATAAAGGTCAGGCGGTGTTATGTATTTGGGTCCCGCAGCGAGTTGCTTCCTTCTTCTGGTTCTCCCCTCTAGGTTATAGAGGCAAGCCTTTACCTTTCCCAAATGAGGTCAATGTCCACACAACACGTCAACTCCAACGAGAGTTTATTTTATCTTGCTTTTCAGTAACCAGAGAGTTGAAGTGAGAAAGGGTTAGCAGATAGAAATGGATTCAGGCTCACTCTTGGCTTCATCGCCACTCGATCCCGAGTGGGTACAGCTCACCCGGATAGTCACTCAATAGCACTAGCAGCCGGCATGAAGCTGGAACAATGACTCAGTCCCCTCCAAGGACAAAGTCAAGGAGATCCCTCCTTAAGTAACTACACTCCGCAAGGGCAGTCTGCGAAGAAAGCAATCCTTGCCTCTGACAGGTCACCAGGCCTCTCCCGAGATAGCAATCTTGTATTACTCGCCTCCTTAACCACTTAAGCCCCGGACCATTTTGTAGCTAAAGGACCAAAGCTGTTTTCAGAATTTTGCACTGCGCTGCTTTAACTGTAAATGGTGCAGACATGCAATGTTGTACCGAAACAAAATTTGCATCCTTTTCTTCCCACAAATAGAGCTTTATTTTAATGGTATTTGATTGCCTCTGTGATTTTTATTTTTTGCGCTATATAAACGGAAAAAGACCGAAAATTTTGAAAAAAATGATATTTTCTACTTTTTGTTATAAGAAAAATCGAATAAACTCAATTTTAGTCATACATTTAGGCCAAAATGTATTCAGCCACATGTCTTTAGTAAAAAAAATGTCAATAAGCGTATATTTATTGGTTTGCGCAAAAGTTATAGCGTCTACAAACTAGGGTACATTTTCTGGAATTTACACAGCTTTTAATTTATGACTGCCTATCTAATTTCTTGAGGTGCTAAAATGGCAGGGCAGTACAAAACCCCCCCAAATGACCCAATTTTAGAAAGTAGACACCCCAAGGAAATTGCTGAGAGGCCTTTTGAGCCCATTGAATATTTTTTTTTTTTTTTGTCCCAAGTGATTGAATAATGACAAAAAAAAATTACAAAAAGTTGTCACTAAATGATATATTGCTCACACATGCCATGGTTATATATGGAATTACACCCCAAAATACATTTTGCTGCTTCTCCTGAGTATGGGGATACCACATGTGTGGGACTTTTTGGGAGCCTGGCAGCGTACGGGACCCCGAAAACCAAGCACCGCCATCAGGATTTCTAGGCACAAATTTTTGATTTCACTCCTCACTACCTATCAGTTTCGAAGGCCATAAAATGCCAAAATAGCACAAAACCCCCCCAAATGACCCCATTTTGGAAAGTAGACACCCCAAGCTATTTGCTGAGAGGCATGGTGAGTATTTTACAGTTCTCATTTGTTTTTGAAAATGAAGAAAGAAAATATATTTTTTTTTTTCAATTTTCAAAACTTTGTGACAAAAAGCGAGATCTGCAAAATACTCACCATACCTCTCAGCAAATAGCTTGGGGTGTCTACTTTCCAAAATGGGGTCATTTGGGGGGGTTTGTGCCATCTGGGCATTCCATGGCCTCCGAAACTGTGATAGGCAGTGAGAAGTGAAATCAAAAATTTACACCCTTAGAAAGCCTGAAGGCGGTGCTTGGTTTTGGGGTCCCGTACGCGGCTAGGATCCCAAAAAGGCTCACACATGTGGTATCCCCGTACTCAGGAGAAGCAACAGAATGTATTTTGGGGTGTAATTCCACATATGCCCATGACATGTTTGAGCAATATATCATTTAGTGACAACTTTATGCAAAAAAATAATAATAAATAAATTGTCTTTTTTCCGCAACTTGTGTCAACATATAAAATATTCCATGGACTCGACATGCCTCTCAGTATATAGCTTAGGGTGTCTACTTTCCAAAATGGGGTCATTTGGGGGGGTTTTGAACTGTTCTGGCATTTTATACACAACATTAGGAAGCTTACATCCACTCTTCTAACCACTTGAAGACAAAGCCCTTTTTGACACTTTTTGTTTACATGAAAACATTTTTTTTTTTTACAAGAAAATTATGTTGAACCCCCAAACATTATATATATTTTTAAAGCAAAGGCCCTACAGATTAAAATAGTGGGTGTTGCATTTTTTTTCTACACAGTATTTGCGCAGCGATTTTTTTCAAACGCATTTTTTGGGGAAAAATACACTTTTTTATTTTTTTTTATTTTAATGCACTAAAACACACTATATTGCCCAAATGTTTGATGAAATAAAAAAGATGATCTTAGGCCGAGTCCTTGTTGGACATGTATTGTAATCTTTTTTTTTTCATGCAGCCTGTTGGCTGAACGAAAAAAAAAGATTGATCGGTGGGTATGCCACCATTAGAATACCGCCATTCATCCACCCACTTCTAATGATGGGCATACATGCACCATTTATATATGCCGAAGCATGGGGGCATCTTCCCGCAAAAGTTATGCCGCGTACACATGGTCAGACTTTTCCACGGGCAAGCCTCCGTCGGAATTTCGACCGTATGTACGCGGCATTAGGAGCAAAATCGCTCCGCTGCCTCAATGCTTCGGCATATATGCTTTTTTTTAACTGTGGTGGTGAAATCACCTCCTACAGCACTGGAGTCGCAGGGATCAGGCCTGTCTCTGGGAACGCTGCAGTTATGTGTGTTGTGTTTTGCAAGTGACAGTGATCGATCGATACTGCACTTGGGTGGCCTGGGCTGGACGGAGGGGCAAAACGCAGGTGCTAGCGGGTATCTGGGCTGAATCCCGCTAACACTGCGTTTTTGGGAACCCTAAACTGCTGGGGACGCTAGTATTGATCTGTTCAGATACTATACCACTAAGGGGGGTGTATGCTTCATGCGTGGGTGTTAGCGCTACTGGCACTAACCTGACGCTGCCTGGGGTGTGATGCAGACCCTCTCTGACGCTAAAACCTAATTGATATCACCCGCCGGGCGATCAGGGGGTTAAACCTTTATTGGGTTATATACGGCGGGTGCCCTGACACTATAAAAAGCAAACTAACTAACCAGCGTCACCCGTAACACTTATATGGTGATCACTGGTGAAAGGGTTAACTAGGGGCAATTAGGGGGTTAAAACCTTTATTAGGTAATATATGGGAGTACCTGACGCTATATAAAAACCTGACGGCGAACGTAAAAAAAAAAATTACTGGCTACCTATCGGCATCACCGACACTAAGACAGCGATCAGAAAAACGATCGCTTAGCGACAGTGGTGATAGGGGGTGAAAGGGTTACCTGGGGGGTGATCAAGGGGGTTAAACCTTTATTAGGTAATATATGGGGGTACCCGACGCTATAAAAACCTGCGGCGAACCTAAAAAAAATTACTGGCTACCGATCGGCATCACCGACGCTAAGACAGCGATCAGAAAAATGATCGCTTAGCGACGGCGGTGCTAGGGGGTGAAAGGGTTATCTGGGGGGCGATCAGGGGGTTAAACCTTTATTAGGGGGGGTTAGGGGGCTACACTGGACCTAAAACTAACTTTAGTGACACTTTTACAGTCACAAATGTCACTGATTGCAGTGATCACTAAATAAATGGTCACTGCAATCAGTGACACTGTGACTGGGGGCTGGGGGGTGATCTGGTGTGTTGGGGGGGGGGGGCGATTTATGTGCCTATGTGTCCTGGTGTCAGTGTAGTGTGTTGTGCACTAACCTGCATCTTCTCTTGTGCGGCGCTCGGTATATGTGAGCGCCGCAGGAGAGATGACATCACTTCCTCTGCCTGTGTTTACATTACACAGGCAGGGGAAGGATTCGATTCACTGGGAGCGATCGAGAGGGGGTGGCCGGAATCGAACGGCCGTCCCCTCATCCCTGATGGCTCCCAAACGAATAACGGCCGCTCACTGTAAAGAAGGGGGGTCCGATCGGACCCCCCAACTATACAAAGGCAATCACGTATATGTACGTGATTGTGCCTGTCTGTGCCATTCTGCCGACCAGCAGCTGGTGATGGGTTTCCTCTATGTCAGAGCGGTCGCCCTCACCTGGGCTCCCTGGGTTTCCTCTCTGGTTGTAGACCCAGTTGAAGGTACTGGGCCTACCTGGAACTCCGCAGCCTCGGGCTGAAGGTGCCCGAGACTCCTCAGTCAAAGTTGGGCTCACCCCCCCCCGTTAGAGGGGCACACTCCTCCGGGTACAGGTCCCCGGGTACTATCGCTCCCGAACAATGACATCTTCCACTTATATACCCTCTCCCAGCATGCACAGCAGGCAGAAACCGCCCACTGCACGGCAGCAGAGAGAGGACACCCAATAGCCACTCCATCACCTGTGGTTCAACCCCGGGTATAAGTGACAGTACCACCTATACGCCTAAAGGGGAACTGCACGCCAGGTGACACAGCAATAAGCCAGAGTTCAAAACAATTAGAAGACCCGAGCCAACTACCGCTCAGGTCACCCCTAAATTTGAGCATAGCGACCCCCCTAGGCAGGACCCCGCTACATACACCCCTCCCTTAAAGAGACACTGTCCCCGGTGTCTGAAATAAATCTGCACACCCAATCCTGAGCAAGCGCAAATCTATTCCTGGAACTATATACAATAACATTTGGTGCCTGAATCAAAGCCTGGAATTATAGTAAAGGGAAGAAGGACAGAAACAGTTTTCAATACACATCCTTTAACAATCCCACCCATCATCCTATCACAACTGTATCCCACCCATTCTCCGGTGTAGTTGCTTGATGGTCTTCCTGCATGGGAAAGAAAAACACAGCACACAATAACACATCCTATCATTATGTTCAGAAGTGAGCTATCTCTCCGAGAAAAGATAACTCCCTTCTACTAAAGCTGCATACTAAACCTAACCTATATAATAAGGTTTTTTTTTTTTTTTCAATGTTAGTTGATGAAAAAGGTTTTGTAAACCACCACCACCTAGTGACAGCATACATCACTACCTAGCCTAAGTGCGCATAGATGCACCACCACACAAGAATCACTTTTGTTGATCACGGCGGCTTCCAGCTTGGCCCTGACTAACTCTACCCCAAAGTTTAGTTCTCTTTCTCAAAAGGGGAAAGGAAACAGAAAAAATCGTTCTTCAAACCTCCAGAGAGTACGCTCCCTGGGCATAGAGTCAAGCGCAGCAGTTCAAGGCATTGTCCCTGAAGTGGTAATAATAAAAAACAAGTCCCACTTCAGAGGTAAAAACTGGGGTCAGGGAGAACAAGAGACTTCCAGTCTTTATCCAGAGTTTCCATTGAATAGATCACATCGTCTCTGTCTTTGCTACAGATCACGACCGGATCTGCGTATATGTGCCGACCGAGAGTCCAGTATTTCTGGCATCCTTTATATCTCTCGGTCATCACGGCCGAACATTTAAAGCATCTATGGCGTTTCTTTACCTCCAAGTGATCCTAAACAAAGTCTCTGTACCAACGTTCCCGGGAGGCTTCAATCTCGAACAACAAGTTTTTTGGAACGTACGGATACTCCCAGCTATAATCCGTAGCAACCTTCCGATGCAAGAGCCGTTGTAGTCGGGCCAAAGGCGGCATAGTCGCCCGATCTCCAGCTCCTGACAAAACAACTGCATCCAGAGATCTCCGGGGGCGCACGGGCTCTAACTGTGTCATAGGCGGCCTCAATGGGGAGCGGGCCTCCGGAACAGCAGGCACGGAAGACACCGGAGCATGCAAAGCGGGCACAGGAACAACTTCTCCAGCAAGAACAGGGGCTTCCACCCGGGGTGTGGTTTCCCCAGAGTCGATGGGTGATCCCTCTTTTATGCTACAGGGTGCGGACAACAGGGTTTTGTCTCATCCCTTCCTGAAAAACATTTCATCTATCTCAAAGTCATCACCAATAGAGATGGCCTTGCGGTTCGCGGCAAATTTTGCGCGTTCGCTATTCGCCAAACCGGCAGACATATGGCGCTGTTCGCGGCCGCCATATTCTTTTACATTGTGAAGAACTTTGACCCATGACACATCCATCATGTGGTACAGGACAGCCAATTGAGACATTTCAACACATGGACATACCCTCTACCTTATAAATAGACCTGATCTGGCTGCCATTTTACATTCTGTCTTTTGTCAGTGTAGGGAAAGGTTGCTGTGTGGAGCAGGGACAGACTGTAATCACTAGCTATTAGGTCCACAAAAGTCATTTTAAGGACTGGTATAGGTGTACTATTGTTTGGTGTGCAGTATATAGGGGTGTAATACACTTATAATATACTTTCAAATATAGAAAGCATATTATAGTGCATTTCTATTGTGCAGCATTGTGACTGCAGTGCTGAGCGATTCTGCAGCTGTCTTTTGTCAGTGTAGGGAGAGGTTGCTGTGTGTAGCAGGGACAGACTGTAATCACTAGCTATTGGGTCCACAAAAGTCCTTTTTAAGGACTGGTATAGGTATACTATTTGGTGTGCAGTATATAGGGGTGTAATACACGTCTAAAATACTTTTAAATATAGAAAGCATATTATAGTGCATTTCTACTGTGCAGCATTGTGACTGCTGAGCGGTTCTGCAGTGATACTACAACTACAAAGAGTGACAAACGCAATTAGAAAAAAGCATTATAACTGGTGTGATAGACCAGTGGCCCCCCAAAACGACAGATTGAAGTGGGGTGTTATATACCTTCTTCCACATATACTGCACTTCTCTAGAGACTTTTGTCACAGGGTCATTTAAAAAATGACAGGCAGAGGAAGAGGCAGGCCCTTCTGCAGGGGTGGTAGGGGTAAGGCAGGAGCACCAGGCTTGAGCCAAAGTGGGAAGTTGCAGAAGGTGCGTTCGATTACGTCAAAGGATGCACCAGACTTGGTTGAGTGGCTCACTCAGCCTTACTCTTCTGCACCCTCCTCATCCTCTCTATCTGCACCCTCTTTACTCTCTGCTGTGTGCACCCCCAAAGACACTACCACCACCACCATAAACTCTCTGCTTGAGTCACTGGAATTATTTTCTGATCCATCACAAGACATTTCCGATGCGCAGGAATTCTTGGTATTGGATCAGGAAGAGGAGGTAGCAACAACCGCCACTCAGCAGTCTGACGACAGTACCCAGATCAGCCCAAGGAGGTTGGTCCCCGCTGTTGCTGCCTACTCCGAGATCTCTAATTATAGTGGTGGGGACGTCGATGATGACGTGCCTAGGGACGTCACATGGGTGCCCACAAGAGAGGAAGAGGAGGGGAGTTCAGAGGGAGAGATGGACCAGCAGATAGGGAGGAGAAGCAGGCGGAACTTGCATTGCACAGGAGGGACAGGAAGCCAGCACATGGTTCCGCAGTGTGGGCTTTTTTTAACGTGTTCACTGCTGACAATAGTGTTGCCATCTCCCATCTCACAGAAGGGCATCCCAGAGCTATATGGCCATGTTCAGCGGCAAGTGAATGTATCTCTGGCACACAGTGTCGTTGCCAAGATACATCTGACCACAAACACGGGCAGGGAAGGTATATAACCTTTACTGCCCACTGGGTGAACCTTCTGACGGCCGTCAAGCATGTAACCTGTGGCACCCGTGTAGATTTGGTTTTACTGCCACGGATTGCATGCAGGCCTGACTCTTCTCCTCCTCTTACTCCATCCTCCCTCTCCTCCTCGGCTGACTCCTCCTTTTCCGCTGCTACCGTCTCTTCCGCTGTGCCGCCCAAGATCCCCAGAACCTATTCGACATGCCAGGTGAGACATTGCCATGCTGTGCTGCGTCTGTTGTGCCTGGAAGCCAAGAGTCACACTGGCCCTGCACTCCTTTTAGCTTTGCGTTCACAGGCAGATCAGTGGCTAACACCGCTCAATTTGACAGTTGGTAAAGTGGTGTGCGAGAACAGTGCCAATCTGCTGAGCGCGTTGAAACAGGGCAAAATTACACACGTGCCATGCATGGCACACGTCTTAAACTTGGTCGTGCAGCGATTCGTTGTCAAATACCCTGGGGTACAGGACGTCTTGCGGCAGGCAAGGAAAATCTCGGCCCACTTCAGAAGATCTTACACGGCCATGGCTCGCCTTGCTGACATTATCTGCCGGTCAGACGTCTTATTTGTGACTGCCCTACGCGATGGAACTCAACATAGTATATGCTTGATAGGCTGCTCCAGCAGAAACGTGCAGTTAACGACTACCTGTACAAACTCTGCGGCAGAACAGGTTCTGGGGAGCTTGTTTTTTTTTCACTGCGCCAGTGGCTGCTCATGCGCGGTGCATGCAGACTTCTGCGGCCATTTGATGAGATCACCAAACTGGTCAGGCGCAGCCATGGCGCCATCAGTGACATTGTACCTTACGCCTTCTTTATGGAGCGTGCATTGCGTCGTGTCATTGATCAAGCCGTCGAGGAGCAGGAAGATGAGGAAGTCGCAATGCTGGATGAATTCCCAGGGGTGGCTACTCTATCTGAGACAAGTCAACAACAGGAGTCTGAAGAGGAGTCAGAGGAGGATGGTGCAGGGGCGGATGAGGAGGAGCAAGAAGAGCATGCTTTAAACCTTTCTGGGATCCCTGTTGTTGTCCATGGATGGGGGGAGGAGAACGAGGACGACATTATCCTGGATGATGAGCAGGAGCCAGTCCACCACACCGCTTCCAGTTTAGTGCAAATGGGGGCCTTCATGCTCCAGTGTTTTAAGAGGGACCCCCGTATAAAAAGCATAAAGGGCAAGGACCAGTACTGGGTGGCAACGTACTTAGACCCCTGGTACAAACAAAAAATGCCGTAAATGTTACCACCATCACAGAGGACTGTCAGAATGGAGCACTTCCAGGCCTTGCTTAGAGAAATGCTGCATTCTGCTTTTGCGTGCACTGGCAGAGGAATTTCCACTCCCAGAGAAACAGTTGCGGGTACCAATCCAACAGCGCCTGCAAGAAGAGGGCGGTTTGAAGATGTGTTGGTTACTACTGATATGAGATCATTCTTTCAGCCGACCCATCGACAGGTGTCATCCGGATCCAGCATCAGGGAACGCCTAGACCGACAGGTGTCCGACTACATTGGGTTAACGGCTGATGTGGATGCTCTGAGAAGTGATGAACCCCTGGACTACTGGGTGGGCAGGCTTGACCTCTTGCCAGAGCTTGCACAATTTGCAATGGAACTGTTGGCTTGCCCCTCGTCCAGTGTCCTGTCCGAAAGGACGTTCAGCACAGCAGGGGGGATCCTGACTGATAAGCGCACTCGCCTAGCTCACGACAGTGTTGACTACCTCACATTTATAAAAATGAATGAGGCATGGATCTCTGAGGAATTCAACACATGTGACCAGTAGACCATGTATATGCATAACTGTATAAACGATTTATATAATGTAGCACACAGACCTTTTTTCTACCTTTTGGCTCACTTGTAGGAAAAAAGCACACCATACTATATGCCCGTACCCTCCTGTTTGAAGAGGTTGAGCGGTGTCATATTTTTGGGTCCCGCAGCGAGTTGCTTCCTTCCACTGGTTCTCCCCTATAGAGTTTAGAGGCAAGTCTCCTTTCCCAAAGAAGGCCAATGTCCACACCACGCTTCAACTCCAACACAAGTTTATTTTCGTTTTATGCTTCAGTAACCGGAGAGTTGAAAAGAGAAAGGGGTTAGCAGATAGAACTGATTCAGGCACACTCTTGGCTTCATCGCCACTCAGTCCCGAGTGGGTACAGCTCACCCGGATAGTCACCCAATGGCACTAGCAGCCGGCATGTAGCTCGAACAGTGACTTAGTCCCCTCCAAGGACAAACTCAAGGAGATCCCTCCTTAGGTAGCAGCACTCCACAAAGGCAGTCTGCGGAGCAAGGAATCCTTCCCTCCGACAGGTCACCAGGCCTCTCCCGAGACAGCAATCTTTATCACTCGCCTCCTGTTATGGGACCGATCCTCCCCTGGCTTCCTCTTAGTCAGAGCGGTCGCCCTCACCTGGGCTCCCTGGGTTTCCTTTCTGGCTTTGTAGACCCAGTTAAAGGTACTGGGCCTACCTGGAACTCCGTAGCCTCGGGCTGAAGGTGCCCGAGATCCCACTGTCACGATCAGGCATCGGGCTTGAAGACCAATTGCAATAGCAGTGGCAGGACAGGCATACAGGCAGTCACTTCTGGCAGATGACACAGGGTCACCTGAGGTGTGGAGTCTAAGTACTAGCTGGTTTTCCCCAGAGCTCCGAATGGTGGAGATGGATTTAGCTGCAAGCTAGTACCAGGTCGCGGTCCTCAAGTTTGCCCCACCAGGGTGTGAGCAAGCCGGGGTCCAATAGCGGATAAACAGACAAGGATGAAACGGCAGCGTTGTCAGAAAACAAGCCAAGGAATCAATCACAAGTGGCTGCAGGTTGGGATCAAGCAGTAGAGTGGTCAAAGAACAGGCCGAGGGTCAAACACGGGTGGTTGCAGATTGGGATCAGGCAGTAGAGAAGTCCAGGAACAAGCCAAGGGTCAATCACGAGTGGTTGTAGGTACAGATGGCAGCAGGAAAGACAACAGCAAGGCACTGGCAGAGAAGGCACAATAACCTGGCAAAGAGGAAGTGCTGAGACAAGGCTTTAATAGGAAGTTCATGGGAGGAGCAAGGAGTTCAAGGTTTAACAGTAATCAAGACTCAAGGCAGGGTTGTCTAATGGATCAGATAGGTTTGTCCAGCAGATCAGGCAGGGAGCTGTCCAGCATCCCAGATAGCTCAGTGGGAAGAGTCAATGCCAGATGCAGATGAGGTCCCAGGTTCAAGCCCAGGTCCTGACACCCCACAGTCCCCCCTCGTATCCCCCCTCGAGGGGATACACTCCTCCGGGTACAGATCCCTGGGTATTCGCGCCCAGAACAATGGCGTCTGCCCCTTTTGTACCCTCTTCCGGCATGCACAGCTGGTAGACCATGCCCACTGCACGGCTGCTGAGAGAGGACACCCAATAGCCACTCCATCACCTGTGGTTCAACCCCGGGTACAAGTGTCAGCACCACCTATACACCTAAGAGGAACTGCACGCCAGGTGAAACCGCAGCAAGGCAAAGTCCAAACAATTACAAGACCCGAGCCAACTATAGCTCAGGTCACCCCTAAATTTGGGATACCCGCTACAATAACTTGTAGCGCACAGACCCCCTTTTACCTGCCTTGTTCGGCTCCTCGCAGGAATAGAGGGGGCACACCGCACCACAAGCCCGTACCCTCCTGTGTGAAGAGGTTGAGCGGTGTTGTTGATGGGTCTTCCACAGTCAGACAGTCAGAATGTTTCTCACCTCTATTTTGAAAAAGACAAGTCCCCATATCCCCACAGTAACTTGAACGTCCACACCAGCTGCACTCCAACGTAGAGGTTTATTTCTTGTAAAACACAGTTTCTGACAGGAAAGGTTGGAGGGAGAACAGGACAGCTTAAGGTGTGGAAGAGGTCCAGGCACAAACGTAACACAATTCACTGCTCCGATTCTCAAGCAGACTCAGCCCATTCGGATAGTCTCCCCAGCTTGGGACTAGCAGCCGATATGGTGCTCGAACTTTACCCAAAGTCTCTGCCACAGACCCGGTGAACTTGGTCTCTGCCACAGACCCGGTGAACTTGGTCTCTGCCACAGACCCGGTGAACTTGGTCTCTGCCACAGACCCGGTGAACTTGGTCTCTGCCACAGACCCGGTGAACTTGGTCTCTGCCACAGACCCGGTGAACTTGGTCTCTGCCACAGACCCGGTGAACTTGGTCTCTGCCACAGACCCGGTGAACTTGGTCTCTGCCACAGACCCGGTGTACTTGGTCTCTGCCACAGACCTGGTGAACTTGGCCTCTGTTAAGGAGAAGACATCCCTCCAGAGAGTTACCGGGACCCTTCCTTCACTGTGACTTCTGCACCAGTCCCTCGGAACGGTTCCTCCCCCAGGCCTCCTCATCTAGGATATGGGTCCCCTCACAAGGCGGCACCCTGAGACTCCTCGATCCCCGGTGGGCTCCAGCCGAAGGTGCTGGGCCCAGGCCTTTGCTGCAGCCCCAGGAGTAAAGGTGCCTGGGACTGATCCACGACCTCCGCCCCTGGGCCAAAGGTGCCCAGGATGGACAGGAACACACACACACTCCCTGGGGTAGGACCCCCGACAACGAACCCTGAACAGGCAGCGTCTGCCCCTTTTATATCCTCTCCCAGCATGCACAGCAGGCCTACCACACCCACCGTATGGCTGCCAAGAGGGGGCACACAAGGTACAGCACTGAATTAGCAGTTCGACCCTGGCCTACTATGGCAGCGCCACCTGCAGGCCACAGGGAACTGTACACCAATACTCTCCCTGCAGACAAAAATGGTTGCAAGAACTCTAATAATTAGGGTGTTTGAGTATAACTACAACCCAACACTGCCCCTAAATTTAGCACCCCGCTACAACTTATAAAAAAAAAAATTATGGCAACTTTTCCAATAGCAGGATCATCTCCTGCACCTCCTTCATAGCCTGGCCTTGCCTCTCTTCCATGGCCTTCATGCGCTCCTTGAATTGATGAAATTTCGCAGATAAAAAAAGGAATGCTTGTCGTTGTCGATCGCAGATTCGCTTAATACTTCTGGTATGTCAGTGTCCATGTTGTGGGACTATGTGTGCACAGCTAGTAAGTATTTTGTGGCTGCAAATATGACCTGGAGGTTTTTAATGTTCGCCTGCCATTAAAATGAATGGGACCCGCCGCGAACCTGCGGTTTGCAAACATTTGTGCCCGTTCGCGAACCGTCCCGTTAGATGTTCGTCTATCACTAATCACCAATGTCAGAGGAAGAGTCTACTTCCGAGGTGTCACACTCCTCTGCTGGCAGATAGTTCCTGGTCAACACTGACTCTTTTTTTCTTTTAAAAGTTCCTGCGGGTCAGTCACCCAATTATCCCATATGGAACGGACACTGAGTTTCTTTCCTTTCCCCGGCAAACTCTTTACTGAAGTGTCCCCAGCCTCCTTACCTTCTCTCTCCGTGGATCGCTTGGAGATCCCTCCGACTGGACGATCCGGTTCAGGCAGGCGCTGGGGTGGGCCTTGACCGCGGCCGCGAGAAGCCTTTACGTATCCCACCTTTCTTTTAGCAGGTGGAAGGGAGGATCCCGTTGCAACAGAAGCAGCATCCGCTGGGTTTTCTGCCTCAAGCTCCTTAATGGCCGGAAATTCAGTTTGCACATCTATTATCTCCGCAGTAGTGAGCGTGGGCATGGCTGTGGGAGCACACATTTCCTCCTCAGCAACAACAGCACCTGAGATACAGTTCACACAGTAGACTTTCGGCTGTTCTACGTCAAAGAGGAACTCCCCACAGCGGGTACATCTCCCGAAAGGGCGAAGCTGTACGACCAGTCCATGGCACTTCAAACAAATCATGCCCAAGGCCTCTGCATCTCTGCATGTATAGAGGGCAAAGCGACCTCAGGGCTTCAGCCGAATCCCTGTATCCGTCAGGGAGGCCATAACAGGGGCAACGTCCATGGTCGAGCCGAGTAAAAGAACACTAGATCCCGGTGAAACAGACATCCACGGAGCAGTAGACATGTTGCCTCGTCAATGGTTCAATCAGCACTGTCTCTTTGGCGCCAATCGCACCAAGTGGAACTCACACTTGGCGGGGGCTCCTCCCATCTCTTCCTTGCTGCACGCAACTAGCGGGCTTCTCCAGACTTTGAGACACGCCCACGAACTACGCAGTTGGAAATACTGCCAGGCCTGTACTTCCCTTTCTCTCACTTGTGGAGCAGTCCAATTTTTCGGAGAATGGCCGACCTCCAAAGAGCCATGCGGGAAAAGTAAAGTCCAGTTTCCAGAAACAGCTGCAGAATCCCGGACTCGAGCCCCCACGTGTAGCACACAGATCCTTTTCCCCTTACCTTCCTTTTTAAGGGGATCAGACACACCATGCCACATGCCCGTGTCCTCTAGATTATAAAGGTCAGGCGGTGTTATGTATTTGGGTCCCGCAGCGAGTTGCTTCCTTCTTCTGGTTCTCCCCTCTAGGTTATAGAGGCGAGCCTTTACCTTTCCCAAATGAGGTCAATGTCCACACAACACGTCAACTCCAACGAGAGTTTATTTTATCTTGCTTTTCAGTAACCAGAGAGTTGAAGTGAAAAAGGGTTAGCAGATAGAAATGGATTCAGGCACACTCTTGGCTTCGTCGCCAATCGATCCCGAGTGGGTACAGCTCACCTGGATAGTCACTCAATAGCACTAGCAGCCGGCATGAAGCTGGAACAATGACTCAGTCCCCTCCAAGGACAAAGTCAAGGAGATCCCTCCTTAAGTAACTACACTCCGCAAGGGCAGTCTGCGAAGAAAGGAATTCTTCCCTCCAACAGGTCACCAGGCCTCTCCCGAGACAGCAATCTTGTATTACTCGCCTCCTTAATGGGACCGATCCTCCCCAGTGTCACGTACCAAGTGTGACCAGAACTGTGCAGCTAGCAACAGAGGAACACCAAACACGTATAAGTGAAATATAAAGATTTATTAAAGATAAGTGAAATAATATATATATAACCACCTCCAATACCACACAGTGCACAACAACCAATACCAAACAGAACGCACAATTAATAACAGTAACAGACAAATATGTACAAGTAAAGGGGAAACCAGAATCATAAACAGGGCCAGGCCGAGGTCATACACAGGGGGATCAGCAGATGGGGTAAGGATGGATCAGGACAGGGAGACAGGATCAAGCAGGGGGCAACCAGGCTGCAGAGCAGGGATCAGGGATTAGGACGGACACAATAGGTTCAGGATCAGGTTACAGGTTCAGGTTACAGGGATCAGGATACATGGATCAAGGTTCAAGCAGACAGGCTACAGGTCAGGGCACGAGGATGATACCAGGGCAGTGTGTGTATACACCTGCCGGGTATTTATAGGAATGCCTGATTAGCTTCAGGTCACACCTGATCGGAGGGAGGGCAGTCTGCTCCACACTGCCAGGATCCATCCGCTGGTGGAAACCAGTACTGCGTCCAAAAGATAATACAACACCAGCAGGGAAAGATTCTCCTGACAGTTACAAACTGCCAGGAGACACCTGCTGGTGGACCACAGTACTGCAAGATAAATAATAAATGCCACCAGCGGATGGAACCTTTCCTGACACCCAGGTTTCCTGTATGTCAGAGCGGTCGCCCTCACCTGGGCTCCCTGGGTTTCCTCTCTGATTGTAGACCCAGTTGAAGGTACTGGGCCTAACTGGAACTCTGCAGCCTCGGGCCGAAGGTGCCCGAGACTCCTCAGTCAAAGTTGGGCGCATCCCCCCCCTTAGAGGGGGCACACTTCTCCGGGTACAGGTCCCCGGGTACTATCGCTCCCGAACAATGGCGTTTGCCCCTTATATACCCTCTCCCGGCATGCACAGCACGGCAGCCGAGAGAGGACATCCAATAGCCACTCCATCACCTGTGGTTCAACCCCGGTATAAGTGACAGTACCACCTATACGCCTAAAGGGGAACTGCACGCCAGGTGACACAGCAATAAGGCAGAGTCCAAAACAATTAGAAGACCGAGCCAACTACCGCTCAGGTCACCCCTAAATTTTAGCATAGCGACCCCCCTAGGCAGGACCCCGCTACATGTGTTTCTACCAAACAGTTCTACTTTGGTTTCATCTGACCATATGACATTCTCCCAATCCTCTTCTGGATCATCCAAATGCTCTCTAGCAAACCTCAGACGGGCCCGGACATGTACTGGCTTAAGCAGGGGGACACATCTGGCACTGCAGGATCTGAGTCCCTGGCGGTGTAGTGTGTTACTGATGGTAACCTTTGTTACGTTGGTCCCAGCTCTCTGCAGGTCATTCACTAGGTCCCCCCGTGTGGTTCTGGGATTTTTGCTCACCGTTCTTGTGATCATTTTGACCCCACGGGGTGAGATCTTGCGTGAAGTCCCAGATCGAGGGAGATTATCAGTGGTCTTGTATGTCTTCCATTTTCTAATTATTGCGCCCACAGTTGATTTCTTCACACCAAGCTGCTTGCCTATTGCATATTCAGTCTTCCCAGCCTGGTGCAGGTCTACAATTTTGTTTCTGGTGTCTTTCGACAGCTCTTTGGTCTTCACCATAGTGGAGTTTGGAGTGTGAGGCCTCGTACACACGACCGAGTTTCTCGTCCAAAACAGTCAAGAAAAGTGCCGCAAGAGTTTTTTTGTCTAGAAAAACGTTCGTGTGTATGGTTTTACGACGAGAAAATTGCCGAGAATCTCGACGAGAAAATAGAGAACCTGCTCTCTATTTTCTCGTCAGGATTCCAGATTTCCTCGTCGTGTTTCTCGTCGGCCTGTTTTGTGACGAGAAAATGGTTCGTGTGTATGCTTTTACGACTCTTCCAAAAGCGCGCATGCTCACAAGCAACTATGAGACGGGAGCGCATCTTCTGGTAAAACAAGCCTTCGAAATGGAGAGAGCATATTCGTCACGCTCAAAAATATTTCATCGTTTAAATGTTCTGCATTGAAATCTTCGTTAGAATGTTACATTAATCAAAACGAGTGACCTTCTTTTGCTGCTGATATTCACACAGAGTTATGCCTTATTTTTAACCTTTTTCATGCTGCTCTTTATAAGATTTATGTGTATTATATCGTGCAAGTTTTTAGGAATAATTTAAATGGTTAGATTTTTCAAAATGATGTTAATTATAATTTCACAATGTTTTGCTAGTGATCTCCCATTTAATTTTGGAATCTATATTATTTAAATTTCCCACCATGTTTTTGTGCTAATCAGATTTAGTTATTCTTTTGGGGGGGTGATATCTGTCCCTTTTATTGTCAGTCAAATGTATCTGCTTACTCCAAAGCTTGATTTTGTTTATTTAAAAATACACATAGTCAAGTATGAACTTAAACAAAAATCACATTTATTCATGTTTATAAATTAAATAAAGAGAAGGCAGCGCTGGAGAAGCTGCTGCCATTTGTGCATCCCAGGGACCCCAGAGCACACAGCAACCCTGTGTGGACACTAAAATTGGGAGCTTGAGAAGGCCAACCTTTCTGAACACAATCTGATGCTGGCCTCCCAGAGGTCAGGAACAGCAGCAGGTGATATATATGTCCCAAGTGTGTGGTACTACAACAGGCTGCCTTCTGTCCGACCACAATGAAGCAAGGCCATCACTTCCTCTTCTTCCTGGCAACCTTCCCTGCAGCCTTTCCTGAAGCCTTCCCTGCAGCCTTTCCTGAAGCCTTCCCTGCAGCCTTCCTTCTTCGTTTGGCTGGAGGCTGGCCCACTGGAGGGGTACTCCTGTCAGGAGGAGGAGGTGGAGGTGTAGCAGAAGGGGGTGGGGCAGAAGAAGAAGGTGGAGGTGTAGCAGAAGGGGGTGGGGCAGAAGAAGAAGGTGGAGGTGTAGCAGAAGGGGGTGGGGCAGAAGAAGAAGGTGGAGGTGTAGCAGAAGGGGGTGGGGCAGAAGGTGGTGTAGCAGAAGGGGGTGGGGCAGAAGGTGGAGGTGTAGCAGAAGGGGGTGGGGCAGAAGAAGAAGGTGGAGGTGTAGCAGAAGGGGGTGGGGCAGAAGAAGAAGGTGGAGGTGTAGCAGAAGGGGGTGGGGCAGAAGAAGAAGGTGGAGGTGTAGCAGAAGGGGGTGGGGCAGAAGAAGAAGGTGGAGGTGGAGGTTGAGGTTGGGTCAGTTGGGCCACCTCACATATGGCGGTATTGGGGGTAATTTTCTCCATCACCCCCTTGTTGAGCAAGGTGATGAGCAGGGGCTCGCATAGGAGGCGTTGCTCCATGCTCATCACCTTGAACTTAGCCTCCACTAGGCCGGCAATGGCCTCTTCAGGGGATGTGGGCTCCTTGAGGGTGGCATGGGCCTCTTTAATAAGGGCCATTGCTGCCTCACTGGTGGTCCTGTCCCTCCTGCCTCTTTTGTGAAGCCGGATGGGAGGCACCTGGGATCTGGTGCTTCTCCTTTGCCCTGCCACCTCCTGTCTGCCACTGGGCCCTGCCACCTCCTGTCTGCCACTGGGCCCTGCCACCTCCTGGCTGGCACTGGGCCCTGCCACCTCCTGGCTGGCACTGGGCCCTGCCACCTCCTGGCTGCCACTGGGCCCTTCCTCCTCCTGCCTGACAGTTTCCAGACCCTCCTCCTGGCTGATTTCATCCTGTGTATGAAAAAGGAACATAGTTTAATATGTTGGTTTAATCTTTGCATCAAACTTTGTAATCCTGATTGAAGCAATTAGAATGTAAATCCATAAATCCTTGCTTTAAATTTACCACTACATCAAATTGACTATTTAGCACCCAATTTAGTGCAGAATAATGTCTACAGATCTTGATTTCACTTGTGGAATCCAAAATAATGTATGTTTCTCATCTTGACATATTTGTCAAACATTAATTTTATCCCAATACATTTTCAGTTAATACTATACCTGGCTCCAGATGGCCAAATCAGGATCATCCAGGATGGCTGCCTCCTCTTGCTCCAGAGAAGGCTCAGGTTGGCTGCAGGAAAGTCTGTGGGAAAGAGTGGAGAGTGATGGCCTTGTCTCAATGTGGTCATCCAGGAAGGACATCCTGTTGTAGTACCACAAAATCGGGACATAAACATCATCTGCTGCTGCTCCTGACCTCTGAGAAGCCAGCACCTTAGAGCGTTCAGTCCTGTAGGTACCTCTCAAGCTCCCAATTATAGTGTCCACTTGTTTTGCTGTGGCTGTGGGCACCTTGGTATGCACAAATGGGAGCAGCTTCTCCAGCGCTGCTTTTCTCACCCCTCTTTTTTTATGGATGGGGTTTTTCGTCTCCCACAGAGCCGGCAGCTCCCTTACACGGTCAATAAATTCCGCCAGGAACTCTTTGTCGCTAATAAAGACATTCATATTGTATCTGCAAGTTAAATAAATTTATATTTAACTAATGTGAGGCAAACAGTCTAACCTCCTTAACATCCTAGTCACCATATATATCCTCCAACAATCTCAAGACAGTATAGGCCAACAATTTTTACAAGTCACAAAATCACATACCTTTGTTCGCACGTCCGTCACTTGAACTCCTCTCTCCGCACACCGAACGTACTATAGTCACATGTGTGTTTGCTATATACACACCACGCATGCGTCAAAATTCGAACACGTCGCTCCGCACACGTCGCCCGCCCATGACGTTCTAACTAACATCTTTTCCCCGCCCCTTCTCTTTCGGCGCGCAGACAGATATGGCGGAGTTACAGCAGGTGTCTGATAATTCCGCAACTAACGAGGAGACAAGCCCGGAGACCGAGGACACGTCACGATCAAGGAGGAGATTCAAGGCATTGAATATGTCTTTGGCGGAGATGGCGGAGATGGTGGACATCTTGCTCAAGGCTGATTATGATGCCAAGCATGGGCCGTATAGCAAACCAAATAGAAGGAAGGCCAAAATCCTCACTAAAGTTGTGAAGAGTCTGAAGGCGAATTTCGGGGTGAAACGCTCAAATGAGCAGCTCAGAAAGAGGTGGTCAGACCTCAAACTGAGGGAGCCAGACCAGTTGAGGAGCATAAAGAGAATGCTCGCTAAAAGTAAGTAAAACGTAGACTTTTCTGCTATTAATCTTTTTATAAACTGGCATGATTTTTTTTTTTTCTCATATTGGACTCCCTTCCAAAATGTAATATTTTGAACTTGGTTGGGCACAGTAATCGTTCGTTACGTTACCGACACTTCGTTCGGCCACTATCCGCGGTTTTGGCTTATTTTAGAGCCACAAAAGTAATTAGACATCTGCCATTTTTGATCAAATATTGTTGATAATTTTTAAGTCTAGATGATGTGTTTGTAAAGAGAATGAAATGCAAACTTTTATCAGTGTAAAGGAGAGGACACTCAGCAGCTGCTTCCACATCTGTACTTTGGAGCACTATAGTGTGGGCCACCAGACCCGCCTTTTTTGGGTGTCCCACACAGGTGCATCAGAGAATTTTTGTGGTGCCTCCATGTCAAAAAAATTACATCCAAATGTAAATACTAAACATATTTTGGGTCATAAATATTGCATTCTTCTTTAAATTCCGCACAAACACACACTTGTACCCCACTTCCAAGCAATTTAGCCTGTTTTTATTTTAACAATGAGATTTACAGTGTGATAAATAGACCTTTTGTTTTATTCTCATAGGGGAGAGAAGACTGGGAGGAGGACACTCCAGGGAGCACATGCACCCCACAACTTCCAAGCAACCCCAAACTCCCAAAGACCCACAACCGAAGGATGTAGAGGAAGTTGAGGTGGAGGAAGGAGAAGTGCAGGAAGGAGAGGTGGATGACGTTGGGGATCTGGTCACCACAACAGGTCAGTATCTGTCACCACAGCTTCAGGTAAGAGAGGTAGGCCTGCAGAGTTATAATACATTATTTTTTTGGTTTTTAGGGGATGTAAATGTTGTGAAGGATAGTACACGGTTCTCTGCTGACAGTGCCCTCCGCCTCATCCAGCAAGTGATGGAATGTAGCACGGAACTGGACCTAATTAAACAAAGAATTCATGTGATGGAACAAACATTTAAAGACATTCTCGATGTTTTGGGGAGAATTCAATAAGCCATCCAAACACATTTGTTTTTACATGTTTGTTTTTGTAATTTTTTGAATTTTTTTGACTATCAAACCAGCCAAAAATTGAATATGCACACAGTGTGTCAACATGTGCTATCTGCCATCAGGGGATATCCATGTACGTCTTTTGTGGGTGCAACCCCTTCCTCGTATCTAAAGTCGGTGAACTGAGGAAGGGGATGCACCCCCAAAACACGTCCATTGATCACCCCTGATGGCAGATAGCACATGTTGACAATAGGGATCAGGATTGTAAACTTCCTAGATGAAAAAAATCCCAAATGTGTGCATATTCAATTTTTGGCTGGGCAAGGGGTGGCAGGACCCCATATTAGGACGGGCACATAGAGACATAGTTTGTGTAAGTGAATGTCTCCGATTGCTCAGAGGTATCCAATGTTGTAATTTTTGAAATGCAACTGTTATTTTTGTATTTTCATAAGCAAAAAATTGCCGGGTTGGGGCCAGGACAACCCAAAATAAAAAAAATAAAAAATGAAGAGAATGTGCACAGAGTAAAATATTTGACCACAAACAACGTGTAGCTTCTTTTTATAATACCCTCTAAGCTTATTTGGTTCTTTTGTAAGGTTACATAGTGAAATGGTTGTTATTTACTAAAGTAAAATACACTTGCCACTACAAATGCACAAAGACAAACTAGGAGACAGGAAAGAACAAATAATTAAAGGTTTAAACAAGCTTTTTATTGGGATACTTAGACATAGGCTGGCATAGGAATTGCCCCCCTACCCGTGAAATACTCCATGTATTTGTCCCGAACCTCACGGGCATTTTGGGGGGCAAGCCAGGACGGGCAGATTCCAGGCCCAGCAGGGGATTTGCAGGGGAAAGTCCAGCCTCTGGCAAAACTGAGGCCATATATGAATTCGATTTGCGGCCAAGAAAATTGTGTAGCACACAGCAGCATAACACTACATAGTTTATTTTGTAGTCCGCTAAGTGGATGGAAGTCATAAAAAGGCGGAACCGGCTGGCCATTATGCCGAAGGCATTTTCAACGACTCTTCGGCCCCTGGCCAGCCGGTAATTGAACACCCTCTTCTCTGGGGTCAGGGTCCTCTGTGGAAATGGCCTCATAAGATGCCGTCCGAGTCCGAAGGCTTCATCAGCCAAAAAAACAAAGGGGAGTCCTTCAATATTCCCTGCATCCGGTGGCAATGCAAGGTCGTCACTCTGGAGACGGAGGGCAAACTCCGTCTGGATGAAGGATCCCCCATCGAACATCCGGCCATTTTTCCCTACATCAACATAGAGGAATTCATACCGTGCTGACACCACCGCCATCAGCAAAATGCTATGAAACCCCTTGTAGTTGTAGTAGTAGGACCCAGAACGGGGTGGCGGCACGATGCGGACGTGCTTCCCGTCTATGGCACCACCGCAGTTGGGGAAGTCCCACCGCGTGGCAAACTCCGATGCCACAGTCTGCCATTCCTGTGGCGTGGAAGGAAGCTGTGGAGTGAAACAAGATGAAATAATATTAGAAAAACAAAGTCATACATTACAAGGAAATTCTATCCAAAAAAATTAGAGGCCAACATCAATCAAATTATACGTTTATTAAGGTGTTTAAAAAAAGTATAATGGAAGGCTCATTTATCATATTCATCACCCCCTCTGATGGGCCATTACTTAATTATTTTGGGGGGGGGGAGATGTGTTTGGCCACAGGATAGCATTGCAGTGGCGGTGCGTCCAGAGTGGGCGCTGGAGCACTGCCCCCTCTCTCCTGTGCCCATCACTCAGAACAATACATAGGTTCATGCGTTGCATGAACCTATGTATTGTCTATGCCGCACACTATTCAGGTGGATGGCCTCTTGTAAAGCGACCGACATATGAATCATTGCGGCATTTAGGGGGTTCAAATTGCATAGCAGAAACAGGTAGTAAAATAGTCTTGCACATTACAACCTGAGGGATGTAATTGGCTTCCTAAAAGTAAAATCGGGGACGCAGGGGGGGGGGCATTCCTTGGGTAAACACTGACAGCATAGGCGTGCGCAGCCTATTGCATTAGGGTGTGCACCCCAAAGCTCAACACATACTACCGATCACTCACGATGAAAGGGAAGGGGCCGGTAAGTTACATATTTACCTGCCCCTTCCCCCCACTCATCCTAAAACATCCCCAGCCAGCAGCAACAGCCGGTGATGGAGGAGAGTAGGGAAGCTGGAAGCGCTGCAAGGGGCAGTAGGGGGAATCTGTGCTGCACAGTGTGATTAGGGTGTGCCTGGGCACACCTGGCACACCCTGTGCGCACGCCTATGACTGACAGGCTGCTCTGCCAATCATGTTCACCAAGTCTGTTTAATGGTAACATGATTGGCTGATGCAACATGAAGGGAAGGAGAAGACATCAAGGACAGAAGAAGGATGGCGCTGACCACAAGAAGGTAAGTGCAGGGCTGGGGGGAAACTGGCTGCATTAGAGGGGACTAAATGGCTGCATTTGAGGGAACAAAATGGCTGCATTGGAGGGGACAACTGGGGGCGTTTAATAGGCACCAGAGCAAAAAAGGAGGAAGTTTATTTCCTAAATTGGGGTTTGAACCCCCAAACATTTGGAGCAACAGGCGCCCCTGCTGGAAAAGTTAGTGAAGGGAAATATTTATGGAGGAGAAAAACGGGGCAATCTAAAGCTTCCAACATGCATGGGGACAAAGGGGACATTCTCAGGATATTACAATCATGGTAATTAGGGAAGGATGAAAGAAATACAATACATTAGCATACATGTAATACATAAAATGTGATGTTAAGGGAGCAAACTTACCCTAATATAGTCCTCCTGCAGGACTTGGATGATGGCAGAACAGGTGTCTGGGATTATGAGGCCCAGAGCCTGGGGGGAGATGCCTGTGGTGAACTTCAAGTCCTGAAGACTTCTCCCTGTCGCCAGGTAACGCAACGTGGCGATGAGCCTCTGCTCAACACTGATGGCTTCCCGCATAACGGTGTCCTTCCTGGTAATATAGGGGGACACCAAAGCCAACAGTTCCTGAAAAACGGGGTCAGACATCCGCAGAAAATTCCTGTAGTCCTCAGGATTATTCTCGACGATCTCCCGCAGCAGAGGCATGTGGCAGAATTGGTCCCGCTGGAGCAACCAATTCTTGGTCCATGAACTCCTCCTCACACCATTCATGGACTGGTCTTGGTCCAAAACAAGCAGACCAACACCAAGCGCACGCACAGCACGAACTCGACGACGAGAACGTCCAGGCGACATGGCTAGGAAACGGTCGTCTAATCAGAACGTACAGAACAGAACGCACTTTAGAACAGCAAGGCCTATGAATAACGAACTGAAAAGCAGAAACGAACAGGCAAGAACGCACTGTAAAACAGATACGACCTGCCTAGACGCCCTGAAAGTCAAGATACAAACCCACAAGCACAAACTGAACGGCAGAAAACGATCTGAAAAGTACGAAGACTGAAAAGCGCGAATCGTCTCTTCCCAAACTTTTACTTCACACGCGGTAACACGAGATCAGCAAAAGCAGCCCAAGGGGTGGCGCCAAGAAAAAAGATCTTCCCCTTTATAGTGCCGTCGTACGTGCTGGACGTGAGCGTGGAGAACAACGAGGAAATTGGGAAATGACAGTGTGTACGCATAGAAAGCTTGACGAGAAAATCGACAAGCTTAACAAGAATCTCGTCGAAAAAAACGACGTGTTTTTTACGACGAGAAACTCGGTCGTGTGTACGAGGCTTGACTGTTTGAGGTTGTGGACAGTTGTCTTTTATACTGATAACAAGTTCAAACAGGTGCCATTAATACAGGCAATGAGTGGAGGACAGATGAGCTCTGTCTCCATCCAGCAGCCTTCCCTTAATCGAGATGGCGCCGTTTGCTTCTTATGACGCAACGCCGTTGGTGTCCTAGGACATGCGACGTGCGCCGTCCTTATGCACGGCGCCACCTCCTGATTCGGGTATGCCGGACATGCGCACTTGTTGTGCTTAGTACGTCCGCTTTCCAGCGATGACGTCAGACGCCGCCGGATTGGGGAGTATAAGAGCGCAGTGTTTAGCGCAATCCTGACAGGACAAACTCCCGTTGTGGGGAGAGGTGGCCACTTTGCCTACCCAGTGCCCTGCATTCTACCATTACCTTTGGTAAGTTTTTCCTCCATTTAGGTGCCTTTTGGGGATAGGGATCACTTTCAATGATCCATCCCCCATCTATTCTATGCATTTTTGTAACTTCACGGTAGAATATTTTTCCTGATTATCCCTTTTTTTTTTTTTTCTCCTCATCTAGTTCAGCGTGAGATGTGCTCTCACTCATGCTGGTTGTCTAGCTGGGGATGTCAGGTTTCGAATTGAACCCTTTATTATTTAGGCTTTATGATTGAGCCAGATAAATCGTCATTAAAACAATTAATTGGCATCATTCATGCTGTACCTGTCTGTTTCAGGTATGTGTCCATTCATTATATATTCTGGGAATCTATGCGCAATGCCTTCTGACCGTGGTCAGATACCTAGATTATTTTTTGACAATCTATTCTCTCGTTGCTATACTTAATTTTCAGGTTATACTCTGTTCTATTATCTCTGCTCTCTATGGCCTTGATGCCTGGGATGGCTTATTTGTCCACAGTGGTCGGTCCTGTGTATTCTTGGGAATTTTAGCACTCTTCTGTGACCCTCTGCATATATGCGACTTTGAGTCTCGGGGTGAGTTATACTCTGTTATCCAGATCGTGATCATCATCATATATCATTCTTCCTTTATATCATTATATTTCATTAACTATAATGTGTTTCTTGTTTGACTATGTTGTATCACAACTTATGCTTTCTGTACAATAGACGTGCCTTACATCCACTATTTGACTTATGCAAATTTTATCTTCTAGTATGATCAGCGTTCATTGTCAATAACTCCTGAGGAAGCTCTTAGTGAGCGAAACTAGTAGAGTGACTCTCGACGCCAAGTTATCATATGCTGTGATTGCTTCGTCATTTATCTATGTGGATGGTTTTTTACTATATGCATGTCTGTTTCTTCCTTTTTACAATCATTGAATAAACCTTGTTAAATTTTATTTATATCTCCTTGTAAGCTATTTTTTCCGAACACCGTTTAAAAATCCCAGAGCACCTCGGTGCTCAATTCTCCTATATTTTCTTTTCATATTACAACATACACTTTGACATCCCATTCTCAATGTCACATGTTACACAAAATACACAAATTAGATATTGCACTCCCCACCCCCTCCTGAATAACTACCCCACCCATTCTCCGGTAGAGTTGACAGCAGATCACACCTGCAGAGGGAGAGAGAGAAAGAAAAACACAACATGCATTACTTCAAAACATCCTATTCCCTAACTATATGAAGAAGTGAGCCATTTCTCCGGAAAGAGATGACTCCCTTCCGCAAGTATAATATGCTAAGCCTAGCATTACTTGGTATATATTAAATATAATTTCTTCTCTATTACTTTTCTTCCTAAACAAAAGAAAACATTGAAAGTTCAGCAAAGCGCTGCCACCTGGTGGCAGCGCAAAGTTACTACATTCACCATATTTGCGCATGGGAATGAATCACTGCACACATAAAACACTTCTCGTCTTGACCACAACGTCCTTTGGGGTAGTTTAGCCAGGGCCAAAGCACAAAGTTCAATTCAAAGAAAACTATTTGCTTTCTTTGAGAGCTGAGGAAGGAGAAGAAAGGAAAAAAAACCACAACAGTTCTCCTTTTCCTCAACAGAGTAGACTTCCTCTATAGCAGAGGGCAAAGTTATTGAATCCAGGGCAGCTTGTCCATAAAACAGGATAAAGGGAAAAAACACAAATTCCTGTCTTAGAGGTAGTAATGGGGATCCCGGAGAATGACAGATCTTCCATACTCATCTTTGGTGGTGATCAAATACGCCACATCTGCTCCCCATTCCGTACAAATGACCACTCGGTTAGCATAGATGTGCCGACCATAACTCCAATCTCTGCGGAGCGTAAAGAACTCTTCTCTTGAGTCAAATTTGTACTTTCCTCTGCGGGATTCCGGAGTATCTAAATAATCCCAAATAGTCTCGTTGTACCACGATTCCCTCTCGTCCTCAATCTCCCTCAATCGTCCTCAATTCCCTCTCGTCCTCAATCTTTCAATAATAATAATAATAATAATTACACTATGAGGCACATAGGGAAACTCAAGACCGTATTTCCTCCCTACACGATGTAGCATAGCTTTCTGTAACTGGGCAAGTCTTGGCAATGTCCTCCGGTTTCCCATCTCCCAGGCAACACACACGAGTCGGGTGATCTGACAGGTTTGCAAAGAATCTCTTTCCTCGCTGTCAATGTCCATTTAGCATCACCCGAGGTCCTTACTCGTGCTGTCACCCTCCCGGGGTCCTTGGTTGTCAACTCTTTATAGCGACACGTAAGGGTAACAACTACGCATTGGTTTGGCAACAATTTCTGGGCCTTGGCTCTGGCCTCATCCTCTTTATTATGAAGGACAGGCTTCTTCCTTTCCCCAACAAACTCGTTGTTGTAGTCCCCTCCAGCCTCCTTACCGTCACCCGACGTGGACTTCCCGGAGATCCCTCCGCTTCGGAAATCCGGTTCAGGCAGGCGCTGGGGCAGGCTTCTACCGCGGCCGCGGAAGGCCTTAGCGTATCCCACTTTCCTTTTTGCAGGCGGGATGGAAGTTTCCGTAGTGACGGAGGCATCCGCTGTAGCATCCATCGCTGGCTCTGTGGTGGCTGGAACTTTATCTTTGGCATCCGCTGTAGCTGTGATGATGCGCGTGGGTTCAGCTGTAGGGGCATAGTTGTCTTCCTCTGAAGTAAAAGTCCCCGTAATACAATTGACCCGGTAGGCTCGGGGTGACTCGGTGGGCTGGTCCACCTCGAACAGAAACTCCCCGCAGGTCAAACACCTTCCGAATGGCCGTATCTGCACAGCCAGACCACTGCATCTGGGACAGAGCACGCCCAGGTCCTCCACATCTCGGCACGTATAGAGTGCGAAGTGGCCCCTAGGCTTAAGCCGGATCCCCGTATCCGTAAGGGGAGCAGTAATAGGAGCAATGTCCATGGCAGAGGTAGTTGGGAACATCCGAGGTCCAGATGAAATAGAAGTACATGGAGCGGCAGACATGTTGCTTCTCCTTACTAGTCCAGGCTCTTACTGTCCCTTGGCGCCAAATGCACCACGTGTAACTCACAATTTGGCGGGGGTTCCTCCCCCTTTTCTCTTCCTACACGCAGCTCGCAGGCTTTTCTTCTATTGAGGCACAAACTACGCAGTTAGAAAAAAACTCAAAGCACAGTCCGGTACCTCCATTTCTCTCGATAAAGTAGTGACGCAGTCCAATTTTCCTTAATGGCCGACCTCCATAAAAAACACATAGATCGGAGAGCAATAGTCCAACTTCCAGGGGTAGCTGCAAAATCCCGGACTCGAGCCCCCACGTGTAGCACACAGATCCATTACCCCTGCTTACCTCCACTTGCAGAGTGGGACACACCATGCCACATGCCCAGTATCCTCCATCTTGTAGAGGGTGAGCGGTGTTAATAGTTTTGGGTCCTACAGCGAGTTACCTCTTTCCATTGGTTCTCGTCCCTAGAGTGTAGGGAAAAGTCTATTCTCTCTCTCTTTCAGGAAGGCCATTGTCCAGACAGTATTAACCACTTGTCCACCAAGGACGTCATATGACGTGATTGACTTTCAGCTGGGATATCTGAATGATGCCTGCAGCTACAGGCATCATTCAGATATCCTTCTTTTCTGCCAGCGATTCTGCGCACCATAAGAATGATCATAGTGGCAGTTCCACCGCTTGATCGTTCTTATAGGCGGCGGGAGGGGACACCCCCCCCTCCTGCCGCCATCCGGTGCTTCTCTGTGCCATCGGAATCGGCGCCGGCTCTGGTTACCGGAATAGAGATTTCCGGTAACCAAATGGTCTCTATGACCGTCGGAGTCCCGGGCGCGACGTTGTGACGTCACGCCCGGTACCCGGAAGTAAACAAAGCCGCAATTGCGACTGTCAGCATGAGATTGTGAATTTTTTTTCACCGATCTCATGCTTTCCAGCCTGGAGGAGAGATGTGGGGTCTTATTGACCCCGCATCTCTCCATAAAGAGGACCTGTCACAATGATTCCTATTAAAAGGGATGTATACAGTCCTTGCAATAGGAATAAAAGTGATCAAAAAAAAAAAATCTGTAAAATAAAAAAAATGAAAAAAAAAGTAAAACGCCCTTGTCTCTGGTAGCTCGCGCTCAGAATCGAACACGCATGTAAGTCCTCTGTAACTCGAAAATAGTAACCTGTAAAAAAAAATTAAAGCGTCGCCTATGGAGATTTTTAAGTACCAAAGTTTGGCGCCATTCCATGAGTGTACGCAATTTTAAAGCGTGACATGTTAGGTATCTATTTACTTGACATAACAGCATCTTTCACATTATACAAAAAAATTGGGCTAACTTTACTGTTTTGTTATTTTTTAATTTGTGAAACTGTTTTTTTCCCCCAAAAAAGGCGTTTGATAAATTATTGCGCAAATACCGTGCAAGATAAAAAATTGTAATGACCGCCATTTTATTCCCTAGGGTGTCTGCTAAAAAAAATATATAATGTTTGGGGGTTCTGATTTAATTTTCTAGCAAAAAAATTATGATTTTTACATGAAGGAGAGAAGTGCCAGAATAGGCTCGGTGGAGAAGTGCTTAAACCCAATAAAAGAGTTTATTTTACTTGCTTGCAACTTGACAGGAAAGGTTGGAGATAGAGAGTTGAACAGGGAGGCAGGTTCAGGCACGCGGCACTTAATTACCCTCGTCGCCACTCAAGCCTGAGTGGGTTTTGCTCACCCGGATAGTCCCTTCTCACGGTCCTAGCAGCCGGTGTGGAGCATGAACATTTACTTTAAGTTCTTTTCCTAAGGATATGATCAGGATATTAGCCTCTAAGTCCTGAACTTCCCAGCACTTGTAACACTTGATACCTTAGGTGCCAATGGGGCACGTTACAAGGCTTTTGGCGGATAATGGAATCCTTCCCTCTGTCAGGTAACCAGGCCTCTCCCGAGACAGCGACTTCCTTCACCGATCTCCTGGATAGGTCCTACCCTGGTTCCCTCTCTTTCAGAGCGGGTCACACTCCCACGGGTACCCTGGGTTTCCGCTGTTTGGCGTAGGCCTCAGCTAAAGGTGCTGGGCCTACCTGGAACGATGCGGCCTCGGGCTAAAGGTGCCCGGGACCGAACACACACACGCACTCCTGGCCTGGGGGGCCAAAGGGCGCAAACTGCTCCCCGAATAATGGCGTCTGCCCCTTATTTACCCTCTCCCAGCATGCACAGCGGGCAGACCACGCCCACTGCACGGCTGTCGGGAGAGGACACCCAATAGTGCCGTAATGCCACCTATGGTTCGACCCGAGACCTGGATGACAGCACCACCTACAGGTCACAGGGAACTGTACTGCCAGACAACATCACAACAGAGCAGAGGCCTATTGAAAGAATTTCAACAGCCTGAGCCTAACTATTTGCTCAAGCTAGCCCCTCAATTTAGGCATAGCGACCCCAATTTTGGGGGGTCCGCTACATACACAAAACAGGCGACGAGGATGGGATTTCAGTGAATGGACACTGCAGAAACACATGAAATCAGCTTGAGTGAAGAATTGAAACTTGTGTTTTAGAAACACATCTATAAATATCTCCAGTGAAGTGAAATGTTAAAAGTGATAAATCCGCGGTAATTCCATGACAAAAAATGTGTGTATATATCAAAGTATATATATGAATATTCAAAAATGAATAAACAAAAAGTGAAACAAAACAATGAATAATAAATATCTGATGGCGCTGCAACTAAAACAGGAAGCCTGAATATTCAGCTCATAAAAATGTGGAAAAAATAGTAACAATTGCGCAACCCAAAAAAACAAACAAACATGTGCAGCCAAATATATCAGATGTGCGTCCTTCACATATATCAAATGTGTGTCCTTCACTTAATAAAATTGAATTTTTTGCACATAAATATCTCCAGCATGGCTTCTCTGGGACACATGGAGGAATTTGATGTGGCTAATCCATCCTCATGAGACTCATATGCTGACAGGTTAGAGTTTTTCCTAGAAGCTAATAAGGTGACCGATGCTGGGCAGAAAAGAGCTCTGTTACTAAGTGTTGTTGGATCTAAGACTTTTAATAATGTCCGCTCACTAATATCTTCTGCTAAGCCAAAAGACTGCCCATATGAGGAAATACTGGCACTGTTAAAAAATAATTTTTCACCCACTGCATCCAGGGCCGGCCCTATGATGGGACCGGGTGGTACCATGGTACCAGGCGGCACTGTTAGGGGGGCGGCAAACTGACGCCCGCCAGCCAGCCCGCTCCGCTGCCTGTGAGGAGCCCGGCGCCGCTGAGGACACTCACAGGCGGGGGGGGCAGTCAGCGAGTGAGCAGGCATGGGCAGGCGCCGCTCCCTGTGAGGAGCCCGGTGTACCGGCGCCGCTGCCTGTGAGGACACTCACAGGCGGGGGGAGGGGGCAGTCAGCGAGTGAGCACTGCAGGCACCACTCCCTGTGAGGAGCCCGGTGTACCGGCGCCGCTGCCTGTGAGGACACTCACAGGCGGGGGGAGGGGGCAGTCAGCGAGTGAGCACTGCAGGCACCGCTCCCTGTGAGGAGCCCGGTGTACCGGCACCGCTGCCTGTGAGGACACTCACAGGCGGGGGGAGGGGGCAGTCAGCGAGTGAGCACTGCAGGCACCGCTCCCTGTGAGGAGCCCGGCGCCGCTGCTGTTGGTGACAGGGGTGGGCAGAGCACGCGCAGCATGGGGGGGTTGGGTTGGGAGCAGTCAGCGAGTGAGCGGGCAGCGGAGCAGAGAGATGATGTCATCTCTCCCCGCCGCCCTGCATCACCACAGTTTCACCCTCACTGTGCAGCCATGGGCAGCAGAGAGATTATATCATCTCTCTGCTGCCTGCCTTCACTATGGGACACAGCAAGTGACAACCCGCAACGTGTGACAGGTGATGTCGTGACAATCCGCAACGTGTGGCAAGTGACAATACGCAACGTGTGGCAGGTGACGCTTGGCAAGTGACAATCCGCAACGTGTGGCACGGGACTATCCGCAACGTGTGGCAAGTGACAATACGCAACGTGTGGCAGGTGACGCTTGGCAAGTGACAATCCGCAACGTGTGGCACGGGACTATCCGCAACGTGTGGCAGGTGACGCCGTGGCAAGTGACAATCCGCAACGTGTGGCAGGTGACGTTGTGGCAAGTGACAATCTGCAACGTGTGGCAGGTGACGTTGTGGCAAGTGACAATGCGCAACGTGTGACAGGTGACGTCTTGACAATCCGCAACATGTGGCAAGTGACAATATGCAAGGTGTGGCAGGTGACGCTTGGCAAGTGACAATCCGCAACATGTGGCACGGGACTATCCGCAATGTGTGGCAGGTGACGTTGTGGCAAGTGACAATATGCAACGTGTGGCAGGTGACGCCGTGGCAAGTGACAATCCGCAATGTGTAGCACGGGACTATCCGCAATGTGTGGCAGGTGACGTTGTGGCAAGTGACAATCCGCAACGTGTGGCAGGTGACGTTGTGGCAAGTGACAATGCGCAACGTGTGGCAGGTGATGTTGTGGCATGTGACGTGGCAAGAGACAACCCGCAACGTGTGGCAGATGACAATCCGCAACGTGTGGCAGGTGACGTGGCAAGTGACAATCCGCAACGTGTGGCAAGTGGCAACCCGCAACGTGTGGCAGGTGACATAAGTGACCATGCCAACATGTGGCAGCCGACAATCCGCAACGTGTGGCAGGTGACAACCCGCATCTGGTGGTGGAGTCCGAAGCAAAACTGTAAGTACAAACACACATCACAAGTTGTATGAGACATGAGAGCCTCTGAGAGGGACTTGCCTTGCCCAGCCCTGATTAACCACTTAAGGACCGGAAAGATTTGCCCACTTAAAGCGGTTGTATGGCTTTGTTTTTTTTTTTTTTTTAAATAACAAACATGTTATACTTACCTCCACTGTGCAGTGCGTTTGGAAAAGAGTGGCCCCGATTCTCTGGTCCCTCGGCGGCTGTCTTGGCTCCTCCTTGCATCAGCTAACCCCCTTCTGGGAAGCACTCTCCCAAGGGGGTTAGCTTGCGGGCGCGCTCCCTGTTATACGCGCTGCGTCCATAGACACAACGTGTATGACTCGTTCCCGCCCCCCAGGGCCCGGGTCATTGGATGTGATTGACAGCAGCGCGAGCCAATGGCTGCACTGCTATCAATCTAGCCAATTAACGGCCAGACTCCGTGGAGAAGAGGACGCCGGGGGACGCGCACAGCAAGTGAACGGGCTCAGGTAAGTAAAACAGGGGGGCTGGGGGGCAGTCATTGCCAGGTGTTTTTTCACCTTAATGCATAGGATGCATTAAGGTGAAAAATCACGAACCTTTACAAACCCTTTAATAACCAGGCCATTTTGTGCGATACGGCACTGTGTCGCTTTAACTGACAATTGCGCGGTAATGCGACACTGTACCCAAATAAAATTGGCGTCCTTATTTTTCCCACAAATAGAGCTTTCTTTTGGTGATATTTGATCACCTCTGCGGTTTATATTTATTGCACTATAAACAACAAACGAGCAACAATTAAAAAAAACAAACAAACAATATTTTTTACTTTTTGCTATAATAAATATCCAAAAAATGTATAAAAAAATAATTTCTTCATCAGTTTAGGCCAATATGTATTCTTCTACATATTTTTGGTACCAAAAAAAACACAATTAGCGTACATTGATTAGTTTGAGCAAAAGACATTGCGGCCGCCCGCCATGCACAGGTCCCTTTATACTCCTATATACATGTATAGAGCCCTGACAGGTCCTTTTATACACCTATATGCACATATAGAGCCATGACAGGTCCTCTTTATACTCCTTTATACATGTATAGAGCCATGACAGGTCCTCTTTATACATGTATAGAGCCACGACAGGTCCTCTTTATTATCCTTTATACATGTATAGAGCCATGACAGGTCCTCTTTATACATGTATAGAGCCACGACAGGTCCTCTTTATTATCCTTTATACATGTATAGAGCCATGACAGGTCCTCTTTATACATGTATAGAGCCACGACAGGTCCTCTTTTTACTCCTATACATGTATAGAGCCATGACGGGTTCCCTTTAGTTATCATGATCTAAAATAATGAATGTGGGGGCCTTTTGGTGGGCGTGATTTTTTTTTTTTGGGGGGGGGGGCAGCATTTCATTCTTGGTCCCAGGCAGCACAATGTCTTGGGCCGGCCCTGACTGCATCTATATTGCAGAACTGCGCAGGCTATCTGAAAATTGCAATTTAGGTGCGAGTTTAGAATCCTTGCTAAGGGACTAGTGGGTGGAGTACAAGATGAAGCACTGCAGAGGAGACTGATAGCCAAACAGAACTTAACTTTTATTACTGCACAAGAGGAAGCACTTGCATATGAGGCTGCATACCTTCATTCAAAAGAAATTCAATCTTCCTCCAGCAAAGATACTTCACCCGATATAAATCAAGTGGCAAAAGCAAATGTTTAATCAAAGGACTTTCCACCACACATTGATGTTGCAGTTCTATTTACAGGTAAGTGTTACAGCTGTGGCGGGAAACACAGGCGTAATGCATGTTGTTTTAGAAATGCAGTTTATCACACGTGCAAACGTAGAGGTCACATACAGTCAGTCTGTCAGACTAAAGATCAGTCTACAAATGTGAATACAATACCAACGGCAGCACACCCCATTAATTGTTCCGAATGATGAATCCTCTACAGGTGTTTATACAAATGATTATGTGTATAAAGTGGAAAACTTCATCAGGACTGAAGATTTACACTGAGATTGTGTTACAAGATGTTCCATGCAAAATGGAAGTAGATTCAGGGTGTGCATATTCCCTGATTTCAGAAGAAATGTTACCACATTATGGCCTCACAATGCTCCTTTAATTAACCCTATGATATCCAGTTGGTAGACTACAACAAACAAGTTGTGGAAGTTAATGGAGAAGTCCAGTCTGAGCTTTTTAGGCTGGGCTTCTCCTCTGGGTCACAGGAGTGCAATTCGTTTTGCACTCCTGTGACCCGTTTTCAGCGGAGAACGGTCTGAAGTCCGCTGACGTCACTGCCATCAGTCGGGGCAGCGCATCAGTCTGATGCTGCATCCACCGAGGTAAGTATGATTTGAAAAAAAAAAATTTTGTCTCTTTTAAGGGTGCTTGCTAGGGATGAGCTTCGTGTTCGAGTCGAACATACGTTCGACTCGAACATCGGCTGTTCGATCGTTCGACGAAGATCGAACGATTTGGGCCGTTCGCGCCAAATTCGAGTGACGCGAACGGCCCACAATGCACTACGCCATCGCAGTGTCATCCAGGTGCTGGGATTGGCCAAGCATGCACTGTGACCCCGCATGCTTGGCCAATCACAGCGCCGGCAGCGAGGAGAGCAATGATTGGCCACAGGCAGGATGCCTGTGGCCAATTATTGCTGAGGGTGTTTAGTACACGCCCCACACTATAAAAGGCCGCCAGCACGGCGGCCTAGTGTAGTGTGTTCCGGAGCAGGGAAAGAGAAGGCATAGGCAGGGACAGTGACATTTATTTCTTTCTTGCTTAACCTGGATTCCTTTAGTTTAGGGAAAGAGAAGGATAGGTAGGGAGAGTGTCAGTGTGTTTTACTGTGCGAATCCTTGTTTCTAGGGACAAAGAAGGAAAGTGAGGGGAATTCTCCTTGTGCTATAGTGTGCTTTAAAAAACATTTTTTCTAGGGACAGAAAACTCTAGGTAGGGAGAGTGTCAGTTTCTTTCACTGTGCGAGTCCTTGTTTCTAGGGACAAAGAAGGAAAGTGAGGGGAATTCTCCTTGTGCTATAGTGTGCTTTAAAAAAACATTTTTTCTAGGGACAGAAAACTCTAGGTAGGGAGAGTGTCAGTTTCTTTCACTGTGCGAGTCCTTGTTTCTAGGGACAAAGAAGGAAAGTGAGGGGAATTGTCCTTGTGCTATAGTGTGCTTTAAAAAAACATTTTTTCTAGGGACAGAAAACTCTAGGTAGGGAGAGTGTCAGTTTCTTTCACTGTGCGAGTCCTTGTTTCTAGGGACAAAGAAGGAAAGTGAGGGGAATTGTCCTTGTGCTATAGTGTGCTTTAAAAAAAAAAATTTTCTAGTGTGACAGCAGGAAGGTAAAGTCACCTGGTTGCATCCAGGGGGGTAGATATATTTCGCCCAGATTCAGGCTTTACGCCGACTTATACAACTAGGTGGAGAGTTGTATAAGGCTAGTGGGCTCATGGATGACTCATACCTCTAGGGAGAGTGTGGGGCGTCGTGCAGACAGAGATGAGGAGACCAGCTGAACCTTGTCAGCTCATTTAGGCCTCTATAAGAACTCCCAGCTTCATTAGATGTTAGCTCATGCCTGGAACCAGACCTGTGTGGACTGTCTAGGGAGAGTGAACCCCTGTGCGGTGAGGCAAAGCCTGTGTGGCTATTTGTTTGGACTTTTACTAAACCAGGGACTTAGGGACTAGGACAGCACTAGGCTGATCCCAGTTGTTAGTTAGGAAACCTGTATGTTTAGTCAGAGGTCAACTTGACCAGGATTTATTTTGGTTATGTTTCTTTTGCTTTGCTGTGTTTTGTCACTGTAAATAGAAAATAAACCGCACCTTTTTTGATTTTGAAAACCACAACCTCCGTTTGCTGGGCCTGTTTTGTGTGGGGAGCCCATCCCGGGGGTCACACACACCCGCTGCCGAGCTAACCCCCTCACAGTTGGTGGAGAATGCGGGCAGTTTTTTTTAAGCCAGCATGGAGGAGATACTGAAGCAGCTGGCTCTAGCAAATGCCAATCAACAGCAGACAAATGCAGGTTTGCAAAGGAGCCTTGCAGCCCAGCAGCAGACAAACGCAACTTTGCAACAGAGTCTGGAGGCTCAGCAACGAGCCCAGCAGCAATCTGAGGCCCGCTTCATAGACCTGTTGCAGAAGCAAGAGCAGAGACTACAACAACAGATGGAAGCAGTAATGCAGCAACGTCCGCAGACCAGTGAGGAAAGCCGTCCCACTAATACCGCGTCCTTTGGGGTGAGTCGTTTATTGACAAAAATGACTGGAGAGGATGATCCAGAGGTATTTTTGACCACATTTGAAAGGACCGCTGAAAGAGAAAAGTGGCCTGAGGAGCAGTGGGCTGGACTGGTGGCTCCTCTGTTAACTGGTGAATCGCAGAAAGCTTACTATGACCTAGAGCCTAACCAAGCAAAAGACTATGTGATGCTAAAAGCTGAAATATTGGCAAGGCTGGGTGTCACCCAGGCTGTCCGGGCTCAGCGTGTGCATAACTGGACTTTCCAGCTTGGAAAACCCCCCAGGTCTCAAATGTATGATCTCATTCACCTGAGCAGAAAGTGGCTACAGCCAGAGACTTTGTCCGCACCAAAGATTGTGGAACGTGTTGTAATGGATCGGTTTTTGAGAGCTCTTCCTACTGCCATCCAAAAGTGGGTAAGCCATGGAGACCCAGAGACGGCCGATGGTCTTGTGGATCGTGTGGAGAAATACTTGGCTACAGAGAACCTGACGGCCTCTTCCAGAGACACTCGGACTTTCCACCCTAAGACCAGACCATCCCCAGGGGCGGATAAGAGGATTCCAAGGGGTGAGGGTGGAGAGAGTGAGAGGGTGGGAGCTCTACCCCAAGTTTGGCGAGAACAGCCTGGGAAATCAGCGGCTCAAGAGGCGGCAAGAAGGATCGTTTGCTACCGCTGCCGGCAAGCGGGACATATTGCAGCCAATTGCCCGGTTGTGGAGGAACCCATGCAGTGTGACTTTCTGACGGGCAGACGTCAGTCGCTGTGTGCGACAGTCGCATGCACTGCCATTCGAGGAACTGAGAAACATTTATGCAAAATGTGTGTTAATGGTAGAAATGTTGTGGTATTGCTGGATTCAGGTAGCCTTGTGACCCTGATAAAGGCTGAGTTAGTTAAAACAGAGGTCTCTGGGAATAGCAAGGTAGCTGTTATTTGTGTGCATGGGGACACCCGAGAGTATCCAGTGACTACAGTGTGTTTCGAGACCCCCAAAGGTACCCTCTCTCATCCAGTGGGCTTAGTATCTCAGTTACCGCATGACGCCATTGTGGGAAGGGATTTTCCGAAGTTCTGGGAACTGTGGGATGATCCTGAGCCCCTCACTGGTGCCCCTATGTACCAGGAATGTGATAGCCAGAACTCCCCTGAGAGTGGTGAGGACTCTCCGGAATTTCCCTTATCAGTATTGGCAGGGGAGACTCAAGAAACTGGAGAGGAGCCCACCTCCTCAGACGAAAACCTACCGTCTGTGGAGTTTTCTGATCTTGAGGTTCACAGGGAAAACTTTGCCACAGAACAGTTGAAAGACCCCGCCCTAATAAAGGCACGGGAAAACGTAGTGAAAATAGATGGTGAGTTAGTGAACCCAGATAATACCTGCACTTACCCATACTTCAGCGTAGAGAAGGACCTACTGTATCGGGTGGCAAAAAGGGCAGAAGAAACCGTTGAGCAGCTTGTGGTGCCCAAACCTTACAGGAAGTTGGTGTTGGAGTTGGCCCATGGGCACATTCTTGGAGGTCATCTGGGGACAGAGAAAACCCGAGAGAGGGTATTACAGAGATTCTATTGGCCGGGGGTGATGAAGGACGTAGAAAATTATTGTTCCTCCTGCCCTGTGTGTCAGAGGTTGGCCCCGATGCCACATTTCCGTAGCCCGCTGGTCCCTCTACCCATCATTGAGGTCCCGTTTGAGAGGATCGCCATGGATTTGGTAGGTCCTATAATCAAGTCCGCTAGGGGGCACCAGTACATATTAGTTATAATGGACTATGCCACCCGTTATCCAGAAGCGATCCCTCTCCGAAATACCTCGGCCAAAACCATAGCCAAAGAGCTATCTCTTGTTTTTAGCCGGGTGGGTATTTGTAAAGAACAGCTTACGGACCAAGGTACACCCTTTATGTCCCGGGTTATGAAAGAGCTGTGTAAATTGTTCAAAGTGACGCAATTGCGTACGTCTGTGTATCACCCCCAAACCGATGGGCTGGTTGAAAGATTCAACAAAACCCTAAAACAAATGTTGAAGAAAGTGGTGGATAGAGATGGAAAGGATTGGGACTGTTTACTTCCTTATTTGATGTTTGCTATTAGGGAGGTGCCCCAATCCTCTACGGGATTCTCCCCCTTTGAGTTACTGTATGGGAGACACCCAAGAGGGCTGTTGGATATTGCCAAGGAAACTTGGGAAAGTGAGAGTTCTCCCCACAGGAGTGTGATTGAGCATGTCGCCCTGATGCAAGATCGAATTGCACAGGTAATGCCCATCGTGAAGGAACATTTGGCCCAAGCGCAGTTGGCACAGCAGAGAGTGTACAACCGTGGAGCCAAGACCCGTACCTTTTCCCCGGGGGATAGGATATTGGTACTTGTCCCTACGGTTGAAAGTAAATTCCTTGCCAAATGGCAAGGCCCCTACGAGATAATGGAAAAAGTGAGCGAAGTGAATTACAAGGTCAGACAACCAGGAAGGCGAAAGCCCGAACAGATCTATCACGTTAATCTGTTGAAAGCCTGGAGGGATAGAGAGTCCCTAGTCGCAGACACTTGGTCACCAGCTCAAACTGGTTGCGTGATTCCTGAGGTTGGAATAGCAGCCACCTTGTCACAACCCCAACAACAGGAGGTTAAGGAGTTTGTGCTTCGCAACAAGGAGGTATTCTCTGAGCTGCCGGGACAAACATCTGGGGTAGAGCATGACATCATTACCCCGCCCGGTGAAAGGGTGAAGTTAAAACCCTATCGGATCCCAGAGGCTCGACGGGAGGCAATACGGGAGGAAGTACAGAAAATGCTGAACTTAGGGGTGATAGAGGAGTCCCAAAGTGATTGGTCTAGTCCCATCTTGTTGGTGCCTAAACCGGATGGGAGCTGGCGATTTTGTAACGATTTTCGTCAGTTGAACAAAGTTACAAAATTTGACACCTACCCCATGCCACGTATAGATGAGTTGATCGACCGGCTGGGAACAGCCCGATACATGACGACTCTTGACCTCACAAAAGGGTATTGGCAAATCCCCCTGGCCAAGTCGGCCAAAGAGAAAACCGCATTTGTAACCCCAGACGGGGCGTTCCAATATAAAAGAATGCCGTTCGGGTTACAGAATGCGCCGGCCACATTCCAGCGGAAAATGGACCAGATGCTGAGGCCCCATCGGAAGTATGCTGCGGCTTACCTGGATGACGTAATTGTCCATAGCACAGATTGGGCCTCACATCTGCCAAAAGTGCAAGCAGTCCTGGACTCTGTTCGGGAAGCGGGGTTTACGGCTAACCCCAAGAAGTGTACCATTGGGCAGGAGGAGGCCAAATATCTTGGGTACACCATTGGGAGGGGAGTAATAAAACCCCAACTCAACAAAGTCGAGGCCATCCAGAGTTGGCCACGTCCCAACAGCAAGAAGCAGGTACGAGCCTTTCTGGGAATCGCTGGGTATTATCGGCGATTCATTCCCCACTTTGCTTCTAAGGCTGTGCCCCTAACCAACCTGACGAAGGGGAAAGGGTCGGTCATGATTAAATGGACCCCCGAGGCTGAGGCAGCATTCCAATTCTTGAAACAAGCCTTATGTAGCCAGCCAGTGTTGTACTCACCCGACTTCTCTAAAGACTTTGTCGTACAAAGTGATGCGTCAGATGTGGGGTTAGGAGCAGTATTGTCCCAGGTCTGGAACGGGGAAGAGCACCCAGTCATTTACCTCAGCAGGAAGTTGAAGTCCCATGAGGTAAATTACGCCACCGTTGAAAAGGAGTGTTTAGCGGTGAAGTGGGCTCTAGATTCCCTTCGGTACTACCTGCTAGGTAGGCACTTTGACATGGTTACGGATCACGCTCCGTTAAAGTGGATGGCTCAAAACAAGGAAACAAATAGAAGAGTGAATAGGTGGTTCCTGGCCCTCCAGGAATTCAACTTCACAGTAAAGCATCGCCCTGGCGTTCAAATGGGGAATGTGGATGCTTTGTCTCGAGTACATGAATGCCTGATTGCTGGTGTTCCAACCCCGAGGTTAAAACAAGAGGGGGGGGGTATGTGACAGCAGGAAGGTAAAGTCACCTGGTTGCATCCAGGGGGGTAGATATATTTCGCCCAGATTCAGGCTTTACGCCGACTTATACAACTAGGTGGAGAGTTGTATAAGGCTAGTGGGCTCATGGATGACTCATACCTCTAGGGAGAGTGTGGGGCGTCGTGCAGACAGAGATGAGGAGACCAGCTGAACCTTGTCAGCTCATTTAGGCCTCTATAAGAACTCCCAGCTTCATTAGATGTTAGCTCATGCCTGGAACCAGACCTGTGTGGACTGTCTAGGGAGAGTGAACCCCTGTGCGGTGAGGCAAAGCCTGTGTGGCTATTTGTTTGGACTTTTACTAAACCAGGGACTTAGGGACTAGGACAGCACTAGGCTGATCCCAGTTGTTAGTTAGGAAACCTGTATGTTTAGTCAGAGGTCAACTTGACCAGGATTTATTTTGGTTATGTTTCTTTTGCTTTGCTGTGTTTTGTCACTGTAAATAGAAAATAAACCGCACCTTTTTTGATTTTGAAAACCACAACCTCCGTTTGCTGGGCCTGTTTTGTGTGGGGAGCCCATCCCGGGGGTCACACACACCCGCTGCCGAGCTAACCCCCTCACACTAGGGACAGAAAACTCTAGGTAGGGAGAGTGTCAGTTTCTTTCACTGTGCGAGTCCTTGTTTCTAGGGACAAAGAAGGAAAGTGAGGGGAATTGTCCTTGTGCTATAGTGTGCTTTAAAAAAACATTTTTTCTAGGGACAGAAAACTCTAGGTAGGGAGAGTGTCAGTTTCTTTCACTGTGCAAGTCCTTGTTTCTAGGGACAAAGAAGGAAAGTGAGGGGAATTCTCCTTGTGCTATAGTGTGCTTTAAAAAAACTTTTTTTCTACGGACAGAAAACTCTAGGTAGGGAGAGTGTCAGTTTCTTTCACTGTGCGAGTCCTTGTTTCTAGGGACAAAGAAGGAAAGTGAGGGGAATGGTCCTTGTGCTATAGTGTGCTTTAAAAAAACATTTTTTCTAGGGACAGAAAACTCTAGGTAGGGAGAGTGTCAGTTTCTTTCACTGTGCGAGTCCTTGTTTCTAGGGACAAAGAAGGAAAGTGAGGGGAATTGTCCTTGTGCTATAGTGTGCTTTAAAAAAACTTTTTTTCTAGGGACAGAAAACTCTAGGTAGGGAGAGTGTCAGTTTCTTTCACTGTGTGAGTCCTTGTTTCTAGGGACAAAGAAGGAAAGTGAGGGGAATTCTCCTTGTGCTATAGTGTGCTTTAAAAAAACATTTTTTCTAGGGACAGAAAACTCTAGGTAGGGAGAGTGTCAGTTTCTTTCACTGTGCGAGTCCTTGTTTCTAGGGACAAAGAAGGAAAGTGAGGGGAATTGTCCTTGTGCTATAGTGTGCTTTAAAAAAACATTTTTTCTAGGGACAGAAAACTCTAGGTAGGGAGAGTGTCAGTTTCTTTCACTGTGCAAGTCCTTGTTTCTAGGGACAAAGAAGGAAAGTGAGGGGAATTCTCCTTGTGCTATAGTGTGCTAAAGCATTCCTCATCAACCATCTTTGAAATCCTTGTTTTTTGGACAGTCAGGGAAATTGTCGTTGTGCTATTCTGTGCAAAAGCAATCATCCTCAACCATATTTAGAAATCCTTAAGTAAAGGGACAGAGAAGGACACCTGAAGGTAGCCCTTATTGCTTTTTTCCCATCTCCCTGCAGGCCATCTATTAGAATGTCTGGAAGGCAAACAAGGAGAGGCAGACAGTCAGGAGGCAATAAAAGAGGGCAAGCAGGCTCTATGTCTGGGGGCAACAGTGCTGGTCGTGGACGCGGTGCATTGTCATCAGCACATGGCCATGGGACACGCTTGTCCTTCTTTTCGGCAGCTGGACATGTTGAGCCACATCATGCCGAAGACTTGGTAGAGTGGATGACCAAGCCCTCCTCCTCCTCCTCATCCTCTCTCACCCAGGCTCAGGGTACTGGCAAAGCAGCTGCCAAAGCGTCCTCTTCCCTGGTATCAATGTCAGACTCATCATCAGTCACTCCTTCCCTAGACCCACCATGTCCTCCTCCTGAGGAGTCCCCCGAACTGTTTGAGCACAGTGTTGGGTACATGCTCCAGGAGGATGCCCAGCGTTTCAAAGGGTCTGATGATGAAACCCAGCTACAGGAAGGCAGTAGGGTGAGAGCAGACAGAGGGGATGCTCAAGAAGGACACCAATCTGGCAGTCATGTTCCAGCAGCTGCAGCATACTGCCAGATTGGCTCCAGTGATGAGGAGGGAGGGGATGATGAGGTCACTGACTCCACGTGGGTGCCTAATAGGAGAGAGGAGGAGGAGGAGGATGAGGAGGAGGCACATCTCCAACGAGGCAGGATGCCCTTTGGTGGCCAGCGTAAGGGCAGTACACCGACGGAATCACACCGCAGAGCTCCGCCTGTGCAGGGCGCTGCCTCTGCCCGTCATGCAAAAAGTTCCTTGGTGTGGGCCTTTTTTGAGGCTAGTGCATCAGATCGCACAGCTGCTGTTTGCAACATATGTCTCAAGCGTATATCGCGTGGCCAAAACATCAGCCGCTTGGGTACCACATGCCTGACCAGACATATGTTGACCTGCCATGCAGCTCGTTGGCAAGCCTACCTCAAAGACCCACACCAAAGAACAAAGCGGACCTCTCCTTGCACCGCATCAGCTGGGATCTCCAACCCCACTATAACTTCAGTCCTCTCTGAAACATGCACTGAGAGGAATGAAGGTGTAGAATTAGGTGTGTCACAGCCAAGTACTTGCGGCCACTCTGCTAGCAGTACACCGACGTCCGATTCTAGCAGGCAAATTTCCCTGCCCCAGCTGCTGGACCGTCGAAAGAAGTTCACTCCCAGCCATCCACATGCCCAGCGGTTGAATGCTAGCTTGGCTAAATTGCTAGCGCTTCAACTGCTGCCTTTTCAGTTGGTAGACTCGGCCCCCTTCCGTGAGTTTGTGCAACGTGCGGTTCCTCAGTGGCAGGTTCCCAAACGCCACTTTTTCTCACGGAAGGCTATTCCGGCTCTCTACCGGCATGTGGAAGGCAATGTCTTGGCCTCGCTGGACAGGGCGGTCAGCGGTAAGGTGCATATTACCGCTGACTCATGGTCCAGCAGGCATGGACAGGGACGTTACCTTTCTTTCACGGCCCATTGGGTCACTCTTTTGGCAGCTGGGAAGGATGCAGGACAAGGTGCAGTAGTGTTGGAGGTTGTTCCACCGCCACGCCTCCAAAATGCTACTACTGGTTGTGACACACCTCTCTCCTCCACCCCCTCCTCTTCTTCTTCCTCCATGGCCTCTTCCTGTGGTTTGTCCTATGAACCAGCGGTGCTCCGTAGCCGTTCACGGGGCTACGCAAGTACGCAGGCAAAAAGATGCCATGCCGTGCTTGCGCTGGTGTGTTTGGGGGACAGAAGCCACACTGGGGCAGAGGTCCTGTCTGCTCTGCAGGGCCAGGCCGAGAGGTGGTTGACGCCACGCCAGCTTAAGCCAGGAATGGTGGTTTGCGACAATGGCACCAACCTCCTCTCCGCCCTCCGACAGGGACAACTGACCCATGTGCCCTGTGTGGCTCACGTCCTTAACCTGGTGGTGCAGCGCTTCTTGGGCAGGTACCCGGGCTTACAGGATGTCCTGAGGCAGGCCAGGAAAGTCTGTGTGCATTTCCGCAGATCTTATAATGCCAGTGCTCGCCTGGCTGAGCTGCAAAAGGAGTTGAACCTGCCCAAGAACCGCCTTATATGTGACATGCCCACCAGGTGGAACTCAACGTTGGCCATGCTGCAGCGGCTGCACACGCAGCAGAGGGCCATCAATGAGTACCTGTGCGACTACGGCACCAGGACAGGGTCAGGGGAGCTTGGTTTTTTTTCTCCACGCCAGTGGGGCATGATCAGGGATGCATGCACTGTCCTGGCACCATTTGAGGAGGCCACGAGGATGGTGAGCAGTGACAGTGCATGCATCAGTGACACTGTACCTCTTGTCCACCTGTTGGAGCACACGCTGCGTGGAATAATGGACAGGGCACTTGAGGCAGAACAGAGGCAGGAAGAGGAGGACTTCCTTGCCTCTCAAGGCCCCCTTTACCCAGACAGTGTTCCTTCTGTCCCACCCATCGCACAGGAAGAGGAGGAGGAGGAGGAGGAGGAGGAGGATTGTGTCAGCATGGAGGTGGAGGCTGGCACTCAGCATCATCAGCAGCAGTCTTTTAGGGATGATTTACAGTCCCAAGAAACCAGTGGACTTGTACGTGGCTGGGAGGAGGTGGCTGCGGATCATGTCGTCCTTAGTGACCCAGAGGACTCCGGAGCGAATGCCTCAGCAAACCTACGCTGCATGGCCTCCCTGATCCTGCAAAGTCTGCGGAAGGATCCTCGTATTCTTCGGATCAAGGAGAGGGACCATTACTGGCTGGCCACTCTCCTTGATCCACGGTACAAGGGTAAGGTTGCGGACCTTATGTTACCGTCGCAGAGGGAGCAGAGGATGAGACAACTCCGGGAGGCCTTGCAGAAAGGTCTGTGCAACGCGTTCCCAGAGACTGGGAGGTTACAAACTCCTGGTCCTGGACAACGAGTTGCTGAGGCTTCGGCCAGTCAAAGAAGGAGCGGTGGGGAAGGTGGCCGTCTGACCGATGCGTTCAGACAATTCTTTAGTCCGCAGCCCCAAAGTATGATCGGTTCCAGCAACCATCGCCAGCGTCTGATAAACATGGTGCAGGAATATCTAGGGGCAAGGTCAGACTTGGACACCTTCCCCACCGAAAATCCTCTGGCTTACTGGGTCTTGAGGATGGATCACTGGCCAGAGCTTGCACAGTATGCAATTGAGCTACTGGCCTGTCCTGCATCCAGCGTTCTTTCGGAACGCACATTCAGTGCTGCTGGAGGATTTGTCACGGATCACAGGGTGCGCCTGTCCACCGACTCGGTTGATCGACTGACTTTCATCAAGATGAACCAGTCTTGGATCACCACCAGCTACCACACACCTGATGCTGATATAACAGACTAATTGATTTTAACATGTCACATCCCTTCAAGACTGATGCTGATGCTGAGTGCCTGTGCTGTTATGTTGACTGGCTATCCTCCTCCTCCGAGTCCTCAATGATACGATTGATGATGATAGCTTGGAAGATCATTTTTGTTTATGGGTGCCGCCACCAGTGGCTAAGGCCCAATTTTTCAGCCCCTGTTTTACAGGGGCGTGTAATTACAATTTTTTTAGCAATAATTTGCCATAGGGCTCATTGCTGTGCTCCAAGTACAGTATCTGTGAGGGGTTGGAGTGTTGTGGCACCAGTGCCTAAGGCCCAATTTTTCAGCCCCTGTTTAACAGGGGCGTGTCATTACAATTTTTGAAGCAATACTTTGCAACAGGGCTCATTGCTGTGCTCCAAGTACAGTATCTGTGAGGGGTTGTAGTGTTGTGCCACCAGTGCCTAAGGCCCAATTTTTCAGCCCCTGTTCAACAGGGGCATGCAATTACAATTCTTGATGTAATAATTCACAGCAGGGCCCATTGCTGCACCCACCAAGAGTAACTCTGAGGGCTTACAGTGTTGTGGCAACGCCACCACCACCACCACCACGAAAGGCCCAATTTTTCAGCCCCTGTTCAAAAGGGGCATGTAATTACAATTCTTGATCTAATAATTCACAGCAGGGCCCATTCCTGCACCCACCAAGAGTAACTGTGAGTGCTTACAGTGTTGTGCCAACACCAACAACTAAGGGGCCTATTTCTGCAGAGTATATACGGCAGGTCCCTACTTTCAAACATCCAACTTACAAACGACTCCTACTTGCAAACGCAAGAAGACAACAGGAAGTGAGAGGAAATCTACCACTAGGAAGGAAAATTCTCTCCTGTAAGAATAAATATGGGAGAAAGGTGTCTCCTCTGTACTGATGCTTTATCAGCAATCCTTGTTTCAAGAAAAACACCACATTTCAAAAACAGTTGTCATTGGGACGGAAAGTGAGGTGAAATGTTCTGAACAGGGGCACAGACAGCAAAACAAATGTTACAGGGGTGATAACCCTTACCTATGTTTTCCAAAAAGTTTAAAAATAGATTTTTGGGCTGGAGCTACACTTCAACAATGTACCTGTTCAAAATTACAAACAGATTCTACATAAGAACAAACCTACAGTCCCTGTCTTGTATGCACCGCCTGTATACGGCTGTTCAGAGTATATAGGGCCTTTTCTATTTTATGTGCGGGGTTCCCCTTAATATCCATACAAGACCCAAAGGGGCTGGTAATGGGCTGGGGTGGGGGGGGGGGGTCATGGGGTAGCTATGCCATTTTTCTTAAAGATTTTCATCCATATTACCGGGACCAGACATTACATTAAAGCCGCAAGCAGTTTTAAATGGCTTTTTTTTCCTTTAGAAGTGTCATTTTGTGCAGGGACAGTTCTAAACACGGGAAACACGTGGCACTTCACAGGCATACTTTAGACACCCCCCAGGTACGATATTTAAAGGAATATTTGACTTTTTTTTTTCACTTTATGCATCATTAAAATGACTGCTCCCGAAAAACGACCGTTTTTAAAACTTCTTTTTGCATTGATACATGTCCCCTGGTGCAGAACCCGGGTTCCCAAACCCTTTTTAGGACAATAACATGCATAATAGTTGTTATAATTAGCACTTTAGAATTCGAACGTTCGCATCCATTGTATTTAATAGGGTTCTAATGTTCGTACGAACTTTCGGTCCGTTCGCGGGTTCTGGTGCGAACCGAACCCGGGGGTGTTCGGCTCATCACTAGTGCTTGCGTTGTCCCAGTGAAATATGGAAATTTTAGAGGATGCTTATGCTTAATAATTACTAAGGGACAAAAAGCTGAGTTGCTCTACAGAAGGTGATAGAGGAATTTAGTGCAGTTTTTGAAGAAGGCCTTGGCATGTATAAAGGCCCTCCTGTTTCTTTCAAATTAGACCCTACACTACAGTAACCCCAATTCATATGAAACCACGCAAAGTTGCATTGGCTCTCAGACCAAAGCTTGATGCAGAGATTGCTTTGGCGCAAGGTATACTTGAGCCTGAAATACACCCTAGGTGGTGTACCCCAATCAGGGCTGGTGCAAGATTTTTTGAGACCCTAGGCAAAACCTAATTTGCCGCCCCCCCTTGGCTCCATCCCTGACTCCACTTCCTTTGCTCTGCCCATGTAGACCCCACCTTTTTAATGGAGCGCCCATCAAACGCAGCCTCACCAGCGCCCATCAAATGCAGCCTAGTGAGGATTTTATTTCCATTCCCATTGCCTCTGATTTCCCATAGTTCACCTTAAAATTGGACGATTTTCCATATTCTCTTAGTTCTGCCAGCAGGGAAGGCAGGGCTATAACCGGGGACATTATAAAAAAAATTAAGTCATCGGCATATGCCGCCAGTTTCTGTTCTTCCCCCTTCGTTATTATCCCCTTAATGTTCGGATTTGCCCGTATCTTTCTTAAAAGTGGGTCTATTGTCAAAATAAAAATAATAGGCAACCTAATTTTGCCGCCCCCCTTGGCTCTACCCCTGACTCCACTTCCTTTGCTCTGCCCATGTATACCCCACCTTTTTAATGGAGCGCCCATCAAACGCAGCCTCACCAGCGCCCATCAAATGCAGCCTACCAGTGCCCATCAATTAATGTTTACTTTCTTCCATTCATTTGGGAGTCGGGACACAGACACAGTCCTCCACCGCCACTGCGCCTCTGACACTATGTGCGAACAGAGCAGCGGCTGCCTACTGATGCTGAGACTTAGGCCCCTTTCACACTGGGGCGGGCGGGAGGTGCAGTGGCAGCCTTGTTTCTGACATGTAAACGAGCGAAAGTTCAGTTGCCTCTCTTTTTCCCCATAGCATTTTGGGACACGTCACAAGTCCTAAAAAGCTGTGGAACCATTCACAACGTGCAGCAGGGATTCGCCTGTGAAGCCGCTAGGACTCACAGCCGACTTCCCCGCCAGGGACCCAAAGTTGTGTGAGGACAGCGCTGGACCCCTGGACAGGTAAGTGTCCTTATATTACAAGTCAGCAGCTGCAGTGGTGTGGATTAACTAAAATCAGAGAGTACAAAATTTGGTGCAGCTTTGCATGGTTAACAATCAGCTTCTAACGTCAGCTTGTTCAGTGATTGTAAATGATTTTTTTAAATAACAAACATGTTATACTTACCTCCTCTGTGCAGTTGGTTTTGCACAGAGCAGCCTGTATCCTCCTCTTCTCGGGTCCCTCTTTGCTGCTCCTAGTCCCTCCCTCCTTTGAGGCTGGATTCACACCTGTGCGTTGCGTTTTTGAGCTCCGGAGTCTTTGGCAAGATATCAATCAGTTGTTCAGTGGTTCATCTGCGTTTTAGCTGCGAATAAGCTGCGAATTTTAAGCTATCATGTCAGGTGTATCTTTGGAGCTGCGTTTTTTTGCAGGCCAATCGTTGTAAAGCTGTGTGTGATGCTACTAATAAAAGGGAGTGACCTTTTTTGGACACTTCCTGTTTGTCCGGCAGTCTGTATTCTGTGGATTTGAATTTTTTCTAAAATGTGTGCTGCTCTGCCGATGATAATGCCAACAGTTGTTGCTGCAACAGCAGCAATCTTGCTGGAAGTTGAGAAGAGAAGGAGAAGAAGATACTGGGTTCATGCCATAATTGCAAATAGGGAGGAGAGAGGGCAGTTCATGATACTGTATGAAGACCTCCGTGGGCATGAAGACAATTACAATTTTTTTTAACTACACGTGCATGTCTATAAATAGGTAATATTTTTTTTGCCTTGCAATACATATTTTTCCTCCATTGTTCCATAGTTACATAGTAAATGATGTTTGAAAAAGACACAAATCCATCAAGTCCAACCTATGTGTGTGCTTAGCTTTAATTATAATCTTTTTTGTGCTAATGTTGTGGGGTGCCCCACCAAAATCCATAACAGCCCCTTATCCGAGCATGCAGCCTGTTTGGCCTGGAAAAGGGGGGGCCCCCTCCTGGACCATACCAGGCCATATGCCCTTAACATTGGGAGTGTGATTTGGCTTCCCCGCCAAAGCACCTTGTCCCCTAGATGATGGGGTGTAGTGTCAAGATTGGTTGTATGCATAGCACACACCATCTTGCCTTGTGCTAAATAAGCACACACTTCATCTTCTTGCAATAATGCTATCTTAGGCTAAAATTAACTCACCTTTCATTTATCCCTGTTCATACAAATCAAGAAGCAGCACCACCAGACAGGTCTTATCATCAAGGCATCCCAGCATCAACTAACTGTTGACGCCCACCAAAAGGTTATTTTATTAAACTCCAAAGCATGTGACCTCCATGGGAGTGGTCATCACAGAATGTGACCTCCTCCATAGGAAGTGAGGACACAACATGTGACCTCCACCCAGCAGACGACCATATAAGGACATCCCTCTAACAAGATGTCCCATACAATCCAGTACATGAATACCACACAAGAAATATAGCTTAAATGATTCAATACAAAAATACAATACTAATTCAACAACATATTCAACAACATATTCAACAACATGATGGCTAAAGTCTTATGGGCGTGTCCGGGCAGGGAAAGAGTGTATGCTCCCAGCAAACGAAGCCGTATTGCTTTAAAACATGGACGCTTTCCCTGACTCTGAAAACGCTTGCAAGCTCTCATCTTGTGGGAGGCTATCTGCAGGTGCGCGCTACGAACCCGGACCAATGCTGATCAACACACCGCCAAAACAAGAGCGTGCATCTGCCTATAACCAATGATGTCGTTGCAGAGCGAGCATATCCCCTCCTCAACGATCGTCCGTGCTAATGCACAGAGGGCCCTCGTCGGCGAGCATATCCGCACGCTGTAAACATCACACTCCAACCTCAAGACGTTTTCCACTACCAGACGGGATTCAGCCATCCTCAGACTGCCCCAGTCAGCTCTTGCGGAAGTACTAACACTGGGTGACACTATAACAATACATATTAAATACATCTTCATAATATTTTCCACAACATGGGGACAAGGTGCTTTTGGGGGTGACCCCACGCCGTTTTGTGCACAAGTTTGTGCCCTGACAATTGGTATTGTTAAATTCAGCTGCCTGTGTGTAAATACATGTCCAAATGATGTCACAACTGTAACTGACATTGCATAGTTATTTTTAGGGCTCTCCTTTACCCTTTTTTTTCTTTTTGCCTTAAGGATGCAGGCAAACGCCTTATCTTGTTCCAAAATACTAATATTATGAACCACTGCCCTTGCTCTTCATTTTTCTGTATGTGAAAATGGCTTTCATACATGTATCTACAGCAGTGGCGGCTGGTGAAGTTTTAGGATGGGGGGCGCAAGACCACGCCCCTCCACGGTTGGCCCCTCCCACTCCTCATAAGCCACACCCCTTATATAATCCACCCACTCCGTCCCCTGTATTCCACTCATAGTGTCAGCATTATACACCAGGCTCTGCACATCATATAGCAGGCTGCACATTATACACAGGGCTCTGCACATCATATACCAGGCTGTATATTATAAACAGGGCTCTGCACATCATATACCAGGCTGCACATTATACACAGGGTTCTGCACATCATATACCAGGCTGCAGATTATACACAGGGTTCTGCACATCATATACCAGGCTGCACATTATACACAGGGCTCTGCACATCATATACCAGGCTGCAAATTTTACACAGGGCTCTGCACATCATATACCAGGCTGCACATTATACACAGGGCTCTGCACATCATATACCAGGTTGCACATTATACACAGGGCTCTGCACATCATATACCAGGCTGTACATTATACACCGGGCTCTGCACATCATATACCAGGCTGCACATTATACACAGGGCTCTGCACATCATTAAGGATGAGTTCTGGCGCATTCGCATACTCCACTTGTAAGACCGCCAGGAAGTCGGCACCGTGCTGCGCTAATCACAGGCAGGGAGACATTTCCCGATCTCTGCAGCCGAGCATCGGGACAATGTCTCCCTGCCTGTGATTCGCGCAGTGCAGCGCCGTGCCGACTTCCTGGTGGGCTCTGCGCGTGGAGTATGTGAACACGCCAGAGCTCACATCCCTACACATCATATACCAGGCTGCACATTATACACAGGGCTCTGTGTCATGGATATGCAGTAGTGTTTGTCTGTCAGCTTACCTTCCTTCCCATGTGTTCATCTTAGAGGCCAGAACCCTTTCACCTGGCTTCCTTTATAATCTCCTCCCAGCCTGACTCCACCCCAGGCCCTATCACAGAACACTATATTAACCTGTGCACTGCAAGCCTGCTTTGCTGATCAACGTGTTTGTTAGGCATTGTGTGTTTGGGTTCCTGCCTGCCGTGTGCTACGTCTGTCTCTCTGTTACGTTATTGGCTTGTCCCTGACTATCCCTGTCTGCTCGTGACCCTTGACCTTCGGCTTGTCTTTCGTTATCCTTGTCTGCTTGTGGCCCTTGACTTTCAACTTGTTATTCGTTACTCTTATATCTCGTGCTGCTGCTTCCCCTCTTGTCCCCTTATCCTACGGGGCGTGAGCTAGGAGACTCTAGGGGCCGCGACCTGGACCCAGCCTGCAGCATAACATCCTCACCACCAGAGGCTCTGGAGAAGACCTGCTGGGTCTTAGACTCCGCGCCCTGGGGAATCTTGGCTCTAGCTTCCAATAGGATCCCGGTTGTGCTCCTCTGGTCCCGCTTTCCACAACCACCCAGTTTCCTATCCGCAGCAGTCAGCCATAGGGTTCACTACCTTGCGGTGCACTCCTGTCCCCCTACGGTGTGCATCTGTCACCTGGCCACAGGTGACCTGACACTCTGCACATCATATACCAGGCTGCACATTATGCACTGACGAAGCTTCAATTTGTTTTAAAACCCAGATGATATCTGGAGATCACAGACTAGGAAATGGTTTAAACTTGCATTTTAAGTTCTGACTTTATTAACCCATTGCATAGCCTCTCTACAACATTAAACGTTAGACGACAGGGGTTGCATTTAAAAGGTAATTTCGATTTTGATAAGAAAAAAATGTAAGTACTACACTACATTTTGTATTTTTACAATTACAATTACCTATGCAGTTTCATCTGCTGCCCGCTATGACTCATAAAACTGGCAAATGTTTAAACATGGTGTACATGTAGGGTGGTGTTTTGTACACGGTCAATGTACAGAACACCAACTGTGTTATGTAAGTTTCAATACAAGCAATAACAAGTAGGGATCTGCAATGACATTTGCCAACTTACAACCTGGAAATATGCTTTGTTTTTGGTCCAAATGCAGGCAAAAATTCGGGCCTGATTCATCCCTGAAATGGAGAAAAGGGACGCACCGGACCCCTGCTGTGAGCCTCTCTGCACAACAGTGTGAATCTAGCCTGAACGGGGCCTTAAACTTACTCTGAAGCATGAATCGGACTGATGGTATATCAAGCACAAAAAAAGACTTGTGATGATTGCTTAGGAATATGGCTACATGAGATTACAAAGGGCTCCGATTTAAAGCTTAAAAAATACTGGCATTTGACATTTTTTTTCTCAGCCTGTAAAAGCACCTGTATGTTAGCTTATGTGTCCATGTGCACACAGGCATTTACAGACATATTAGAAGCAGAGCAATTACAGTCTGAAAAAAAAAAACCCATGGAAAGCACGTTTAGGAGAGGAGGTCAAGCTCAGAAAAAAGCTAAACACACTGAAACGCTAGACGCATTTAGGCGCATTTGAGAGGTAATGCATTTAAATGGCCAGAACAAATAAATATTTTGGCCAATAGGATACATTTGCGATAAAACGCATGATGCGCCTATTATTAAAGAAGTAGGGAATCCCCGCTCAGGAAAACACCAGACAGAGGTTGCAGCCCCCCTAATATCTCCCTAGGGAGAATAGGATATAATATAAAAGAATGGGGTGTTGGCGCTACCTCCCACTATAGAGACCCACCGGGTCTAAGTGATCTCAAGTAAATGTATAAGGACAGGCTGTACTGAGTTCCCGGGTCTGTACACCTACGGTGCCCATTATGAGAGGTTCCCACCATCCCTGTACTGGGTTCCTGGGTCTGTAAATCTACTTTGCCCATTATGCGGGGTTCCCACCATCCCTGTGCAGAGTTCCTGGGTCTGTACACCTGAGGTGCCCATTATGAGGAGTTCCCACCATCCCTGTACTGAGTTCCCAGGTCTGTACACCCGCTGTGCCCATTATGAGGGTTCCTCCCACCATCCCTGTACACCTACTGTGCCTATTATGAGGGGTTCCCACCATCCCTGTACTGAGTTCCTGGGTCTGTACACCTGCTGTGCCCATTATGAGGGCTCCCACCATCCCTGTACTGAGTTCATGTAGTCTGTACACCTACTGTGCCCATTATGAGGGGCTCCCACCATCCCTGTAACGAGTTCCTGGGTCTGTACACCTGCTGTGCTCATTATGAGGGTTCCCACCATCCCTGTGCTGAGTTCCCGAGTCTGTACACCTGCTGTGCCCATTATCAGGGTTCCCACCATCCCTGTACTGAGTTCCTGGGTCTGTACACCTACTGTGCCCATTATGAGGGGTTCCCACCATCCCTGTAACGAGTTCCTGGGTCTGTACACCTGCTCTGTCCATTATGAGGGGTTCCCATCATCCCTGTGCTGAGTTCCTGGGTCTGTACACCTACTGTGCCCCCCCATCTGTCTACTAATCTCTGCATTCTTATCTCCCATCAGTACAACTCTGCCCCTAACTCACCATCTGCTAACCTCTGTCCCCCAAACCCCTACTTTGCTAACCTCTGTACACCACCTCTGACTGCACACCTCCTCTACTCACCTCTGCACCTCAAGCCCCCCTTTTTGATTACCTCTACATGCCCCCTATGCTCACCTGTATGCTGTCTAGGTTGGCGGCATGCAGCGGATGGGGCGTGATTTGCATATGAATCGCGGCGGCCGATTTAATTTGCATAACAATGCCCACGTGATTTACATGTGAATAATGTTAATTTAAGAACAATGCCTTTTGTTTCTCTATAACAGCTGAACAGGCAGGGGAGAAAAGGGAAAGTGTACAGACTTGCATTACATGGAGAGAGGTGAAGTAAAGTTGGAGATTAAAATGCTGCTTTACAGTCTCTCAGGAGTCAGGACACGGTGATAATAGCCCCTTCTGCCCCCCTCCGCCTCCAGTCCTGGCATGTAGAAATGTACCTGAAGATTTCTGTGTGATACCTCTGTGTGCACTGCTGGATGCCGAGTCTGTGTCACAGGGATGAATGGAGCTGCCTCTGCACATCACTCCCTGTCTGCCCTGACCAGTTCTCTTCTGCTCGTGATTTCCCCCTCACTTACTGAAGGAGACAGGCAGCCTGTGAGCCAATGACGCTGTAGGTCTGATTAATGCCCCACCCTATGGACCCAATCAATTACAAGCACTGGAAACCTAATACTAGGGCCTAGAGGTGGAGTTTTCGTGGCTACAGAATTTGCGCCCCAAACACACTCTAAAATACGCCAATAGAGCTTCTTAGCCCCAATCACGTGTTTACACATGGGTCATGCCTCCAATAGCACCCCATGTCCGGCGCCCTTAACACACCCACTTAAAGGGACACTTTTTTTTTTTTAATAAGTAACTTTGGGGGGGCGGCGCCCCTATGCCCCCTATTGATGGGCTGCCACTGATCTACAGTATATATATTTTTTGATTTCGTTTTGATGAATTGCTTGGACTAATCTCCCCTCGTTTGGTGCGACAGAACACATGCTACAGACCAAGTATACAGCCTGCAGAAAGATTACTTATCACACTAAGGTAATTGTCGCCACTGATGTCCTTTGTCATTGTTAATTTGGAGCATGCAATATGAACTGTCAAACATGTGTAATTTTTAAGTTAGACCCAGACAAAAAATTGTCACCAGAATGTTTTATTCAAGTGTCATCAAAGCTTAACGTAAAAAAATATTAGGTAAATTATCAAAAATAAAATAACTTTTTCATATATGTAGCGGGTACCTCAATATGGGGGTCGCTATGTACTAAATTTAGGGGTAGTATGAGCCATAGTTGGCTCAGGTTCTCTATTTTTTTATACTGAACTCTGCTCTGCTGTAAGTGTTGTCTGGTGTACGGTTCCCCTTTGGCCTGTGGGTGGCACTGTTGCCCAGGCCCAGGGTCGAACCTCAGGTGACACAGTGGCGTGATTGGGTGTCCTCTCTCAGCTACCATGCGGGGGTGGGGTTTTGCCTGCTGTGCATGCCGGGAGGGGATACATAAAGGGCAGATGCCATGAGGAGGTGTGTGCCCCTGGAGGGGGGCAAGGGAGTGTGCCCCATGGGGGTGCGTGATCTGGTCGAGGAGTCTCGGGCACCTTTAGCCGAAGGCTACAACGTTCTGGGTAGGCCCAGTACCTTCAACTGGGCCTACAATTAGAACACTGGAGTCCCAGGGTACCCAGGTGAGGGTAACCCGCTCTGACTGAGAGGAAGCCAGGGGAGGATCGGTCCCACGGAAGGGATGAGTGATAGTAGGTCACTGTCTTGGGAGAGGCCTGGTGACCTGTCAGAGGGAAGGATTCCTTGCCCCGCAAGATAACCCTGTAAAATGCCCATTGGCATTATCGGTTCTTTATGTTTTTACAGAGGTTCAAGTAAAGTTCTGGATTCAGGAATAACAGGATTCTGCTCTATTAGAGGATCTCCTGAACCCATCCCAGGCGGGGGACAAAGTTACAGTATTGTTCGAGCTCCACTTCGGCTGCTAGAACTGTGAGAGGGATCTATCCGGGTGAGCTAAACCCACTCGGGATCGAGTGGCGACAAGTAAGCCAAGTGGTATGTGCCTGAATCTACCTCCTAACTTCGCTAGCTTTTTTCTCTTTTCAATTTCCCCATTAACTGAGGCAAAGAAAAATAATAGGATTTTTATAACAGCTTACCTGTAAAATCCTTTTCTTGGAGTACATCACGGGACACAGAGCGACATAGTCATTACTAATGGGTTATATAGATACCGTCAGGTGCTGGCACTGGCAACTTCCAAAACCGGAAGTACCCTCCCCTATATAAGCCCCTCCCATCCGGGAGCACCTCAGTTTTGTAGCAAAGCAATAAGTGTCCCTAAAGAGGGGCGGGAGCTCTGTGTCCCGTGATGTACTCCAAGAAAAGGATTTTACAGGTAAGCTGTTATAAAAATCCTATTTTCTTTCTCGTACATCACGGGACACAGAGCGACATAGTCATTACTAATGGGATGTCCTAAAGCAATGCCAAATGAGGGGGGGGATACACCATATATAAGCTGAGCGCTATCAGACATGAGGATCTTTTGCGGCCTGCAACACACTGCGCCCAAAGGCGACATCCTCCTGACTTCTAACGTCCACCTGGTAGGACCTAGTAAACGTGTGTACCGAAGACCATGTTGCGGCCTTACAGATTTGAGCCAGGGAGGCCTGGTGATGCACTGCCCATGAAGTTCCAACTGCTCTCGTGGAGTGCGCTCTAACTTTGAACGGAGGCGGTCTCCTTCTCAAGCCATAAGCTTGCATAATGACCTGTCGAATCCACTTGGCTAAAGTAGACTTTGACGCTGCCTGACCCTTTCTGGGGCCTTCCGGCAGAATAAACAAAGTATCCGTTCTGCGAATCTGAGCAGTGGCTTTTAGATAAGCTTTAACTGCTCTTACTACATCCAAAGAATGCAATAACTTTTCCTCTACCGAAGTAGGTTTGGGGAAAAAAGAAGGAAGAACCACATCTTGGTTCAAATGAAACCTCGATACCACCTTAGGAAGAAAGGCTGGATGAGGACGTAACACTACTCTGTCCTTATGGATAACCAGATATGGCTCCTTACAGGACATAGCTGCTAATTCCGATACTCTTTTAGCCGAACAAATGGCTACTAGAAAAATCAATTTCCTGGTGAGAAGCACCAAGGAAATATGCTGTAATGGTTCAAATGGTTGTTTCTGTAGAACCGACAGAACCAAGTTTAGATCCCATGGACATATGGGAATATTAACCGGAGGCCTAATACGCATCACTCCTTGTATAAAGGCTTTGACTAGTGAATGCGAAGCCAAGGGCCTTTGAAAAAATATTGACAAGGCCGAAATCTGACCCTTGATAGTACTCAAGGCAAGCTTCCTATCTACAGCCCACTGTAGGAAGTCCAGAATCCTACCTATTACGTACTTATGTGGATGCCATTTCTTGGCCTCACACCACGCGATGTACGCCTTCCAGATTCTATAGTAGATCTGCCTGGATACCGGCTTCCTGGCATTGATCATGGTAGATACCACAGCATTAGAGAGCCCTCTCTTTTTTAGAATGTGGGCTTCAATAGCCAGGCCGTCAAACCTAGGGCTGGTAAGGAAGGGTGGTATATCGGTCCTTGCGAAAGCCGGACGACGTGGGAGAGTCCAAGGACTCCCCACTGAAATTTTACAATCTCCGCGTACCACGCTCTTCGGGGCCACGCTGGAGCCACCGGAATCACTGGTTTCTTTTCTACCCTGATTCTGCGGAGTAATCGAGGTAACCATTGTGGCGGTGTGAATGCTTGAACTGATCCCCAGGGAACACTAGGGCATCCGAGCCGCAAGCTAGGGGATCCCTTGTCCGAGAGACAAACCTATCCCCCTTTGCGTTGAATCTGGATGCTAGAAGATCTACATCCGATGTTCCCCACCGCTGACATATTGTCCAGAAAACCTCGGGGTGAAGGGACCCTTCCTCTGGGCCTAATTGCTGGCGACTTAGAAAGTCCGCCTTCCAATTCTCCACTCCTGGAATGAATACCGCAGATATGGCTGGGACATATTTTTCCTGCCCATTTCAGGATGTAATTTACTTCCCTCTGGGCTGCACGACTCCTGGTGCCCCCCTGATGATTGATATATGCCACTGCTGTGGCATTGTCTGATTGAATTCTGACAGGGGACCCTTGGAGTTTGGATGTCCATGCTACTAGGGCATACCGGGCTGCTCGTATCTCTAAGAGATTGATGGGCAGGGCCTTTTCTGCATCCGACCATCTGCCCTGGAGAGACTATTGCTCCAGTACTGCTCCCCAGCCTATAAGGCTGGCATCTGTAGTGACCACCTTCCAAGAAATCGGACTGAAGGATTTCCTTTTTTCCAGATTCTGGGGAACCCACCACCAACGGAGGCTCTTGCGAACGGAAGGGGACAAGGACATTGTAAGTCTAGGGCCTGAACTTTTTTGTTCCAGGCTGACAGTATGGCCCCTTGCAAATTCCTTGAATGGAATTGACCGTAGGGTACTGCTTCGAATGATGCCACCATTTTTCCCAGCAGCCTCATATACAGGCGTATGGACGGCTGTCTTTTTTGTACCCACTAAGTGGATCAAATCTTTCAAAGACAACACCTTTCCTCGAAGCAAGAATATTTTTCTCTGGCCTGAATCCAACCTTAGCCCCAAGTATTCCAGACTTTTGACTGGTTTTTAGGGCTGACTTGTCTCGGTTGATAATCCAACCGTGAGATTCCAGATACTTGATCGTCTTGTGAACGACCACGTCTAGTTTTTTCACTGAGTGGTCTATCAGCAACAAGTCATCCAGATATGCCATTATCATTACACCTTGTGTTCTTAGATTGGCCAATAAAGGGCCAGAATTTTTGTAAACACTCGTGGTGCTGTGGCCAAACCGAAGGGTAAGGCTCTGAACTGAAAATGGCGCCCTTCTACTGCAAAGCGTAGAAATTTTTGGTGGACTGGAAAGATGGGAATGTGCAAATAAGCATCTTTGATGTCGATCGTGGCTAACCAATCCTCCCCTTGTAGGGCAGTGGCCACCGATCGGATCGACTCCATCGGAAAGTCCTGATATACAGGAATTTGTATAGCCCTTTTAGAATTAATATGGGCCTCCCGACCGCGTTTGCTTCGGGACTGTAAAGAGGTTTGAGTAAAACTCGAACCCTCATTCTTCCAGGGGAACCTCCATAATTACTCCTTGGAGCAATAGTTGTTCTAGTGCCAACAGGAGGGACTCTCTCTTCCGGGGATCCCTTGGCACGTTTGACCTCAAAAATGGGAAGGAGGAGAGTCTTTTAACTCCAAACTGTATCCCAAACCTACTGCGGAGAGCACCTATCTGTCTTGATCGTGTCCCGCCAGGTCTCTTGCGAACAACTGGAGTCCTCCCCCCACCCGACTGAGTGGGGGCTTCAATGAATTTAACTTTGGGGGAGGTTTTGTACCTCCCCTGACCCAGGGTTTCTCATTACCCTGCTACTGTCCCTGTTTTTTACCCCCGGGATTTGACCGAGGAGGCCGTCGGAACTGTTACACAGCCGATGCCCCAGGGACTGGAGAAGCAGGCCTCTTAAAGAGGGACCTCTAACTCTGCTTTTAACCGGTAAGAGCGTATTTTTACCGCTGGAAATTTTCTGGATATATTTGTCCAGGTTTTCCCTGAATAAGCGTTCACCATGAAATGGGACGCTAACCAGCCATTCTTTACAGGGAGCTTCAGCAGACCAGTTTTTGAGCCATAGGAGCCTACGCATATGTACTATAGACAGCGTAAGGCGGGAGGCCTGATGGACTGAATCCTCTATGGCGTCAACCGCAAAGCCTAAGGCTCTAGGTAGATCAGCTAGGACAAAGCCTGCTGATATGTCAAGTCCCTCAAGACCTGTTTCAACTGATCCTTCAGTGCTTAGCAGACCCCAATAGCTGCTACTGCTGGTTGTATCACCAAGCAGATTTTCATAAGGACTCCAATCTTTTATCTATTGGGTTCTTGAACATTTGGACATTATCCACTGGACATGTCAGTGATTTATACATACAAGAGATGGCTGCGTCCACTGTAGGGACCTTCCATTTTTTTTTTTTTTTTTTGATGAACTTATCCTCCATGGGATAGACCACCGGAAATCTCTTGGGGGAATAAATATTTTCTCAGGACGTTCCCAATCCTGGTAAATGAGCCCTTTCAGTAAAGGGTGAAGTGGAAAAGAACAAACAGTCTGGGGGCTTCTAGCGACCCCAACGAGGATACAGTAGTTGTTGATGGTTCCGCAAGGTGCATTTTTAAATGCTGATCGGACCATGTTAGTCAGAGACTGAACCCATAATCTTTCAGCTTAAGATGCTGAGAAAAGGTTCCCCCACTGTTGATTCCTCTATAACAGAATCAACCTCATCCTGATCCCCTTCAGGCAGGTCGATCCCTGTATGGGACTGTTGCTCTGCTAACAGGCACTCTGAAGGAGGAGACGGAGATCGGGCGTGCTTTCCCTGACAGGGAGGCAGCGATAAATGTTGACAATCTCTCTCTAATCCTCCCAGAGCTGAGGAAAAAACCTCCTCTGTTACATACACAGGAGCAGGTGAACTGAGGACAGCCACAGTACCAAGTACCCTGCGGGGTCTCTACGGTCACTTACCTCTGAACTTCAGGGGAGACTGGTGCAGCAGGAGTATGCCCAAGATCCTCCGAGCCCGATGAGACCCCCTTCGCTTCCTGGAAGATTCAGTTCCGGAGCTTCTGGACGGCATATTCCTAAGCCTAAAGCTGAGGTATTCCAGCCGTAATACACCACTTTTACTGAGAATAGTCTAGCACAATTGCTGCTATATCACAGTTGGTGTCTACTAATGTGCCTTTCTAGGGGATGCCTGTATCAACCGCTTGCTGTATGCCTTTAAATGTTGCCAGCTCTGTCTCTGTACTTCATAGCCAGCTCACTACAATATTGTGGTTTTTTTAAACTGCTGGGACGCCCGCACATGCGCAGAAGCGCTGCGGCGCGCACAGAGCGTCATCCCCAGGCTCCGCCCCCTTTCCCGGCTCACCTCTATATATAGAGGCACGTGCACGCGCACGCGCGCGGGCACGTGCGCCTTCGGCGCTAATTTCAAATATGGTAACAAGGGACAGGAGCCAGGGCCCCTCTTTGCCGCAGGCCGGGGGATGGACGAGCACTGCAACATGGCAGAGGAAGCAGTTTCCTATAAGAGAACTCACCATCTGCCTGGACTTTGCTCTGCTGAGAAGAAGCTAGTCCACATGACAAGAAAACATTCCACAGCGGCCTCTAGTGGACAAACACAGGTACCGCAGTCTAATATATTAAATATATATAAAAAAATTTTTTTTTTTTTTTTTTTTTTCTTGACCACCATTAAAAATTATTACATTTTTTTAGTAGTTACAGGCATGCACAGAATTTTGCGGGAATACCATTAGGTAACAGACAGAAAGACAAATTAGGCTTGGGGGTCCCCCAATAGAACCAAGTTCCTGGGGGCCCCCACTTACCTGTTCCCCGCCGCAGGACTTTGTTTGGTCCACAAAAGCCCAAACTTCACCTATCACGGCAGGCATTGTAATCAAACCTTCAGGGACTGGGTTCCCAAGGATTCCACTCCCCTGGACCTGTATAGCACCCTGCACAGAAAACATCTTGGTCGTGGGTATGACCAGAGCTCTGGATCCCAGGGTCCAGCTCTCCTAAGAGAAGCATTACAGGCAAAACCTTGCTCTTCTCTGCAAGGCCCGGGTACCGACCGTTTAGCTATGAAGCTTTTTTGGTCGGATCCGGAATAGCTTACTGAGGCCCAAAAGAACCTGTACGCAAGCTCAGTGAAAAACACATGTTTCTTCTTGGCCAACACCTTAGACACTGGCAAAAAACTGAGGTGCTCCCGGATGGGAGGGGCTTATATAGGGGAGGGTACTTCCGGTTTTGGAAGTTGCCAGTGCCAGCACCTGACGGTATCTATATAACCCATTAGTAATGACTATGTCGCTCTGTGTCCCGTGATGTACGAGAAAGAAAAACTCTTTGTTGGAGTTGAAGTTGTGTGGACATTGACTTTCTTTGGGGAAGGAACATAGACTTTTCCCTATACTCTAGGGACGAGAACCAATGGATGGAGGTAACTCGCTGCAGGACCCAAAATTAAAGAACACCGCTAAACCTTCTAGACCAGGAGGATCCGGGCATGTGGCACGGTGTGCCTTTATCCCTGCAAGGTGGAGGTAAGCAGGAGAAAAGGGTCCGTGTGCTACATATATAAAATATAAACATGGCTCTCAAGTAGACCTCTTTAACAAAATTGTAAACAAATGTGCCTGCATGGTCCTCAACTTTGGACACACATCAGAAATCACAGATTGTAATAGGTTCTTTGTGAAGGGGCCTCATTTGAGTACTGACTTGCAGAAGCAGTTTCATCACTGGCAGTGCTGGGAGCACGCCTAGGCTCGCCTTGTTGATGTGGCCCATACATCCCCGGATTTTGTGGGGGTGGCCTGATAGAAGGTATAGGGGATAGAATGGGTTAGGGAATGCAACTGTGTGGTGCATCATATATTGAACCTGCATGTTCAAAGCTAGAAGGATAGGATGAGGTAATATAGGGGTAAGGTTGGCGTTGTGGTTCAGGGTACTGGCCGGACCTGGGGTAGTGAAGTTGAGGTCTTGCTGGTGGCACATATGGCCTTACAAATGTAGTTTCCTCAAGTGGCTGTGAAAAGGAATGCAGCACTTGTTCTACAGTCCTTCGCATTTCATAGTATCGCTCTGGTTTTTACATTTTTAATAAGAGGGACAAAACTGAGCGCCAGTATAGTATCCGGACATAAAAAAGCAATCCATCTTTTCAGACATTATTTTCAACATTTCAAGTAGACGCTCACTTATGTCAGGTTGCGATACAGGTGCTCGCCTACGTGCAACTTTGGCTGGCCGACCAATGTTCTCAGGAGCAGAGGATGGCCCAGGGATAGCCTCTGCCACTGCAGATTCCTCTTCTGTGTTTCCTGGCCACATATTTGAGGCTATTTGTATTTGTGCGATATCATCAGTGCCTTCCTTAAAAACAATATCTTCTGGGGCCTCAGATTGTGCCTCAGAATGGCCCTCTGGTTGGTCCTCTAGAACATCTTGTTTATCCCAACTAGCTTGAGTCCTGTTAAAATAAAAACACTGTAAGTTAACAAGGCCCACCAAACGTTAACAGTTTACCCGATAGATTGATGATATAGCTGAAAACTTACTCCCTCATCTCTATAACTGGTTTCAGAAATTCGAGGTCCCCGGCAAACATATAGGGTACCCTAGCAGTTTCCCCCAAGCCACTTATCACCTCTTTGACGTGGCGATTATATTTTTTGTAGGCATCTCGCATGCTGCGCCACCTTGCCTTTAAGTAGTACACTGAAAAAAAGTGAAAAGAATAATAATGTTATTTCTGTTTTCTTTTAGGTATCTATGTACAGGAAATTCATTTGGAAGCCTGCACTATGAATTTAAGGTGAGAAAATCTACTATATGTGGCATTGTCCTTGAAATGTGTATTGTCATATGGGAAGAACTGAGGAATTTGGTCATGAAGAAGCCAACACAAGAAGATTGGTTGAATATATCCAAGCTATTCTGGGAGCGGTGTAACTTTCCAAACTGTCTGGGAGCCATCAATGGGAAGCACATCCGCATCATCAAGCCATTTGCTAGTGAGAGACAATTTTATAATTATAAAAAAATATTTCTCCCTGGTCTTAATGGCAGTGGCAGATGCAAATTACAATTTTGTTTATATAGATGTCAGTGCTTATGGCAGCAGCTCCGATTCTAGTGTATTTGCCCATTCTTCATTTGGGCGAATGCTAAGGGAGAATAGACTGGACTTGCCAAATGATTCTCCCTTGCCCGGAACAACTGAACCTTCTCTCCCACATGTTTTTGTAGGCGATTAAGCTTTTGCCCTTGGAAAAAACATGCTAAGACCTTTTTTTTTAGTCGATCACTGAACACAGAAAAAAGAGTCTTCAATTAGCGACTAACTAGGGCACGCTGTGTAGTGGAATGTTCTTTTGGTATTCTATGCAATAAGTGGAGATTCATGCATACTGCCATCAACTTGAGTCTGGAACATGCTGTCTCTGCAATTAAAACAGCCTGTGCACTGCACAACTATGTGCGTGAACGTGATGGGTATGTTTTTGAGCATTCCCTGAGCCATAACATGGAGGCGGCACAGTGGAATGTTACTAGGGGCACTAACAATGGAAAAATAATTAGAGATCAATTCCTAACATTCTTTATGTCGCCAGCTGGTGAGGTACCCTGGCAGATGGATTCTATATAATTTTCCATTTCCTTTTTTTGTATCATAAGTAATTTTACGTGCCATTATAAAGTGGAATGTGAGATATTCCTAATAATGTAAATATGTGTAATTTTGCGTTCTATTAAAAGAATAGTGGATGTAAACCCCCCCATACACCCAGTGAAGTGAACAGCCTCAGATGATACACAGAGATTAACCAAAACTCCCTACATTGGTTTTATATGTATATCTGCTGTCTTCACATTTATATACTGTTTAGAAAGTTGAGATCGTGTTAGGAGATTTTCTCTTCCTGGTTAACATAGAGTGAGATGTCTGGGCATACAGCCAAGATAGCTAACATTGCTGATTGGAGGAAAGGCACACACCCCCTCTCATCATAGGCAGAGACTCTCAGAGCTGTTTTGTAATAGGAGCTGCTCTCTGCTAATCTATTTTAGCAACCTCCTTTGACAAAAGATTCTGGCTGCTTTTGTCTAAAAAGTCAAAAAATATGTCAGGAATTCTCAGGCTGATAACAGAGGAACCGTTCAGAAGAGAGCTTTAAGACTAATGCCCCATACATACGATCATTTTTCATGCCATTTTTTAAACCGACGTTTTTCTTGTCGTTTTTTTTCATGTTTCCTCTCAAGCCTGTCTTGCGTACACACGATCATTAAAAAAACCGCTCGAGCAAAGCGCAGTGACGTACAGCACGTACGACGGCACTATAAAGGGGAAGTTCCGTTCCAATGGCGCCACCCTTCATGTTAGTAAAGTTTGTTGAGTGACGATTCACGCTTTTCAGCCTCGTGCTTTTCAGTCCGTTACTGTGTGATGAATGTGCTATCTCCATTACGAACGCTAGTTTTACCAGCGCTCCCGTCTCATACTTGATTCTGAGCATGCGCGTTTTTTTTCACGTCGTTAAAGCATACACACTATCGTTTTTCACGTCGTTAAAAAAAAGACATGAAAAACGACGTGAAAAAATAGAGCATGTTCGAAATTTTTAATCCCCGTTTTTCACGTCGTTAAAAATGCTCTGGAGCATACACACGATCGGTTTTAATGCCCATTTTTAAAAATGGCATTTTTAACGGCATGAAAAACGATCGTGTGTATGGGGCATTAGCTCATTGAAAAGAGATAACAAAATACTGCAGATATATGTGCCCAGCTCAAATTTCATGAATCGGGTTTACATCCACTTTAAGTTAACATTTGTGGTTTATATTATTTTGCATCCCTAAGCTAAGCTTTGTGGCCTTCATAATTGGGCTTAATTCATGTCCTCCTCCGTCGCTGTCTGCAGTGAATGCAGTGAAACAATGTAGATGAACACCCCGTGCTTGGACGAAGTCCTCAGTTATACAATCAAGGTGACAGATCCTCCACCAAAAAGGAATGGATTCTCTTACCAGGTGTGTTGGACCACTGCGTGAACAAATGGTCAAATGAGCAGGTACCCACAATAAGGGTGAAGATGGTGCTTGGATCCTGCAGGATGGCAGACAGGAATCACTCCAGAAATGTGGGACCACTGAGTGGCTTAATGGTCAGAAAAGTAGACATGGGCGCCGTCAAAAAATTTGTTTTGTTTTGTTCCGTATTAAAAAAAAATCGTATTTCGTAATTCGTGTACGAAATTTAATTCAGATTCGTACGAATTTCGTACGAATCGTAAAGTTTCCCGTGCTTAGAACTGTCCCGGCACAAAATGTCATTTTTGACGGAAAAAAAGTCATTTAAAACTCACTCGCGGCTATTAATGAATTGTCGGCTTTTATCAATACATAGAAAAGTCATTGATAAAAAAAAAAAAAAGCGTGGGGGTTCCCCCAAATTCAATTACCAGGCCCTTCAGGTCTGGAATGGATATTAAGGGGAACCCCACCGCAAATAAAAAAAAATGGCTTGCGGTTCCCCCTAAATAATATCCATACCAGGCCCTTCAGATCTGGCATGGATTTTAAGGGGAACTCCACCCCAAATTTAAAAAAAATGGCGTGGAGTACCCCCAAAAATCCATACCAGACCCTTATCCGAGCACGCAACCTGGCAGGCCGCAGGAAAAGAGGGGGGCCGAGAGAGCGGCCCCCCTCCCTCCTGAACCGTACCAGGCCACATGCCCTCAACATGGGGAGGATGTCCCCATGTTGATGGGGACAAGGGCCTCATCCCCACAACCCTTGCCCGGTGGTTGTGGGGGTCTGCGGGCAGGGGGCTTATCGGAATCTGGAAGACCCCTTTAACAAAGGGGACCCCCAGATCCCGGCCCCCCCTATGTGAATTGGTAAGGGGTACATTGTACCCCTACCATTTCACGAAGAAAGTGTAAAAAAATGTAAATAAAAACACACAAACACCTTGGAAAAGTCCTTTATTAAAAAAAACAAAAACATTCCAGCGATGAAATCCAGTGTCCCGCGGCGATCCCAATGTCCAGCGCTGTCCGTCACTGGTTGAGCCTGAGCGGACCTGATGGGGAAATTCCTCCGCAGTGTTTTAAATGTATAGACCCGCCCCTTCTAAAGTTCCCCATCAGGTCCGCTAAGCGGACCAGGTGCGGAACGTGAGAAGGGGCGGGTCTATTCATGTATTACACAGTGAAGGAAGTTCCCCATCAGGTCCGCACAGGCCAATGATGTAGGCGGGGTCTGACATACGAGGGGGCGGACCTGATGGGAACTTCCTTCACTGTGTAATACATGAATAGACCCGCCCCTTCTAAAGTTCCCCATCAGGTTCCCCTATCAGGCTGATAGCGGCCGTTTACCACGTGATCGCTCCGTCAAATGTGATGACGCCGGTTCCTCTCTCCCCTCTCTGTACCGATCGGTACAGTGTGAGAGGAGAGGGGAGGGAGCGGATCATGGCAGCAGCACTGTGGGCTGGATCTGTGACAATTGCAGTCACAGATCCAGCCATCCATCCATCCCTGCTCAGCCATCCCTGTGCAATACCCTGGTGCAATACTCTGCAATACCCTGGTGCAATACCCTGGTGCAATACTCTGCAATACCCTGGTGCAATACTCTGCAATACCCTGGTGCAATACTCTGCAATACCCGGTGCAATACTCTGCAATACCCGGTGCAATACTCTGCAATACCCTGGTGCAATACTCTGCAATACCCTGCGCAATACTCTGCAATACCCTGCGCAATACTCTGCAAAATACCCTGCGCAATACCCTGCGCAATACCCTGCGCAATACTCTGCAAAATACTCTGCAATACCCTGCACAATAGTCTGCAATACCCTGCCAATACTCTGCAATACCCTGCGCAATACTCTGCAATACCCTGCGCAATACTCTGCAATACTCTGCAATACTCTGCAATACCCTGCAATACCCTGCGCAATACTCTGCAATACCCTGCCAATACTCTGCAATACCCTGCGCAATACTCTGCAATCCTCTGCAATACCCTGCACAGTACTCTGCAATACCCTGCGCAATACTCTGCAAAATACTCTGCAATACCCTGCGCAATACTCTGCAATACTCTGCAATACCCTGCACAATACACCCTGCGCAATACTCTGCAATACCCTGCACAATACTCTGCAATACTCTGCAATACCCTGCGCAATACTCTGCAATACTCTGCAATACCCTGCGCAATACTCTGCAATACCCTGCGCAATACCCCGTGCAATACCCCGTGCAATACCCCGCAATACCCTGCCATACTCTGCAATACCCTGCCATACTCCGCAATAGTTTTTTTTTTTAATTATTATTTCAGGCTTCCCAGCCTAGAGGTGAGATGTGGGGTATTATTGACCCCATATCTCACTGTAAAGAGGACCTGTCATGCCATATTCCTATTACAAGGGATGTTTACGTTCCTTGTAATAGGTATAAAAGTGATCAAAAAAAATTTGGGGGCGGAAAAACATGTCAAACTAAAATAAATAAAGTAAAATGAACAATAAAAAAATATATATTTTTTTAAAGCGCCCCTGTCCCCGTGAGCTCGCATATAGAAGCGAACGCATGCATAAGTCCCGCCCACATATGAAAACGGTTTTCAAACCACACATGTGGGGTATCTCTGTGAACGTTAGAGCGAGAGAAATAATTTTGGCCCTAGACCTCCTCTGTAACTCAAAACATGTAACCAGTAAAAATATTTAAAGCGTCGCCTATGGGGATTTTTAAGTAGCGAAGTTTGGCGCTATTCCACGAGCGTGTGCAATTTTTAAGGGTGACATGTTAGGTATCTATTTACTCGGCTTAACTTCATCTTTCACATTATGCAAAAACATTGGGCTAACTTTACAGTTTTTGTTTTTTTCTAAGCACAAAACATATTTTTTCCGTAAAAAACGCGTTAAAAAAATTGCTGCGCAAATACCGTGCGAGATAAAAAGTTGCAACGACCACCATTATATTCTCTAAGGTCTTTGCTAAAAAAACATATATAATATTTTGGGGTTCTATGTAATTTTCTAGCAAACAAATGATGATTTTTACATGTAGGAGAGAAATGTCAGAATTGGCCTGGGTGCTCCAGAACGCCTGAAGGTGCTCCCTGCATGTTGGGCCTCTGTATGTGGCCACGCTGTGTAAAAGTCTCACACATGTGGTATCGCCATACCCGGGAGTAATAGCAGAATGTGTTTTGGGGTGTAATTTGTGCTATGCATATGCTGTGTGTGAGAAATAAGCTGCTAATATGACAATTTTGTGAAAAAAAAAGAGAAAAAAAAAATCTTGTTTTTGCAAAGAATTGTGGGGAAAAATGACAACTTCAAAAAACTCACAATGCCTCTTTCTAAATACCTGGGAATGTCTTCTTTCCAAAAAGGGGTCATTTGGGGGGTATTTGTATTTTTCTGGCATGCTAGGGTCTCAAGAAATGAGATAGGCCGTCAGTACTTCAGGTGTGATCAATTTTCAGATATTGGCACCATAGTTTGTGGACTCTATAACTTTCACAAAGACCAAATAATATGCACCAATTTGTACTTATTTTTACCAAAGATATGTAGCAGTATAAATTTTGGCCCAAATTTATGAAGAAAAAATTGTAATTTGCTAAATTTTATAACAGAAACGAAAAAAAAAATTTTATTTTACAGAATTTTCAGTCTTTTTTCTCTTATAGCACAAAAAATTAAAAACCCAACGGTGATTAAATACCACCAAAAGAAAGCTCTATTTGTGTGAAAAAAAGGACAAAAAATTCATATGGGTACAGTGTTGTATGACTGAGCAATTGTCATTCAAAGTGTGAGAGCACCGAAAGCTGAAAATTGGTCTGGTTATTAAGGGGGTTTAAGTGCCCAGTGGTCAAGTGGTTAATAGCCGCGAGTGAGTTTTAAATTACTTTTTTTCCGTCAAAAATGACATTTTGTGCAGGGACAGTTCTAAGCACGGGAAACATGCGCGACTTTACATGCATATCATACACACCCCCCAGGTCCGAAATTTAAAGGAATTTTTCACTTTTGGATCCGAAATTCGTAAAAAAAAAATCTTATTCTGTACAGAATTCGTATGCATAAAAATTTGTATTTCGGATTCGTACGAATGTACGAATTTCCGGAAATTCGTACGAATTTTAGATTCGTATGAAACTAATCACACATGTCTACAGAAAAGGCAGATATCCTCAGTTGAAGTGAAGATGATACTTCAGTCAAGCAAGTTGACAGAACCACTCATGCAGATAGGAGGGGATAAAAAGGAGGAAACTGTCTCAGTGTAGATGGTACAGATCGTATTTTATTCCAAAAAAGGTTATAAAATGCAGCACGAAAGCCGTGGTAGGCACAGTTGCCTTACAGACACAAACAGCAGCGTGAACAGTGTAAAACAGCGGTATAAACACAGCGGGTGAATTCGAATGGATCGCGGGTGACGACCATGAACTGTAACTCCTCCCCCGTACGTACATTACGTCCAGAATGGACTTCGTCAGCGGTGGGGTCTCCCACCGCTGACGAAGTCCATTCTGGACGTAACCTATATATAATATAAATTATAAATCCATATTTGTATTGTATTTGTATGACATCTCCATTCCCAGTTGATGCTTTTTACAAGGAAACGCGTCGGTTAGGAGAGAAGTCTGAGACGTTACTATGCACCAACAGTTTTTTTGATATAGCTGCAGTTGAGTGCTTTTTTATATATATATATTTTTTTTCCTTTTTATGTGCCGTTTGGCATTTCTTTAGTGCTTGGAATACCTTTTTGTGTGTTTTTTTTAATAAATACCAAGATTTTACTGCACATGAGTTTTTCCTCTTTCATTTTTCCAAATGAACTTTCGGGCTGGCAAACTGTGAATTGTCTTCATTGAGTCTTGGCTGAAAAATTCTAAAGAAGATAGACAGCGGCATGGCGGATTATGATTTCTGAGTCCACAAGTCCTAAACACAATCCAGGCATTCGGGGAGAGACACAAACAGGTGTGTGAGCAGACAAGCAGGTGTGTGTACCGACCGAGGAAGGAGCAGCTGATCCCTTTGAGTATACCATGCGAGTTAGACTCCCGTTACAGGAGTCCATCTTTTTCGATAAGAGGCCATCTGGCTGCATTTACTCCCCGATTATGACTGTCACATCTGACCGATATATGCCAAGAATACCTGATACCATTGAAACTTTTTAGGAAGATCCTTCAAGCTGTGTGTTTCCTTCATTGGGACTTTATTGAGCTGCATTCATGCAGTTGTATCTGACCTAGTTTTTGATTCAGTGTTTCTTTGTTGACACATTTTTCACAGTGAGGAGCCACACTTTGATCACTTAATATTTTTTGACAACACTAGCTGTACATACTGTTTATTAAGTGTGTTATATCCTTTTTTTCAATAGGTGTGTTACATATCACATTTCACATCACAGGTTATTTTTTATATTCATTTTTTGAACACTTTTGTGTTATAGCAATTCATTTCATTTTTTGGTCACTTTTTTTGACATTTCTCATGATCACTTTTTTCATTCACTTTTAGGGACACTTATTTAATTTTCAAAGTCACATGTATTAATTTTTTCCAACTTTTTTTGTTTATAATAAATATTTGTATAGAGGCCTACTCTAGTCTTTAATACTTGGAGGTAAAGCATAATCTTCCGGAATCTTGCAGCTTCCCATTCAATTCTTATATATTCTTGCTCTTAACCACTTCAGCCCCGGACCATTTTGGCTGGTTAAAGATCAGGACACTTTTTTGCGATTTGGCACTGCGTCGCTTTAACTAACAATTGCCCGGTCGTGCGACGTGGCTCCCAAAACAAAATTTACATCCTTTTTTTCACACAAATAGAGGTTTCTTTTGGTGGTATTTGATCACCTCTGCGGTTTTTATTTTTTGCGCTATAAACAAAAATAGAGCGACAATTTTGAAAAAAATTCTATATTTTTTACTTTTTGCTATAATAAATATCCCCCAAAAATATATAAAAAACATATTTTTTCCTCAGTTTAGGCCGATACGTATTCTTCTACATATTTTTGGTAAAAAAAAAATCGCAATAAGCGTTTATTGATTGGTTTGCGCAAAAGTTATAGCTTCTACAAAATAGGGGACTTTTTTATGGCATTTTTATTAATAGTTTTTTTTTACTAGTTATGGCGGCGATCAGCGATTTTTATCGTGACTGCAACATTATGGCGGACACATCGGAAACTTTTGACACCATTTTGGGACCATTGTCATTTTTACAGCGATCAGTGCTATAAAAATGCACTGATTACTGTGAAAATGACACTGACAGTGAAGGGGTTAACCTGTAGGGGGCGCTGAAGGGGTTAAGTGTGACCTAATGAGTGATTCTTACTATGTGGGGGCGTGGCTTGGCGTGTGACGTCACTGATCGTCGTTCCCTATGACAGGGAACAGACGATCAGTGACACTCTCACTATGAAGAACGGGGAAAGGTTTGTTTACACTTACCTCTCCCCGTTCTTCAGCTCTGTGACCCGATCGCGGGACACCGGCAGCGATCGGGTCCGCGGGTCCCACGGTCACGGAGCTCGCGACAGGGTCGTGAGCGCACCCCCGGCGTATCGCGTGCGACCCCACGGCAGCAAATTAAAGGGGACGTATATATACGGCCTTTTGCCTGTCCGTGCCATTCTGTCGACGTGTATCTGCGCGTGGCAGTCGGCAAGTGGTTAAAGTCTATCAGTCTGTCCAATCTAGTCTGTCTAGTCTGTGGGGGCCTCTCCATACAATTTCAGTTCTACTTGGGTTCTGCTCCTTTTTGACCATTTGTCTGTGAGAGTATCTGCCGCCAATCTGGTACAGGGAAAGGTTCTGTCTCCAAAAAAGTAAATAGTCCCGGAAGATCTGTCTGTGATCTAAGCGTGAAGGATGATGCATTTTTTCGTATTGTAACCACAAAGGGGAATCTCCAGCGATATGTACAGCCAGACTGTCTTATCTGCTCTAACACTGGACGAGGTAGTGCTCTACAATGTAGAGTAGCTTTTGGCAAATTAGGTAATATTTTAACCCGTATGTCATCTAGCTCTATTATGCCTATCTCCCATGCTTTTCTAAGTATAGTCTCCTTCTGCGCAAAATAATGAAGGCGGCAGATCACATCTCGTGGGTAATTGGGGTCTGTGGATTTAGGGCCCAGCGCTCTATGGACCCTATCGAGTTCCATGTTAACTGGAGCCGCATCACCCAATAGCACATGGAAAATGCCCCTTACCTTATCTCTGAGGCTCCGTTGATCCACATTTTCTGAGAGGCCACGGAGTCGCACATTATTTCTGCGACTCTGATCTTCCAAACCTTCCAATTGTAACTGAAATACCTTTGCTGTTTCTATTTGGGAGATTTTGTCCTTCTCCAATGCGGTTACTCGTTGTTCTAAAGCTTGGGTTGCACTTTCATCTGCTCCCAGACATTCTGAAATTGTCTGTATCTCTCCATGTATAACCTGCAGTTCCTTGCGATGGGCATCCTCCACTCTACAGATCAGAGCCTCTATGTCTGCTCTTGTGGGGAGTGCTTGTATTAATAATTTTATATCCTCTTCCTTCTTCTGAGATAATACCAGGTCCTCTTGCTGAAGAGAAAGCCGTCTCTCTAATGTCAATATCTGCTGTGTTTCTGCAGTCGTGGTGTTCACTCCTGTTTTAATAGTTTGGGGAATCTGTGCTGATTGTACTGTCTGTATGGCCTTTTCTTCAGTTGCCTGACCACGTATGTCTGTCATCTTAGTCCCGGAGCCACGTCTATTTACCGCTGTGAAGTAATGATCAATATCAACCTGTGCTTCCCCTATTTTGGCTGTTTTGGCTGCTCTACGTTAGTTTTTTTGTCTCCCTCTGCTTTTGTGTTTGCATACCGCTGTGGTATAGAAGGAACAGGTGGGAACAAAAAGAGGCGTGGTTTGAGCATGGCCGTGTGAGGACGCGTGTTGTGTGAGCTCCCGAGTCCACGCTAACCAGCTCCGTACGAGACGAGAGAACGGAGAGGAGAGCCCGAGAATCAGAGAACCCGAGAGCCGGGGGAGAGCCGGAGAAAGGAGGACGATCATCGATGCTTACCAGTCCAGTGAACTAGCCTAGCAGCAGCCTAGCAGCAGCAAGGCATGCAAGCGGGGAGACAGCGGTAGACGAATACCTCCCATAAAGCGGCAGCTGCAGCGAAGGCAGGGAGGACAGGGAAGCTCTCTAAGGAAGGAGGTGGTGCATTGCAGCCGGAGATACGGCAATTTTATCAAGCGGTGCGGGGAATAGATCCAGAGATAGAGAGTGCTGCTACCTCCGTGCCATACAATATAGGAGAGAAACTCCCCATAGCAGTACAGTTGCAGACACAGAGAGAGGTGAGGAGAAGCCTGGAAGCACTTCAAGCAACCCCACAGAGCCCTCTCGTACATACAGTGGTAGCGGGAAGACTGCTCCAGCAGTGTGAGGATATGGAGCCTATAAATTTAAAAATAGAAGAGCTAAGAATGCTTATACAGGCTCACCCCTCTAGAGCTGATATTGAAGCACTTATGGCAAAAGTAGAGAAAACACATAAAAAAGATCTGCAACAGGTGCGTACAGAGGTACAAGTTCTAGCTGAACGGGTTACAGATGAAGAGGTAGCTACACAGGCTTTGGAGCAAAGAGTGTCTGGTCTAGAGAAAGATAGACCGATCTACAATGAACAAACGGTGGCACTCCAGCTACGGATCGAAGACCTCGAGGACCGAAGTCGACAAAACAATGTGCGCCTCCGGGGTGTCCCGGAAACTACGGAACAAGAAAACCTGCAGGATACGGTAAAAACTATATTTCAATTTTTTTTAGAAGATGTTACCCCTTTGAACTTTGAGCTTGATAGAGTTCATAGAGCCCTAGGACCTAAATCCAAAGACTCAAATCGCCCGCGGGACGTAATATGCCGCTTACATTACTTTAGGCATAGAGAAGTCATACTAAAGAAAGCATGGGAAGTAGGAGGGATAGACTTTCAGGGGGTACAGATAAAAATCTTGCCTGATCTCTCGAGGGCCACATTGCAACGTAGAGCATTGCTACGCCCGGTGCTAGAACGGATACGAGACTGTGGCGGCACATATCATTGGAGATTCCCGATTTCCGTTTTAGTACGAAAAGGGGGTACATCATTTTGGCTCCGGTCTAAAATAGACCTACCAGATCTTTTTCAGTTCTTAGGTAGTGAACCATTCCCGATTCAAGACTGGCTACAGGTATTAACGAGGAGATAATAAGGAGAAAAAAGGACAAAAAATATACGAGAACTTGGACTGCACAGTATAATTAAAAACAGGAAGAGAAGAGTGAACTATAATATGAGTTTCCTTTTTCTTCCCCCCCTTTCCTACAGGGGGGAGAGGCACTATTTCTGGGTGGGCTTGGGTTTGGGGTTTTCTTTTTTGTGTGTTTTTTTTTTTGATTTTTGGGCTTGGGGTCCCCTTATTTTTTTTTTTTTTTTGGGGGGGTGGGGGATTCTTGACGAATTGACGAATTGATAAGTAAATGGGTTGTGTGAGGGGGAGGGGGGGTGGTGGGAAGAGGTGATAAAGGTAATGTTGTTTGGGGGAGGGGGGTGAGGGAAGAGGCAATAAATGTAATTTTTTGGGGTCCTACACCCTCTATTAATTTGGATATTCAGAAATGAATAATGAACGAATAATGAAATGGCAATATGATATGAATATGATATGAAATGGAAAAATATTGCATTAAATAGGGTAACAAATGTTAAAGAGGGGGAGGGAGGAGGGGGGGAGGGAGGGGGAGGATAGATGGAAGATATATATGATTATAGGTGTATGTCTATACTGGTGAGGGGAGGGGGAGGACTATGAGAAGGTTGGTCAAGAGGATAGGAAAGACGGTTTATCTTGTGATGTTGACCCCCCCCCCCCCCATCTACCCCTGATTGCTCCCTTTTTTCCTTTTTCCTTTTTTTTTTCCTCTTCCCCTTATTTTTTTTTTTTTTTTTTTATTAGAGTGACCACTCACAAAAAGGAGATATCACGTATTAAGCAAGCTGACGGGCTTAAATTGCTTTCAATAAAATAATGGATATAGGAGAGGGGCTTTTTTTTTTTCCCGGGCCCCCCCCCCTTTTTTTTTTTTTTGAATTTAAAGTTTGGACTTGGAAATATAAGACGGATCCCCCTCGATTTCGTCTCTCCTCTCCCAACCAGATAGGGATATTAGTAGAGGTGGATACTGGAGAAATAAAATTACACATACAGGTCCTTCTCAAAAAATTAGCATATTGTGATAAAGTTCATTATTTTCTGTAATGTACTGATAAACATTAGACTTTCATATATTTTAGATTCATTACACACAACTGAAGTAGTTCAAGGCTTTTCTTGTTTTAATATTGATGATTTTGGCATACAGCTCATGACAACCCAAAAATCCTATCTCAAAAAATTAGCATATTTCATCCGACCAATAAAAGAAAAGTGTTTTTAATACAAAAAAAGTCAACCTTCAAATAATTATGTTCAGTTATGCACTCAATACTTGGTCGGGAATCCTTTTGCAGAAATGACTGCTTCAATGCGGCGTGGCATGGAGGCAACCAGCCTGTGGCACTGCTGAGGTGTTATGGAGGCCCAGGATGCTTCGATAGCGGCCTTAAGCTCATCCAGAGTGTTGGGTCTTGCGTCTCTCAACTTTCTCTTCCCAATATCCCACAGATTCTCTATGGGGTTCAGGTCAGGAGAGTTGGCAGGCCAATTGAGCACAGTAATACCATGGTCAGTAAACCATTTACCAGTGGTTTTGGCACTGTGAGCAGGTGCCAGGTCGTGCTGAAAAATGAAATCTTCATCTCCATAAAGCTTTTCAGCAGATGGAAGCATGAAGTGCTCCAAAATCTCCTGATAGCTAGCTGCATTGACCCTGCCCTTGATAAAACACCACTGAGCAACAGTCCAGTGCTGCTTCTCTGTAGCCCAGGTCAGGCGCTTCTGCCGCTGTTTCTGGTTCAAAAGTGGCTTGACCTGGGGAATGCGGCACCTGTAGCCCATTTCCTGCACACGCCTGTTCACAGTGGCTCTGGATGTTTCTACTCCAGACTCAGTCCACTGCTTCCGCAGGTCCTCCAAGGTCTGGAATCGGTCCTTCTTCACAATCTTCTTCAGGGTCCGGTCACCTCTTCTCGTTGTGCAGCGTTTTCTGCCACACTTTTTCCTTCCCACAGACTTCCCACTGAGGTGCCTTGATGCAGCACTCTGGGAACAGCCTATTCGTTCAGAAATTTCTTTCCGTGTCTTACCCTCTTGCTTGAGGGTGTCAATGATGGCCTTCTGGACAGCAGTTAGGTCGGCAGTCTTACCCATGATTGCGGTTTTGAGTAATGAACCAGGCTGGGAGTTTTTAAAAGCCTCAGGAATCTTTTGCAGGTGTTTAGAGTTAATTAGTTGATTCAGATGATTAGGTTAATAGCTCGTTTAGAGAACCTTTTCATGATATGCTAATTTTTTGAGATAGGATTTTTGGGTTGTCATGAGCTGTATGCCAAAATCATCAATATTAAAACAAGAAAAGCCTTGAACTACTTCAGTTGTGTGTAATGAATCTAAAATATATGAAAGTCTAATGTTTATCAGTACATTACAGAAAATAATGAACTTTATCACAATATGCTAATTTTTTGAGAAGGACCTGTATACACGTAGATAGTCACAATCACAGAAAAAGGAAGAGGGGAGGAAGAGGGGGGAAAGGAAAGGGAAGGAAGGGAATTATTTTCCTCCCCTTGGTTTTGGTTTTGGGGAAAGAGAGGGAAGGGAGGGGGTTATGAGGGTATGGAAATATGGAAATAAAGAGGGGACCACAGAGGTTTAGGGGACACCCAATATAAAGGAAAGACACACAGGGGAGAGTACAGATATAAAACATAATAAAACACACTAGGGACTGAGTAAGGACTAATATAGTCCAACACACTTATACACTAAACACATTAGATGGATATTGGGATATAGGGATTGGAGAGAAGGAGGGGAGGAGAGAGGAGATATGAGGGGGTAGGGACAGAGAAATGGGTTAAAGATTAGTTAAACACTAAATATTAGTAATTGACAACAATTGGAGCAATTGGAGTAACATAAAGATCTAGGGGGATGGGGGGGGGAGTGGGGGGGGGAGAGGGAGAGAAGGGGGGAACAGGAGGGAGGGGGAGAGGGGGAGACCCCCCCTTCCCCTTTTGTTTCTTTTATTTTTGTTTCTTTTTTGTTTGTTGATTCTATTAAATAATATTGAGTATCTTCTCTATATGAAAGGATCTCAGCGGGATCCAAAGGGACTTCTCGGTCTAGAAAGGGGGGAGGGAATTAAGGGAAAAAGGAAGGAATATAAAGATTTAAGTCTAGATATAAACCATTTTTTTTCCTGAGTTTTTCCCTGCCCCCCCCCCCCCTCTTATTTTAAGGAGGAGCTGGGGGTGAACTCGGGGGCCACTTTCTGTTTTTTGATTTCTGTTTTCTTTCCTTTTTTTTCTCTCTTTTCTTTTGCTGATGTCCCTGGTCATGCCTAACCACTCCCCTAAATAGGTCAGCACTCTTAGGGTAGATAGAGTGCATAAAGCAAATTGCTTTGATACCACTGGAAGCTACTACAGGGGTATATAGATAAATTTGGGTAGTGAAGTCCATTTTGATTTGTTTTTTCTGTTGTTTTTTTTTTGTTGTTTTTTTTTTTGGGGGGTTTATTGGTGTCCTTGTTAAATATGACGACAGGTGGTATAGTAGTGATGTCCCTGAATGCTAAGGGTCTTAATATACCCGAGAAACGACATATGCTGCTACAGGACTTAAAACGCTCTGGTACTGACATAGCTTTCATTCAAGAGACACATTTTAAGATAGACAGATCCCAATATCTGCAAAATAGATTTTTTCCATGGACTTACCATTCTATTAATCCGACAGCTAAATCAAAAGGTGTTTCAATATTAATTTCCAGCAAAATCCCATGGCAATATCAAAGCTCGGAGATAGACCCTATGGGCCGATACCTTTACATTAAGGGACTCCTGGGGAACAGACAGATGACATTAGCAACAATTTATGCTCCCAATGAAAATCAGGCATCTTTCCTGGATGAGGTATTGAGGAAACTCTTGAGCCCCGTACACACGACTGGTTTGACTGATGAAAACCGTCCGATGGATGGTTTTCATCAGACCAACCGATCGTGTATGGTACCCATCGGTCTTTTTTCCATCGGTTGGAAAAAATAGAACTTGTTTTAAATTTTTCCGATGGATAAAAAACCGATGGGAATTTCCGATCGTCTATGGGCAAGTCCATCGGTTAAAATACCCACGCATGCTCCGACTGAATTAGGAGACGGGAGCGCTCGTTCTGGTAAAACTAGCGTTCCTAATGGAGAGAGCACATTCGTCATTCTGCAAGTTATTGCTTCGTTTAATGCAGCGCATGTTTTGTTGCTTTAGAACGGTCTTTAAAATGTAATTTCGGCAGCAGATCTTTCTCAGGAGTTCGGAGAAACGTATGTCTTTCTTCTTTCTTGTGATCTTAGGAATAATTAGTTTAATTCTTCAAGGCCGACCTCACAAATTACACCTTTTTTTTGTTTTTTGTCTTAAAATTTGTGGTGCATTTTTTGGTGTGTCAATTTCTCCGAACAACATATTTTTTTTATTTTTTACGCATGGAGGTTGGTGTCCCTTGTTATTAATTGCACATTGTATTTATGAAATCTTATTGCTACTTCAAAAAAAAACACATCAGGCATGTATGTTGGCTGAAATCAAATGTCCCTTTATTTCGGAAAAAAAACAAACAAAAACCGAAGGGCAACTATTCAGAAATTAGCAGAGAATATGAAGTCATTAGATCCCAAATGCAGACCTGACTATGATCAATAATAAAATCAACAACAGCATGAAATCAGGAGCAGCAGCCAAAGACATACATCATCCCAAGCTGTGGTACTCCATCAACCTTCAATTTCTGGATGAGCAGCTCGAGGCCAGGGAATCACCTCCTGCTCTTCCCTGTAGCCTTCCTTCCACGCCTCTCTGCAGCATTCTCTCCACGGCCCCGTCCACGCACCCTTGCAGGCTGGGCCACTGTGGGTGGTGATGTGGCAGGAGGGGGAGGAGAAGGAGGAGAGGGATTGGCCTGCTGCGAGATATGGGTGGCCTCAGTCAGCAGCCCCCTCGCCCCCATGTGTACGGCCATATATATGAGGTGCTCACAAAGGGCCCGTTGTGCCGCCTCCATTCTGAGCAATTTATCCGCAAGATAGGTGCTAAATCCCTCTGTGGGGTTGAGGGGGGCCCTCATAATGGCAGCAGCCTCCTGAATCATCTTTAGTGACTCCTCCTCCACTTGTGTCATCCGCCGTTGTTTTGGCGGTCTGACGTGGAGGGGAGCCACTTGGGAGACGGTGCTGCCACTAGGCCTGGGGACCTGCTGAGTCCCACTTGGCCCTGCCTCCTCCTGCCTGCCACTCACCTCTGCCTCCTCCTGCCTGCCACACTCCTGACCCTCTTCCTCCTGGCTTGCCTCATCCTGTTTTTAAAATAAAATGAAAAAATTGGATTATTTGGGGAATCTATCACACACAATTTTGATCTCATTACTGTTTTTTTTTTTTGGGGGGAGAATGATATCATTTATGGCTAATCCAAACAGTTCCACAAAATATTACTTAGTGGACAATAATTACGATCAAAAATACTATACCTGGCTGAAGATGCGAAGATCTGGCTCTTCTAGCTCGGGAGGCTCCTCCTCCGCCTCTGCAGGGGTGGAGGGAAGGGTGGAAGGAACGCTGGAGGGAAGGGTGGAAGGAAGGGTTGAGGGAAGGCTGGAAATAGATTCCCTGGCCTCGATCTGGTCATCCAGAAATTGAAGATGTCTGTAGTACCACAGCTTGGGCTTTACTACATCGTCGGCTGCTGCTCCTGATCTCTTTGACTGGCGCACTTTCTTGTATTTTTTTTTATACGAATTACGCAGGTTGTTGATTTTATTATTGATCATAGTGTAGTCTGCATCTGGGATCCATGGCTTCATATCCTCTGCTAATTTGGTAATAGTTGCCCGACGTACATCACTTTTGTGGTACGCAGGGTGTTTCAGTTCCCACAGGTTGCGCTGTTCCTTATATTTTTCTATAAAAATCAGCATCACCTCCGGCTCTCGTAGTTTATGCATCTTTTTGGATCATCAAGTAAAAAAAAAAGTAAAAAAAAGAAAAGGATCAGAATTGATTCTCCTCAACTTATCACAATATTGCCCTTTACAATCATGAACCATTATAGGCCACTGCAGGCCCGAGTTCCCTTCTTACCTTAGTTCACTTCGTTGGTTCACTTCCGGTCGTCCTTACTCCGCGCATCCCTAATAACTTCTTTCCCCTTTTCATACCCTGCGCATGCGTGTAACTCCGCCCTCGTCGCCCGCCCATGACGGACTTTTTCAGCATTTCCCCACCCCTTAACGATCGGCGCACAGTGTGAGATGGCGACATGTCACAGACACAGGTGGCTTCTTTATTAGAAATTACCGACGAGGAAAGCCCGGAGGCGGAAACGTCCCGATCCAGTAAAAAAAGATACAAGGCGACTAATATGTCTTTTTCTGAGATGGCGGAGATGGTGGACATTCTGCGGAGGAAGGATTACGACGGCAAGCATGGCCCATACGACACCCCTAATCTCCGGAAGTCACAAATTATGGACAAAGTGGCGAAGACTCTCTATAAAAAATATGGGGTCAGGAGATCCAAGGAACAACTCCGTAAAAGGTGGTCAGACCTGATGCTCAGGGAGCCGGAGCAGTATAGGAAGCTTATAAAAAGCATTGAAAAAAGTAAGTTTATTTTACTGTGTTCTTTCACATTGTAATATGTATTCTTCCATGTTTTGCACCATGTGCTTGGCTTGACTGGTTTCACATTTTAAAATCTCAACTTTTATGCTAAGTGGAGAGTCCACTTATTTGCTAAATGTGTTGAAAAAATAATTGCTGCTCTTCCCCCAAACATGTTTGGCACATATCCACGTAAACTACATGTGGGCATGCCTCATTTTACTTCAACAATGTTTATCTACACATTGTTGGCTAGATGATGTGTTGTAAGGAAATTTAGAATGTGAATGAAAGAATAAACTGTATTCTGGGTAAAGGAGATGACACTCCAGCAGTTGTGTACTCTTTTTTGTTCTTCATCAAGATATTATACTCTGGGCCACATGACCAAATTTCTTAACGGTGTCACACACAGGTGGTCCAGTGGATACCTTGGTGGTTATCCAAGTGTATTTGTGAGTGTCCTCCAAAATAACATGTTGCTTTGTTGAGTTTGCAAGATCTCATATGTTCATCTTGAAACTCAGGGCCAAATATCAATTGGACCCCACTTTAAAACATTGAGAATCCATTTTCAGGCCTAAAAAGTTTGTGTGCTAAAGGATACATTTTTTTTGGCTATTCCCATAGGGGAGAGGAGAGTGGGAGGACACCATGCTCATGAGACGAGGAACCCAACACCACAAACTCCCCGAAGATCCCAAAGCAGACAAAGTTCAGCAGGTTCAGGAAGCGGAGGGGGAGAAAGTGGAGGTGGAGGAAGTGGAGGTGGAGGAAGGAGAGGTGGAGCTTATCAGCACAACAGGTCAGTGTCTGTCACCACAACTTCAAGGGAAATACAGATGTAGGCCTGCATAGTTTTAAAATATTTGTTTCTTTTTAGGGACTGAACGTGGGGGTGTGTCAGGAAGTCCAAATCCTCCATTCTCGAGTGCCAGTGCCAAAATAATCATTCAGGAAATCATGGAATGCAGTAGCGAAATGGACATTATGAGAAAGAGAATGATTTGTGATTGAGCAAAAATATAAAAACATGATAGATATTTTGGGGAGAATAGTGTGACCCCCCCCCTTTTGTGTGTTTTGTTGTGTCGGAATTTTTCTATGGGATTTCCACCAGCCCAAATGTGAGGATGCACACACTGAAGACTCAACATGTGCTATCTGCCGTCACAGGATATCTATGTCCCTGTTTTGGTGGTGCAACCTCTTCCTCCCTCCTCAAGTAGGGGAGAGGAAGGGTTTTCACCCCCAAAGCACGTCCATTGATCCCCCATGATGGCAGATAGCACATGTTTACCCTAGCCATGGGATCATGTTGAAGATACCCATTTGAGCCCCAAAAAGAAAGTGTGGTTCTTCACATTTGGGATGGATCAGGGGTAACATCACCCCATCTCCTGTTTGTATTTTTCACTGTGTTATTTTATTACTTTTTCAGAAAAAAAAATGTGGCTTTTGACCCATACATGTTTCTGCTAAAAAAGCCGCACAAAAATCCCCAAAAAAATATTTCGAAAAAAAAACAAAACTGTGTTGCAATCAATAAAAACATTTGGGAAGTCGAAAAAAGGTGTGCCTTGTTCTTTCTATGCTCAATAGCAGTTCTGAAGATGCAAAATGAGTGTTTTTACCTCTGAGATTGGAGGCTATTTACTAAGGAGAAATACACTTGGCACTACTAGAACCTGGGAGACACATAAACCACAAATAAAAGAATGACAACACAAGTTTGTAGTAAATCAAATATTTTTGTTTATTTAAAAAAGGTAAAATCAAAGGTCAGATGTGGTCTGGCATTGCGATGGCCCCCCTACCCGTGAAGTACTCTACGTATTTCTGACGTACTTCACGGGCACTTTGGGGGGCCAAGCCAGTACGGGCAGTGCTGAGGCCGGTCAGATTTATCAGTTCAGAGGGACCGGCCTCAGACCCAACTGATGACACATAATTTGTGGAGAATTTCCGTAAAAAATTGTGCAACAAGCAGCAGCAGTACACAATGTTGTTGGGTTTATAATCCATCAAATTTATAGCTGTCTGGAACAGGCGTAACCGGCTGGCCATTATCCCAAAGGCATTCTCCACAACTCTCCGGGCTCTGGCTAGCCAGTAATTAAAAACCCTCCTCTCCGGGGTGAGGGTGCATTGGGGAAACGGCCGCATGAGGTGTGGTCCTAGTCCAAAAGCTTCATCCGCAATGAAAACGATTGGTAGCCCTTCCACGTTCTCTGCATCTGGAGGCAGTGCAAGACCCCCAGCCTGCAGACGGTGAGCGAACTCCATCTCAGCGAATACTCCGCCATCGGACATCCGGCCGTTCTTCCCCACGTCCACATACAGGAACTCGTACCGTGCCGACACCACTGCCATTAACACTATGCTATTAAAACCTTTATAGTTAAAATAGTATGACCCCGAACGGGGTGGCGGCACTATGTGGACGTGCTTCCCATCAATTGCCCCTCCGCAGTTGGGGAAATCCCACCGCTGGGCAAATTGGGAGGCCACAGTCAGCCATTCCTGTGGTGTGCTAGGGAACTGTGGAGTCAAACAAAAAGAAGACATTAGTACGGTTTATGTTTACAGTGCAAGCAGATTACACGCAAAAACATTGTTGACCAACATCATTCTAACATTATTATTTAGGGGAGTATTTCCTACCAATAAACAAAGGCCCACTTAGCAGATGTCTCACCCCCGCTGAGTGGACATTCTAAAATAATCTAAGGGGGGGGGCCTAAGGTGATTGTGGGGATCCAAAAAAAGGCTCTACCACTCTGCTGAGCTTGATTGAGAACTAAAAAATTATTTACATCTTTAGGGGGGGGGGGAGGGAGGGTTGTCAAACTACGCGGGCAATGACCCCAAAAGAAGGAAAAGGAAAATAGAAGGCTAGCTGGGTTTGCGCCCACGATAGCATGCTGGAGAGGTTAGTGAAGGGAAATAGGCATGTAGGGCCCAAAAAAGGCCTTTACAGGTAAAAAAATGCATGGGGAAAATGGGGACATTACCAGGATATTACAAACAGGCAAATTTGGGTTAGGAGGGAAAAAATAAGAAGATTCTAAAACAATCAAAACATATAATGTGAGGTTAAAGGAGCAAAATTACCTTCATATAGTCCTTCTGCAGGACCTGAATGATGGCCGAACACGTCTCAGGGATAATGATCCCGAGAGCCTGGGGGGAGATGCCTGTTGAGAACTTGAGGTCCTGCAAGCTTCTCCCAGTCGCCAGGTATCTCAACGTGGCAATAAGCCTCTGCTCGGCAGTGATGGCCTGGCGCATCACAGTGTCCTGCCTCGTTATATAGGGGGACAGCAAATCCAACAGACGGTGAAAAACGGGGTCCGTCATCCTAAAATAATTCCTGAAATCATCAGGATTATTCTCATGGATTTCCCGCAGCAGAGGCATATGAGAGAATTGGTCCCGCTGGAGCAACCAATTCTTAGTCCATGAACTCCTCCTCACCCTGTTCACAGACTGAACTCGGGTTACAGTGTTAACTGCAACACCAAGCCCAAAGCCAGCACGAGCTCGAGAACGAGAACGCACTTCAAACATGGTTTTAAACCGATCGGCTGGTCAGAACGCACTCAAACAGAACGCACCGTGGAACAGCAAGGCCTGAGAAGAACGACCTGAAAAACAGTAAACGAACAGCCAAGAAGGCACTGCAAGGCAGTAACGACCTGACTGAACGCACTGAATCACAAATACAAACCCACAAGCACAAACTGAACACCAGGAAACGATCTGCAAAGCACGGAGACTGAAAAGCGCGAATCGGCTCTCACCAAACTTTTACTAACACGCGGTAACACGAAATCAGCAAAAGCAGCCCAAGGGGTGGCGCCATTAGATTTGTTCGGCCCTTTTATAGCGCGTCGTACGTTTTGCACGTGCCGTCGTTTTCTTGCCGTCGGTTTTTAAACTGATGGTGTGTGGCCAAGACTGATGAAAAACAGTTTCATCGGATTTCCGATGGTCAAATCCATCGGACGAAAGTCCATAGGTTATCCGATCGTGTGTACAGGGCTTTAGACTTTATGGAGGGGCAGTTGATACTCGGAGGGGATTTTAATATACCTTTGATACCATCAATAGATACCTCTACGGGTAAATCATCTATCCCCCCGAGACAATCTAAACGGATCACAAAATTACTACATAGGACCCAGCTAATTGATGTTTGGCGATTATAACATTCTGGAGAAAGAGATTATTCGTTTTATTCTCCCCCACATAAAACCTACTTCAGAATCTACTATTTTATGGTTCCCCATACCTATCTACATGCGGTTAGAGCCACACATATAGGCAATATCACATGGTCAGATCACGCACCTGTGTTTATGACGTATGACTTAGTGGGAACACAATCATCTACACATCATTTTTGGCGACTGAATGAAAGCCTCTTGCAGATCCCGGAAGTTTTAGAATATGTGACTAAAGAGCTGACATCATATTTTCAGATGAATGACTTACCAGATTGCGACCCAGGAGTCCTATGGGAGGCACATAAATCAGTCCTTAGAGGTATCTTTATTAAACATGGTGCCCGAATTAAACGGGAGCGAATGAAACAACTCTCTGAATTACTGAGCAAACTAGCGAAGGTGGAATTAAGGCATAAAACATGCCCCTAGTCAGACCTTGGAAATAGAACTCACAGGACTTAGGAAACAAATCACGGATCTGCTCCATTATAAAGCAAAGGCAGCACTACAGTTCTGCCGCAAGGCGAACTATGAACTAGGTGATAAATGTGGAAAAGTACTTGCAAGAAGGGTCAAAGAACATAAGTTATCAACTGTGAGGGGGTTAGCTCGGCAGCGGGTGTGTGTGACCCCCGGGATGGGCTCCCCAGACAAAAACAGGCCCAGCAAACGGAGGTTGTGGTTTTCAAAATCAAAAAGGTGCGGTTTATTTTCTATTTACAGTGACAAAACACAGCAAAGCAAAAGAAACATAACCAAAATAAATCCTGGTCAAGTTGACCTCTGACTAAACATACAGGTTTCCTAACTAACAACTGGGATCAGCCTAGTGCTGTCCTAGTCCCTAAGTCCCTGGTTTAGTAAAAGTCCAAACAAATAGCCACACAGGCTTTGCCTCACCGCACAGGGGTTCACTCTCCCTAGACAGTCCACACAGGTCTGGTTCCAGGCATGAGCTAACATCTAATGAAGCTGGGAGTTCTTATAGAGGCCTAAATGAGCTGACAAGCTTCAGCTGGCCTCATCAACTCCCTGTCTGTACGACGCCCCACACTCTCCCTAGAGGTATGAGTCATCCATGAGCCCACTAGCCTTATACAACTCTCCACCTAGTTGTATAAGTCGGCGTAAAGCCTGAATCTGGGCGAAATATATCTACCCCCCTGGATGCAACCAGGTGACTTTACCTTCCTGCTGTCACATACCCCCCCCTCTTGTTTTAACCTCGGGGTTGGAACACCAGCAATCAGGCATTCATGTACTCGAGACAAAGCATCCACATTCCCCATTTGAACGCCAGGGCGATGCTTTACTGTGAAGTTGAATTCCTGGAGGGCCAGGAACCACCTATTCACTCTTCTATTTGTTTCCTTGTTTTGAGCCATCCACTTTAACGGAGCGTGATCCGTAACCATGTCAAAGTGCCTACCTAGCAGGTAGTACCGAAGGGAATCTAGAGCCCACTTCACCGCTAAACACTCCTTTTCAATGGTGGCGTAATTTACCTCATGGGACTTCAACTTCCTGCTGAGGTAAATGACTGGGTGCTCTTCCCCGTTCCAGACCTGGGACAATACTGCTCCTAACCCCACATCTGACGCATCACTTTGTACGACAAAGTCTTTAGAGAAGTCGGGTGAGTACAACACTGGCTGGCTACATAAGGCTTGTTTCAAGAATTGGAATGCTGCCTCAGCCTCGGGGGTCCATTTAATCATGACCGACCCTTTCCCCTTCGTCAGGTTGGTTAGGGGCACAGCCTTAGAAGCAAAGTGGGGAATGAATCGCCGATAATACCCAGCGATTCCCAGAAAGGCTCGTACCTGCTTCTTGCTGTTGGGACGTGGCCAACTCTGGATGGCCTCGACTTTGTTGAGTTGGGGTTTTATTACTCCCCTCCCAATGGTGTACCCAAGATATTTGGCCTCCTCCTGCCCAATGGTACACTTCTTGGGGTTAGCCGTAAACCCCGCTTCCCGAACAGAGTCCAGGACTGCTTGCACTTTTGGCAGATGTGAGGCCCAATCTGTGCTATGGACAATTACGTCATCCAGGTAAGCCACAGCATACTTCCGATGGGGCCTCAGCATCTGGTCCATTTTCCGCTGGAATGTGGCCGGCGCATTCTGTAACCCGAACGGCATTCTTTTATATTGGAACGCCCCGTCTGGGGTTACAAATGCGGTTTTCTCTTTGGCCGACTTGGCCAGGGGGATTTGCCAATACCCTTTTGTGAGGTCAAGAGTCGTCATGTATCGGGCTGTTCCCAGCCGGTCGATCAACTCATCTATACGTGGCATGGGGTAGGTGTCAAATTTTGTAACTTTGTTCAACTGACGAAAATCGTTACAAAATCGCCAGCTCCCATCCGGTTTAGGCACCAACACAATGGGACTAGACCAATCACTTTGGGACTCCTCTATCACCCCTAAGTTCAGCATTTTCTGTACTTCCTCCCGTATTGCCTCCCGTCGGGCCTCTGGGATCCGATAGGGTTTTAACTTCACCCTTTCACCGGGCGGGGTAATGATGTCATGCTCTACCCCAGATGTTTGTCCCGGCAGCTCAGAGAATACCTCCTTGTTGCGAAGCACAAACTCCTTAACCTCCTGTTGTTGGGGTTGTGACAAGGTGGCTGCTATTCCAACCTCAGGAATCACGCAACCAGTTTGAGCTGGTGACCAAGTGTCTGCGACTAGGGACTCTCTATCCCTCCAGGCTTTCAACAGATTAACGTGATAGATCTGTTCGGGCTTTCGCCTTCCTGGTTGTCTGACCTTGTAATTCACTTCGCTCACTTTTTCCATTATCTCATAGGGACCTTGCCATTTGGCAAGGAATTTACTTTCAACCGTAGGGACAAGTACCAGTATCCTATCCCCCGGGGAAAAGGTACGGGTCTTGGCTCCACGGTTGTACACTCTCTGCTGTGCTAACTGCGCTTGGGCCAAATGTTCCTTCACGATGGGCATTACCTGTGCAATTCGGTCTTGCATCAGGGCGACATGCTCAATCACACTCCTGTGGGGAGAACTCTCACTTTCCCAAGTTTCCTTGGCAATATCCAACAGCCCTCTTGGGTGTCTCCCATACAGTAACTCAAAGGGGGAGAATCCCGTAGAGGATTGGGGCACCTCCCTAATAGCAAACATCAGATAAGGAAGTAGACAGTCCCAATCCTTTCCATCTCTATCCACCACTTTCTTCAACATTTGTTTTAGGGTTTTGTTGAATCTTTCAACCAGCCCATCGGTTTGGGGGTGATACACAGATGTACGTAATTGCGTCACTTTGAACAATTTACACAGCTCCTTCATAACCCGGGACATAAAGGGTGTACCTTGGTCCGTAAGCAGTTCTTTACAAATACCCACCCGGCTAAACACAAGAGATAGCTCTTTGGCTATGGTTTTGGCCGAGGTATTTCGGAGAGGGATCGCTTCTGGATAACGGGTGGCATAGTCCATTATAACTAATATGTACTGGTGCCCCCTAGCGGACTTGATTATAGGCCCTACCAAATCCATGGCGATCCTCTCAAACGGGACCTCAATGATGGGTAGAGGGACCAGCGGGCTACGGAAATGTGGCATCGGGGCCGACCTCTGACACACAGGGCAGGAGGAACAATAATTTTCTATGTCCTTCATCACCCCCGGCCAATAGAATCTCTGTAATACCCTCTCTCGGGTTTTCTCTGTCCCCAGATGACCTCCAAGAATGTGCCCATGGGCCAACTCCAACACCAACTTCCTGTAAGGTTTGGGCACCACAAGCTGCTCAACGGTTTCTTCTGCCCTTTTTGCCACCCGATACAGTAGGTCCTTCTCTACGCTGAAGTATGGGTAAGTGCAGGTATTATCTGGGTTCACTAACTCGCCATCTATTTTTACTACGTTTTCCCGTGCCTTTATTAGGGCGGGGTCTTTCAACTGTTCTGTGGCAAAGTTTTCCCTGTGAACCTCAAGATCAGAAAACTCCACAGACGGTAGGTTTTCGTCTGAGGAGGTGGGCTCCTCTCCAGTTTCTTGAGTCTCCCCTGCCAATACTGATAAGGGAAATTCCGGAGAGTCCTCACCACTCTCAGGGGAGTTCTGGCTATCACATTCCTGGTACATAGGGGCACCAGTGGGGGGCTCAGGATCATCCCACAGTTCCCAGAACTTCGGAAAATCCCTTCCCACAATGGCGTCATGCGGTAACTGAGATACTAAGCCCACTGGATGAGAGAGGGTACCTTTGGGGGTCTCGAAACACACTGTAGTCACTGGATACTCTCGGGTGTCCCCATGCACACAAATAACAGCTACCTTGCTATTCCCAAAGACCTCTGTTTTAACTAACTCAGCCTTTATCAGGGTCACAAGGCTACCTGAATCCAGCAATACCACAACATTTCTACCATTAACACACATTTTGCATAAATGTTTCTCAGTTCCTCGAATGGCAGTGCATGCGACTGTCGCACACAGCGACTGACGTCTGCCCGTCAGAAAGTCACACTGCATGGGTTCCTCCACAACCGGGCAATTGGCTGCAATATGTCCCGCTTGCCGGCAGCGGTAGCAAACGATCCTTCTTGCCGCCTCTTGAGCCGCTGATTTCCCAGGCTGTTCTCGCCAAACTTGGGGTAGAGCTCCCACCCTCTCACTCTCTCCACCCTCACCCCTTGGAATCCTCTTATCCGCCCCTGGGGATGGTCTGGTCTTAGGGTGGAAAGTCCGAGTGTCTCTGGAAGAGGCCGTCAGGTTCTCTGTAGCCAAGTATTTCTCCACACGATCCACAAGACCATCGGCCGTCTCTGGGTCTCCATGGCTTACCCACTTTTGGATGGCAGTAGGAAGAGCTCTCAAAAACCGATCCATTACAACACGTTCCACAATCTTTGGTGCGGACAAAGTCTCTGGCTGTAGCCACTTTCTGCTCAGGTGAATGAGATCATACATTTGAGACCTGGGGGGTTTTCCAAGCTGGAAAGTCCAGTTATGCACACGCTGAGCCCGGACAGCCTGGGTGACACCCAGCCTTGCCAAAATTTAAGCTTTTAGCATCACATAGTCTTTTGCTTGGTTAGGCTCTAGGTCATAGTAAGCTTTCTGCGATTCACCAGTTAACAGAGGAGCCACCAGTCCAGCCCACTGCTCCTCAGGCCACTTTTCTCTTTCAGCGGTCCTTTCAAATGTGGTCAAAAATACCTCTGGATCATCCTCTCCAGTCATTTTTGTCAATAAACGACTCACCCCAAAGGACGCGGTATTAGTGGGACGGCTTTCCTCACTGGTCTGCGGACGTTGCTGCATTACTGCTTCCATTTGTTGTAGTCTCTGCTCTTGCTTCTGTAACAGGTCTATGAAGCGGGCCTCAGATTGCTGCTGGGCTTGTTGCTGAGCTTCCAGACTCTGTTGGTGAGCTTGCTGCTGGGCTGCAAGGCTCTGTTGATGAGCTGCAAGGCTCCTTTGCAAACCTGCATTTGTCTGCTGTTGATTGGCATTTGCTAGAGCCAGCTGTTTCAGTATCTCCTCCATGCTGGCTTAAAAAAAAACTGCCACTGGTTCTCCACCAACTGTGAGGGGGTTAGCTCGGCAGCGGGTGTGTGTGACCCCCGGGATGGGCTCCCCAGACAAAAACAGGCCCAGCAAACGGAGGTTGTGGTTTTCAAAATCAAAAAGGTGCGGTTTATTTTCTATTTACAGTGACAAAACACAGCAAAGCAAAAGAAACATAACCAAAATAAATCCTGGTCAAGTTGACCTCTGACTAAACATACAGGTTTCCTAACTAACAACTGGGATCAGCCTAGTGCTGTCCTAGTCCCTAAGTCCCTGGTTTAGTAAAAGTCCAAACAAATAGCCACACAGGCTTTGCCTCACCGCACAGGGGTTCACTCTCCCTAGACAGTCCACACAGGTCTGGTTCCAGGCATGAGCTAACATCTAATGAAGCTGGGAGTTCTTATAGAGGCCTAAATGAGCTGACAAGCTTCAGCTGGCCTCATCAAATCCCTGTCTATACGACGCCCCACACTCTCCCTAGAGGTATGAGTCATCCATGAGCCCACTAGCCTTATACAACTCTCCACCTAGTTGTATAAGTCGGCGTAAAGCCTGAATCTGGGCGAAATATATCTACCCCCCTGGATGCAACCAGGTGACTTTACCTTCCTGCTGTCACACAACATACATACCTCAAGTTGTCAATAACGCCGGTCAAAAGATAACTTTACCAACACATATCACTCAGGAATTTAAAGAGTACTATGTACAACTATATGATCTATCATTACCTATACCATCTAGATCAGTCATAGATGAATATATTCAAGCGTCCCAAATGCCCTCTTTGACTAGTGCAGTAAAGGAGGAACTAGATGCCCCCATATCTTTAGCGGAATATCAACAAGCAATAAATTCCATGAAAGCAGGGAAAGCCCCGGGCCCTGATGGGTTTACGGTACAATATTATAGAATGTTATCAACAATACTAGGCCTGCGCTTGATTAATCTATTTAATGCGATAGATTCCGGAAGTTCATTTGCTAGGGATACTCTGGGAGCTCACATTGCTCTAATACACAAAGAGGGGAAAGATCCTACTTCATGTGGCAGCTACAGGCCTATCTCACTACTAAATGTAGATCTCAAATTGTATACTAAAATTTTAGCTACCCGTCTGGCGAATCATCTACAAAAATTGATCCATTTGGATCAAGTTGGATTTATTCCCACACGGGAAGCAAGGGATAGCACATCTAAAGTGTTAAACTTACTCTATATAACTCAGTCTACAAATACCCCTTGTATTTTGTTAAATACCGATGCGGAGAAGGCATTCGACCGGGTAAATTGGTCATTTATGTTCTCCATACTCAGACATATTGGGTTAGGAGAAGTGATGATAGGCCGGATAGCCAGAATATATTCAAACCCAACCGCACAAGTGAAAGCAAATGGTGTGCTCTCAGAGTCGTTTCCAATTAAGAATGGTACTAGACAGGGATGTCCCTTGTCCCCTCTTTTATATGCTTTAACCTTAGAACCTTTTCTTTCCACAATAAGGTTAAACCCTGATATACAAGGAGTGATGGTAGGTAACAAACAATATAAGGTCTCGGCTTATGCCGATGACCTGTTATTCTCCTTAACAAACCCAATAGTCTCATTACCAAACCTCCTTAAACAATTTGAGTTGTATGGAGTGTTATCTAATCTAAAAATAAATTTTTTGAAGTCAGAGGCGGTGGGGGTTGGGTTACCTTCACGAATCCTGGAACAATTGCGAGGGGGTTTTCACCTCAAGTGGACTTTATCGGCATTAAATTACCTAGGTACAAATATCTCAACGAGTATAACTCGTACTTATGAGTTAAATTTCCTTCCTTTGATTATAAAATCTAGGTTATTACTGGAAAAGTGGCATATAAATTTTCACTCGTGGTTCGGTAGATGTAACTTAATAAAAATGTGTATTTTGCCTAAATTCTTATACCTATTTCAGGCTCTACCGATATGGATACCATTATCTTATTTTAAACAAGTACAGGCAATGTTCACACGATTCGTTTGGGCCCATAAGAAACCACGTCTGTCTCGTACCTTATTAACACTGCCGAAGCAATATGGGGGCTTGGCATTGCCAGATATTCGGCGATATTATCAAGCAGTACACCATAGCAGAGTAATAGACTGGCAACGCAATAAGGACCTGAAGCTATGGGTGCAAATAGAACAGCATCAATCCCCCATACCATTAGAGAGAGCATTATGGTGTTGGGAACATGTACCATCAGAGTTGAAATCACACCCCTTGATAGGGAATACCTTGAAACAATGTACACAAGCTATTCTACATGCGGGCCAAACGACTAAAACATCCCCTTTGACTCCGATTATTGGGAATCCCAAATTCCTACCAGGTCTTTCAATGACACAATTTTCGACGTTACGAGAGACTGAGCAAATGAGCACATCACAATTTGTGAGAGGAAATAGATGGCCCACTATAGAGGAGCTGACAAATTCCGTGGGTCCATATAGACTCACATTTTGGAATGTAGCTCAGTTATACCACTTTCTATAGACCATACTAGATCCGCAAGCATATACTAGGCAACTAACCAAATTTGAGGAGCATTGCTCTGGAACCGAATCACTACCTCATATTCTAAAAGACATACGCGCTACTTAATTCCCCACGAGAACAGCCAGAGTTAACATGTATATTAAAATGGGGTGAAGACGTACATTGTACATTTACTCCAATACAAGTTCAATCTATGATTGGTCTCTTTTATAAATCTTCAATTTGCACTATAGAGACCAACTATAAAATATTAACGAGGTGGTATATGACGCCCAGTCGACTCCATACAATGTTTCCTGATACATCGGAATACTGTTGGAGATGTGGCAAAGATAGAGGAACGATGTTACACATATTTTGGATGTGCCCTAAGTTAACAGCCTTTTGGACAATGGTCCGTACTATATCTCAGAAGTTTAGTGATTCGCAGATCCCAAACGATCCTGCGTTATTCTATTACATGTCTCTACCATATCAATCAAAAATTATAAAAAGTCTATTCTGTGTCATCTACTAAATGCAGCTAAGCCTTGCATTCCTCTATTATGGAAACAAAAGACCCCCCCGACCACAGCTTTATGGCTGAGGAAAGTAGAAGACATTAGAAGAATGGAAGACTTGATTTTGACAGCATCTGATAGACAGGAGGTGTATAGAGAGACCTGGACATCTTGGAATCTGTTTATCCAATCAGAGGAAGGGATATCCCTTCTAGGTACATAAAATAGCTATAGGAATTTGAGCTATGGGAAGTGGCAGATGCGTGGTTCAATAGTAGCATATATATTCAGGTAACATCTTTGTTGATATATTTATTTATTCATTTATTTATTTATTGTGTTTTTTGTTTTGGTTTAGCTTAATTTGATTTTTTTTTTTTTTTTAACCTAAGGTATAGGGAATGAGGAGCGGAGTTATATTATATAAGGTGGTATGAAGAAGGAGATAAAAGTTTTTGAGATAGTGAGATAAGAGGATATTCCTATATTAAATTTACCATATGTTATATATGTAATCTAATTAATGTTATGTGTATAAGTGAATCATCTTACAGAATTTATAACCACCTATTGATAAACTATGTAATGTTATGTTAACCCTGTTCATTTCTGGAAAAATTTTAATAAAATTCATATTTGAAAAAAGAAAGAACAGGTGGAGTCAATCAGTCCAAATATTCACCCTGAAAGAAGTTTGTCATACAGCGTACTGCCAAAAAGAAAAACTCAAGGGCTGGCATAAAGTTTAATGGGAAGGCCAGCCCGAGGCTGGCTTGAGTTTGTAGGAGGAGTCAGGTTTTTTTTAAACCCACCCTCCTCCTCCTTCTCCTGTCGGCCTGACGTTCTTGTTCCAGTGACGTCAGTTTCGGGCGACTTCCGTGTTCGTCACTTCCAGTTTTGGCTCCACGAGGAAGCAGTGGCTCTCGGCTGGTCTCGGTGGCCCTCGGCTCCTCGTTGCGGCCTGCGTCAGGTTCGGCTCCGCTCGGCCGTTTTCGGCTAAGGTTTAGCTTCCCTCTCGGCTCCGCCCGGCGGTCCGCGGCAGGCCTTCGGTTCACCTCGTATCGGACGTTGCAGGTATCGTTGGGGGGGGGGGTGATGCTGCGTATCATGTAATTTTCAGGGGATTGGGGGGGTTTGTTATACTGGCCTGTGGGTTACCTTTGTGGGGGTGCCAGAGGATGGAGGGGGTGGATTGTGCCTTTATTTATTTTCACTGCAGGTGGGTTAGGGGAATGGGGGGGGTTCATGTCCATGTAATCAAGTTTAACTGCTGTCAGCAGCTGCTGGCCACACTCTGGGTTTTGATCTCCAGCAGTTTCGCTCACAGAATGTGGGCTAGTGGGTTTTTCAGCCTGGGATGCCCACACAATAGGGATGAGCCGAACACCCCCGGTTCGGTTCACACCAGAACCTGCGATTGGACCGAAAGTTTGCGCGAACTTTAGAACCCTATTAAATACAATGGATGCGAACGTTCGAAATCAAAAGTGCTAATTATAACGACTAATATGCAAGTCATTGTCCTAAAAAGGGTTTGGGGACCCGGATCCTGCCCCAGGAGACTTGTATCAATGCAAAAAGAAGTTTTAAAAACGTTTTTTCCGGAGCAGTGATTTTAATGATGCATAAAGTGAAAAAAGAAAGTGAAATATTCCTTTAAATATCGTACCTGGGTGGTGTCTAAAGTATGCCTGTGAAGTGGCGCGTGTCTCCCGTGTTTAGAACTGTCCCTGCACAAAATGACATTTCTAAAGGAAAAAAAGCCATTTAAAACTGCTTGCGGCTTTAATGTAATGTATGCAGGGCCGGACTGGGAATAAAATCCAGCCCTGGAAAAAATTTCATACCAGCCCCACAGCCAGGGGAGGGCTGGGCCAGGGGGCAGGGTGGCAATTGCCTCCCAGGCCACCTTAACTTATGTTCAAAATGGCCGGCAGCCGCTGCCCGCTACCATTTTCTTTTTTATTCTGGTCTAGGAAGTTGGGCCAGGGGCAGTGGCGTCACTAGGGTTGGTGTCACCTGGTGCGGTATAACATGGTGTCACCCCCCCCCCCAATAATTTTTTTCACCCTAATAACACTGCATATATTGGCAACAGTAGTGCCGTTAATAACTATCAATCAACTAGCAAATTTGAATAACAAAATCATATGAAAATAATAGAAATCAAAGCTTAAACTGTTAAAGAACTGTATTTATTTTAACTTTAAACTTTACTGAATTAATAAATAAATAACACAAAAACAGGAACAAATATGAAAGCATTTAGTTAACATCTAAATCAAAACTTTGCTTTTCTAGCCTTGACAGCTGCAAAATTGTGAACAACATCATCAAAATCAATACATTTCGCTAGTTCACTTTCAACTGATAATATTGCAAGATCAGAAAGCCTTGCCTGTCCCATCGTTGAACGCAAATAGTTTTTTATCAGCTTCAACTTTGAAAAGCTCCTCTCGCATGAAGCCACAGACACACAGATTGTCAGAAATATTTTTAGACATAGTGAAAGGGTTGGAAGAGATTCAATGAAGTCCCATTCTGCTATGAAGGTCAAAACTTGTAAAGCCAACCAATCTTTGACTTCTTCTAGGTTGATCTTGGCTGCTTTGAGATGTCTCCTCAGTCTGGGTATTTCCATTAACAGCTCACTCTCAGATATTTCGTCATAAAAAGTGGTCAGTTTTGGAATGGACACCTTTAATGTTTCTTCAGTTTCATATATGAGACTCTTTGCTTGAACAGCCTCAAACATGGCTGCAACTTCCATGATGGCTCTTAATCTGATCTGGAGTTCAGAATGGAAGCGATCAATGCACTCAAGCATTGCCCTCTTGTTCTCGTCTTGTAGACTTATGCCTCCAGCATCACGTGCCTGTTCCCCTGCCATCCTCTTCTTAAACCTGGCTCTTCTCTCTACGGCAATTCCATATTCTTTAGATTTTAAATGTGCCTGCTTAATTGCATGTTCCACTAGGTGACTGCGCTCTTCAAACAGAAAAAGTCTTAGTGACTCTAGCTTTGTCACCACCTTGTCCAGACTTAAGCCTTTGGTCTGCAGGTACTGTTGTGTAACATCAACTTCTTGAAGTACATCACCCCAGAAGTATAGGTAGCACAAAAACGTAAAATCACAGACAGCAGGCAGTAGACATTCTGCTGCTCCTCTTGTGTCCATATTTTCAGAAGGATCACAAAGCGCTTCGATTGCAGACACAAACATATTCAATTTTTCTTTTACTGGCTTAACTGCAGCATGATGAGCACTCCAGCGTGTTGTTGATAATCTTTTCACTGACACTCCAGTATGGTGAATTAACACATCCCATCGATGGGTGGAAGCAGCAAAAAAAGAAAACATTGACTGAAGTGTTCCAAAAAATGTCACACATGAAGCATTCTCAGCAAAAGAGTGCTGACCGCACAAGTTCAGTGAATGGTCCACACAGCCATTAAAAATCGCTTTTTTGTTTTTTTCCCTAATAATGGATTGTACACCTCCATGAATTCCAGCCATAGTAGCAGCATTATCATAACCCTGAGCACGACACATCATTATGTCCAGTCCATCACTCTCTAATTTTTTAAAGATATCCACACTGAGATCAGCAGCTTTTTTCCCCTTTAAAGGGAAAAATCCTAGAAACACTTCTTTTACTTCAACTTTCCTATTCTTGATGTTCACATATCTGATCACTTCGGACATCTGGTCAGTATGTGATATGTCGGGTGTGCTATCAAACATGATTCCAAAGTACTTTGCAGACTTTATGTCCATGACATTGGAATTTAGGAATAGGAAGAATAAGGAGCCGGAGGACACACACCAGGCGCGGCCGCGGCGCTGGAGGTGTTGTTCCAGGCTTCCAGCCCAGCGGGGTGAAATTAATCAATGAATGGGTCAGCTGTAAAAAAAATAAAAAATAAAAATAAAAAAAATAAAAGGAGGGTGTCACCCCTCTAGCGGGTGTCACCCGGGGGCGGACCGCACCCCCCGCACCCCCTAGCAACGCCTCTGGCCAGGGGAACGGCCATGGCGGCCGACCACTAGCTGTTGCATTCCGGGAGTTGTAGTCCGCGCTCAAGCTTCCAGTGGGTGGAAAACACAGCAGCGCAATGGAAACTACGACTCCCTGGGACCGGATTCTTGGAAGCAGACAGAGGCAGGGTGTGCCAGGGAGTTGGAATGCAGAGCTGCAGGGCTGGGCGCTGGCTGCAACTTGACCCCAGGATCAGGAGCGTTTCCCCCCCAGGAGACCGTGGCGTGCAAGGACCTGCTGAGCTGAGATCGCTGAGGTGAGAGACCCTGACAACCCTAGCTGACCCCCCATACACCCCATGTAACCTGCCCCCAGTGATCAGGCTTCATTGATGGGCACTGGAGTTGGCTGCACTGATAAGCACTGGTGAGGCTGCATTGAAAAACCAGGTGGGCCATGGATGGTGAGCTGATTCGGCGGTTCAGTGGGCCACTTGACTGGACTTTCCCCCCAGGCATAAGGCTACCAGCCCTCCCATGCCCACAGCATTATTATACCAGCATATCGTCATTATTTTCTTGTTCATGAAAGGGAAAACCATACATTTTAAAGCACATTTGAAGAGTGTATTATATATAGTGTGACAGCAGGAAGGTAAAGTCACCTGGTTGCATCCAGGGGGGTAGATATATTTCTCCCAGATTCAGGCTTTATGCCGACTTATACAACTAGGGAGGGAGTTGATGAAGCCCAGCTGAGGCTAGTGGGCTCATGGATGATTCATACCTCTAGGGAGAGTGCTGGGCGTCGTGCAGGCAGGGAGTTGATGAGACCAGCTGAAGCTTGTCAGCTCGTTTAAGGCCTCTATAAAAACTCCCAGCTTCATTAGGTGTTTGCTCATGCCTGGAACCAGACCTGTGTGGACTGTCTAGGGAGAGTGAACCCCTGTGCGGTGAGACAAAGCCTGTGTGGCTATTTGTTTGGACATTTACTAAACCAGGGACTTAGGGACTAGGACAGCACCAGGCTGATCCCAGTTGTTAGTTAGGAAACCTGCATGTTTAGTCAGAGGTCAAGCTGACCAGGGTTTATTTTGTTTATGTTTCTTTTTGCTTTGCTGTGTTTTTTTGTCACTGTAAATAGAGAAATAAACCGCACCTTTTTGATCTTGAAAACCACAACCTCCGTCTGCTGGGCCTGTTTTTGTGTGGGGAGCCCATCCAGGGGATCACACACACCCGCTGCCGAGCGAACCCCCCCACAATAGATAAGACAGATATGAAAGCACATAGAGCTTTATATATATAAAACGTAAATTCCAGTTAAAAGTTGTAAAAGTGGTCAATCATCAAGGGGGACCCCAGGAACTCAGAACGTGGGGGGGGACCACCTTCCGCAGAAAGAATACACTAAGGTAAGGGGGGGTGGGTTACTGATATAGGGGGAAACCTTTATATCAATGCCCCCTTAAATTATCGTATTCACTCCCCCCTTACATCAGTGACTCCCCCTCAGACTGGCCTAGCGGTGCTGTTACTGACCTTCTCTCAGGTACACTGTGCAGGGCTCAGTCAGTCGGATCCAGCTTAGTGGCTCTGGTTTTATCCAATAGTCTCCTCTCCACAGTCCCCACACATCTGACTTCTCCCATGACCCCCATCCCGGCGGTGCTCCCACTCTTGACTCCTCTCCAGACTCCCTCAGAGACTGCAGACATGATACAGGAGATGGTCAGAGGCTGCGGACATGATACAAGAGCTCAATGCAACCCCACCAGTACCCATCAAATACATCCTCATCAGTGTCCATCAAATGCAGCCTCACTGTGCCCATCAAATGCAGCCTCACTGTGCCCATCAAATGCAGCCTCACTGTGCCCATCAAATGCAGCCACACTGTGCCCACCATTGCAGCCTCACTGTGCCCACCATTGCAGCCTCACTGTGCCCATCAATGCAGCCTCACTGTGCCCATCAATGCAGCCTCACTGTGCTCATCAAATGCAGCTTTACTGTGCTCATCAAATGCAGCTTTACTGTGCCCATCAAATGCAGCTTTACTGTGCCTATCAAATGCAGCTTTACTGTGCCCATCATTGCAGCCTCACTGTGCCCATCATTACAGCCTCACTATGCTCATCAAATGCAGCTTTACTGTGCCCATGAATGCAGCCTCTCCTATGCCCCATGTCCCAGTCTGCAGTCCCTGTCTGTGGGAAGGTGTGTTGTTGATGCTTGGTACGGTACCTTCCATGCCAGCAGGATATCCATGATCGCCATCAGCAGGCAGGGTCTGTTCTCGTTTTGGATGGGGACAGTGCTCCTTCCAGAGGATCTGTTTGCTGTGAGATGGAGTGGTCCCTGGCCACCTGCACCTTCAGCCGTCCTCATTTTCCGGCCCCAGTCAGCCTGTCCTCTGGTCCTTGGGAAGCGAGAGCACTGGGGGGGGGAGCTGGAGAGAAGGGGGAGTGGAGAGCACTGGCGGGGTTGGAGAGCATATGGGTGGGGGCAAAGAGCAGGGGGGAGTGGAGATCACAGGGGTGGGGAGCGGAGAGCGCTGGGGGGGAGCCAAAAAGAACAGGGGTGGAGAGCACGGGAGGCTGAGAGGGGGGGCTGGAGAGCACTGAGGGGGCTAACAGTGTGGGAGGTAAAGAGCACTGGGGGAGGGGGGATCTTGAGAGCACTGGAGGGGAGAAAGAACAGGGGTGGAGAGCACTGGGCGGTACAAAGAGCAGGGGGGAGTGGAGAGCACTGGGGGTGGAGAGCAATGGGGGGGAGCTTGAGAGCACCAGTGGGGGCCAGAAAAAACACAGGTGGAAAGTACAGGGGACTGGAGAGCACTATGGGGGGCGGAGAGCACTGGCGGGGTTGGAGAGCACATGGTTGGGGGCAAAAAGAACAGGAGTGGGAGCACGGGGGCTGGAGAGCACTGGGGTGGGGGCTGGAGAGTGATGGGGAGAGCTGGAGAGCACTGGGGGGGAGAACAGGGGTGGGGAGCATGGGGTGCTGGAGAGCACTATGGGGGGCGGAGAGCACTGGTGGGGTTGGAGAGCACATGGGTAGGGCAAAAATAATAAGGGTGGGGAGCACGGGGCCTGGAGAGCACTGGGGTGGGGGCTGGAGAGTGATGGGGAGAGCTGGAGAGCACTGGGGGGGAGAACAGGGGTGGGGAGCATGGGGTGCTGGAGAGCACTATGGGGGGCGGAGAGCACTGGCGGGGTTGGAGAGCACATGGGTGGGGGCAAAATGCAGGGGGAGCGGAGAGTACTGGGGGGGAGCTTGAAAGCACTGGAGGGGGAGCCAAAAAGAACAGGGGTGGAGAGTACAGTGGGCTGGAGAGCGATGGGTGGAGCTTGAGAGCACTGGGGGGGCTGGGGAGCACTGTGGGGGGGGCGGAGAGCACTGGGGTGGGGGCTGGGGAGTGATGTGGAGAGCACTGGGGGGAGTGGAGAGTACTGGGGGGGAGAACAGGGGTGGAGAGCACTGGAATGGTGGCTGGAGAGCAGGGGGGCAGAAAGAACAGAGGTGGAGATAACTGTGGGGGGCTGGAGAGTGTGTTGGGGGAGGAGAGCACTGGGGGGGGAGCCACAAGGAGAACTGGGAGGGGCCAGCAAAAGAAGTTAGATAGGAAGATCGGCAGGGGGGCGCATATAGAGGAAATTAGCTTTCTATATTCCTCCATACAGCCGCTGAATGCTTGATTCTCCTTCTCCTCCGCCCTCCTGCAAGCATTCAGCGGCTGTATGGAGGAATATAGAAAGCTAATTTCCTCTATATGCGCCCCCCCCTGCTTCTCCTCCTATCCAGGCACACTGCGGGCTGTACGGCGGGCATCTCCTGTAGTGCTCCCCTCTCCTCTCTCCTGCTCCTGTTTATCACGGAGCTGCCTGGCTGGATCTGTGTTCGGCGGTGACGCTGTAACACGGTCCCGCCCCCCTAGACCGGCTCCTGTGATAGGCTGAACGCTGACTCTATCTACTTTCACACGAGCCGGTCTAGGGGGGCGGGACCGTGTTACAGCGTCACCGCCGAACACAGATCCAGCCAGGGACAGGGAGCACTGCTGCAGCCGCAAATGAAACCGGCCCCAGGACAGGCAGCCTACCGCGAAATCTCCCGTTATCCCGGTAGGCCAGTCCGGCCCTGAATGTATGGTCCCGGCAATATAGATGAAAAACATTGAGAAAAATGGCATGGGTACCCCCCCCCCCCAGCCCATTACCAGCCTCTTTGGGCCTTGTATGGATATTAAGGGGAACCCCGCACGCAAAGTAAAAAAGGCCCTATATACTCTGAACAGCAGTATACATGCGGTGCAAACAAGACAGGGACTGTAAGTTTGTTTTTAAGTAGAATCTGTTTGTAATTTGGAACAGGTACATTTTTAAAGTGTAGCTCCAGCCAAAAAATCTATTTTTAAGCTTTTTGGAAAACATAGGGAAGGGTTATCACCCCTGTAACATTTGTTTTGCTGTCTGTGCCCCTGTTCAGAAGATTTCACCTCACTTTCCATCCCAATGACAAATGTTTTTGGAAAATTTGGGGTTTTTAGTGAAACAAGGATTGGTGATAAAGCATCAGTGGAGAGGAGACACATTTTTCCCATAGTAACTCTTACAGGAGAGAATTTCCCTTCCTAGGGGTAGATTTCCTCTCACTTCCTGTTGTCTCCTTCCGTTTGCAAGTAGGAGTCGTTTGTAAGTTGGATGTTTGAAATAGGGGCCTGCTGTATATACTGAATGAAGAAAGATCTTTTGTGCTATTAGTGAGTAACGAAATGATTATAAAGTGCTAAGTGCAAAAATGTAAGGTGCAAAAAGCTGCAAAAACTGAACGTGTTCACCTTACACGATAATAAAATGGATAAAAAGAATGTTTTTGCGCTAAAAGCTAACACAGAATAGTGACTAATAAAATAGAAATAAACGTGCATACATAAATGAAGAATATAAAAAATTCTATGAAAATAACATAAAAGAGTAAATGCCACTGGTGTATATCAATAGTGCATATTGGCATATCAAATGAATAATGATAATAAAAGTGCCTGTGCAGTAATACCTATGTGCAAAAGGAGAAATGCTACAATAGAGTATAAATAAAGTAATATAACAAATCCAATAGTGTAACAAATATTCCAAAGTGATGTTGGTAATCCAGTGTAAAAATATTAATAAATAATACAAGTTCAGTGCAAAAAGGGCTAGTGATTGATCTCTCAAATAAACTTTCTTGCTGGACTGTGATGAACTGCTCTGCAAATATTCTATTTATAGAGTGTTTCCCAAACTGTGGTCTCACTGGACTCTTACCTCCAGATGGATAAATGCAGGCAGAATCTCTGTACTCTTTCTCCTCAGACTTGTCCCTCCAGCGTGTGTGTATATAACACTCTTCCTCTCTCCTCCACTAATGGAGTCAGCGCTGTAATCCTTCAAGGAAGGGGGAGGCACAGGCGAAGGGGAAGGTGGAAGGGAGGGGGGGGGGAATCGGCTCCAATATTGGCTCTGAGGGGGGAAGAGAAGGGAATCTCCAATAGTGTAGTATTTGATTATACCGAGAGTTTATTTAAATGGTAATGCTCTTACATCAATAAAAAAGTGATCAAGCATGTAGAGATAGAGCGGGGCATTCGCCGTCTTGCTATTAGTCCGGGTACTTCCGGTCTGCGGTACCTCTCAATCTCCCTTCAGCGTTATGTCACGCACCTCGTGACTTCTTCAGGGGAACCTGATTGGCTGTTGAGGCAATGTTTATATATGTGTATACTGGAAGTTGTTTTTCTGGCATTTTCTTGTAGCCTGGTCTATGTATATAGACGCCGCCATTTTGCCAGTGCTATAGAATGGCGAATCCAGCGATATGTATATTGTATCTGGCTGAGTGTTTATGTTTCCATATTAGTTGTCATGGGAACTCAGAATCATGAGATAAATCTGCTCTGCAATAAAAAGCAGTATGGGTTATGCCATGTATCAACACCTACAGTTGGCCGGCTGTATGTAAAAAGTATCACGGGACAATCAAATTCATGCCATCTTAAAGGGACAGAGATATCCATCTCTGAACCACTGAAATTATGATAAAATCAATGTCAATATTTATTAAATCTTAAAATTAGATTAAAAAAGGAATTTAAAAGGAATTAAAAAAGAGAGAGGGTAGGTTGTGAAATTCCAACCTAACCTGTTGTTAAAATTAGGAATATTGACTAAAACCATTAAAGTGATGCAATAGTTTTCCGTCTCTAAAATTCGGGTATGATGATTGGGGCTAACAAGCATAGTTAATCTCAAGGCCTCCGCAAATCAAATGTACCTGGATTTGAGACAATTAATGGTATAAAATATATGCAACACTATTGCAATGAAAAACATTAAGACATAAAAATATAAAAAAAAAAATATATATATATTGTGAGGGGGTTAACTCGGTAGCGGGTGTGTGTGTGACCCCCTGGTTGGGCTCCCCACACAAAAACAGGGCCAGCAGACGGAGGTTGTGCTTTTCAAAATCAAAAGGTGCGGTTTATTTCTCTATGTACAGTGACAAAAACACAGCAAAGCCAAAAAGAAACATAAACAAAATAAATCCTGGTCAGTTTGACCTCTGACTAAACATGCAGGTTTCCTAAACTAACAACTGGGATCAGCCTGGTGCTGTCCTAGTCCCTAAGTCCCTGGTTTAGTAAAAGTCCAAACAAATAGCCACACAGGCTTTGCCTCACCGCACAGGGGTTCACTCTCCCTAGACAGTCCACACAGGTCTGGGTCCAGGCATGAGCTAACCTCTAATGAAGCTGGGAGTTCTTATAGAGGCCTAAATGAGCTGACAAGCTTCAGCTGGTCTCCTCAACTCCCTGTCTGTACGACGCCCCACACTCTCCCTAGAGGTATGAGTCATCCATGAGCCCACTAGCCTTATACAACTCTCCACCTAGTTGTATAAGTCGGCGTAAAGCCTGAATCTGGGCGAAATATATCTACCCCCCTGGATGCAACCAGGTGACTTTACCTTCCTGCTGTCACATACCCCCCCCTCTTGTTTTAACCTTGGGGTTGGAACACCAGCAATCAGGCATTCATGTACTCGAGACAAAGCATCCACATTCCCCATTTGAACGCCAGGGCGATGCTTTACTGTGAAGTTGAATTCCTGTAGGGCCAGGAACCACCTATTCACTCTTCTATTTGTCTCCTTGTTTTGAGCCATCCACTTTAACGGAGCGTGATCCGTAACCATGTCAAAGTGCCTACCTAGCAGATAGTACCGAAGGGAATCTAGAGCCCACTTCACCGCTAAACACTCCTTTTCAACCGTGGCGTAATTTACCTCATGGGACTTCAACTTCCTGCTGAGGTAAATGACTGGGTGCTCTTCCCCGTTCCAGACCTGGGACAATACTGCTCCTAACCCCACATCTGACGCATCACTTTGTACGACAAAGTCTTTAGAGAAGTCGGGTGAGTACAACACTGGCTGGCTACATAAGGCTTGTTTCAAGAATTGGAATGCTGCCTCAGCCTCGGGGGTCCATTTAATCATGACCGACCCTTTCCCTTTCGTCAGGTTGGTTAGGGGCACAGCCTTAGAAGCAAAGTGGGGAATGAAGCGCCGATAATAACCCGCGATTCCCAGAAAGGCCCGTACCTGCTTCTTGCTGTTGGGACGTGGCCAACTCTGGATGGCCTCGACTTTGTTGAGTTGGGGTTTTATCACTCCCCTGCCAATGGTGTACCCAAGATATTTGGCCTCCTCCTGCCCAATGGTACACTTCTTGGGGTTAGCCGTAAACCCCGCTTCCCGGATAGAGTCTAGGACTGCTTGCACTTTTGGCAGATGTGAGGCCCAATCTGTGCTATGGACAATTACGTCATCCAGGTAAGCCGCAGCATACTTCCGATGGGGCCTCAGTATCTGGTCCATTTTCCGCTGGAATGTGGCCGGCGCATTCTGTAACCCGAACGGCATTCTCTTATATTGGAACGCCCCGTCTGGGGTTACAAATGCGGTTTTCTCTTTGGCCGACTTGGCCAGGGGAATTTGCCAATACCCTTTTGTGAGGTCAAGAGTCGTCATGTATCGGGCTGTTCCCAGCCGGTCGATCAACTCATCTATACGTGGCATGGGGTAGGTGTCAAATTTTGTAACTTTGTTCAACTGACGAAAATCGTTACAAAATCGCCAGCTCCCATCCGGTTTAGGCACCAACACAATGGGACTAGACCAATCACTTTGGGACTCCTCTATCACCCCTAAGTTCAGCATTTTCTGTACTTCCTCCCGTATTGCCTCCCGTCGGGCCTCTGGGATCCGATAGGGTTTTAACTTCACCCTTTCACCGGGCGGGGTAATAATATCATGCTCTACCCCAGATGTTTGTCCCGGCAGCTCAGAGAACACCTCCTTGTTGCGAAGCACAAACTCCTTAACCTCCTGTTGTTGGGGTTGTGACAAGGTGGCTGCTATTCCAACCTCCGGAATCACGCAACCAGTTTGAGCTGGTGACCAAGTTTCTGCGACTAGGGACTCTCTATCCCTCCAGGCTTTCAACAGATTAACGTGATATATCTGTTCGGGCTTTCGCCTTCCTGGTTGTCTGACCTTGTAATTCACTTCGCTCACTTTTTCCATTATCTCGTAGGGGCCTTGCCATTTGGCAAGGAATTTACTTTCAACCGTAGGGACAAGTACCAATATCCTATCCCCCGGGGAAAAGGTACGGGTCTTTGCTCCACGGTTGTACACTCTCTGCTGTGCCAACTGCGCTTGGGCCAAATGTTCCTTCACAATGGGCATTACCTGTGCAATTCGATCTTGCATCAGGGCGACATGCTCAATCACACTCCTGTGGGGAGAACTCTCACTTTCCCAAGTTTCCTTGGCAATATCCAACAGCCCTCTTGGGTGTCTCCCATACAGTAACTCAAAGGGGGAGAATCCCGTAGAGGATTGGGGCACCTCCCTAATAGCAAACATCAAATAAGGAAGTAGACAGTCCCAATCCTTTCCATCTCTATCCACCACTTTCTTCAACATTTGTTTTAGGGTTTTGTTGAATCTTTCAACCAGCCCATCGGTTTGGGGGTGATACACAGATGTACGCAATTGCGTCACTTTGAACAATTTACACAGCTCTTTCATAACCCGGGACATAAAGGGTGTACCTTGGTCCGTAAGCAGTTCTTTACAAATACCCACCCGGCTAAAAACAAGAGATAGCTCTTTGGCTATGGTTTTGGCCGAGGTATTTCTGAGAGGGATCGCTTCTGGATAACGGGTGGCATAGTCCATTATAACCAATATGTACTGGTGCCCCCTAGCAGACTTGATTATAGGACCTACCAAATCCATTGCGATTCTCTCAAACGGGACCTCAATGATGGGTAGAGGGACCAGCGGGCTACGGAAATGTGGCATCGGGGCCGACCTCTGACACACAGGGCAGGCGGAACAATAATTTTCTATGTCCTTCATCACCCCAGGCCAATAGAATCTCTGTAATACCCTCTCTCGGGTTTTCTCTGTCCCCAGATGACCTCCAAGAATGTGCCCATGGGCCAACTCCAACACCAACTTCCTGTAAGGTTTGGGCACCACAAGCTGCTCAACGGTTTCTTCTGCCCTTTTTGCCACCCGATACAGTAGGTCCTTCTCTACGCTGAAGTATGGGTAAGTGCAGGTATTATCTGGGTTCACTAACTCGCCATCTATTTCCACTACGTTTTCCCGTGCCTTTATTAGGGCGGGGTCTTTTAACTGTTCTGTGGCAAAATTTTCCCTGTGAACCTCCAGATCAGAAAACTCCACAGACGGTAGGTTTTCGTCTGAGGAGGTGGGCTCCTCTCCAGTTTCTTGAGTCTCCCCTGCCAATACTGACAAGGGAAATTCTGGAGAGTCCTCACCACTCTCAGAGGAGTTCTGGCTATCACATTCCTGGTACATAGGGGCACCAGTGGGGGGCTCAGGATCATCCCACAGTTCCCAGAACTTTGGAAAATCCCTTCCCACAATGGCATCATGCGGTAATTGAGATACTAACCCCACTGGATGAGAGAGGGTACCTTTGGGGGTCTCGAAACACACTGTAGTCACTGGATACTCTCGGGTGTCCCCATGCACACAAATAACAGCTACCTTGCTATTCCCAGAGACCTCTGTTTTAACTAATTCAGCCTTTATCAGGGTCACAAGGCTACCTGAATCCAGTAATACCACAACATTTCTACCATTAATACACATTTTGCATAAATGTTTCTCAGTTCCCCGAATGGCAGTGCATGCGACTGTCGCACACAGCGACTGACGTCTGTCCATCAGAAAGTCACATTGCATGGGTTCCTCCACAACCGGGCAATTTGCTGCAATATGTCCCGCTTGCCGGCAGCGGTAGCAAACAATCCATTTGGCTGCCTCTTGAGCCCCTGACTTCCCAGGCTGTTCTCGCCAAACTTTGGGTAGAGCTCCCACCCTCTCACTCTCTCCACCCTCACCCCTTGGAATCCTCTTATCCGCCCCTGGGGATGGTCTGGTCTTAGGGTGGAAAGTCCGAGAGTCTCTGGAAGAGGCCGTCAGGTTCTCTGTAGCCAAGTATCTCTCTACACGATCCACAAGTTTACCGGCCGTTTCTGGGTCTCCATGGCTTACCCACTTTTGAATGGCGGTAGGAAGAGCTCTCAAGAAACGATCCATCACAACACGTTCCACAATCTCCGGTGCGGACAAAGTCTCTGGCTGTAGCCACTTCCTGCTCAGGTGAATGAGATCATACATTTGAGACCTGGGGGGTTTTCCAAGCTGGAAAGTCCAGTTATGCACACGCTGAGCCCGGATAGCCAGGGTGACACCCAGCCTTGCCAATATTTCAGCTTTTAGCATCACATAGTCTTTTGCTTGGTCAGGCTCTAGGTCATAGTAAGCCTTCTGCGATTCACCAGTTAACAGAGGAGCCACCAGTCCAGCCCACTGCTCCTCAGGCCACTTTTCTCTTTCAGCAGTCCTTTCAAATGTGGTCAAAAATACCTCTGGATCATCCTCTCCAGTCATTTTTGTCAATAAACGACTCACCCCAAAGGACGCGGTATTAGTGGGACGGCTTTCCTCACTGGTCTGCGGACGTTGCTGCATTACTGCTTCCATTTGTTGTAGTCTCTGCTCTTGCTTCTGTAACAGGTCTATGAAGCGGGCCTCAGATTGCTGCTGGGCTTGTTGATGAGCTTGCTGCTGGGCTGCAAGGCTCCTTTGCAAACCTGCATTTGTCTGCTGTTGATTGGCATTTGCTAGAGCCAGCTGTTTCAGTATCTCCTCCATGCTGGCTTAAAAAAAACTGCCACTGGTTCTCCACCAACTGTGAGGGGGTTAACTCGGTAGCGGGTGTGTGTGTGACCCCCTGGTTGGGCTCCCCACACAAAAACAGGGCCAGCAGACGGAGGTTGTGGTTTTCAAAATCAAAAGGTGCGGTTTATTTCTCTATGTACAGTGACAAAAACACAGCAAAGCCAAAAAGAAACATAAACAAAATAAATCCTGGTCAGTTTGACCTCTGACTAAACATGCAGGTTTCCTAAACTAACAACTGGGATCAGCCTGGTGCTGTCCTAGTCCCTAAGTCCCTGGTTTAGTAAAAGTCCAAACAAATAGCCACACAGGCTTTGCCTCACCGCACAGGGGTTCACTCTCCCTAGACAGTCCACACAGGTCTGGGTCCAGGCATGAGCTAACCTCTAATGAAGCTGGGAGTTCTTATAGAGGCCTAAATGAGCTGACAAGCTTCAGCTGGTCTCCTCAACTCCCTGTCTGTACGACGCCCCACACTCTCCCTAGAGGTATGAGTCATCCATGAGCCCACTAGCCTTATACAACTCTCCACCTAGTTGTATAAGTCGGCGTAAAGCCTGAATCTGGGCGAAATATATCTACCCCCCTGGATGCAACCAGGTGACTTTACCTTCCTGCTGTCACAATATATATATATATATATATATATATATATATATATACACACACATGTATATAGATATAAATACACACCCCCATATAGTATTTAACAATGTCCTGGTGGGTGACAGGGGTCTGATCATGAGGACTTCTACAATAATGACGTGTGTATATATTCACAACTGATTATTAATGGGAAACTACTAAAAAATATGTATGTTGGGGATGATTAATATTTTTTGGTGTGATTTCTGACTAAAAATTGCTCAAAAAAGCAATTCGGGTCAAACTCCACATTCATTCCCCCAGGGACTAGAGTTCTTAAAGTGTGGATCCATTTAGACTCCTTCTGGCTAATGGTTCTAATTTTATGGCTTCCTCTCATGTTCGCTTTGTATTTTTCTATTCCCCAAAATTGAAGTTGGGACGGATCTTGATTGTGGAATTGAGCAAAGTGTCTGGAGACATTATGTTTGGGGAACCCACTGACTATGTTTTGTACATGTTCTTTTATTCTGACTTTTAAGGCCCTTTTAGTTCTGCCCACATACTGTAGGTTGCAATTGCATTGTAATACATATACTGCACCTTCTGTGTGGCAGCTTATAAAGTCTCCAATTTTATGTGTTTGTCCTGTATTGGTTCCTGTAAATTCCATCCGTTTGCCCTGAAATTTCTTTGCATGTCGGCAGGCGTAACAATTCCTGCATGGAAAGAAACCTTTCCCGTTGAAGAATGAGAAACTTGGTTTAGGAGGAGAGACTACTACGGATTTGACAATCATATTTTTCAAAGTTGGGGCTCTTCTATAAATTATTTTCGGTCTCTCAGGTAGCTACACTTGGTGCAAATTTTGCACCCATGGATATACCTGTGCATTGTTTATAGTATAGTTGGTCATGCCAGAAATAATTGTATTTCAAACAGTAGTCCAAACTCTTAACTAAAAATTTCCTGTGTTTGCAGACCAAATCACTGTGCTGCTTTAGAAGCCATTTGGTGGCATGGCAAGCTTCATGATGTGGGACGATAGTGTACAGCAGGGGTCTCAAACTACCGGCCCGCTGATAGGGGACCAGGACAGGACCAACCCGCAAGGCTACCAGCGGCAGTGTGCAGCTTCCCGCCCCTCTCCCTCCCATCGGCTTTGACATGCTGGAGGGAGAGGGATATCTGTGTGTAACAGGGCAGGCAGCCAATAGCGCTGCTCTTCTGAGTGGGAGGGTGTGACTGCTAAGTTGCTTCGCCTCCCACCACGTCTTTAGCCAATCAGATTGTCCAGCCCGCCACATTTAGAAGAGGCTAGTGGCCAGAGCAGGGCGGGATGCAGAAGATCCGACATACCTGAACATGAAGAAGGTATGAGATCAAACATGTTACAATGCTGGCTACAGAAATCTAATCAGCATTCTCCTGTCCTGTGTTCAATGTAAATAAAAACAGATAAGAAGCAGTGTTAGAAGACTGAGGGAATCAGTGTGATCACTGCATATTCCACACACAGCACAGTAGAAGGAGAACACACTGATCGAGGGGTGATTTCCCCAGTCTTCTCACACTGCTTCTTATCTGTTTTTATTTACACTGAACACAGGACAGGAGAATGCTGATTAGCTTTCTGCAAGAAGCTGGAACTTCAGCTGTTTCTATATAGCTATTTGTGCCAGAGTCCTGTGCCAGCCATCCCTGATTTGTTTGACATTTTCCTTGTTATCTTTTGAAGGCATTAGCTGGTCAGGCTGGGAGCTTCACAGACCTGTTAACCATTTACTGTCCTCCTGTGCTTGAGAAATGACTGTTGGCAAAGTTTTTTTTTGGCACTTTGTTATATCTTGTAAACTCCTGTTGTAGTGCAGCAATCAATGTTTTTTCCACACTGTTCACTGCTAGCCTAGGACAGACTTGTACAATGTCTGCAGTCTCTGACCATCTCCTGTATCGTGTCCGCAGTCTCTGACCATCTCCTGTATCGTGTCCGCAGTCTCTGACCATCTCCTGTATCATGTCCGCAGTCTCTGACCATCTCCTGTATCATGTCCGCAGTCTCTGACCATCTCCTGTATCATGTCTGCAGTCTCTGACCCTCTCCTGTAGTACATTTTGCAGTCTCTGACCCTCTCCTGTACTATGTCTGCAGTCTATGACCCTCGCCTGTAGTACGTTTTGCAGTCTCTGACCATCTCCTGTATCATGTCCGCAGTCTCTGACCATCTCCTGTATCATGTCTGCAGTCTCTGACCCTCTCCTGTAGTACATTTTGCAGTCTCTGACCCTCTCCTGTACTATGTCTGCAGTCTATGACCCTCGCCTGTAGTACATTTTGCAGTCTCTGACCCTCTCCTGTACTATGTCTGCAGTCTATGACCCTCGCCTGTAGTACGTTTTGCAGTCTCTGACCCTCTCCTGTACTATGTCTGCAGTCTATGACCCTCGCCTGTAGTACGTTTTGCAGTCTCTGACCATCTCCTGTATCATGTCCGCAGTCTCTGACCATCTCCTGTATCATGTCTGCAGTCTCTGACTCTCTCCTGTACTATGTCTGCAGTCTCTGACCCTCGCCTGTAGTACGCTTTGCAGTCTCTGACCCTCTCCTGTAGTATTTCTGCAATAAAGGAGGGCTACAGGCATGAATGAATTAATGTACTGCCACTGCTGGTCATGGTCACTGATGAATTAATGTTTTTGTGCGTGTTTGCAAAATTAAAGTGGGCCGGTCTGGATGAAGTCCAGGGCCAAATTTTTGTCCCAGTCCAGCCCTGCCAGGAGGAGAGGTAAGTGAGCCATCACACTGAGGCTAAGTCCTTAGGTAGGTGACTGGGTTTGAAATTTGTGAGCAGGGGGTATTTGTGAAGTGTAGGGGGGTATTTGTGAAGTGTAGGGGTAGTGCTGGGGGTTAATAGTGCGTCTGCTGACACCAGTGCTGGGGGTTAATAGTGCGTCCGCTGACACCAGTGCTGTTTTTGAAGTTTGAAAGTTTGCATGCGGCCCCCATTTGATATTAAAACTTGTCTTGTGGCCCTCAGGTAATTTGAGTTTGAGACCCCTGGTGTACAGGGATGCAACATCCGCGGTAGCTAGTAGAGTACGTCCCTCTAGTACTGGTATATCTTTTATTAGTTGTAATATGTGCTTTGTATCCTTGAGATAGGCCCGGGTGTTCTGTATTGCTGGCTGCAGAAAGTAATCTATATACTGTCCTAGTCTGGATGTTAATGACTCAATCCCGTTAACGGTTGGTCTCTAGTAATGAGCCGAACACCCCCGGGTTCGGTTCGCACCAGAACCCGCGAACGGACCGAAAGTTCGAACGAACATTAGAACCCTATTAAATACAATGGATGCGAACGTTCGAATTCTAAAGTGCTAATTATAACAACTATTATGCATGTTATTGTCATAAATAGGGTTTGGGAACCCGGGTTGTGCACCAGGGGACATGTATCAATGCAAAAAGAAGTTTTAAAAACTGTCGTTTTTCGGGAGCAGTCATTTTAATGATGCATAAAGTGAAAAAAAAAAAGTCAAATATTCCTTTAAATATCGTACCTGGGGGGTGTCTAAAGTATGCCTGTGAAGTGCCACGTGTTTCCCGTGTTTAGAACTGTCCCTGCACAAAATGACACTTCTAAAGGAAAAAAAAGCCATTTAAAACTGCTTGCGGCTTTAATGTAATGTCTGGTCCCGGTAATATGGATGAAATTCTTTAAGAAAAATGGCATAGCTACCCCATGACCCCCCCCTACCCCAGCCCATTACCAGCCCCTTTGGGTCTTGTATGGATATTAAGGGGAACCCCGCACATAAAATAAAAAAGGCCCTATATACTCTGAACAGCCGTATACAGGCGGTGCATACAAGACAGGGACTGTAGGTTTGTTCTTATGTAGAATCTGTTTGTAATTTTGAACAGGTACATTGTTGAAGTGTAGCTCCAGCCCAAAAATCTATTTTTAAACTTTTTGGGAAACATAGGTAAGGGTTATCACCCCTGTAACATTTGTTTTGCTGTCTGTGCCCCTGTTCAGAACATTTCACCTCACTTTCCGTCCCAATGACAACTGTTTTTGAAATGTGGTGTTTTTCTTGAAACAAGGATTGCTGATAAAGCATCAGTACAGATGAGACCCCTTTCTCCCATATTTATTCTTACAGGAGAGAATTTTCCTTTCTAGGGGTAGATTTCCTCTCACTTCCTGTTGTCTTCTTTCGTTTGCAAGTAGGAGTCGTTTGTAAGTTGGATGTTTGAAAGTAGGGACCTGCCGTATATACTCTGCAGAAATAGGCCCCTTAGTTGTTGGTGTTGGCACAACACTGTAAGCACTCAGTTACTCTTGGTTGGTGCTGGAACGCCCTGCTGTCAACTATTATATCAGGAATTTTAATTACATATAATTGTTGAACAGTGGTACTAAAAATTGGGGCTTTGATGGTGGTGCTGGTGCCACAACACTGTAAGCCCTGACAGTTACTCTTGGTGGGTGCAGCAATGGGCCCTGCTGTGAATTATTAGATCAAGAATTGTAATTACATGCCCCTTTTGAACAGGGGCTGAAAAATTGGGCCTTTCGTGGTGGTGGTGGTGGTGGCGTTGCCACAAGACTGTAAGCCCTCAGAGTTACTCTTGGTGGGTGCAGCAATGGACCCTGCTGTGAATTATTAGATCAAGAATTGTAATTGCATGCCCCTGTTGAACAGGGGCTGAAAAATTGGGCCTTAGGCACTGGTGGCACAACACTACAACCCCTCACAGATACTGTACTTGGAGCACAGCAATGAGCCCTGTTGCAAAGTATTGCTTCAAAAATTGTAATGACACCCCCCTGTTAAACAGGGGCTGAAAAATTGGGCCTTAGGCACTGGTGCCACAACACTCCAACCCCTCACAGATACTGTACTTGGAGCACAGCAATGAGCCCTATGGCAAATTATTGCTAAAAAAATTGTAATTACACGCCCCTGTAAAACAGGGGCTGAAAAATTGGGCCTTAGCCACTGGTGGCGGCACCCATAAACAAAAATGATCTTCCAAGCTATCATCATCAATCGTATCATTGAGGACTCGGAGGAGGAGGATAGCCAGTCAACATAACAGCACAGGCACTCAGCATCAGTCTTGAAGGGATGTGACATGTTAAAATCAATTAGTCTGTTATATCAGCATCAGGTGTGTGGTAGCTGGTGGTGATCCAAGACTGGTTCATCTTGATGAAAGTCAGTCGATCAACCGAGTCGGTGGACAGGCGCACCCTGTGATCCGTGACAAATCCTCCAGCAGCACTGAATGTGCGTTCCGAAAGAACGCTGGATGCAGGACAGGCCAGTAGCTCAATTGCATACTGTGCAAGCTCTGGCCAGTGATCCATCCTCAAGACCCAGTAAGCCAGAGGATTTTCGGTGGGGAAGGTGTCCAAGTCTGACCTTGCCCCTAGATATTCCTGCACCATGTTTATCAGACGCTGGCGATGGTTGCTGGAACCGATCATACTTTGGGGCTGCGGACTAAAGAATTGTCTGAACGCATCGGTCAGACGGCCACCTTCCCCACCGCTCCTTCTTTGACTGGCCGAAGCCTCAGCAACTCGTTGTCCAGGACCAGGAGTTTGTAACCTCCCAGTCTCTGGGAACGCGTTGCACAGACCTTTCTGCAAGGCCTCCCGGAGTTGTCTCATCCTCTGCTCCCTCTGCGGCGGTAACATAAGGTCCGCAACCTTACCCTTGTACCGTGGATCAAGGAGAGTGGCCAGCCAGTAATGGTCCCTCTCCTTGATCCGAAGAATACGAGGATCCTTCCGCAGACTTTGCAGGATCAGGGAGGCCATGCAGCGTAGGTTTGCTGAGGCATTCGCTCCGGAGTCCTCTGGGTCACTAAGGACGACATGATCCGCAGCCACCTCCTCCCAGCCACGTACAAGTCCACTGGTTTCTTGGGACTGTAAATCATCCCTAAAAGACTGCTGCTGATGATGCTGAGTGCCAGCCTCCACCTCCATGCTGACACAATCCTCCTCCTCCTCCTCCTCCTCCTCCTCCTCCTCCTCCTCCTCCTCCTCTTCCTGTGCGATGGGTGGGACAGAAGGAACACTGTCTGGGTAAAGGGGGCCTTGAGAGGCAAGGAAGTCCTCCTCTTCCTGCCTCTGTTCTGCCTCAAGTGCCCTGTCCATTATTCCACGCAGCGTGTGCTCCAACAGGTGGACAAGAGGTACAGTGTCACTGATGCATGCACTGTCACTGCTCACCATCCTCGTGGCCTCCTCAAATGGTGCCAGGACAGTGCATGCATCCCTGATCATGCCCCACTGGCGTGGAGAAAAAAAACCAAGCTCCCCTGACCCTGTCCTGGTGCCGTAGTCGCACAGGTACTCATTGATGGCCCTCTGCTGCGTGTGCAGCCGCTGCAGCATGGCCAACGTTGAGTTCCACCTGGTGGGCATGTCACATATAAGGCGGTTCTTGGGCAGGTTCAACTCCTTTTGCAGCTCAGCCAGGCGAGCACTGGCATTATAAGATCTGCGGAAATGCACACAGACTTTCCTGGCCTGCCTCAGGACATCCTGTAAGCCCGGGTACCTGCCCAAGAAGCGCTGCACCACCAGGTTAAGGACGTGAGCCACACAGGGCACATGGGTCAGTTGTCCCTGTCGGAGGGCGGAGAGGAGGTTGGTGCCATTGTCGCAAACCACCATTCCTGGCTTAAGCTGGCGTGGCGTCAACCACCTCTCGGCCTGGCCCTGCAGAGCAGACAGGACCTCTGCCCCAGTGTGGCTTCTGTTCCCCAAACACACCAGCGCAAGCACGGCATGGCATCTTTTTGCCTGCGTACTTGCGTAGCCCCGTGAACGGCTACGGAGCACCGCTGGTTCATAGGACAAACCACAGGAAGAGGCCATGGAGGAAGAAGAAGAGGAGGGGGTGGAGGAGAGAGGTGTGTCACAACCAGTAGTAGCATTTTGGAGGCGTGGCGGTGGGACAACCTCCAACACTACTGCACCTTGTCCTGCATCCTTCCCAGCTGCCAAAAGAGTGACCCAATGGGCCGTGAAAGAAAGGTAACGTCCCTGTCCATGCCTGCTGGACCATGAGTCAGCGGTAATATGCACCTTACCACTGACCGCCCTGTCCAGCGAGGCCAAGACATTGCCTTCCACATGCCGGTAGAGAGCCGGAATAGCCTTCCGTGAGAAAAAGTGGCGTTTGGGAACCTGCCACTGAGGAACCGCACATTGCACAAACTCACGGAAGGGGGCCGAGTCTACCAACTGAAAAGGCAGCAGTTGAAGCGCTAGCAATTTAGCCAAGCTAGCATTCAACCGCTGGGCATGTGGATGGCTGGGAGTGAACTTCTTTCGACGGTCCAGCAGCTGGGGCAGGGAAATTTGCCTGCTAGAATCGGACGTCGGTGTACTGCTAGCAGAGTGGCCGCAAGTACTTGGCTGTGACACACCTAATTCTACACCTTCATTCCTCTCAGTGCATGTTTCAGAGAGGACTGAAGTTATAGTGGGGTTGGAGATCCCAGCTGATGCGGTGCAAGGAGAGGTCCGCTTTGTTCTTTGGTGTGGGTCTTTGAGGTAGGCTTGCCAACGAGCTGCATGGCAGGTCAACATATGTCTGGTCAGGCATGTGGTACCCAAGCGGCTGATGTTTTGGCCACGCGATATACGCTTGAGACATATGTTGCAAACAGCAGCTGTGCGATCTGATGCACTAGCCTCAAAAAAGGCCCACACCAAAGAACTTTTTGAATGACGGGCAGAGGCAGCGCCCTGCACAGGCGGAGCTCTGCGGTGTGATTCCGTCGGTGTACTGCCCTTACGCTGGCCACCAAAGGGCATCCTGCCTCGTTGGAGATGTGCCTCCTCCTCATCCTCCTCCTCCTCCTCTCTCCTATTAGGCACCCACGTGGAGTCAGTGACCTCATCATCACCTCCCTCCTCATCACTGGAGGCAATCTGGCAGTATGCTGCAGCTGCTGGAACATGACTGCCAGATTGGTGTCCTTCTTGAGCATCCCCTCTGTCTGCTCTCACGCTACTGCCTTCCTCTAGCTGGGTTTCATCATCAGACCCTTCGAAACGCTGGGCATCCTCCTGGAGCATGTACCCAACACTGTGCTGAAACAGTTCGGGGGACTCCTCAGGAGGAGGACATGGTGGGTCTAGGGAAGGAGTGACTGATGATGAGTCTGACATTGATACCAGGGAAGAGGACGCTTTGGCAGCTGCTTTTCCAGTACCCTGAGCCTGGGTGAGAGAGGATGAGGAGGAGGAGGAGGGCTTGGTCATCCACTCTACCAAGTCTTCGGCATGATGTGGCTCAACATGTCCAGCTGCCGAAAAGAAGGACAAGCGTGTCCCATGGCCATGTGCTGATGACAATGCACCGCGTCCACGACCAGCACTGTTGCCCCCAGACACAGAGCCTGCTTGCCCTCTTTTATTGCCTCCTGACTGTCTGCCTCTCCTTGTTTGCCTTCCAGACATTCTAATAGATGGCCTGCAGGGAGATGGGAAAAAAGCAATAAGGGCTACCTTCAGGTGTCCTTCTCTGTCCCTTGAAACAAGGACTTTGACAGTGAAAGAAACTGACACACTCTCCCTACCTACAGTTTTCTGTCCCTAGAAAAAAAAATTTTTTAAAGCACAATTTAGCACAAGGAGAATTCACTCACTGTCTTTCCAGGTCCCTGGAAACAAGGACTTTGACAGTGAAAGAAACTGACACACTCTCCCTACCTACAGTTTTCTGTCCCTAGAAAAAATGTTTTTTTTAAGCACAATTTAGCACAAGGAGAATTACCTCACTGTCCTTCCAGGTCCCTGGAAACAAGGACTTTGACAGTGAAAGAAACTGACACACTCTCCCTACCTACAGTTTTCTGTCCCTAGAAAAAATGTTTTTTTTAAGCACAATTTAGCACAAGGAGAATTACCTCACTGTCCTTCCAGGTCCCTGGAAACAAGGACTTTGACAGTGAAAGAAACTGACACACTCTCCCTACCTACAGTTTTCTGTCCCTAGAAAAAATGTTTTTTTTAAGCACAATTTAGCACAAGGAGAATTACCTCACTGTCCTTCCAGGTCCCTGGAAACAAGGACTTTGACAGTGAAAGAAACTGACACACTCTCCCTACCTACAGTTTTCTGTCCCTAGAAAAAATGTTTTTTTTAAGCACAATTTAGCACAAGGAGAATTACCTCACTGTCCTTCCAGGTCCCTGGAAACAAGGACTTTGACAGTGAAAGAAACTGACACACTCTCCCTACCTACAGTTTTCTGTCCCTAGAAAAAATGTTTTTTTTAAGCACAATATAGCACAAGGAGAATTCACTCACTGTCCTTCCAGGTCCCTGGAAACAAGGACTTTGACAGTGAAAGAAACTGACACACTCTCCCTACCTACAGTTTTCTGTCCCTAGAAAAAATGTTTTTTTTAAGCACAATTTAGCACAAGGAGAATTACCTCACTGTCCTTCCAGGTCCCTGGAAACAAGGACTTTGACAGTGAAAGAAACTGACACACTCTCCCTACCTACAGTTTTCTGTCCCTAGAAAAAATAGGATTTTTATAACAGCTTACCTGTAAAATCCTTTTCTTGGAGTACATCACGGGACACAGAGCGACATAGTCATTACTAATGGGTTATATAGTTACCGTCAGGTGCTGGCACTGGCAACTTCCAAAACCGGAAGTACCCTCCCCTATATAAGCCCCTCCTATCCGGGAGCACCTCAGTTTTGTAGCAAAGCAATAAGTGTCCCCAAAGAGGGGCGGGAGCTCTGTGTCCCGTGATGTACTCCAAGAAAAGGATTTTACAGGTAAGCTGTTATAAAAATCCTATTTTCTTTCTCGTACATCACGGGACACAGAGCGACATAGTCATTACTAATGGGATGTCCTAAAGCAATGCCAAATGAGGGGGGGGATACACCATATATAAGCTGAGCGCTATCAGACATGAGGATCTTTTGCGGCCTGCAACACACTGCGCCCAAAGGCGACATCCTCCTGACTTCTAACGTCCACCTGGTAGGACCTAGTAAACGTGTGTACCGAAGACCATGTTGCGGCCTTACAGATTTGAGCCAGGGAGGCCTGGTGATGCACTGCCCATGAAGTTCCAACTGCTCTCGTGGAGTGCGCCCTAACTTTGAACGGAGGCGGTCTACTTCTCAAGCTATAGGCTTGTATTATGACCTGTCGAATCCACTTGGCTAAAGTAGATTTTGACGCTGCCTGACCCTTTCTGGGGCCTTCCGGCAGAATAAACAAAGTATCCGTTCTGCGAATCTGAGCAGTGGCTTTTAGATAAGCTTTAACTGCTCTTACTACATCCAAAGAATGCAATAACTTTTCCTCTACCGAAGTAGGTTTGGGGAAAAAAGAAGGAAGAACCACATCTTGGTTCAAATGAAACCTCGATACCACCTTAGGAAGAAAGGCTGGATGAGGACGTAACACTACTCTGTCCTTATGGATAACCAGATATGGCTCCTTACAGGACATAGCTGCTAATTCCGATACTCTTTTTAGCCGAACAAATGGCTACTAGAAAAATCAATTTCCTGGTAAGAAGCACCAAGGAAATATGCTGTAATGGTTCAAATGGTTGTTTCTGTAGAACCGACAGAACCAAGTTTAGATCCCATGGACATATGGGAATATTAACCGGAGGCCTAATACGCATCACTCCTTGTATAAAGGCTTTGACTAGTGAATGCGAAGCCAAGGGCCTTTGAAAAAATATTGACAAGGCCGAAATCTGACCCTTGATAGTACTCAAGGCAAGCTTCCTATCTACAGCCCACTGTAGGAAGTCCAGAATCCTACCTATTACGTACTTATGTGGATGCCATTTCTTGGCCTCACACCACGCGATGTACGCCTTCCAGATTCTATAGTAGATCTGCCTGGATACCGGCTTCCTGGCATTGATCATGGTAGATACCACAGCATTAGAGAGCCCTCTCTTTTTTAGAATGTGGGCTTCAATAGCCAGGCCGTCAAACCTAGGGCTGGTAAGGAAGGGTGGTATATCGGTCCTTGCGAAAGCCGGACGACGTGGGAGAGTCCAAGGACTCCCCACTGAAATTTTACAATCTCCGCGTACCACGCTCTTCGGGGCCACGCTGGAGCCACCGGAATCACTGGTTTCTTTTCTACCCTGATTCTGCGGAGTAATCGAGGTAACCATTGTGGCGGTGTGAATGCATATATCAGCTTGAACTGATCCCAAGGGAACACTAGGGCATCCGAGCCGCAAGCTAGGGGATCCCTTGTCCAAGAGACAAACCTGTCCACCTTTGCGTTGAATCTGGATGCTAGCAGATCTACATCCGGTGTTCCCCACCGCTGACATATTGTCCGGAAAACCTCGGGATGAAGGGACCATTCCCCTGGGCATAATTGTTGGCGACTTAGAAAGTCCGCCTTCCAATTCTCCACCCCTGGAATGAATACCACAGATATGGCTGGGACATATCTTTCTGCCCATCTCAGGATGTAATTTACCTCCCTTTGGGCTGCACGACTCCTGGTGCCCCCCTGACGATTGATATATGCCACTGCTGTGGCATTGTCTGACTGAACTCTGACAGGGGACCCTTGGAGTTTGGATGTCCAAGCTACTAGGGCATACCGGGCTGCTCGTATCTCTAAGAGATTGATGGGCAGGGCCTTTTCTGCATCCGACCATCTGCCCTGGAGAGACTATTGCTCCAGTACTGCTCCCCAGCCTATAAGGCTGGCATCTGTAGTGACCACCTTCCAAGAAATCGGACTGAAGGATTTCCTTTTTTCCAGATTCTGGGGAACCAACCACCAACGGAGGCTCTTGCGAACGGAAGGGGACAAGGACATTGTAAGTCTAGGGCCTGAACTTTTTTGTTCCAGGCTGACAGTATGGCCCCTTGCAAATTCCTTGAATGGAATTGACCGTAGGGTACTGCTTCGAATGATGCCACCATTTTTCCCAGCAGCCTCATATACAGGCGTATGGACGGCTGTCTTTTTTGTACCCACTAAGTGGATCAAATCTTTCAAAGACAACACCTTTCCTCGAGGCAAGAATATTTTTCTCTGGCCTGAATCCAACCTTAGCCCCAAGTATTCCAGACTTTTGACTGGTTTTTAGGGCTGACTTGTCTCGGTTGATAATCCAACCGTGAGATTCCAGATACTTGATCGTCTTGTGAACGACCACGTCTAGTTTTTTCACTGAGTGGTCTATCAGCAACAAGTCATCCAGATATGCCATTATCATTACACCTTGTGTTCTTAGATTGGCCAATAAAGGGCCAGAATTTTTGTAAACACTCGTGGTGCTGTGGCCAAACCGAAGGGTAAGGCTCTGAACTGAAAATGGCGCCCTTCTACTGCAAAGCGTAGAAATTTTTGGTGGACTGGAAAGATGGGAATGTGCAAATAAGCATCTTTGATGTCGATCGTGGCTAACCAATCCTCCCCTTGTAGGGCAGTGGCCACCGATCGGATCGACTCCATCGGAAAGTCCTGATATACAGGAATTTGTATAGCCCTTTTAGAATTAATATGGGCCTCCCGTCCGCGTTTGCTTCGGGACTGTAAAGAGGTTTGAGTAAAACCCGAACCCTCATTCTTCCAGGGGAACCTCCATAATTACTCCTTGGAGCAATAGTTGTTCTAGTGCCAACAGGAGGGACTCTCTCTTCCGGGGATCCCTTGGCACGTTTGACCTCAAAAATGGGAAGGAGGAGAGTCTTTTAACTCCAAACTGTATCCCAAACCTACTGCGGAGAGCACCTATCTGTCTTGATCGTGTCCCGCCAGGTCTCTTGCGAACAACTGGAGTCCTCCCCCCACCCGACTGAGTGGGGGCTTCAATGAATTTAACTTTGGGGGAGGTTTTGTACCTCCCCTGACCCAGGGTTTCTCATTACCCTGCTACTGTCCCTGTTTTTTACCCCCGGGATTTGACCGAGGAGGCCGTCGGAACTGTTACACAGCCGATGCCCCAGGGACTGGAGAAGCAGGCCTCTTAAAGAGGGACCTCTAACTCTGCTTTTAACCGGCAAGAGCGTATTTTTACCGCTGGAAATTTTCTGGATATATTTGTCCAGGTTTTCCCTGAATAAGCGTTCACCATGAAATGGGACGCTAACCAGCCATTCTTTACAGGGAGCTTCAGCAGACCAGTTTTTGAGCCATAGGAGCCTACGCATATGTACTATAGACAGCGTAAGGCGGGAGGCCTGATGGACTGAATCCTCTATGGCGTCAACCGCAAAGCCTAAGGCTCTAGGTAGATCAGCTAGGGCAAAGCCTGCTGATCTGTCAAGTCCCTCAAGACCTGTTTCAACTGATCCTTCACTGCTTAGCAGACCCCAATAGCTGCTACTGCTGGTTGTATCACCAAGCAGATTTTCATAAGGACTCCAATCTTTTATCTATTGGGTTCTTGAACATTTGGACATTATCCACTGGACATGTCAGTGATTTATACATACAAGAGATGGCTGCGTCCACTGTAGGGACCTTCCATTTTTTTTTTTTTTGATGAACTTATCCTCCATGGGATAGACCACCGGAAATCTCTTGGGGGAATAAATATTTTCTCAGGACGTTCCCAATCCTGGTAAATGAGCCCTTTCAGTAAAGGGTGAAGTGGAAAAGAACAAACAGTCTGGGGGCTTCTAGCGACCCCAACGAGGATACAGTAGTGGTTGATGGTTCCGCAAGGTGCATTTTTAAATGCTGATCGGACCATGTTAGTCAGAGACTGAACCCATAATCTTTCAGCTTAAGATGCTGAGAAAAGGTTCCCCCACTGTTGATTCCTCTATAACAGAATCAACCTCATCCTGATCCCCTTCAGGCAGGTCGATCCCTGTATGGGACTGTTGCTCTGCTAACAGGCACTCTGAAGGAGGAGACGGAGATCGGACGTGCTTTCCCTGACAGGGAGGCAGCGATAAATGTTGACAATCTCTCTCTAATCCTCCCAGAGCTGAGGAAAAAAACCTCCTCTGTTACATACACAGGAGCAGGTGACTGAGGACAGCCACAGTACCAAGTACCCCTGCGGGGTCTCTACGGTCACTTACCTCTGAACTTCAGGGGAGACTGGTGCAGCAGGAGTATGCCCAAGATCCTCAGAGCCCGATGAGACCCCCTTCGCTTCCTGGAAGATTCAGTTCCGGAGCTACTGGACGGCATATTCCTAAGCCTAAAGCTGAGGTATTCCAGCCGTAATACACCACTTTTACTGAGAATAGTCTAGCACAATTGCTGCTATATCACAGTTGGTGTCTACTAATGTGCCTTTCTAGGGGATGCCTGTATCAACCGCTTGCTGTATGCCTTTAAATGTTGCCAGCTCTGCTGCAATAATGTGGCTTTTTTAAAAACCTGCTGGGACGCCCGCACATGCGCAGAAGCGCTGCGGCGCGCACAGAGCGTCATCCCCCAGGCCCCGCCCCTTTTTCCGGCCACCTCTATATATAGAGGCGCGTGCACGCGCGCGGCCACGTGCGCCTCGGCGCTAATTTTCAAACATGGAAACCAGGGACAGGAGCCAGGGCCCCCTTTGCCGCAGGCCGGGGGATAGACGAACACTGCAACATGGCAGAGGAAACAGTTTCCTGTAGGAGAACTCACCAGCTGCCTGGACTTTGCTCTCTGAGAAGAAACTAGTCCATATGACAAGAAAAACATTCCACAGCGGCCTCTAGTGGACAAACACAGGTACCGCAGTTTAATATACTAAACATATATAAAAAAAACATTCTTTTTTTTTTTTTTTTTTCTTGACCACCATTAAAAATTATTACATTTTTTTAGTAGTTACAGGCATGCACAGATATTAGCGGGAATACCGTTAGGTAACAGACAGAAAGACAAATTAGGCTTGGGGGTCCCCCAATAGAACCAAGTTCCTGGGGGCCCCCACTTACCTGTTCCCCGCCGCAGGACTTTGTTTGGTCCACAAAAGCCCAAACTTCACCTATCACGGCAGGCATTGTAATCAAACCTTCAGGGACCGGGTTCCCAAGGATTCCACTCCCCTGGACCTGTATAGCACCCTGCACAGAAAACATCTTGGTCGTGGGTATGACCAGAGCTCTGGATCCCAGGGTCCAGCTCTCCTAAGAGAAGCATTACAGGCAGAACCTTGCTCTTCTCTGCAAGGCCCGGGTACCGACCGTTTAGCTATGAAGCTTTTTTGGTCGGATCCGGAATAGCTTACTGAGGCCCAAAAGAACCTGTACGCAAGCTCAGTGAAAAACACATGTTTCTTCTTGGCCAACACCTTAGACACTGGCAAAAAACTGAGGTGCTCCCGGATGGGAGGGGCTTATATAGGGGAGGGTACTTCCGGTTTTGGAAGTTGCCAGTGCCAGCACCTGACGGTAACTATATAACCCATTAGTAATGACTATGTCGCTCTGTGTCCCGTGATGTACGAGAAAGAAATTTTTTTTTTTAAGCACAATTTAGCACAAGGAGAATTACCTCACTGTCCTTCCAGGTCCCTGGAAACAAGGACTTTGGCAGTGAAAGAAACTGACACACTCTCCCTACCTACAGTTTTCTGTCCCTAGAAAAAATGTTTTTTTTAAGCACAATTTAGCACAAGGAGAATTACCTCACTGTCCTTCCAGGTCCCTGGAAACAAGGACTTTGACAGTGAAAGAAACTGACACACTCTCCCTACCTACAGTTTTCTGTCCCTAGAAAAAATGTTTTTTTTAAGCACAATTTAGCACAAGGAGAATTACCTCACTGTCCTTCCAGGTCCCTGGAAACAAGGACTTTGACAGTGAAAGAAACTGACACACTCTCCCTACCTACAGTTTTCTGTCCCTAGAAAAAATGTTTTTTTTAAGCACAATTTAGCACAAGGAGAATTACCTCACTGTGCTTCCAGGTCCCTGGAAACAAGGACTTTGACAGTGAAAGAAACTGACACACTCTCCCTACCTACAGTTTTCTGTCCCTAGAAAAAATGTTTTTTTTAAGCACAATTTAGCACAAGGAGAATTACCTCACTGTCCTTCCAGGTCCCTGGAAACAAGGACTTTGACAGTGAAAGAAACTGACACACTCTCCCTACCTACAGTTTTCTGTCCCTAGAAAAAATGTTTTTTTTTAAGCACAATTTAGCACAAGGAGAATTACCTCACTGTCCTTCCAGGTCCCTGGAAACAAGGACTTTGACAGTGAAAGAAACTGACACACTCTCCCTACCTACAGTTTTCTGTCCCTAGAAAAAATGTTTTTTTTAAGCACAATTTAGCACAAGGAGAATTCACTCACTGTCCTTCCAGGTCCCTGGAAACAAGGACTTTGACAGTGAAAGAAACTGACACACTCTCCCTACCTACAGTTTTCTGTCCCTAGAAAAAATGTTTTTTTTAAGCACAATATAGCACAAGCACAAAACACACTGACACTCTCCCTACCTATCCTTCTCTTTCCCTAAACTAAAGGAATCCAGGTTAAGCAAGAAAGAAATAAAAGTCACTGTCCCTGCCTATGCTGCTCTATCCCTGCTCCGGAACACACTACACTAGGCCGCCGTGCTGGCGGCCTTTTATAGTGTGGGGCGTGTACTAAACCCCCTCAGCAATAATTGGCCACAGGCATCCTGCCTGTGGCCAATCATTGCTCTCCTCGCTGCCGGCGCTGTGATTGGCCAAGCATGCGGGGTCACAGTGCATGCTTGGCCAATCACAGCGCCTGGATGACACTGCGATGGCGTAGTGCATTGTGGGCCGTTCGCGTCACTCGAATTTGGCGCGAACGGCCCAAATCGTTCGATCTTCGTCGAACGATCGAACAGCCGATGTTCGAGTCGAACGTATGTTCGACTCGAACACGAAGCTCATCCCTATTGGTCTCCCCGGAGGGTTATTTTTGTCTTTACGTATTTTGGGGACAGTATATATTATGGGATTTCTGGTACTAGATACCTGGATTCTTTCGTATTGAGAATGTTCTTTTTGACTCCCAAATCTATTAGTAATTTTAGTTCCTTTTTGTACTTATGAGTGGGGTCTCCCAATAGTCTGGTATACGTATCTTCTTGCTGTAGCTGTCTTTCTATTTCTTTTAAATGTAGCGGGGTCTCCTTTAACAGCCCCAGGACTACGTTACCCAGAACCCCATTTGGCCCCAGGGCGGAAGTTTCCACCGCAAAGACTCATGGGAGGGGCTATTTAAGGGAGAGGGGAGGCGGAGTTCGGTCTCTTTGGACACCGCGCTGCAAGCAACGAGTCTTCCTGCACGGATCTGCTGCGGTGCAAGGCCTGAAGCCTGAGGCCTTGCGTGACATCCGAAGAGCCTTCCACCCCCACTGCGGAGCCTGGGTGGATCCTGACTTGTCGAGTGAGGACATCAGTTGGATCGGGGACACGATCGGTGCAGACGCCGTGTGTGGATACACAGGCGGTGGAAGACCCGGGCTGGGATCGCGCCCAGAGTGGTGAGCGGGCACCTGCCCATACTAATAGACTGTGCCGTGTTCAGGCCTATAAACTGCCTAGGCCCACTGTTCGTTTATCTGTGCTTCCAGGGGGGACCGGTAGCAGGACAGAGCTGAAGTGCCCTTTCCCCCCCCTCACAGCATAGTGTTCCAAGTTATCACCTATTGCGGATTACAAATAGCTATTTCATCAAGTGCACCACCGAAAGCTGGCATGCGAAGAAACCCCCCCCCCCCCTTTAGGAAGTGACTGAGACTTATCCCATGTCAGGCCTGACCCGGGTGGGGAGTTAGGATATTTGTTTAGTGCGCCATAGGGCGCGCACGCCATAATAGCTACGCGTGGTGGAGTACTGCGCTGCGCCATTATATTGTGCTGCAACTATTGAACTGATTAATGCAAGGCTCTGCAAGCTAATTTACATGTTGGGTGTTATACTCTGTGTTATTCACTACTAGTAAAGCTGTTATATTTAATCTCTCGCCTCAGCGTGTTGTCTGACTGTTTAGAGATTATTAAGTGCAATACACTTGAATGTGGTATAAGTTTTAACCCTAGACTAACTGTGCCAGAGTGGGTCGAGTAAGAGTGCCGGGGGTTGGCGGTACTGTATACAGGGCCCGAAATCAAACCAGCGGCTCTCTTAACTGGGGGTAGCGCTACACGTGGGGGCTCTCAAGTCCGAGATCCTGTTGCAGCAAATAACGCGCCAAGAAGTACCAGCATGGACCCACTAGAAGTAGTAAAGTGGTGCAAGGCAGTCGGCACAGATCCAGCCGGGGTAGTAGTTATAGAACTCCCAGGGATCTGGCAAGAAGAAGCGGTGAAGCAGCTAGTGATGTCACTGTCCCAGCACCAGAAGGCATGGATAGTGGATGTCAGGTTGAATTCTTCGCTGACGCACGCACAGATAGAGTGGAAGGATGGAGTCCCAGAAGACTTCAAGAATCCAAGTGTAACAGGAAGGCCCGGGGAACTCAGAATCGCTTAGAAAGTATGAGATACCCTTGCTTCAGCTCCCCCAATGCCTCTTATGTGTCAAACACCCTGTGTCTCTATTAGGGGCACAGGGTGAATGAAAACCCCAATATGGTCTATGATAGCCATATTCAATGCTGCACATACATTGTATCTAGATTGGATGTGTACTGTGAGGGGGGGGGGGTTGTGTAATCATTGCTGTGAGGTGTTAAGGTGATTTGCATTCTATTGTCTATTATGAATTAAGTCTGCTACTGTGACGATGTGGATTGGAGCTGGTCGCTCGTCTGACTGCATATTATGGGATGTTGAAGTGTCTTCTGTGAGGAGGGGGGGAATCACCCCTCCTGCTAAGACTGTTTACTGAAGGAGAAGTTTGAACACACCTGAACTGTATCACCATTGTCATTGGACAGTTTAACCCGCCCTGTTCCCTAAGGATGGGAGGGAAGGGTTTTGAAGAGAAATGTGTTACCATGTGTTTTGAAAATAAAGTCATTCCCTGTTTTGGAACTTGAATACAGAGCGTTGTCTCGTATCTGGGGGGAGAATCATTCGTATGGGGTCTTATTCGGCTGGTTGGAGTGTCTGGTGGCTGTCGTGTGGTTGGAAAGGGAATATCCTAACGGTGTTAACCCCTTTCATACTTGGGGTGCCGTTACACCAAGTATAGGAGCGATAGATGATCAAACCTATAGCCTAATACACGCACCACTGCCCACCACAGGAGGATGGTTCCAGACACCAAAATTATCACCACCCACCCCAAAAACTGTAAAAGGGGAGAAGGAAGAGAGTCCCGGGTCGCCGCAGGGCACCCTCAGCACCGAATTATGCGCGGTTCTAGGGGAAATCATAGCCCAGTGCAAGAAAGATCCTACAGATTACCAAATGTCAGGATACCGAAAACTCAGAATGTTTTCAGGGAGGAAACCTGTACCTTCAGGCGAAGAGGGGTTTGAGGAGTGGTTAGACGGTGCCACTCAGGCCCTAGAAGAATGGGAAGTCCCAGACCACAGAAAGAAGCAGAGAATTGCTGAGAGCTTGAAAGGCCCTGCTCTAGAGGCCATACGCAACCTCAAGATGAGCAAGACAGACTGTAATGCACAGGACTATCTGGACATTTTGCAGAATGTGTTTGGAGGAACAGAGAAAATCACGGAGCTCACGTACCAGCTAGAACACTGTTACCAAAAGGCAGGAGAGAAACTGTCAGAGTTCATGAAGCGCCTGGATAAGATCCTGCACAAGATGATCCTTAAGAAGGGGATTGACCCGCAGAAGGTGGATGAGGCCCGCGTCCAGCAGGTGATGAGAGGATCTCAGCCCCTGGACCCCATCGCACTGACGCTACGTACTAGACAGGACGGGAAGAGCCTGGAGTACCCTGACTTGATTCGAGTAGTCAGAGAAGAAGAAGCCATGCTGGAGGAGAAGAAGAGGAGCCAACCAGTTGAGACGGTGAATCCTCCTCCTGTGATGGTCAGGACGGCCACGACCCTGGAAAGAGACGCAGAGGTTGATACCTTGAAGTCGCAAATGTCCCAAGTGCTGGGAATGCTGACCTCCCTGATGGAAAAGGAGTCAAAGGTATATCAGAGGGAAAACCCAAGGAGGGAGTTGTTTCCGAATACCTCAGCGCCTGCATCCCTGGAGGATAGGGGGGATATGACTTGTTTCAACTGCGGAGGGATTGGCCACGCTGCAAGAGTGTGTTCCAGTCCCAAGAAGAAGAGACTGAATAACCGCAAGCCGCCGGAAAACTTCAGCGGGCCCCGGTGAAGGAGTCAGCCGGGTGCCCATCACCTTCAGTGAGCTCCAAACTGAATAAGAAGCACATGAGAGGAGTGGACAGGACCCCACAGAAGAAACCGAAGGTTCCTCAGAGGGAACGCACTCCAAAGAAAGACAGTAATGTCCCTCAGCGGGTAGCTACACCCATAAAAAGGAGGGAGATCAATGCATACCAGGCCCAAGAGAGACTTAAGTCCAGAGACAAATGGAGGAAAGAAAGTAAAAAGGGGAAATGCAAAGATCAAAAGAAAGAGACTCCTTCGAAGCGGTATCCAGAGAAGCTGGTGGGTCCCTCTCCAATAGTATCTATCCAGGTGGAGGGAGTCTACACAAGAGCCCTGTTGGATACTGGGGCGCAGGTGACCCTGTTGTATCGGGACTTTTATGACAAGCATCTAAGTCACCTACCCATCCAGAGGATTGAAGAGTTGGAGATATGGGGAATTGGGACAGAGAGTTTCCCTTATGATGGCTATCTGCCCATAAAACTGACTTTCGACCCGTCCATAGCTGGAAAGGCTGAAGTGTTCGACACCTTGGCCGTGGTGTGCCCCCGACCGCCTGGAGCTAACAGGAGTTCCTTAATAATAGGGACCAACACGGATCTGGTCCGAAGGCTTCTAGCCCCACTGACAAGAGGGAAGAACCCCACTGTCACGTACCTGACGGTGACGAGCCCGGATCTGCAGAGGGAGGCCTCTCTTACGGCTTCCACCGGCGGCCCCTGGTACTGAAGACAGGGGGCACGGAGGTAGAAGGGGTACGAGTGCCTGGCAGGATGGATCAAGGTAGAGTAGAGTCTGAAGACTGGGACGGATCCAGGCACCCAGGAAGTATGGCAGGCTGAACCGGAACCAGGAACACAGCAACTGGACTGGAACTGATGAGACTGACTGGACTGGAACCAGGATACAGCAACTGGACTGGAACTGATGAGACTGACTGGACTGGAACCAGGATACAGCAACTGGACTGGACTGAAGAGGCAGACCGGGCTGGAACCAGGACACAGCAACTGGAGAGATTGGTCGGACAAGCCGGGTCGGTAGAATTGGCTGGCGGCAAGGTACTGGAGGATCAGGCAGAAGATTGGTCAAACAAAGCCGGAGGTCAGAGGCAGGCAGGAAACTGGAAGGGTCAAGGTAAGCCGGGTCGGATACAGGTAAATTCACGAATCAGGTCTCTTTGGGTACTACACGCTGTAGAGCAGACAGCAGGGACTGTCTGTCACAGGCATGTTTAAATAGCTCTTCTGGCGCGCTTTGTGGAGCGTGCGCGCGCCCCCGCTAAGCGCGTGCGCGCGCGCGTGGACGTGCCCGAGATTCAGAATCAGGAAGTCCAGGAATCCTGTAGCTGACAGGATTTCTATGACATTGCCCCCCCCAAAGGGGCAGCCTCCGGATGCCCAGCCGGGTGAACCTTCTAGGGTGAGACCTTTTGAAAGCCTGTATCAAACTCCTGGCATGGATATTCTCCTCAGGTTCCCATGAGTTTTCCTCGGGTCCGTAGCCCTTCCATTTAATTAGGAATTGGTTCTGGTTATTTCTTCTCCTGAAGTCCATGATAGCTTCTACTTCGAATTCCTGCTCACCATCAATAATGATCGGATCAGGGTGATCCGGCTTCCGATCTGGAAACGGATTAGAGACTGTGGGTTTTAGGAGAGAGACATGAAAAACTGGATGGATTCTAAGAGAGTCAGGAAGTTCCAATTCATAAGCTACTTCATTAATTTTCCTCTTAATAGGGAATGGACCTAAAAATTTGGGGCCCAGTTTTTTAGAAGGGCATGCCATTCTTAGGTTTGTGGTAGATAGCCATACTTGGTCGCCGGGTACCAACACTAATTCACCCCGCCTCTTCTTGTCATAGATTGCCTTGTTGCGTTCTTGAGTCTTGGTCATGGTCTCTTGTAGAAGCTGGTTATTGACCGAGAAAAAATTTAACTTTTCCTGGACTGCAGGTACAGGACACTCAGGAAGGGAGGTAGGCAGAAAAGTAGGATGAAAACCATAGTTTGCAAAGAAAGGAGTCTGGCAGGTAGCGGAGTGAATGGAATTGTTATACGCAAACTCGGCCAACGGAAGTAGGGAAACCCAGTTGTCCTGAGCAAAAGAGGAGAAGCATCGCAGGTATTGCTCGAGCGTCTGATTCGTTCTCTCCGTCTGTCCGTTGGTCTGTGGATGGTAAGCAGAGGAAAACGATAATTCGATTTTCAAGGTTTTGCAAAGGGATCTCCAGAATCGAGAGTTAAATTGAACCCCGCGATCTGAAACAATATTGGCTGGTACCCCGTGGAGTCTGACTATTTCTCTGATGAATACCTGTGCGGTTTCAGGAGCGGAGGGAGTCCCTTTCATAGGGATGAAGTGTGCCATCTTGGACAGACGGTCCACAATAACGAAGATGGTGGAATGGTTCTCAGCCGGGGGTAACTCGACAATGAAGTCGATGGACAACATTCTCCAGGGCCTATCTGGAACGGGTAAGGGTTTTAGTAGTCCCCAGGCTTTGGATCTGGAACCCTTGTTTCGGGTGCAAGTTGTACAAGAATCTACAAACCTCCTACAGTCTTCACGTACTCGAGGCCACCAGAAGGTGCGCTGTACCAGGTCAGTGGTCTTGGCAACGCCAAAGTGCCCAGCCAGGGCGTGGTCGTGGCAGAGTTCTAATGCGGTTACTCTTAGTTTCTCAGGTACGTAGATTCTGTCTTGGTACCACAATAGTCCATCCTTAACTTGCAATTCCGGCTCGGAGAACTGTCTCTGCCCGGTGGAAGCTTGTTTGATTTGAGTGAACAGGTTCTCCTGTAGAAGAAGGAAATTTCCGGGGGCAAGGATGGTATCAGGCGGAGAAGTCTCCTTGGACTTATGGAACATCCGAGACAGGGCGTCAGGCTTAATATTCTTGGCCCCAGGACGATAAGTAACATGAAAAGAGAACCGGGAGAAGAAGAGTGCCCACCTGGCTTGCCGTGGATTCAATCTTCTCGCGGCTTTCAGGTACTCCAGGTTCTTGTGGTCAGTGAATATCAGAATCGGATGAGCCGCACCCTCCAGCAGGTACCACCATTCCTCTAGTGCAGACTTGATCGCTAGTAGCTCCCGATCCCCCACGTCGTAGTTCCTCTCTGCTGCAGAAAGCTTGCGGGAGAAGAAGGCTACTGGGTGGAGTAAGGCTTTGACTCCCTGTCTTTGGGACAGTATTGCTCCTACCGCTATTTCGGAGGCGTCTACCTCAAGTACGAATGGTAGTGAGGAGTCTGGGTGTTTCAAGATAGAGGCTGAGTTAAATAGGGCCTTCAGGCGTTCAAAAGCTTCTTGGGCTTCAGGAGACCAGTGGAAACGTGTTCCTTGCTTGGTGAGTTGAGTAATGGGTGCGATAATAGCTAAAAAACCCCTGATGAACTTGCGGTAGAAGTTGGCGAATCCAACGAAACGTTGGATTCCCTTCTTGTACACCGGTTCTGGCCAGTCCAGGATTGCGGTAATCTTTTGAGGATCCATCTTGATGCCCTCGCTGGAAATGATTAACCCCAGAAATGATATACTCTCTTGCTCGAACTCGCATTTTTCGGCCTTCGCATACAGGCCATGCTGGCGGAGTCGACCCAACACATTTTTGACATGTCTGCGATGAGAATCAAGGGAGGAAGAAAAAATTAAGATATCATCAAGATAAACAATAACAAAGAGGTCTAGGAAGTCCCGTAGAACATCGTTGATAAAATACTGGAAAGTGGCAGGGGCGTTACACAACCCGAATGGCATTACCAAGTACTCAAAATGTCCATACCGGGTACGGAAGGCAGTCTTCCATTCGTCCCCTTCTTTGATACGGATCAAGTTGTAGGCTCCGCGGAGGTCAAGTTTGGTAAAGATGGTGGCAGTTCCTAGTCTCTGAAATAACTCTGGTACCAGGGGGAGAGGGTAGCGATTTTTTACTGTAATTTTATTCAATTCCCGGTAATCCACACAAGGTCGAAGGGTGTGGTCCTTTTTCTCTACAAAAAAGATGCCTGCGCCTGCTGGGGATGTGGAAGGGCGGATGAACCCCTTTTTCAAGTTCTCATCAACATAATTTTTTTAAGCCCCTTGTTCTACCTCCGTTAAAGGGAAGACTCTACCGAACGGAATCTTTGCTCCAGGAAGTAGGTCGATGGGGCAATCGTAGGCCCGATGGGGCGGTAGAGTCTCTGCCTTTTGTTTACTAAATACGTCAAGAAAGTCGTGGTAAACTTCTGGGATGGATTGACGGGTGCCATCTTCTGTGTCAATGCATAGTAACGAGGCCGGCCCAGGAGGTTTATATGAGCCACAGGACTGCTGGCAATAGGAAGAAGGAAAGGCAACTATTCCCGTAGTCCAGTTGATAGTGGGATTGTGGGCTTGTAACCAAGGCATACCTAGGATCAAGGGAAACAACGGAGAAGAGATGATGTCCAGACATAAGCATTCTTGGTGGGTTCCAGAGGTGGTAAAGATGGTAGCGGGTATAGGAGTGGTCTCCTGGGTCACAGGTCCGGTCTTAATGACGGAACCATCAGCCAGATGGACACGAAGTCCGTGGGTCTTGGTACGAAGGGGAATTTGGTTTTTAATGGCAAAGGTTGAGTCCATAAAGCAGCTGCATGCTCCGGAATCAATAATGGCGGGTACTTGCAAAGTCCTTCCTGGGAGCTGTAATGAAACAGAGAGGGCAAGGTGAGATGTGGTTTTGGCTTGTAGGTTAGTCATGTTAGAAGAAACTGAAAGAAACTTACGAAGCTTCAGGGGACAGGTCCTAACGAAATGTCCGGGGTCCCCGCAGTACAGGCACAGATTATTTATTCGGCGGCGCTGGCGTTCCTCAGGAGCGAGGGATGGACGAAGGAGCCCGAGCTGCATTGGTTCAGGCGTGTCAGATGTGGGAGTTGGAGGTGTAGCAGGAGCCGAGTACAGGTGACTAGGAGCCCGAGGAAGCATCCAGGTTGGGCGGGAGAAGCCAGTGGTCCTCTCAGCCCTCCGTTCCCTCAGACGTCGGTCAATCTGGATGGTTAGGTCAATCAACAGGTTGAGTGTCTGTGGTACACCAACTCTAGCTAGCTCGTCCTTCAAGGAATCGGAAAGTCCTAAGCGAAACTGATGGCGGAGGGCGGCATCATTCCAATTGGTATCCGCACTCCACCGCCTGAATTCTGCCACATAGTCCTCCGCTGGTCTGCGTCCTTGTTGAAGGGAACGCAAGGCGGCTTCTGCGGTTACTGAGAGTTGGGGATCTTCGTATAGCTGGGCCATGGCATCGAAAAAAGCAGCGAGGTTGTTTAGTGATACATCCTTCTGTTCAAAGAGACGGTGGGCCCAGCTCTGAGGGTCTCCAGCGAGCAAAGAGACCACAAAGCCCACCTTGGTGGCCTCTAGAGAAAAGGTACGGGGCTGTAGGGCAAAATACAGTTCACACGAATTCCGGAAGGCCCTAAACTTGCTCCGATCCCCGGAAAATCTTTCGGGTGTAGGAACCTTAGGTTCAGGAGGAAGCATGACCACTGTGGGTGAGGAACTTGTTCCGGCTGTGGAAGCAGAGGCGTGGGGCCCCTCTTGGATGGCAGAAGGATTGGAGAGGGCCCGCACTTGTTCTTCCAAGCGGGTGTATCCTTGTTGAAGACTCTTGACTGCTTCAGACAAACCTGCCAGGTGCCGACAGAGTTCCTCCATAGGTGAGGCTCCCTGCCCGGGCTCAGACATGGCTGTCTGCTACTGTCACGTACCTGACGGTGACGAGCCCGGATCTGCAGAGGGAGGCCTCTCTTACGGCTTCCACCGGCGGCCCCTGGTACTGAAGACAGGGGGCACGGAGGTAGAAGGGGTACGAGTGCCTGGCAGGATGGATCAAGGTAGAGTAGAGTCTGAAGACTGGGACGGATCCAGGCACCCAGGAAGTATGGCAGGCTGAACCGGAACCAGGAACACAGCAACTGGACTGGAACTGATGAGACTGACTGGACTGGAACCAGGATACAGCAACTGGACTGGAACTGATGAGACTGACTGGACTGGAACCAGGATACAGCAACTGGACTGGACTGAAGAGGCAGACCGGGCTGGAACCAGGACACAGCAACTGGAGAGATTGGTCGGACAAGCCAGGTCGGTAGAATTGGCTGGCGGCAAGGTACTGCAGGATCAGGCAGAAGATTGGTCAAACAAAGCCGGAGGTCAGAGGCAGGCAGGAAACTGGAAGGGTCAAGGTAAGCCGGGTCGGATACAGGTAAATTCACGAATCAGGTCTCTTTGGGTACTACACGCTGTAGAGCAGACAGCAGGGACTGTCTGTCACAGGCATGTTTAAATAGCTCTTCTGGCGCGCTTTGTGGAGCGTGCGCGCGCCCCCGCTAAGCGCGTGCGCGCGCACGTGCTCGCCATCGCGCACGCGCGTGGACGTGCCCGAGATTCAGAATCAGGAAGTCCAGGAATCCTGTAGCTGACAGGATTTCTATGACACCCACAGTCACTGAGATCCACCCAATGTTGAAGACCGCCTTCCAACGGCTGATCTTGGAACAGAAATCCCCGGAAGAGGGTGTAGGGAAGGTCTGGAGACTGGGAAGAAAGGGGATAGTGCTGCAGCCCGGTGAAGTAACTTGCCTGAAAGCCACAGTGAAACTCACTTGGGAGCAGCCTGGTCCTTTTGTCATGTTGGAACCCGACCCAAGGGAAGAACCTTCGGGCTTAGAAGTAGTCCCAGAAGTGGTTCCGGTGAGGGCCCTGAAAAAGGCCCACTGTAAGGTGCCTGTGAGTGTCAGAAACACCACGGATGGTCCCATGGAAATCCCAGCCAGGTTGTTGCTGGGCCGGGCGAGCTCAGCTACACCAGTTGCTTCATCAGATGTGAAGACAGATGGAGAAAGTACTGTGTGGGAGAAACTTTCCATGGAAAATCCAAACCTGCCCAGGGCTTGGAGAGAGAGGGCCAAGGCCCAGTTGACCCGGTGGGAAAGGATCTTTTCCCATGATGAGTTTGATGTGGGGTGTGCTAGGAGTGCCACCCATCGAATCTGCCTTCAGGAAGACAAGCCCTTCAGGGAGAGGGTTAGGCGAGTTCCGTTAGCAGACCTCGAAGATCTGAGGGGACAGCTCGCCGAGCTCAAGCGAACAGGGGTGATCCAAGAATCTAGAAGTCCATATGCCTCCCCCATAGTGGTGGTCCGGAAGAAGAATGGGTCATTAAGGCTGTGCATAGACTATAGGACCCTCAACAGGAGAACCACACCGGACCAGTATACCACTCCGAGGATAGAAGATGCCCTGCAGAGCTTGTCTGGAGCCAAGTGGTTCAGTGTTATGGACCTCAAGAGCGGGTACTATCAGATCCCGATGCATCCAGAAGACAAAGAAAAGACGGCTTTCATAACCCCGGTAGGGTTCTTCGAATGCAACCGGATGCCTCAAGGTCTGTCTGGAGCTCCAGCCACTTTCCAAAGACTCATGGAGAAGACTGTGGGAGACTTGAATCTCATTGAGGTCCTCGTGTACTTGGATGACATCATTGTCTTTGGGAGAACTTTGGAGGAACATGAAGAAAGGCTGGAGAAAGTTTTGAAGAGACTGAGTGAGGAAGGACTCAAGCTCTCACCTGAAAAATGCCAATTTTATCAGTCGTCAGTCAACTATCTGGGACACATAGTGTCTGAAGTTGGGGTGGCCACAGACCCTGAAAAGTTGGAGGCAGTCACCTCCTGGCCAAGGCCCACCACCGTGACCGAACTCAGGTCCTTCCTGGGATTCTGTTCCTATTACAGGAGGTTCGTGGAGGGGTTTGCTCGGATAGCCAGGCCCTTGAATGAGCTGCTGAAGACGGATGGAGAAGAGGATGACACGGGCCCCAGAAAACCCGGGGAGTCAGTCAAGGACCAGTGGAATGGGAAGTGTGAAGATGCCTTCCAGATGTTGAAAAAGAACTTGACCACTGCCCCTGTCCTGGCTTATGCAGACCCAAAGAAGCCCTACGAACTCCATGTGGATGCCAGCCATGATGGTTTGGGAGGAGTGCTCTACCAGGAGCATGAAGGGCAACTGAGACCTGTTGCGTATGTGAGCCGAAGCCTGACCCCCTCCGAAAAGAACTATCCTACTCACAAATTGGAGTTCCTGGCCCTCAAGTGGGCCGTAGTTGACAAACTCCGAGACTATCTGTATGGGGCAGACTTCACTGTAAAAACGGATAACAATCCCCTCACCTACCTTTTTACCACAGCCAAGCTAGATGCCACAGGACATAGATGGCTGGCGGCGTTGTCTGCCTTCAGTTTCAGCCTAAAGTACAGACCTGGAGCGGGAAATCGGGATGAGGACGCCTTGTCCAGAAGGTCTCATGTCCCCACCCGCAGTATAGAAGACTGGACCCAAGTGGCACCCAACGGGGTGCGGGCCCTCTGTCAAGGGGCTGAACTCCAAGCCAGGGGAGGCTCAAGAGCAGAAGAAATAGGGGTTACTATAGTAGGAGTCCCCAAGCAGTACTGTGGAGTAGCCCAACTGGGAGAAGATAACTTACCAAGACTGACCAAAAAGGAGTTGAGATCCGACCAATTGGAAGACCCTATGGGGAGATTAGTCCTAGAAGCATTGGAGAACCAGGATCCAAACAGACTCCTACGTCACCCCTCGAATGAAGCTCGCCTGTTGAAGAAAGAGTGGGACAGGCTGCAGGTGCGTCAGGGAGTGGTCTACCGAAGGGGCCCCTCTGATGACCAAGAAGACAAATGGCAGTTGTTCCTGCCCGAGAAACACAGAGAAACTGTCATGATTGCTCTGCATGACAACCATGGCCACCTAGGGGCGGAAAGGACTTTCCAACTCATTAGAGACCCTTTCTATTGGCCCTGCATGAGGGCTGAAGTTGAGGAATACTGCCATTCATGTGCACGATGCATCCAAAGAAAGACTTTGCCCCATCAAGCTGCCCCAATGGGTCATCTACAAAGTCAAAGCCCGCTTGACCTGGTATGCATTGATTTCCTCTGCCTCGAATCCGACCTGAGTGGACTAGGAAATGTTCTGGTAGTAATCGACCATTTCACCCGGTATGCCCAAGCTTTCCCAACCAAAGACCAGAAGGCCTCCACTGTGGCCAAGATACTTATGGAGAAATACTTCATACATTATGGGCTACCACAACGGCTCCATTCAGACCAGGGAAGGGATTTTGAAAGTAGGCTGATACGAAAACTCCTGGATACCTTAGGAATCAAGAAGACAAGGACTACCCCTTATCATCCACAAGGTGATGCTCAGCCGGAGAGGTTCAATCGGACCCTGCTCAACATGCTGGGAACTTTAAGTGGTGAAAAGAAGCAACATTGGAGCAACCACATAGCGGGCCTTGTGCATGCTTACAATAGCACTATCAGCGACGCTACAGGATACTCACCCTATAGACTCATGTTCGGGAGAGAAGCAAGATTGCCGGTGGATCTGGCCTTTGGCACTTCCATCGACCATTGTTCTGCTGCTTCCCACAAGGGATATGTAGATAGACTCAGACGCAATCTGGAAATGGCCTATGAGCAGGCCCAGGCGGCCTCGGAGCAAAGGGGGGCTCGCAATAAGAGGAATTTCGACTTAAAGGTTAGGATCCAAGATCTACCACCAGGAGACAGAGTGTTGTTGCGGAACTTGGGAGTCCCTGGAAAACACAAGCTTGCAGATAGATGGAGACCTGAACCTTATGTTGTTTGCAAAAGACTACCGGGCCTACCCGTTTATAGACTTAAACCAGAAGGGAAGTTGGGGCCTTTGAAGACTTGGCATCGGAACCATTTACTTCCACTAGCTGAGGCGGTTCGGCTACCCCCTATGATGGATTCCCTTGAACCCACGTCCATCCTGGATACTCCTAGACCAAACCCTCGGTCTCAGACCCCTCGGACCGAGGATGCAGAAGATTCAGAGATAAGTGAAGATGAGGGAGAGGAACTTGGCTGGCTTTGGCCTTCCCAGGCCCCGACAGCTTCTGCTATTGATCTTCCACCTGACGAAGACACTGAAGATCAGAAACTGGATGCAGAAGCTACTGAGTTCATCCCGTCCAGTCCTTGGTCAGATGCTTGGGAGAGTGCCTGCGAATTATCCCCAGAGGTGGATCCAAGGGAAGCCATGTATCTCCCTGCTCCGGAGCCCAATGCTCCAGAGTCAGAGGAGATCCCCAAGTCTGTTCCAACAAAAGTCCAAGGGCACAGAGGAAACGGAGGGCCATAAAACCTCTTAGGAGATTGACTTACCCACAAATGGGGGAGAGTGCGGAAGACACTGTAGTTACTGCCAGAAGGAGTATGGAAGACCCTGACCCTCCCACTGTTCATTTGGTGGGAGGCAACCCCAGCTCACTCTCCGGCACAGATAGACAGGATACTGATGATAATGTGTCCTGTGGGCAGGGGAGTTCACTACCTCGTTTTTTGATGGGAATTTCCTCTGCCGACATCATATGAAAAGTTGATTGATGTTGTACGATCTGTAGTTTAAGGTTATGTTATCTTTGGGGACCAAAGAGTTTAAGTGGGGGGAATGTGTAGCGGGGTCTCCTTTTAACGGCCCCAGGACTACGTTACCCAGAACCCCATTCGGCCCCAGGGCGGAAATTTCCACCGCAAAGACTCATGGGAGGGGCTAATTAAGGGAGAGGGGAGGCGGAGTTCGGTCTCTTTGGACACCGCACTGCAAGCAACGAGTCTTCCTGCACGGATCTGCTGCGGTGCAAGGCCTGAAGCCTGAGGCCTTGCGTGACATCCGAAGAGCCTTCCACCCCCACTGCGGAGCCTGGGTGGATCCTGACTTGTCGAGTGAGGACATCAGTTGGATCGGGGACACGATCGGTGCAGACGCCGTGTGTGGATACACAGGCGGTGGAAGACCCGGGCTGGGATCGCGCCCAGAGTGGTGAGCGGGCACCTGCCCATACTAATAGACTGTGCCGTGTTCAGGCCTATAAACTGCCTAGGCCCACTGTTCGTTTATCTGTGCTTCCAGGGGGGACCGGTAGCAGGACAGAGCTGAAGTGCCCTTTCCCCCCCCTCACAGCATAGTGTTCCAAGTTATCACCTATTGCGGATTACAAATAGCTATTTCATCAAGTGCACCACCGAAAGCTGGCATGCGAAGAAACCCCCCCCCCTTTAGGAAGTGACTGAGACTTATCCCATGTCAGGTCTGACCCGGGTGGGAAGTTAGGATATTTGTTTAGTGCGCCATAGGGCGCGCACGCCATAATAGCTACGCGTGGTGGAGTACTGCGCTGCGCCATTATATTGTACTGCAACTATTGAACTGATTAATGCAAGGCTCTGCAAGCTAATTTACATGTTGGGTGTTATACTCTGTGTTATTCACTACTAGTAAAGCTGTTATATTTAATCTCTCGCCTCAGCGTGTTGTCTGACTGTTTAGAGATTATTAAGTGCAATACACTTGAATGTGGTATAAGTTTTAACCCTAGACTAACTGTGCCAGAGTGGGTCGAGTAAGAGTGCCGGGGGTTGGCGGTACTGTATACAGGGCCCGAAATCAAACCAGCGGCTCTCTTAACTGGGGGTAGCGCTACATAAATATTGCTCCTTTCCTTGGATTACTACTGCCCCCCCTTATCGGCGGGGCGTATTACTATGTCTTTTCGATCTAATAATGATTTCATTCCTTTTCTTAAATGTGCCGGGTCATATTTTTTCTTTACTTCTAGAGATTCCAGATCTTGTAGAACCAGTCTTTTAAAGACTTCTATGTTTTGACCATTTGATACCTGAGGATTAAAAGTTGAATTATTCCGTAAAGTGCTCTGTGCTATTGTGGTTTGTGATGTTTTAATACTGGTTGTTGTCTTGAATGGATTGTTTAAAATATATTTTTTGATGTTTATTTTTCTTATATATTTTTGTATTCCAACATACGTTTCGAATTTGTTTAGATTTTTAATAGGTGCATGTTTCAATCCATTCGTAAGTACTGCTAGTTCTTCTGTTGTTAGAGCAGTAACACTTAAATTGACAACATTCTCTCCTAGCCGTATATTTTCATTTTTAAGTCTCTTTCCTGCTCGGTTTCCTCTCTTTGAGTAGGACTTGTTCTTGTTTGATCTTCTCGGGGTGGTCTTCTGGGTGATCGAATGGGATCTTTTGCTTGTCTCCGGAGAGAGAGATCCCTCCTCTCCCTGTCCACAAAAGAACATTGTGTATCATATTGTGGTTGTTGTGAATAATATCGTTGTTCCTGACTGTATTGGTCCTGATAGTTCCCAATTGGGTCATATCTATTGTATGTTACTACCGGTGTTCTATTATAGTATCCTTGATGATCATACGTTGGTGGAGGTCCTCTATACTCTCTCTGTCCTCCATAGTCTGACCCCTGTGGAGGTCCCCTATTATCTCTCTGATTTCGGTTGTGATTTTACCAATAGGGTTTTTTGTGTTTTTTAAAAGGTTTTTTCCATTGCTTTTTTGGTGTGTGTGGCTGATAATAACTATCGTTACGGGTATCATATTGGGGTCTGTGTGGCTGTTGATTATCCCATCTTGGTGTGGTTCTCTCATGTGATATAGTGGGATCTAGTATTTTAACTTCTCTCACTGGTGTGGAAAAGGTGGAGGTAGGTTGTGGTAACTCTACCTTTTGTTGCCATTTCAATACATGATCTTCTTTGTAATCGGCTAGATCTCGCTGGAATTTTTTAATTTTTCGTTGTTGGACTTCTAAATCTTTAGCTATTAAATCCTTATTTAATTGTGCAGCGAGCTTATTAAACTCATTGGATTCCCTATATGGTTCTAATAGAGTCTTTATTTCATCTACTGTATTTGTTGTTGTACTATTCGAGTCTTCTTTTGTTTTCTTTTCAATAAAAACTTAACCCCTTCTATGCTTCTATTGTTGAAGAACTCGAACCACTCCTCCATCGACTCTTTATCGGTTAGCCCATCGTTGGGTGGTAACTCCCACCTCAATCTCCTTGAGACTATATTATCTTTTATGTACTGGCCAAATGTATTGACGTCCCACCATAGGCTGACCTTTTTGTCCATAAGGTGTCCTAGTTTTCTAGTGAGGCTTTCTAAGTCTCTATTCCGTGTAGGATTATGTGTTTTAAACACTTCCTCTATATTTACATTTCTGTTCTCCATGAACGTGAAAACGTCCATTATGGCAGCAAAAGTGGATAGGTGACTATCTGGAATGAATGAAGAAAGATCTTTTGCGCTATTAGTGAGTAACGAAATGATGAATTTGATATGCCGATATGCACTATTGATATACACCAGTGGCATTTACTCTTTTATGTTATTTTGATTGAATTTTTAATATTCTTCATTTATATATGCACGTTTACCGTATTTCTATTTCTATTTTATTAGTCACTATTCTGTGTTAGCTTTTAGCGCGAAAACATTCTTTTTATCTATTTCATTATCGTGTAAGGTGAACACGTTCAGTTTTTGCAGCTTTTTGCACCTTACATTTTTGCACTTAGCACTTTATAATCATTTCGTTACTCACTAATAGCGCAAAAGATCTTTCTTCATTCATTCCAGATAGTCACCTATCCACTTTTGCTGCCATAATGGACGTTTTCATGTTCATGGAGAACAGAAATGTAAATATAGAGGAAGTGTTTAATACACATAATCCTACACGGAATACAGACTTAGAAAGCCTCACTAGAAAACTAGGACACCTTATGGACAAAAAGGTCAGCCTATGGTGGGACGTCAATAAATTTGACCAGTACATAAAAGATAATATAGTCTCAAGGAGATTGAGGTGGGAGTTACCACCCAACGATGGGCTAACCGATAAAGAGTCGATGGAGGAGTGGTTTGAGTTCTTCAACAATAGAAGCATAGAAGGGGTTAAGTTTTATTGAAAAGAAAACAAAAGAAGACTCGAATAGTACAACAACAAATAGATGAAATAAAGACTCTATTAGAACCATATAGGGAATCCAATGAGTTTAATAAGCTCGCTGAACAATTAAATAAGGATTTAATAGCTAAAGATTTAGAAGTCCAACAACGAAAAATTAAAAAATTCCAGCGAGATCTAGCCGATTACAAAGAAGATCATGTATTCAAATGGCAACAAAAGGTAGAGTTACCACAACCTACCTCCACCTTTTCCACACCAGTGAGAGAAGTTAAAATACTAGATCCCACTATATCACATGAGAGAACCACACCAAGATGGGATAATCAACAGCCACCCAGACCCCAATATGATACCCGTAACGATAGTTATTATCAGCCACACACACCAAAAAAGCAATGGAAAAAACCTTTCAAAAAACACAAAAAACCCTATTGGCAAAATCACGACCGAAATCAGAGAGATAATAGGGGACCTCCACAGGGTCAGACTATGGAGGACAGAGAGAGAGTATAGAGGACCTCCACCAACGTATGATCATCAAGGATACTATAATAGAACACCGGTAGTAACATACAATAGATATGACCCAATTGGGAACTATCAGGACCAATACAGTCAGGAACAACGATATTATTCACAACAACCCCAATATGATACACAACGTTCTTTTGTGGACAGGGAGAGGAGGGATCTCTCTCCCCGGAGACAAGCAAAAGATCCCATTCGATCACCCAGAAGACCACCCCGAGAAGATCGAACAAGAACAAGTCCTACTGAAAGAGAGGAAACCGAGCAGGAAAGAGACTTAAAAAGAAAAAGATACGGCTAGGAGAGAATGTTGTCAATTTAAGTGTTACTGCTCTAACAGCAGAAGAACTAGCAGTACTTCCGAATGGATTGAAACATGCACCTATTAAAAATCGAAACAAATTCGAAACTTATGTTGGAATACAAAAATATATAAGAAAAATAAACATCAAAAAATATATTTTAACCACTTCAGATCCGCGCTATAGCCGAAAGACGGCTGCAGCGCGGACCTGAACACCAGGACGTCCTCTTGTTTACTTCCGCAATACGTGCCCGCGGCGGCGCGCATCGCGGAAGAGCTGTGCCCACTGTGTCGCGCGGGTGCCGATGCGCGTGCCTGGCGGCCGTGATGTCCGCGATGTCCGCCAGGTACGCGCGATCGGCTGTCACAGAGCCAGGGACGTGGATCTCTGTGTGTAAACACAGAGATCCACGTCCTCCTAGGGAGAGGAGACTGATGGTGTGTCCCTTGTACATAGGGACAACCATCGGTCACCTCCCCCAGTCAGTCCCCTCCCCCCACAGTAAGAATCACTCACTAGGGAACATATTTAACCCCTTCCCGCCTCCTAGTGGTTAACCCCTTCACTGCCAGTCACATTTATACAGTAATCAGTAGATTTTTATAGCACTGTTCGCTGTATAAATGTGAATGGTCCCAAAATAGTGTCAAAAGTGTCCGATGTGTCCGCCGCAATATCGCGGTCCTGACAAAAATTGCAGATCACCGATATTACTAGTGGAAAAAAATAAAAATGTCATAAATCTATCCCCTATTTTCTGGACGGTATAACTTTTGCGCAAACCAATCAATAAACGCTTATTGCGATTTTTTTTTTTTACCAAAAATATGTAGAAGAATACGTATCGGACTAAACTAAAAGAAAAAAAATGTAAAAAAAAAATTGGGATATTTATTATAGCATAAAGTAAAAAATATTGTGTTTTTTTTTTCAAAATTGTCGCTCTTTTTTTGTTTATAGCGCAAAAAATAAAAACCGCAGAGGTGATCAGATACCACCAAAAGAAAGCTCTATTTGTGGGAAAAAAATGATAAAAATTTAATTTGGGTGCAGTGTTGTATGACCGCGCAATTGTCATTCAAAGTGCGTCAGCGCTGAAAGCTGAAAATTGGTCTGGGCAGGAGGGGGGTTTAAGTGCCCAGTAAGGAAGTGGTTAAACAATCCATTCAAGACAACAACCAGTATTAAAACATCACAAACCACAATAGCACAGAGCACTTTACGGAATAATTCAACTTTTAATCCTCAGGTATCAAATGGTCAAAACATAGAAGTCTTTAAAAGACTGGTTCTACAAGATCTGGAATCTCTAGAACTAAAGAAAAAATTTAAGAAAAGAAATGAAATCATTATTAGATCGAAAAGACTTAGTAATACGCCCCACCGATAAGGGGGGGGGGGCAGTAGTAATCCAAGAAAAGGAGCAACATTTAAAAGAAATAGAAAGACAGCTACAGCAAGAAGATACCTATACCAGACTTTTGGGAGACCCCACTCATAAGTACAAAAAGGAACTAAAATTACTAATAGATTTGGGAGTCAAAAAGAACATTCTCAATACGAAAGAATCCAGGTATCTAGTACCAGAAACATGCAGAATTCCCATAATATATACTGTCCCCAAAATACATAAAGACAAAAATAACCCGCCGGGCAGTGGCGGTGCGTCCATAGAGGGCGCTGGAGCGCCGCCCCCTCTCGCTCCTGCACCGCCACTGAAAGACAATACACAGATTCATGCATTGCATGAATCTGTGTATTGTCACCGCTGCCGCGCTGCCCACTATTCATATGGCCGGCCTCCTGGTGAGCGCCGGCCATATGAATTAGAGGGGTGGCCGGCGGTGGGTGTGACTTGGAAATGTCTATCAGAGCCAACGGCTCTGATAGGCTCTCCGAATACAGCTCTCACGCTGTATTCGGCTTCCAAAAACTCCTCCCAGGTACGCACGGGGGTGCGTTCCTTGGAGAAGACTGTGGAGGTTTCAGCCAATCAGGTTCACCGGATCTGGTTACCGGTGACCTGATTGGCTGAAGCGACATCGAGGGCGGGAGAACACATCGAGGATGGCGCGGACCGAGGAAGGTAAGTGCAGGGCTGGGGGGGGGGACAGGCTGCATTTGGGGGGAACTGGCTGTATATGGGGGACAAACTGGCTGAATATGTGGGGAACTGGCTGTATATGGGGGACAAACTGGCTGCATTTGGGGGGAACTGGCTGTATATGGGGGCACACTGGCTGTATATGGGGGCACACTGGCTATATATATGGGGGCACACTGGCTATATATGGGGACAAACTGGCTATATATGGGGACAAACTGGCTATATATGGGGACAAACTGGTTGTATATGGGAGCACACTGGCTGTATATGGGGGCACACTGGCTGTATATGGGGGCACACTGGCTATATATATGGGGGCACACTGGCTATATATATGGGGGCACACTGGCTATATATGGGGACAAACTGGCTATATATGGGGACAAACTGGCTATATATGGGGACAAACTGGCTATATATGGGGGCACACTGGCTGTATATGGGGGGCACACTGGCTGTATATGGGGGGCACACTGGCTGTATATGGGGGGCACACTGGCTGTATATGGGGGCACACTGGCTGTTTATATGGGGGCACACTGGTTATATATATATATGAGGGGGCAAACTGGTGGCGTTTGGGCACAGTGGCTGCGTTTAATGGGCACAGTGGCGGCAATTTATTTTTATTTTTTTCAGTTTGTTTGCGCCCCCCCAAAAATTTTGAGCACCAGCCGCCACTGCCTCCGGGGAGACCAATCGTTAACGGGATTGAGTCATTAACATCCAGACTAGGACAGTATATAGATTACTTTCTGCAGCCAGCAATACAGAACACCCGGGCCTATCTCAAGGATACAAAGCACATATTACAACTAATAAAAGATATACCAGTACTAGAGGGACGTACTCTACTAGCTACCGCGGATATTACATCCCTGTACACTATCGTCCCACATCATGAAGCTTGCCATGCCACCAAATGGCTCCTAAAGCAACACAGTGATTTGGTCTGAAAACACATGAGATTTTTAGTTGAGTTTGGACTACTGTTTGAAATACAATTATTTCTGGCATGACCAACTATACTAGTGTAGCGGGTATGTACTTTTTAAACTGGTGAAGACACCAGTGATGCATAGTTCCCTGCGGCCCAGCGGGTGGCGCTGTCACTTTGGGCCGGGGGTTGAACCATCACTGCAGTCCCGTACCCTTTGTGACCTCTCGCTGCGGTTGTACGGCGGGACGGGGAACCCGCCATGCATCCTGGGAGAGGGTATAAAGGGGGCGGACATCTTCGCCACGAGGTGGAAGTCCCGGGTACCTTCAGCCTGAGGGCTGTTGTTGCAGTCGGTGTCCAGGCGGCCTAGGCCTGGGCATTTGGAGTTCGTGTTCCATCCCAGACACCTTCAGTGAGGTACTCGGCCGGAGGCCTGGGGCCCAGTACCTTCCGCTGGGTCCCGTAAGGGAGGAATCATCCTAGGGGGCCCCGGGAGTGGGGCACCCGAATCCAGAGGCGTAAGGGACCGGAGGAGGGACTCACCCGAAGACCTGGTGCAGCAGATTGCCAGTGCCGGGTGTACCTCTGGAGACCGCCTGGAGGGATATCTTTCCCGAACAGGGGCCAAGTTCAAAGAGGAAGTTCAGTCCACGTTCAATGACTGGTGGCAGCGGTCCAACTATTTCACTCAGGTCAGTTAGGCCCGTGGCAGGGGCCTCAACAGTTCATCCGGTCTGTGGCAGAGACCACCCTCACGGTCGGTGGCAGAGACCGTGTGCCAGGCCTATTCGCAAAAAAGGAATAGGAGAGATTAGTTGTGCCTGGGCCTACTCGTTCCCACACCCCATGTTCGTCTGTTATTGGAAGTTCAACTGAGTGTGTTCACCGTACTGTATGAGAAATAAAGGAGTGTTGGACTTTCGATTGGTGTGGGGCTCTATTATTGGCAGACACATCTCCATGGGACAACTGAGGCTTCGTATGCAGTGGACAGACCCGGAGGTAATTCAACTAACTTTGCTCAACCCTCTTATACACACGAGGGAAGAGCTTGGCGTAGTGTCCCTGCACTCTCCTCTCCCAGGTACCCCTAGACGCAAGCCATACACCGTAGGAAGGAGGGAGAGTGAGGGTACCGCTACACTATAAACAATGCACAGGTATAGCCATGGGTGCAAAATTTGCACCAAGTGTGGCTAACGCATTTATGGCACAGTGGGAGGAACAAGCGGTATATACCAACACTCCCTCAGAATTGACGTTATACAAACGCTATATATAGATGATCTTATCATCGTTTGGAATGGCAATAAAGAAAAACTAGTAGATTTTCTAGAAACATTAAACAAGAACGACAAAAATATTAAACTGGTATGGAGTATAGATACGAAAGAGGTAAATTTTTTGGATCTTACTCTACAACTTAAGGGAAGTAAAATAACCACAAAAACCTTTTTTTAAATGGTAGATACCAACAGCTATTTATCAATAGCTAGCTGCCACCATAAAGTGTGGCTATACAATATCCCTAAAGGCCAGCTCGTACGCATCAAAAGGAACTGCACCAATGAAGACGATTTTAAACAACAATCCGACTTAATAGGCAAGAGATTCATTGAAAAAGGTTACGAAGATAGCTGGATTAATAAACAAATACAAGCTGTAAGCAAAATGGATAGAGGAATGATGCTACAAAACAAAGAGAAAACACCCCCATTTCAAAATGCTCCTTGTCTAATCTTGGACTATAATGTGCAATATAAAGAAGTATCTAGACTTATTGAACGACATTGGCATATTCTAAAAAAAGATAAGGATCTAAAACATATTTTACCTGAGAGACCGAAAATCATTTATAGAAGAGCCCCAACTTTGAAAAATATGATTGCCAAATCCGTAGTAGTCTCTCCTCCTAAACCAAGTTTCTCATTCTTCAATGGGAAAGGTTTCTTTCCATGCAGGAATTGTTACGCCTGCCGACATGCAAAGAAATTTCAGGGCAAACGGATGGAAGTTACAGGAACCAATACAGGACAAACACATAAAATTGGAGACTTTATAAGCTGCCACACAGAAGGTGCAGTATATGTATTACAATGCAATTGCAACCTACAGTATGTGGGCAGAACTAAAAGGGCCTTAAAAGTCAGAATAAAAGAACATGTACAAAACATAGTCAGTGGGTTCCCCAAACATAATGTCTCCAGACACTTTGCTCAATTCCACAATCAAGATCCGTCCCAACTTCAATTTTGGGGAATAGAAAAATACAAAGCGAACTGGAGAGGAAGCCATAAAATTAGAACCATTAGCCAGGAGTCTAACTGGATCCACACTTTAAGAACTCTAGTCCCTGGGGGAATGAATGTGGAGTTTGACCCGAATTGCTTTTTGAGCAATTTTTAGTCAGAAAACACACCTAAAAATATTAATCATCCCCAACATACATATTTCTTTATCGTACACCACGGGACACAGAGCTAGTCATTACATAATGGGTTAAGGGTCACCAGCGGTGATTGGACACTGGCACAACCAATGGAAGACAGTTCCCCTCCATATAACCCCTCCCATCAGGGAAGTACCTCAGTTTTTTCGCCAGTGTCGAAAGGTGTTGGACGCGTTAGGAGGTGCTAAAGGAAAGCTCTACCAAAGAGACCCTCTGGGGGTAAAAGAGCTATGCTTTCGGATCCATCCAAGACGCCTACAAATGAGCTGAATCTGGATGGGATCCGGGCCTCATCCATGAGGCGTCGCCTGTAATGTCTCTCTTCGGAGGACTGGGCTCTAAGATCCAGCACTTTCGCTATTTCGCTATAAAGTCCTGGTAAGAGTCTTGTACAAGGCCCAGGGGAGAGGTATCCTTTAAATAGGAACCCATATCCCTGAAGGTTGGCACACATAGCCCACCGTGAAGGGTGAAGTTTGGTATCTGTCTGAAATCTTTCAGCAGAAAAACCTGCGGCGTGGATAAGGTGAGATTAGAAGGTCCATAACTAGGTTGGGACCTTTTTCAAAAAGTGGATGTCTTCTTTTTTTCCACCACTGGGGGGAGTAAAGAGCTGAATATACTCACCTCACTCTGTTCAGTGTCGGCTTCGGCGAAGTACACTGCTCGTCACCTCCGCTGCTGAGCTTGCTGGGGCACCCCGATCCTCCTTTCGGTGGCCGACCAGACACCTGCAGATGCAGGTAAGTGGGAACAAGGGCTGATGAGAGTCCTCTCTCACTATGGCCACCGCCATAGCGCTAAGGGCCGCGCGCGCGCGCGGGAGCGCGCTTTATCGGAGGGGGGGGGGGCGAAGGCGTGCGCGGGCACGTGGCGCGCGCAGGCACAGAAACGGCGCCAATTTTAAAAGACTGTCAGTGTGAGAAGCACTGCAGCAGCAAGCAAGCTCGTTAGTTCTCTTATTCTTGGCAGAGAAACACAGCAGCTATACAGGGACGTAAGACTCCATGTGGTTGGATTGGGTACTTCCTAGAAGACATCCATGTTATGCATAGTTATGTGTTAAAAGTTGCATACTTAGTGTATTTGCTAAACTGAACACGGTAGTATATGCATTTAGGTACCTTGTATTTTGTCTAAACGGTAAGCCTTCCAGGGGAAGTAATACGGACAAAAAGAGATAAGAAAGCACCACCGCCTGAGAGGAGGCTCTAACTGTGCTGACTCGGTACCTTTCTCTCCTGGGTTGCTAAATGCACCTGTTCAGGATGAGCCATTACCTCTGTCAGGTATGGCGGCTTCCCCAGTGGAGCCTGGGCCTGTATATGTCACTGAGGACACTTTATCAGCTGCCCTAAATAATCTGGAGGAAAAAATTGCTACCTTAATCGCTAAGTCCTCTAAAAAGGAACAATAAGCGAAGCAGGTCTCTTCCAGTATTGGACCTCCCTTCAGAAGTACCTGAGGGAGGAGGATGAGGAGGAGGAGGCTACATCAGCAGAGGATGAGGAGCCAGATTTTAAGGTCACAGGTACAATGCTATAGCAGTGCATTTAAGTTAACCTCTGCGGAGGTAACGGAATTACCTGTCTCCTCCCTAGGGTCATTAAGATCCCTGCAAGGTGCATGCTCCTTCCCGGTTCATCCGTTACTAGAGGATCTAATATACGCAAACTGGCAACATCCAGATAAGCGTTTCTCACCTCCAAAAAGGTTTAACATTCTTTATCCTATGGGGGAAAAAAAATTTTTTTAAGAAATGGAGCCTGCCTGCGGTAGTTGCGGCTATTTCTTGTGTAAATAAAAACCTGACATGTCCGGTGGATAATGTACAAGGGTTTAAAAGATCCTTCTGAGAGGAAGTTGAAATCCTCCTTCCTTTTGGCCGGCTCAATTACCCAACCTGCAGTAGCAGCAGTCGGTATGGGTCAGGTCATCAGCCAACAGGTAAAGCAGGGGCTGAAGGAACTGCCTTCAGAGCAGGCTAGAAATTGGGAAAAATTTGCCTAAAAGCCTTATGCTTCACAGTGGATGCCATGAGAGATTCTATCATACAGGCATCACGCCTTACACTCCAGCTGGTACAGATGCGCAGAGTACTTTGGCTTAAGCATTGGTCAGCGGAGACCCCATGCAAAAAGCTGTTGGCAAGTTCCCGTTCCATGGCGAACGCCTATTTGGGGAAGATTTAGAAAAATATATACAGAAGATCAAGTGGTAAAATGACTTTTACCTGAGAGAAAGAAAAACAAGAGATCTTGTTTTAAACGCTCTCTCCCCAGCTCCCGGGAAATCTGACTCCAACCAGTGGCGGCGGCCTGTTTTAGCCGCCCACAAAAGCCAAGGGGCAAGCTCAGAAGAACAAGAAGCCGTGGGGTGCAAGAGCTAATAAGCAAGCCCCCAAAACCTCTCAGTGAAGGGGCGCCCCCGCTCGGCCGAGTGGGAGGAAGGCTTTGTCAGTTCTGAGCAACTTGGTGGTCAGAAATCCAGGACAATTGGGTAGTATCCACAATATCCTCAGGGTACAAACTGGAATTTCGAGAGATCCCATCTTCTCAATTCCGAGGTTCAAGACTCTCCAAGGATCCACGAAAAAGAGAATCCTTCTTCAAAGGTTTGAATCACTTAATGGCTCAAGGGGTAGTTACAGACGTACCCCAAAAAGAGCGAGGTTCAGGTTTTTACTCAAACCTCTTTGTGATTCCAAAGCCAAATGGAGATGTCAGACCCATCCTGGATCTAAAATCCCTAAATCGGTTCCTGAACGATCGCCATTTTCGAATGGAAACGATCCGATCCGTGGCCGCCACTTTAAAGGGCGGAAAATTCATGGCGTCCATAGATATCAAGGACGCACATTTACACATACCCATCCTCCCCGCTCACCAAAGATTCCTAAGGTTTGCGGTAGAAGATCGCCACTTTCAATTTGTGGCTCTGCCGTTTGGTGTAGCCACCGCGCCCATAGTGTTCACAAAGGTGCTAGCTCCTCTGTTAGTAACCTAAGAACACGGGGCATTGCGGTAACAGCCTATCTGGACGATCTACTAGTAATAGATCAGTCAAAGGACGGATTGGGTCACGCTGTACACACTACAGTAGGATACCTGGAGCATTTAGGATGGATTATAAATTTACAAAAATCCTCTCTCCAGGCCCAAAGAAGGATAGGGTACCTGGGCATGATCATAGATACAGCCCAAAACGAGGTATACCTGCCAGAACCGAAGATACAGTCTCTGAAAGACCTGATCCACAAGGTCAAAGCAAACAAGAGGCCGTCTATTCGCCTTTGCATGAGACTATTGGGAAAGATGGTAGCCTCCTTCGAGGCGGTCCCTTACGCCCAGTTTCATTCGAGACTACTTCAAGGCAATATTTTAGCTTCCTGGAACAGGAAGAGCCAAGCTCTGGATATACCCATGCGCCTGTCCTCACAAGTACGCCACAACTTCGATTGGTGGCTAGAAGCCAGGAATTTACGGAAGGGAAAGTCCTTCCTCCCAGTGGCCTGGAAGGTGGTATCTAGGAATACCAGCCTATCGGACTGGGGTGCAGTATTCGAGGAGGCTTCTACCCAGGGAACCTGGGCCAAGACTCAGGGGATCCTGCCCATCAATGTGCTAGAGATCCGGGCGGTATATCTAGCCCTCAAAACCTGGACATACAGGTTACAGGGCTACCCAGTTCGGGTTCAATCCGACAATGCTACTGCAGTAGCTTACATCAATCACCAAGGAGGCACCCGCAGTCGGGCAGCCCAAAGAGAGGTGAACCGGATCCTGGCATGGGCAGAAGAGCATGTACCTTGCCTTTCTGCAATCTTCATTCCAGGGATGGAAAATTGGCAAGCAGACTACCTGAGTCGTCAGCAGCTGCTACCAGGGAGTGGTCTCTTCACCCCGAGATCTTTCAGGCCATATGTCTGAGATGGGGAAACCCAGATGTAGACCTGCTAGCTGCCAGGTTCAACAAGAAATTGGACAACTTTGTGTCCAGAACGAGGGATCCTCTAACCTACGGGACAGACGCTCTAATAATACAGACGCTCTAATAACTCCATGGAATCAGTTCTCACTGATCTAGGCATTCCCTCCGATCCCTCTTCTACAAAGACTGCTTCGCAGGATCAAGGAGGAGGGAATACCAGTAATCCTAGTGGCCCCAAACTGGCCCAGGAGGCCTTGGTATGCCGAGATTGTAAAAACGGCGATAGGAAGGCCCTGGAAGTTTCCACTCCGACACGACCTGCTGTCACAGGGTCCAGTATTCCACCCTTCCTTACAAAGGCTAAAGTTGACGGCCTGGCTGCTGAGACCCACATTTTTAAAAAGAGAGGGGTCTCTGGTCCGGCTCTTTCTACGCTCATTAATGCTAGAAAGCCAGCCTCCAGACTCATCTATCAGAGAGTCTGGAGAGCATACGTTTCCTGGTGTGAATCCAGAAGTTGGAATCCTCAGAAATATGAAATAAGCAGGATTTTTGCTTTTTGCCAGTTAGGAGTGGATATGAATTTAGCCCTTAGCACCATCAAAGGGCAAATATCGGCTCTATCAGTCTTCTTTCAGAGACCATTGGCATCTCACTCCCTAGTTCGGACATTCATTAAGGGGGTACTGAGGATAAATCCTCCAGTTAGGACTCCCTTGTGTCCATGGGATTTGAATTTGGTATTGTCAGTGTTGCAAAAGCAACCTTTTGAACCTATTCGCCATATTCCTTTAATTATATTAAGTAGGAAGTTGGCTTTTCTGATTGCTATAGCTTCTGCTAGGAGAGTATCAGAGCTAGCAGCTCTTTCTTGTAAGGAGCCTTGTCTAATTTGTCACAAGGACAAAATCGTACTACGACCCCATCCGGCTTTTCTACCTAAGGTGGTGTCGGCTTTTCACTTGAATCAAGACATTGTTCTGCCTTCCTTTTTTCCAAACCCGCGGACGGCGGGGGAAAAATTATTACACTCTCTAGATCTAGGGAGAGCGGTAAAGGTGTATCTGCAAGCAACCGCTCAGATACGTAAAACAGATGTTTTGTTTATTTTACCAGATGGGCCCAAGAAGGGCCAAGCGGTATCAAGATCCACCATTTCCAGGTGGATTAGACAAGTAATTATTCAAGCTTATGGTTTAAAGAACAGGACTCCTCCTTTTCCTGTTAAGGCGCACTCTACCAGGGCGATAGGTGCTTCATGGGCAGTGCACCACCAGGCTTCGATGGCTCAGATCTGTAAAGCTGCAACTTGGTCTTCAGTCCATACATTTTCCAAATTCTATCAAATAGATGTGAAAGGACATGAGGATTCCGCCTTTGGGCGAAGTGTGCTGCAGGCAGCAGTATAGGGCTTCTGGTCCGCAAGCGGCCTGTTTTGATCTGTGTCTCCCCCCCTTCATATGAGCATTGCTCTGGGACGTCCCATTATGTAATGACTAGCTCTGTGTCCCGTGGTGTACGATAAAGAAAATAGGATTTTTATAACAGCTTACCTGTAAAATCCTTTTCTTGGAGTACACCACGGGACACAGAGGTCCCCCCCTTCTTATGGGAACCTTACTGCTTTGCTACAAAACTGAGGTACTTCCCTGATGGGAGGGGTTATATGGAGGGGAACTGTCTTCCATTGGTTGTGCCAGTGTCCAATCACCGCTGGTGACCCTTAACCCATTATGTAATGACTAGCTCTGTGTCCCGTGGTGTACTCCAAGAAAAGGATTTTACAGGTAAGCTGTTATAAAAATCCTATTTTTTTAGTAGTTTCCCATTAATAATCAGTTGTGAATGTATACACGCGTCATTAATTGTAGAAGTCCTCATGATCAGACCCCTGTCACCCACCAGGACATTGTTAAATACTATATGGGGGTGTGTATTTATATCTATATACATGTGTGTGTATATATATATATATTGTGACAGCAGGAAGGTAAAGTCACCTGGTTGCATCCAGGGGGGTAGATATATTTCGCCCAGATTCAGGCTTTACGCCGACTTATACAACTAGGTGGAGAGTTGTATAAGCCCAGATAAGGCTAGTGGGCTCATGGATGACTCATACCTCTAGGGAGAGGGCTGGGCGTCGTGCAGGCAGGGAGTTGATGAGACCAGCTGAAGCCTGTCAGTTCGTTTAAGGCCTCTATAAAAACTCCCAGATTCATTAGGTGTTTGCTCATGCCTGGACCCAGACCTGTGTGGACTGTCTAGGGAGAGTGAACCCCTGTGCGGTGAGACAAAGCCTGTGTGGCTATTTGCTTGGACATTTAAAACCAGGGACTTAGGGACTAGGACAGCACTAGGCTGATCCCAGTTGTTAGTTAGGAAACCTGTATGTTTAGTCAGAGGTCAAGTTGACCAGGATTTATTTTGTTTATGTTTCTTTTTCTTTGCTGTGATTTGTCACTGTAAATAGAAAATAAACCGCACCTTTTTGATTTTGAAAACCACAACCTCCGTTTGCTGGGCCTGTTTTTGTGTGGGGAGCCCATCTCGGGGGTCACACACACCCGCTGCCGAGCCAACCCCCTCACAGTTGGTGGAGAATGCGGGCATGGAGGAGATACTGAAGCAGCTGGCTCTAGCAAATGCCAATCAACAGCAGACAAATGCAGGTTTGCAAAAGAACTTCGCAGCCCAGCAGCAAGCTCATCAACAGAGCCTTGCAGCCCAGCAGCAGACAAACGCAACTTTGCAACAGAGTCTGGAGGCTCAGCAACAAGCCCAGCAGCAATCTGAGGCCCGCTTCATAGACCTGTTGCAGAAGCAAGAGCAGAGACTACAACAACAAATGGAAGCAGTAATGCAGCAACGTCCGCAGACCAGTGAGGAAAGCCGTCCCACTAATACCGCGTCCTTTGGGGTGAGTCGTTTATTGACAAAAATGACTGGAGAGGATGATCCAGAGGTATTTTTGACCACATTTGAAAGGACTGCTAAAAGAGAAAAGTGGCCTGAGGAGCAGTGGGCTGGACTGGTGGCTCCTCTGTTAACTGGTGAATCGCAGAAGGCTTACTATGACCTAGAGCCTGACCAAGCAAAAGACTATGTGATGCTAAAAGCTGAGATATTGGCAAGGCTGGGTGTCACCCAGGCTGTCCGGGCTCAGCGTGTGCATAACTGGACTTTCCAGCTTGGAAAACCCCCCAGGTCTCAAATGTATGATCTCATTCACCTGAGCAGAAAGTGGCTACAGCCAGAGACTTTGTCCGCACCAAAGATTGTGGAACGTGTTGTAATGGATCGGTTTTTGAGAGCTCTTCCTACTGCCATCCAAAAGTGGGTAAGCCATGGAGACCCAGAGACGGCCGATGGTCTTGTGGATCGTGTGGAGAAATACTTGGCTACAGAGAACCTGACGGCCTCTTCCAGAGACACTCGGACTTTCCACCCTAAGACCAGACCATCCCCAGGGGCGGATAAGAGGATTCCAAGGGGTAAGGGTGGAGAGAGTGAGAGGGTGGGAGCTCTACCCCAAGTTTGGCGAGAACAGCCTGGGAAATCAGCAGCTCAAGAGGCGGCAAGAAGGATCGTTTGCTACCGCTGCCGGCAAGCGGGACATATTGCAGCCAATTGCCCGGTTGTGGAGGAACCCATGCAGTGTGACTTTCTGACGGGCAGACGTCAGTCGCTGTGTGCGACAGTCGCATGCACTGCCATTCGAGGAACTGAGAAACATTTATGCAAAATGTGTGTTAATGGTAGAAATGTTGTGGTATTGCTGGATTCAGGTAGCCTTGTGACCCTGATAAAGGCTGAGTTAGTTAAAACAGAGGTCTCTGGGAATAGCAAGGTAGCTGTTATTTGTGTGCATGGGGACACCCGAGAGTATCCAGTGACTACAGTGTGTTTCGAGACCCCCAGTGGGCTTAGTATCTCAGTTACCGTATGACGCCATTGTGGGAAGGGATTTTCCGAAGTTCTGGGAACTGTGGGATGATCCTGAGCCCCCCACTGGTGCCCCTATGTACCAGGAATGTGATAGCCAGAACTCCCCTGAGAGTGGTGAGGACTCTCCGGAATTTCCCTTATCAGTATTGGCAGGGGAGACTCAAGAAACTGGAGAGGAGCCCACCTCCTCAGACGAAAACCTACCGTCTGTGGAGTTTTCTGATCTTGAGGTTCACAGGGAAAACTTTGCCACAGAACAGTTGAAAGACCCCGCCCTAATAAAGGCACGGGAAAACGTAGTGAAAATAGATGGCGAGTTAGTGAACCCAGATAATACCTACACTTACCCATACTTCAGCGTAGAGAAGGACCTACTGTATCGGGTGGCAAAAAGGGCAGAAGAAACCGTTGAGCAGCTTGTGGTGCCCAAACCTTACAGGAAGTTGGTGTTGGAGTTGGCCCATGGGCACATTCTTGGAGGTCATCTGGGGACAGAGAAAACCCGAGAGAGGGTATTACAGAGATTCTATTGGCCGGGGGTGATGAAGGACATAGAAAATTATTGTTCCTCCTGCCCTGTGTGTCAGAGGTCGGCCCCGATGCCACATTTCCGTAGCCCGCTGGTCCCTCTACCCATCATTGAGGTCCCGTTTGAGAGGATCGCCATGGATTTGGTAGGTCCTATAATCAAGTCCGCTAGGGGGCACCAGTACATATTAGTTATAATGGACTATGCCACCCGTTATCCAGAAGCAATCCCTCTCCGAAATACCTCGGCCAAAACCATAGCCAAAGAGCTATCTCTTGTGTTTAGCCGGGTGGGTATTTGTAAAGAACTGCTTACGGACCAAGGTACACCCTTTATGTCCTGGGTTATGAAGGAGCTGTGTAAATTGTTCAAAGTGACGCAATTACGTACATCTGTGTATCACCCCCAAACCGATGGGCTGGTTGAAAGATTCAACAAAACCCTAAAACAAATGTTGAAGAAAGTGGTGGATAGAGATGGAAAGGATTGGGACTGTCTACTTCCTTATCTGATGTTTGCTATTAGGGAGGTGCCCCAATCCTCTACAGGATTCTCCCCCTTTGAGTTACTGTATGGGAGACACCCAAGAGGGCTGTTGGATATTGCCAAGGAAACTTGGGAAAGTGAGAGTTCTCCCCACAGGAGTGTGATTGAGCATGTCGCCCTGATGCAAGACCGAATTGCACAGGTAATGCCCATCGTGAAGGAACATTTGGCCCAAGCGCAGTTAGCACAGCAGAGAGTGTACAACCGTGGAGCCAAGACCCGTACCTTTTCCCCGGGGGATAGGATACTGGTACTTGTCCCTACGGTTGAAAGTAAATTCCTTGCCAAATGGCAAGGCCCCTACGAGATAATGGAAAAAGTGAGCGAAGTGAATTACAAGGTCAGACAACCAGGAAGGCGAAAGCCCGAACAGATCTATCACGTTAATCTGTTGAAAGCCTGGAGGGATAGAGAGTCCCTAGTCGCAGACACTTGGTCACCAGCTCAAACTGGTTGCGTGATTCCTGAGGTTGGAATAGCAGCCACCTTGTCACAACCCCAACAACAGGAGGTTAAGGAGTTTGTGCTTCGCAACAAGGAGGTATTCTCTGAGCTGCCGGGACAAACATTTGGGGTAGAGCATGACATCATTACCCCGCCCGGTGAAAGGGTGAAGTTAAAACCCTATCGGATCCCAGAGGCCCGACGGGAGGCAATACGGGAGGAAGTACAGAAAATGCTGAACTTAGGGGTGATAGAGGAGTCCCAAAGTGATTGGTCTAGTCCCATTGTGTTGGTGCCTAAACCGGATGGGAGCTGGCGATTTTGTAACGATTTTCGTCAGTTGAACAAAGTTACAAAATTTGACACCTACCCCATGCCACGTATAGATGAGTTGATCGACCGGCTGGGAACAGCCCGATACATGACGACTCTTGACCTCACAAAAGGGTATTGGCAAATCCCCCTGGCCAAGTCGGCCAAAGAGAAAACCGCATTTGTAACCCCAGACGGGGCGTTCCAATATAAAAGAATGCCGTTCGGGTTACAGAATGCGCCGGCCACATTCCAGCGGAAAATGGACCAGATGCTGAGGCCCCATCGGAAGTATGCTGCGGCTTACCTGGATGACGTAATTGTCCATAGCACAGATTGGGCCTCACATCTGCCAAAAGTGCAAGCAGTCCTGGACTCTGTTCGGGAAGCGGGGTTTACGGCTAACCCCAAGAAGTGTACCATTGGGCAGGAGGAGGCCAAATATCTTGGGTACACCATTGGGAGGGGAGTAATAAAACCCCAACTCAACAAAGTCGAGGCCATCCAGAGTTGGCCACGTCCCAACAGCAAGAAGCAGGTACGAGCCTTTCTGGGAATCGCTGGGTATTATCGGCGGTTCATTCCCCACTTTGCTTCTAAGGCTGTGCCCCTAACCAACCTAACGAAGGGGAAAGGGCCGGTCATGATTAAATGGACCCCCGAGGCTGAGGCAGCATTCCAATTCTTGAAACAAGCCTTATGTAGCCAGCCAGTGTTGTACTCACCCGACTTCTCTAAAGACTTTGTCGTACAAAGTGATGCGTCAGATGTGGGGTTAGGAGCAGTATTGTCCCAGGTCTGGAACGGGGAAGAGCACCCAGTCATTTACCTCAGCAGGAAGTTGAAGTCCCATGAGGTAAATTACGCCACCGTTGAAAAGGAGTGTTTAGCGGTGAAGTGGGCTCTAGATTCCCTTCGGTACTACCTGCTAGGTAGGCACTTTGACATGGTTACGGATCACGCTCCGTTAAAGTGGATGGCTCAAAACAAGGAAACAAATAGAAGAGTGAATAGGTGGTTCCTGGCCCTCCAGGAATTCAACTTCACAGTAAAGCATCGCCCTGGCGTTCAAATGGGGAATGTGGATGCTTTGTCTCGAGTACATGAATGCCTGATTGCTGGTGTTCCAACCCCGAGGTTAAAACAAGAGGGGGGGGTATGTGACAGCAGGAAGGTAAAGTCACCTGGTTGCATCCAGGGGGGTAGATATATTTCGCCCAGATTCAGGCTTTACGCCGACTTATACAACTAGGTGGAGAGTTGTATAAGGCTAGTGGGCTCATGGATGACTCATACCTCTAGAGAAAGTGTGGGGCGTCGTGCAGACAGAGATGAGGAGACCAGCTGAACCTTGTCAGCTCATTTAGGCCTCTATAAGAACTCCCAGCTTCATTAGATGTTAGCTCATGCCTGGAACCAGACCTGTCTGGACTGTCTAGGGAGAGTGAACCCCTGTGCGGTGAGGCAAAGCCTGTGTGGCTATTTGTTTGGACTTTTACTAAACCAGGGACTTAGGGACTGGGACAGCACTAGGCTGATCCCAGTTGTTAGTTAGGAAACCTGTATGTTTAGTCAGAGGTCAACTTGACCAGGATTTATTTTGGTTATGTTTCTTTTGCTTTGCTGTGTTTTGTCACTGTAAATAGAAAATAAACCGCACCTTTTTTTGATTTTGAAAACCACAACCTCCGTTTGCTGGGCCTGTTTTGTGTGGGGAGCCCATCCCGGGGGTCACACACACCCGCTGCCGAGCTAACCCCCTCACAATACATTGGCACACTAGTCCCCACCACATACCTAGATGGCACAGATTAAATGCCCAAGTGATTAGACTAAGGGCTTTATCATTCGCCGCAGTTGTGCGGGGAATAGACATCTAGGACTGCACCATTGTTACTAGTAGGAGAAGGGAGACTGCCAGCATTATTTTTAGCCATTTTTCTTTTATCTTCATTTACTGTTCTGGATTTTTAACTTCTTTGCTAATACAACATAAATGCTTGAGTTGTATATGTATTAATATGATTTTTTAGATGTATGGTGTGTAACCTGAGACTGGGGCTTGTTTTGGGTGAGTCTGAGACGCCTCCGCTGTTCTCCTCGTTAGCACCGTCCACAACTACAAATACCGTGATCCTTTGTGACCAGGTACGCCCCCTGAAGACGTGAATTAACGAAACGTACGTCGGCGGCGGTACCTGGTCACGTGTATGCTGACGCCATCCCGGCGCTCTGTTAGAATCATCTGTGGATGTTGATGTGCGCTGCTATGGAAGAAACAGCGGAACAGTGTCTTAACAGACGAGCTCACAGTCCTAGTGCCGGGTAGGCACTTCCAAAGTAAGAGGCCATTTGGCACCTTATGTTTTTTATCATTTCTTAAATAAACTGTATTACGCTATGGGACTCTTTGTTTCTGTTTGCATATCCCATCTTTAAACCGGAGAGGAGGCTCTTGATTTTTCCTGTGTTTGACTGTCGGTGTGTATGCAGGCACAATCCTGCATAAGCCCTAGTGACCATCTTTTTATATAAAGTGGTCATATAAATCTGGTAAGCGCATCCCGTTTTTGAGCACATCGGGTGACCTATGTTGTTTGGTGGAGGAATATTTCACAGATAAGAAGACAGCTATGATGATTTTTTCTGCTAGCAAAATATGATGATTTTTTTTGCTAGCAATTTATGATTTATATTATACAACTGAGTGAAAGCATTGGAGTAATTTATGATTTTTCAATCAGCTGGAAGTATTGGAGAAGTGGCTATCTCTGATTTCACATCTATTGGGACTGACTATTGGAATACATTTTGGACTTAATTTTGGCTATTAATTAACTTTTTGGCAGCACTATTATTTTCATATTTTAGATTTTCAGGTGTGGCAATTCACCTAAAAAATACACTATTGTTTTTTTTCACAGAAACACCTAGTTTAACTAATTTCCAATTTCACTAGTGTTTTTTGTTTAGCGCACTCTATTATTATTCTAATAATTACATACCATTTAACCAAGTCAGGCCTGACTGGAGGGTAGAACTTTACTGAGCGCCATATTGCTCACGGGGAGGATAGCTGCACGCAGTGTATGATCTATTTCTATATAAACTTCTATATAAACTTTAAAGGCCGAAGTGTGCGAACGTTAGATAACAAAATGTATGGTTTGGCGCACGCAATGACTATAAAGACAGAATCACTTCCACTATCCCCACCGGGATCACCACCAGGGACCTCCCATGCTTCAGAGAAGCACAAAGGGATGATACCTCCGGTGGCACCCATTGCTACCATAGCACCAGAACTTTTAAATGCCCTAGGGGTTCTGCTCGCGAAGTGTCAGAAAACCAACACGGTACACATAGAGGCTAGTTATCGGAAGCTAAGAATATTTTCGGGGAAGCTGCCCGTCCCTGTAGAGGAGGAAGACTTCGATACCTGGATTGAGCAGGCCTTACTATTACTATTATTATTATACAGGATTTATATAGCGCCAACAGTTTGCGCAGTGCTTTAGCGGTAGAGGCATGGGAAGTGCCTGAAGCGCAGAAGAAGCAGTGCGTGATTGAGAGTCTGAAAGGCACGGCTGCGGAAGCGGTAAAAAGTCTCCGGTTTGGAAATGCTGCCTGCACGGCCTATGACTGTTTAGCCATGCTGCAAGAAGAGTTTGGTCAGTTAGAAAAGGTGACAGAACTAATATACCACACTTTCCAGCAGCCGGGAGAAAAATTGTCGGAGTATGTCAGAAGACTGAACAAGATGCTCTGTCAAATCATACTGAAAAAGGGAATGGTACCCCAAGCCATAGATGCGGCAAGGATGAAGCAGATCCTAAAGGGAGCATTACGTTCAGATCCAGTCTGTCTCCATCTGAAAACCTCAGGAGGAGGTATGTCACTGAACTACCCTGATTTGGTAAAGATCATTAGAGACGAAGAGGCACTACAGAAAGTTCAGCAAACGATCAAGACGCACACCTCTTCTACACCCGTGGTGGTCAGAAAAAAAAATGGGTCGTTGAGACTGTGTATCGACTACAGGACCCTCAACAGGACAACGATACCCGACCAGTATACCACCCCGAGGATAGAGGACGCCCTACAGAGCTTGTCTGGAGCCAGGTGGTTCAGCGTCATGGACCTTAAGAGTGGATAATATCAGATCCCCATGCATCCGGAAGATAAGGAGAAGACAGCCTTCATAACCCCTGTGGGATTCTTTGAATTTGACCGGACGCCCCAAGCTCTGTCTGGAGCCCCTGCCACCTTTCAGCGCCTCATGGAGAAAACCGTAGGAGACATGAACCTCATCGAAGTCCTAGTGTACCTAGATGATATCATCGTCTTTGGGAAGACTCTAGAGGAGCATGAAGAGAGACTGGAAAAAGTCTTGAGAAGGCTCAGCGAGGAGGGACTAAAGCTTTCACCAGAGAAATGCCAGTTCTACCAGTCGTCAGTCAACTATCTGGGGCACATAGTGTCCAATTAAGGGGTAGCCACAGATCCCGAGAAGTTGGAGGCGGTTACCTCCTGGCCACGGCCCACCACTGTGACAGAACTCCGGTCCTTTTTGGGGTTCTGCTCCTACTATAGGAGGTTCATAGAGGGGTTTGCACGGATTGCCAGACCCTTGAATGAACTGTTAAAGACAGAGGGAGAAGAGGATGACTCGGGGCCCAGGAAGCCAAGAGAGTCAGTCGAAGATCAGTGGAATGGAAAGTGTGAAGAGGCATTCCAAATGCTGAAGAAAAACTGAACCACTGCCCCTGTCTTGGCCTATGCAGACCCAAAGAAGCCCTATGAACTCCATGTATGTGGATGCCAGTCATGATGGTCTGGGAGGAGTGCTCTGTCAGGAGCATGGAGGGCAACTGCGACCCGTTGCATATGTGAGCAGGAGTTTGACCCCATCTGAAAAGAACTACCACACTCACAACTTGGAGTTCCTGGCCCTCAAATGGGCTGTGGTCGATAAACTGAAAGACTACCTGTATGGGGCAGAATTTACAGTGAAAACTGACAACAACCCCCTTACCTATCTTTTCACCACAGCGAAGCTGGATGCCACAGGCCATCGATGGCTGGCTGCACTGTCTGGATTCAATTTCAGCCTGAAATACAGACCTGGGGCTGGAAATCGAGATGCAGATGCTCTGTCCAGAAGGTCTCATGCCCCCACCAGCAATACAGAAGACTGGACCGAAGTGGCACCGGACAGGGTGCGGGCCCTCTGTCAGGGAGCTGAACTCCAGGCCAGTGGGGGATCCAGAGCGGAAGAGATAGGGGTCACAGTGGTAGGAGTACCCAAACAATACTGTGGAGTAACTCAGATAGAAGAAGATGACTTGCCAAAGCTGTCCAAGAAAGAATTGAAATGCGACCAATTGGAAGACCCCTTGGGGAAATTGGTCCTGGAGGCCCTGGAAAATCAGGATCCCAAAAGACTCCTGCATCACCCTTCGAAGGAGGCCTGCCTGCTGTGGAAGGAGTGGGACAGGCTGCAGGTGCATCAAGGGGTGGTCTACCGAAGGGGCCCCTCTGATGACCTGGAAGACAAATGGCAACTGTTTCTACCTGAGAAACACAGAGAGACCGTTTTGGCTGCCCTACACGACAACCATGGCCACTTAGGAGCTGAAAGAACCTTTCAACTCATCAGGAGTCGATTCTATTGGCCTTGCATGAGGGCTGAAGTAGAGGAATACTGCCACTCATGCGCACGCTGCATTCAGCGAAAGACTTTACCCCATCAAGCTGCCCCAATGGGCCACCTGCAAAGTCAAGGTCCATTGGATTTGGTGTGCATTGATTTTCTCTGCCTCGAACCCGACTTGAGTGGACTAGGAAATGTTCTGGTGATTATCGATCATTTCACCCGGTATGCCCAGGCCTTCCCAACCAAAGACCAGAAGGCTTCCACCGTGGCCAAAGTACTTATGGAAAAATACTTTGTGCACTATGGGCTACCACAGCGTCTTCACTCGGATCAAGGTAGGGACTTTGAAAGTCGGCTGATCCGGAAGCTCTTGGACTCCTTAGGGATCCAGAAGACCCGTACCACTCCCTACCATCCACAAGGGGATGCTCAGCCGGAGAGGTTCAACCGAACCCTACTTAACATGCTGGGGACTTTAAGTAGCGAAAAGAAGCAGCACTGGAGCAAGCACATAGCAGCAATTGTGCATGCTTACAAAGTACAACAAGTGACGCCACAGGGTACTCTCCCTATCGACTTATGTTTGGAATAGAAGCAAGACTACCCGTAGACCTGGCCTTTGGCACATCCATAGACCATTCCTCAGCCACTTCTCACAAAGGATATGTGGACAGGCTGAGGCACAGTTTAAAGTTGGCCTACGAGCAGGCTCAAGCAGCTTCAGATCAAAGGGGAGCTCGTAACAAGAAAAACTTTGACTTGAAAGTCAGTATTCAGGATCTACAACCTGGGGACAGAGTGCTGCTACGGAACTTAGGAGTCCCTGGGAGGCACAAGCTTGCAGACAGATGGAGACCTGAACCCTATGTTGTTTGCAAGAAACTGCCCGGCCTACCAGTCTACAAACTGAAGCCGGAAGGAAAGGTGGGACCATTGAAGAGTTGGCACCGAAACCATATACTTCCACTTGCTGAAGCAGTTCGGATACCCCCTATAAAAGATTTCCCTGAGCCAACTTTCATCCTGGATACTCCTAGGCCAAATACCCGGTCCCAGACGTCTCGATCTGAAGGAATAGATGTCTCTGAACTCACTGAGGATGAGAGGGGAGAGCTTGAATGGCTATGGCCTTCCCAGGCCCCTGTAACTTCTGCTATAGATCTTCCACCTTCTGAAGACACCATAGACAGTACATTGAATGCAGAAGCTACTGAGTTCATCCCGTCCAGTCCTCTACTAGACTCATGGGAGAATGCCTCATTCTCAGAGGAGGATCCAAGAGATTCCATGTATCTTCCATGTATCTTCCTGCTCCTGAGTTAGATGTTCCAGAGACAATGGAAGTTTCTATGTCTGTTCCAGAAGAGGAACCTACAGTGACCGAACCAGAGATCCCAAGAGAGAAGATGATGAAAAGGACCGAATACAAGTTAAACCATGTGGTGTTGTGCTGCTGCATCCTCCATAATTATTTAAGGAGGAATGCTAACAGCTACATTGGATCAGGGCCTACAGATGACCCTTCCGGTTTTCGGCCAGCTGAAGAGCCAGTGATGCCAGCTCTGGAAACTGGTCGTGCTGCTGTCTCCTCCCAGAATGCCCATCTAGTCCGTGACCAGTACAAGGACTATTTTGTGGGTAGTGGGGCAGTGCCTTGGCAGCAAAATGTTGTGGATAATCTGTAAGCTAGATTTTCTTTATAAACAGAAAAATTCTTGGAATTACTGTTGTCTGTGTTTATTATGTTTTCAAATCTCCTTATAATATAATTATGTTTCAAAAATTTTGGAAAACAACCATAAGTGGAATTTTGTTGCTCAAAATGTTGCCTTCAGCTATGTAGTGTATTATGTTGTGCTGTGGCTCTGCTACACACATTTTCAAGTACACTGTCAATGTAACTACACCAACTGAACAAATATACTGTTCTTGAGCATAGAAATAAGAAGCCACACATTGTAAAGCAAAAATATATTTACTTACACCACATTCAGATGTGTGTTTTTTATGGTTTTACAACAAACCAACATCGTTATTTGTGTAGGAAGATTTTTCTTTTGTTTCTTATCAACTTTGAAGTGGCTAAACATGCATCTTTGAAAGCAGAGCAATACACATCACCAACTCAGTAACTACAAAAATATACATTTGAACCTAAAAAGGCCATATGAGACATTTTTGATTGTATTCTCAACGTGAGAATAGCTTGCCTTCCTCAGGTGTAAAGAGCTCATCCCTTTCCGAGACAAATGTTGAAGAGGCCTAAATGTAAAATTTCACTTATGATACCCTGCCTAAAATGTGATTACGTACAAACAGATTAGTAACAAAAGCCACTCAACACAGTGGTGGTTATTTACGAATGTAAAATACACTTAGCACTACAAGTGCACTGCACCAGTGTTTATATTAAATGTAATCAATCCCTAGAAATGTCTAGACATTTGAAGACAGATGTTCAATATACTTACTGGGGCAAACAACAGACTCCAATAAATCATCTTCGATTTGATGCACTACTCCACCCTCTGCATGTCTTGTGTCTGGGGATGTGATGACCACTGGAGGCTCTTTGCTGGGTCCAGCTCTCTGATCACACTCCTCCAAATGTTGGAGCTGACCACACTCACGTTCCCCTAAAAATAAAGAATACAACATTCATTAAGCCACCCCAAATGTCAAATCTTTTGGTAGAATCCCTATAGCTGAATTAGGAGACCAACCTTGCACTAGTGACAATGTTTGCTCCAGACTAGTGGACTATAACATGCGCAGCATGCATTTTATAAATAACAAAAATGCATTGTAAAGGGTAGATGATGTAATTTAAAATGTTCTAAAAAATGCCTATATGCCCACATTGAAAAACGAATGCAGTTGACACCCACCACTCTTGTGTCCTATGGGATAGGGGCAGGGCCACCATCATGAATTTTGGGGCCCCTTACACAGCTTCAGGCATGGGCCCCTGGAGCAGAGGAGAACAGGGGGGTGCTGCCGACGCAAATTGAGAAGCAGCGGGGAGGGGGGGCTGCCGCGAATTGAGAAGTGGGGGGGTGCTGTCGGCCGTGAATTTTTGAGGTTGGGGGGGGCTTTGGGTGCTGACGAGCAAAAAAAAAGGGGGGGTTGCCATCTGGGGCCCTGGGGACCTCCGGGCCCCTTACAGGTGTACTGTCTGTACCCCCCTGATGGCAGCCCTGGATAGGGGATCTATGATTAACATTCTAGCAGGCGTGACTCTGTGTGACTGTGATCCCCAGGGCCTCTCCTCTACCCAGGTCTACCCTGGAAATGCGTCATTAATGTGCAGTGATGTGCCGCACACCAAACATAAAGTGTTATTTACCCCTTAAAAGTAATGCCCTGAGACCATGGCCTTTGTCCCACCTAGAAACACCCCTGTCGGAGGATATGAAGATTTAATTTGAGTGGTGACTTACGATTTGGGGATGATGCTGGCCCTGTTGTCTCCCCTGTTGGGGCCTGGCCAAGGGAAGCCTCCCTTTGTCCCCTCTGGTGTCTTTCTCTGTGCCTTTTTCCTGTGAATATCATTACATACAGTATATTAATTATTGCACCAAAAAAGGAGAGTCAGAAAGAATATGTTTAATTCATATCTGCATTAAATGTAATTAACTTCTTCTTTCCCCCCCCAAAAAAATATTAAGAAAAACCTAATTATATACATCTAATGTACAGACAGCTAATTCAAATATCAACATAATGACTACAGTCATGAATTGGGCTTACTTCTTTTAATAATGATGCGTCAAATTGGCTCAATGTGTGGGATTTATCCAGACATCTGCGGCAGAGATCATGCACCCATGTGAGTCCTTCGCTCCTCAAAAGCGCTGCAGTCACACTCCTCCAAGCTTTAAAAAGCCAGAGATCAACGCTCAGAACTCACAATATGACACATTTTGGGAATAAAACAAAAAAGACTTCATGGTGCAGAAAGCTTCATATAAAAGAATACCCTTTATTGATTGTAGCGGGTTACTGACATCCAGAGATAAAAAAGGCGCTGTTTGTATAACTCAAACACACACGAATCAAAAACAAGCAGTCAGCTGCGGCTCGCACCAGTCAGCTGAAGTGTGGTGACGTCAAAATCCTTAGCTCCGCCCAACGCTGCGTTTTTCTCCATATATAGCGACCTCACCCCCTTCACCTGCCTTCGGCTCCCCGCAGGTAGAGAGGGCACACCACGCCACAAGCCCGTACCCTCCTGTGTAAAGAGGTTGAGCGGTGTTGTTAGCGGGTCTCCACGGCCAGAAACCAGAATCCTCCAGAGAATGATTCTCATCTCTACAATAGACAGAGATAAGTCCTTGTCCCCCCCCAGTTACTTGAATGTCCACACCAGCTGTAACTCCAACGTAGAGTTTATTTTCTCTTTGCCAATAACAGTCTCTGATAGGTAAAGGTTGGAGTAGAAGACAGGACAGCACAAGGTGTGGGAGAGGTCTAGGCACAAACACAATCACTTCACTGTTTGGCTTCTCAAGCAGACTCAGCCCAGATGGATAGTCTCCCTAGGAAGGGACTAGCAGCCAAATGGTACTCTAACTTAACCGCACAGTCTCTGCCACAGACTGGTGAACTTGGTCTCTGCCACAGACCTGGTGAACTTGGTCTCTGCCACAGACCTGGTGAACTTGGTCTCTGCCACAGACCTGGTGAACTTGGTGCTTCAAAACTTGACCTCTTTGTAAGGAGAAGACATCCCTCCAGAGAGTTACCGGGCCCCTTCCTTCACCGTGACTTCTCACAGGTCCCTCGGAACAGTTCCTCCCCCGGCCTCCTCGTCTAAGATACAGGTCCCCTCGCAAGGCGGCACCCTGGGATTCCTCGATCCTTGCTGGGCCCCAGCCGAAGGTGCTGGGCCCAAGGCCTTTGCCGCAGTCCCAGGACTAAAGGTGACTGGGACTGATTCACCGACCTCCGCCCCTGGGCTGAAGGTGCCCAGGGTGGACAGGAACACACTCCTTGGGGTAGGACCCCCGACCATGACCGACCCAGACCAGGCAGCGTCTGCCCCTTTTATAACCCCTCCCAGCATGCACAGCAGGCCTGCCACACCCACCATACGGCTGCCAAGAGCGGACACACAAGGCACAGCACTGTATCAGCGGTTCAACCCTGACCCACCATGGCAGCACCACCTGCAGGCCACAGGGAACTATACACCGATACTCTCCCTGCGAACAAAAATGGTTGATAGAATACTGACAATTGGGGTGCTTGAGCATAACTACCACTCAAACACTTCCCCTAAATTTAGGACCCCGCTACACATACAAGGCGTCCACTGGGAAAGGAGGCCTCCTTTCCCAGTGGACGCCTTGTATGGAGAAACGCAGCGTCGGGCGGACCTAAGGATTTTGACGTCACCACACTTCAGCTGACTGGCGCGAGCCACAGCTGACTGCTTGTTTTTTCGTGTGCGTTTGAGTTATACAAACAGCGCCTTTTTTATCTCTGGATGTCAGTAACCCGCTACAATCAATAAAGGCAGGGCAGCCATCAGGAATTTTGGGGCCCCTTACACAGCTTCAGGCATGGGCCCCCTGGAGCCAAGGAGAACCGGGGGGGGGTGCTGCCGCCGCCAATTGAGAAGCGTGGGGGGGGGCTGCCGCAAATTCAGAAGCTGGGGGGGTGCCACGAATTGAGAAGCAGGGGGTTTGGGTGCTGACGAACCCAAAAAAAAACAGAACAAAAAAACAAAAAAAAGGGGGGTTGCCATCCAGGGCCCTGGGGACCTCTGGGCCCCTTACAAAAAAATAAAAATTATAGAAAAAAAAAAAAAATAATTCATTAAAAAAAAGGGAGGTTTCCACCCGGGGCCCTGGGGACCTCTGGGCCCCTTACAAAATAAATTATTAATTAATTAAATAAAATAAATAAATATTTTTTTTTTTATAAAAAATGAATAATAAAAAAAATATATAAAGATAAAAATAAAAAAGGGGGGTTGACATTCGGGGCCCTGGGGAACTCCGGGCCCCTTACAAAAAAAAATGATTAAAAAAAAGGGGGGGACATCCGGGCCCCTGGGGACCTCTGGGCCCCTTACAGGTGTACTGTCTGTACCCCCCTGATGGCGGCCCTGAATAAAGGGTATTCTTTTATATGAAGCTTTCTGCACCATGAAGTCTTTTTTGTTTTATTCCCAAAATGTGTCATATCGTGAGTTCTGAGCGGTGATCTCTGGCTTTTTAAACCTTGGAGGAGTGTGACTACAGCGTTTTTGACAAGCGAAGGACTCAGATGAGTGCATGATCTCTGCCGCAGATGTCCGGATAAATCCCACACATTGAGCCAATTTGATCTCTGTAACAGGGGTCCATTGGATTCGGAGTGTGACTGCAGCGCTTTTGAGGAGCAAAGGACTCAGATGAGTGCATGATCTCTGCCGCAGATGTCCGGATAAATCCCACACATTGAGCCAATTTGATCTCTGTAACAGGGGTCCATCGGATTCGGTAAGCGGACATCTTATACCTGTTGTCATTTATATTTACCTGCTGGAAGGAAGAGTAGGATGAAGATTGGTGTTTCTTTGCTCTTTTGATTGTAGCCACTTCTCATTCAGCTGCTCTTATGGACAATTTATGTGCCCTTTTTCACTTATAAGTTGTCTCATTTTTTTTTTTTTTTTTGCAATTTGTATGATTTGCTTTCATCCAACTTAATTGCATGTGTGTTTGTGCATATTCACTTTTGGTATGAGTACATTTGTATGTGCTTATTTACCTGTTCACTGCTCTATACAAGTTTTTTGGCTTGAGTATTTCACATACACTTCATTGTTTGGTTAAGGTTGCGCATAATTTTTTCCTTTATAACATTTATCCTAGTTTATTATTCCAACACATTTTTAATAATTGCAGCACCATCACTTATATGTTATACAGACATCTGATTTTGTTTAGGATTTTGATCCTGTTTGTTAGCACTTTTCACCTTGATGCAACTTCACATATTTTTGGGGTAGTGCGGGTTGTTTTACATTACACAATAATGATGCAGTGAATGGAGTCCAACTGTTCTTTCTCTCTGTGTTTCAAATCTGACCATCGTTTGCGAATTTGATCTTTCGTTCGGATGACCCCATAATCTCGTCCCAATACCGCAAGGACTTTCTCCAGAACATAGTCTTTATGGCTGTTGGGCCTATCATAGTTCTCCAGCTTGCAGTCATAATCATATTTGTCAAATATGCGCACCATCTCCCCCTTGCTCATGGGGGTGGCCTTGTGTTTGCGATAATCTCCACCACCGCGGGGCCTGTTCGTTTTCGTGGATTCCGCCATCATGTTCTCCCTCACGAATGTTCCGCCGTGTATGTCGCATGCAAAATAAAGAATGTGGGCACGCCCCAGCGTCATGACGCACTGAGAGCGGAGTTTCACGCATGCGTGGGGTATATAAATCCATAACGAGCGTTCGACGTACCGGACGCTGAAACGTAACCATATATTTGGGAAACTAAAGCAAGCCAAAGGGATAGTCGAAAGAAAGGTACGTGACAACATTGTGACACTGTTGGTTAATACATAAAGGCCTATATTATAAGCAGGTTAGGAGCTAGAAGCAAAACATTATTGGTTTGTCTTGTGTTCTTTCTTGCAGCCATCTGATATAATTAACCAAAAAATGAAGGGGAAAAAATGAAAGATAAAGAGGATCGAGGAATCAAAAAGATCAGGAGCAGCAACAGAAGAAGACGTTTATGTCCCAAAGCTGTGGTAGTTCTCCAGCCTGCATTTTTTGAAGGACCAAACTGTGCCATGCAAACATATCTCCACACTACCCTCCACATCAGCTGAGGCCACAGATACTGAGGCTGATCCTACACAGGAAGAAGAGGAGGAGGAGGAGGAGGAAGAGCTCAGCTTAACCCAGGTATAGCATTGTGGAAAAGATTGTAAGAAAAATATACAATGATGTAAATGTGTTCTTATGATGGCTCAAAAATTATTACATAAACAAAGTGATTTGAAAAGATCAAATAGACAGAAGTTAAAGGGGTTGTAAAGGTTCGTTTTTTTATTTTCTAAATAGGTTCCTTTAGGCTAGTGCATTGTTGGTTCACTAACCTTTTCCTTATATTTCCCTTCTAAATGTTTTTTTTCTTTGTTTTCTTTGTCTGAATTTCTCACTTCCTGTTCCTCCTCAGTAAGCTGTTCAGTAAGCTGTTCTGGCTGACTCAACACCACTCGGATGATGGTGTGAAGTTTAGTGAGGAGAAACAGGAAGTGAGAAATTCAGACAAAGAAAAAAAACATTTAGAAGGTAAATCGAAGGAAAAGGTAAGTAAACCAACAATGCAAAGCTTAAAGGAACCTATTTAGAAAATAAAAAACAAACCTTTACAACCCCTTTAAAACTAAAATTGTGGACAAGAATGAGAAATACTGGAGTCATAATGATAGTGTTTGCTTTTTGGACACTGTGATAGGGGTCACTTTGGGCACAGGGTGAGTAAGAAAATAATGGAATATATCTTGGACTACCTAAATTTGGATAGTAATATTAGTTCACAATATGTACTGGTTGTTTGATTCTGAACTCAACAAGTTAATTGAGAGATGTGTTACCTGCCTGTTGTGATGTAAATGAATCTAGAATGGCTTCTGAGGATCTTTCATTGTGATAATTAACTCTGTACTTGTGTGGATTGTAAATAGCAGACAGACAGTCTGCTGAACATAAAGGTTATGCATAGCCATTTAAGATATAAAGGGATTAGCTATTGAACTCACCTGTGTCTGCTAAGAGCTGTCAGATGGGTATTGGGAGCTCGTTATAAAACCATTGTGTGAAGTCTTTTGATGATGGGTACTGTAGTTAAGAGACAGTAAGGCTAGCCTAAAGGTCATGTGTCTGAGTCATCAGCTGTAGTTAATTAGCTCATGTAAATTCGGTCTGATCAAAGGGGTATTGTCAGGGGAAAATGAGGAATGTAAGAACCTCCTCTCTGTGTGTTTAAATTTGGGAGTTCTTTCAATAAAGATTGTCAGACCAGCTGGAAAGCACACAGAGCGTTGTCTCGTATGTCTGAAAGGATTATCCCTATGGGAAGAGCTCGCCTGACTGTGGAGTGTCGGTAGCTGATGTGTGTTCAGAGTGGGAATATCCTAAACGGCGTTAACCCCTTTCATTCCTGGGGACTCGTTACAGACACATTCAAGTTGTAAAAGTAATGAGCTGATAAATGTGTTTGTAATTGATGACTAAAATAAAATAATCATAAAATGATGTTGCTTTTTCAGACACAGGAAAATTATAGCCAAGAAGAGGCAGGGCCCAGCAGCCAGACAACTGAGTGCAGAGTCCCTACCCTGCGCCCTCCTACCAAAAGGGCCAGGAAGAGGCACCACCTGGATGAAGAAACAGCTGAATTCCTTAGTAGGGCCACATCTGTGATAACAACCGATAGTGCTGAAGGTTTTGGCTGTTTCACAGCTAATAAGCTCCAGGAGGTGGACGAGGAGCAAAGGGAGCTATGTGAGGGTCTAATCATCCAGCTCCTCAGCAAGGCCAGGAAACGGGAGCTAACGCCTAAATCGCATGTGTGTGATTTGGACCACACAGCTCCTCAACAACAAGCCTACCCACCCCATCCAACCTACACACCCCATCCAACCTACCCTCCCCATCCAACCTACCCACCCCATACACCCTACGCATCCCAGCAAACCTACCCACCCCAGCAACCCCACCCACCCCAGCAACCCCTACCCACCCCAGCAAACCTACATACCCCAGCAACCCCACCCCCCCAGCAACCCCACCCACCTCAGCAAGCCAACCCACCCCAGCAACCCCACCCACCTCAGCAAGCCAACCTACCTAGGCAGCATGGGGGTCAGTGGCCACATCAGACCCTGGATCCCCAACAAGGCCATTGGTCTGGGGAGTTTAGGGGCTACTAATTTATATTTGTTTATACGTTAATTTTTTTTAATTTGTTGGTTTTATTTTTTGGAGTATAATTAGGATTTTTTAGGGATAAAAATGTATTTTGATGACAGAGAAAATGTCTATTAATCATTTGATTTTCGTTCTGTTGTAAATGAACAGTATACAATATGGCTTCAGCTGATGTGGATCGAAGTGTGGAGAGTGATGTGCGTGGTTCAGTCTGGTATGACAAAAATCACAGCCCGTTGTAGTACCACAGCCTGGGGACAGATTTGTCTTCTGCTGCTGCTCCCCATCTTTTGTAGTCCACGAACTTCTTGTGCTCCCTATTGTATGTACTCCTCAGGTTCCCAATTTTGACATTAACATAATTGATGTATGCCCTGGGGTAAAGAGGCTTCGCCAATTACACCAGTTGATATATTGCTGCCTTCCTGTTATTAATTTTGATATGCCATTATTGTGTTTATTTTGATTTAAATAAAAAAAAAAATACACACGGTCGGACTTTGAACCATCGGACTTCTGTTGGTGAAAAGTTTGTCCGTTTGCAGACCAAACATTTGTCCGCTGAAAACCAAAAAAGTTTGTCCGATGGAGCGTACATACGGTCGGATTTTTTTACAAACTTGCTCATTTTGAAGTTTGTTGGCAAAAAGTCCGACCGTGTGTACGGGCCTTAAGACTTATGACTGAATTAGGGAGATCTAAATCCCAAGTGATTTTTCTATAAGAGACTCACTTCAAAAGTGACATAATTCCAAGAGTTACAAGCCACAGATTTCCAATAGTATATCATAGCACATTGCAGACATCTAAAAGTAGTGAGGTGTCAATTTTAATATCAAAACAGATACCATGGAGTCGGGGGTGATTACAGATGCTGAAAGACGTCTCTTGATAGTAAAAGGTACTTTGGGACAACAAAAAATTACACTGGTGAATATATATTTACCAAATGCAGACCAAGTTAAATCCCTGGAATCATATTTACAGATGGTGCAACAACATAGGGAGGGTGTCCTGGTGATAGGGGGCGACCTAAATATGGCCTTAGACCCATTGAGGGACTCATCGAAGGGTGCCTCTCATCTATCCTATATCAGACTGAGAAAAGCAAAAAAAATGTTACAAGATCTGCAGGTAATAGACAATTGGAGGGCTCTCCATGCACAGGACAGTGACAACACTTTCTTCTCTGCAAAGTATAAAACTTACACCAGAATCAATTACGTTTTGATATCGCAAAATATGGGCGTGAACCTGAAAGAAGCCTATAGGATCCTTTACCCTCTCAGATCTTGCACCAACAAGTTGTACAGTGGAAATAGGAGGAATAGAGGCTAGAGAGTGGCATTGGAAGATAAATGAAACACTCTTAAAGGCAGAGGAATACGAGGGAAAACTAAGACAGGAATTAGACTATTATTTCGAAATAAATGATACAGGAGAAACAACGCTGTTTGGGATATGGGAAACACATAAATGCGTAATGAGAGGTATGTTTATCTCTATGGGGGTACATAGGAAACGCAAACTAAACGATCAGGTCGACACACTGCTAAAAGAGATTGGGGACTTAGAAACATTACACAAAAAATTTTAGGCGCAAGGTACAGAACAGGAATTATAGGTCCTACGGGAAAAGCTGAATCTCCTGCTTATTGACAAAGCTAAAGCTAAATTAGCAGCAAAAAGATGGTATGGTTAATACTCCCCAGAAAATCTCACAGGCTTTCAAGGAATACTATGCAAATTTATACCAATTAGAAGAGAAACCTACCCCAGAAAATGCACAAAAGAAATGGGAAGCAGCGATGGAGTATATTAAGGAAACGGTAAGGTCCCGATAGATATACCTTGCTGTATTATAGAATATTCGCAGAGAAACTTGCTTCGAGATTTATAGCAGCCTACAATTCACTACGTGAGGGGAAAAATATGCCAACAGAAACACTTTTAACACATATAACTGTGATCAGTAATGAAGGGAAAGAACCCTCTCAGTGCGCTAGTTATCGCCCGATTTCCCTTCTTAACGTAGATCTGAAAATATTTTCAAAGATTCTTGTGTAGCGGGGTATTCCCCTTTAATACAGAGAGACTACATCTCCCAGTACATCTTGCAGCACCCAGGGTACATTGCTCCAGAACAGAGACTGCTGGGGCAGACTTTATAAAGGGGAGGCAGAGTTTTGTTCGGTCTCTTTGGACACCCCCTCTCCTAGCAAGAGGATCTCTGTGCGGAACTGCTGTGTGCACAAGGCCTGAAGCCTGGGCCTTGTGCTCTTTTCCAAAGAGCCCTCTGCCAGCCTAGCTGAACCTTAGAGACATCTTCTCATCCTTGTTGCACTACACCAGGAGGACTAAAGACTTGGATGTTGGTGGATTCCTGTTCCTAGACGAATCGGCGGAGGAAACGGACTTGGACTTGTCCGGGTGGTGAGAGCTGTTTAAAGACAGATACTTTTATCTTTACTATTCGTTTGGATTACAAAGTTGTTCTTCAAGTGCACCACCGAATGATTGCTAGCGAATATTGTTTCACTGAACATCCATTTAAATCAGTCAGGCCTGACTGCATAGGTAGACATTGCTGGGTGTTAGTCTGCCCATGAGGGGAAGTAGCTGCAAAAGGGCAGCGCTAGAGTTGTATAGCAATACTTTATTATGCTGATTACTCTGTTTATCTTTATTACTGTTTATTGCAGGGATCTGCAACTTGTTATACTGTTATTTAATTACTTGCCCATTAGCATCAGTAAAGTATCTGGGTAAAGTACATTTGGTGTCAGTTTCGCTTACTTTAATAGGAGTTTTAAAGTATATTCTGTGTATGTTTGTTATAGGACTGCGTCACCAACAGTTGCGGTCACGCGGTCCTATCCCACTATCACTAGTTGTGCCACGGGAGGTTAGAGCCGATTGCCAGGGGTTGACAGCGGTGCACTACAGGGCCCAAATCAATACCAGCAGCCCTCTTAACTGGGGGTATTGCTACATGTGGGGGCTCGAGCCGGGATCTCTGTACGTTGCACGCTGCAATCAAGCCGGTCAGAAGTACCAGCATGGACCCGCTAGCAATGTCACAGTGGTGCGCAGCGGCTGGCACCGATCCAACCGCGGCGGTAATTATTGAACTCCCGGGGGGGATCTGGCAAGAAGAAGCGATAAAGCAGCTAATAATGTCACTATCACCGAGCCAGAAAGCATGGGTGATGGATACAAGGTCAAATGCCTCGTTTACGTACGCACTGGTAGAATGAAAAGACGAAATCCCAGAGCATTTTAAAAGTCCAAATATACAAGCCATAGATAATCAGATCTATCACTTGATACATACGCTGCCAGTGAAGGGAGAATGGTTCCAGACACCAAAATCATCATCTCCACAGATATCTCCACCGCCTGCCCCCCTCAGCGCAGAATTATGCGCGGTCCTGGGGGAGATTGTAGCCCAGTGTAAGAAGGATCCTACAGACTACCAAATTTCGGGATACAGAAAACTTGGAGTATTCTCTGGAAGGAAACCTGTACCTTCAGGTGAAGAGGGGTTTGAGGAGTGGTTAGACGGCGCCACTCAGGCCTTAGAAGAATGGGAAGTCCCAGAACCCAGAAAGAAACAGAGAATCGCAGAGAGTTTGAAGGGGCCTGCTCTGGAGGCCATACGCAACCTTAAGCTAAGTAAGAAGGACTGCAATGCACAGGATTATTTGGACATTCTGCAGATTGTGTTCGGCGGGACGGAAAAGGTCCCTGAACTTACTTACCAGCTGGAGCACTGCTACCAAAAGGAGGGAGAGAAGTTGTCAGAATTCATAAGACGTCTGGATAAGATCCTGCATCAGATCCTACTGAAGAAAGGGATCGATCCAAGGAAAGTGGATGAGGCCCGTGCCCAGCAGGTGTTGAGGGGTGCCCAGCCTTTGGACCCCATCACCATCCTGCTGAGAACCAGGTCAGATGGTGGCATCCTGAAGTATCCAGACCTGATCAGGATTGTGCGGGAAGAGGAGGCCATGCTGGAGGCCAAGAAGAAGGGTCAAAAGTCTGAATCTGTTGTTGGAGTCAGAGTGGCAAGCACAACCGACAGAGATACAGAGTTTGGGGTTCTGAAGACTCAGATGTCCAAAATAATGGAGATGGTGACCGGGTCACTGGATGTCAGGTCTGAGATAGACACACTGAAGGTGCAAGTGTCCCAACTGGCGGAGATGATGAACAAAGTGATGGCAGAAAGTACTGGATTGTCCGCCCAAAAGCCCACGAAGCAAGACATCTGTCAAAACTGTGGAGGTGTAGGCCACTACCAGCGAGTATGTCCAAGTCCACGAATGGAGACAGAAGGCTGGCGGAGGCCTCAGAGAAGTGACCCAAGAATGGAGAGAAGATCCGGGCCTTCAAAAATAACTTTCCCTGAACCTGCGAGGGAACGGTGGAGGACACCTGCAGTTCATGCCGTCTCAGTGAACAACGCCTATCAACCTTCCAAACAACGCCAGAAACGGCATTCCCAGCGCCGGAAGCTGAAGAGAGCACAAGTCCAAGTATGCCAGCCTGCTGTTACAGGTGTTTCCAAAAGGACTGCTACCCAATTGGTAGGTCCTCTGCCTGTAGTGCCTGTTCTGATCATAGGGATCTACACCAGAGCCATCCTTGATACAGGTGCTCAGGTGACCCTAATGACCAGAGACTTTTACAAGAAGTACCTGTCATACCTGCTCCTGAAAGAGATGGGGGACACCAAGATTCAGGGTATCCAAGCAGAAGAGTACTCTTGTGATGGATGTCTGCGGATCAAGTTGTCGTGTGATCCATTGAGGGCTGGGGAGCCCCAGAACTTTGAGACACTGGCCATTGTCTGTCCGTGGCTGCCAGGGCCCTCAAGAAGCTCTGTCATCGTTGGGACCAATACCGATCTGGTGAAACGGCTTTTAGCCCCTGCTGTCCCCAGATGTGATCCCATACCCTCACTACCGGAAGAGGTTCTTGCTTCAGTACCAGAGGAAGAACCAAGAGTAGCTGAGACTGTGACTCCCAGGGAGCAGAGAAGGAAGAGAGTCATTCATCCTCCTCGGAAACTAACTTATGATCGGATGGGAGAAAGTTCCGAAGACACGGTCCTAACCTCAAGAAGGACCATACCCACATCTGGTCCCTCCACTGTACATTTGGTGGAGGGCAACCCCAACTCACTCCCTGGCACAGTTAGGCAGGCCACTTCCAATAATATGGCCTGTGAGCAGGACAATCTTCCTCACCATGCCAGGTGTGAGATTCCCCTGCCAGGTTCCCTTGCAACTGTGAACTATCTTTTATGTACTGTGAGGGGGTTAGCTCGGCAGCGGGTGTGTGTGACCCCCGGGATGGGCTCCCCACACAAAACAGGCCCAGCAAACGGAGGTTGTGGTTTTCAAAATCAAAAAAGGTGCGGTTTATTTTCTATTTACAGTGACAAAACACAGCAAAGCAAAAGAAACATAACCAAAATAAATCCTGGTCAAGTTGACCTCTGACTAAACATACAGGTTTCCTAACTAACAACTGGGATCAGCCTAGTGCTGTCCTAGTCCCTAAGTCCCTGGTTTTAAATGTCCAAGCAAATAGCCACACAGGCTTTGTCTCACCGCACAGGGGTTCACTCTCCCTAGACAGTCCACACAGGTCTGGTTCCAGGCATGAGCTAACACCTAATGAATCTGGGAGTTCTTATAGAGGCCTAAATGAGCTGACAAGCTTCAGCTGGCCTCATCAACTCCCTGTCTGTACGACGCCCCACACTCTCCCTAGAGGTATGAGTCATCCATGAGCCCACTAGCCTTATACAACTCTCCACCTAGTTGTATAAGTCGGCGTAAAGCCTGAATCTGGGCGAAATATATCTACCCCCCTGGATGCAACCAGGTGACTTTACCTTCCTGCTGTCACAGTACATATTGTTGATGCTGTCTTTGGGGACCAAAGATTCAAAGTGGGGGGAGTGTGTAGCGGGGTATTCCCCTTTAATACAGAGAGACTACATCTCCCAGTACATCTTGCAGCACCCAGGGTGCATTGCTCCAGAACAGAGACTGCTGGGGCAGACTTTATAAAGGGGAGGCAGAGTTTTGTTCGGTCTCTTTGGACACCCCCTCTCCTAGCAAGAGGATCTCTGTGCGGAACTGCTTTGTGCACAAGGCCTGAAGCCTGAGCCTTGTGCTCTTTTCCAAAGAGCCCTCTGCCAGCCTAGCTGAACCTTAGAGACATCTTCTCATCCTTGTTGCACTACACCAGGAGGACTAAAGACTCGGATGTTGGTGGATTCCTGTTCCTAGACGAATCGGCGGAGGAAACGGACTTGGACTTGTCCGGGTGGTGAGAGCTGTTTAAAGACAGATACTTTTATCTTTACTATTCGTTTGGATTACAAAGTTGTTCTTCAAGTGCACCACCGAAAGATTGCTAGCGAATATTGTTTCACTGAACTTCCATTTAGATCAGTCAGGCCTGACTGCATAGGTAGACATTGCTGGGTGTTAGTCTGCCCATGAGGGGAAGTAGCTGCAAAAGGGCAGCACTAGAGTTGCATAGCAATACTTTATTATGCTGATTACTCTGTTTATCTTTATTACTGTTTATTGCAGGGATCTGCAACTTGTTATACTGTTATTTAATTACTTGCCCATTAGCATCAGTAAAGTATCTGGGTAAAGTACATTTGGTGTCAGTTTCGCTTACTTTAATAGGAGTTTTAAAGTATATTCTGTGTATGTTTGTTATAGGACTGCGTCACCAACAGTTGCGGTCACGTGGTCCTATCCCACTATCACTAGCTGTGCCACGGGAGGTTAGAGCCGATTGCCAGGGGTTGACAGCGGTGCACTACAGGGCCCAAATCAATACCAGCAGCCCTCTTAACTGGGGGTATTGCTACACTTGCTATGAGATTGATAGAACACATCCCGGGATTGATACATCCAGATCAGGTGGTATTCACTCCCGGGAGGAAGGGAAGAGAGAATACACAGCGGGTGGTGAACGCAATTTACTTAGCTCAAAAAACAGCAGAGACCAATGGTGTTAGTTTCCGCGGATGCGGAAAAAACATTCGATAGGGTAGAGTGGCTATTTTTGAAAGCTATTTTGAAACATATAGGCTTGGGAGAAGGGATGATGAGTTGGTTTACAGAATTATATTCAAACCCTAGAGCGAGGGTAAAGATAGAAGATAGAATTTCGGAGACATTCCCTATTTTTAACGGAACACAACAGGGATGCCCACTTTCGCCCATTATTTTTATTCTGACATTAGAGCCTTTCTTGAGAAAAATACGGGCAAATCAGAGCATTAAGGGGCTAACCACATGGAAAGAAGAACAGAAACTCGCAGCTTACGCCGATGACCTAATTTTTTTTGTAACTTCCCCGAACATATCTTTACCGTCACTGCTAGCGGAGTTGCGTGAATATGGTGAAGTATCTAACTTCAAAGTAAATTATGGGAAATCGGAGGCAATGGGGATAGAAACAAACACACCCATACTACAGATGATCTCTACACAATTTGATTTTAGATGGACAGAGTCTTATATAAGTTACTTAGGGGACTAAAATACCTAAGAACCTCACTAAGCTATTTGAGCTTAATTACATATCAATGGCAAGACAGATTAAATAAGACTTCCAGAGATGGGATAAATAAATTTTTACTTGGTTCGGAAGGACAAACATTATAAAGATGAACGTGATGCCAAGGCTTCTGTATCTTATACAGACGCTGCAAATTAAGATCCCCCAAGTTTCCTGAGAGACCTTAGATTGAGGTTCCTGAGATTTATTTGGGCAGGGAAACCAGCAAGAGTTTGCAGAACTATTCTAATGCCGCGTACACACGTACGTTTTTAATGTCATTTTATAAAACAACGTTTTTCTCGACGTGATTTTTCTTGTTTTTTCTCAAGCCTGTCTTGCATACACACGTTCATGAAAAAAAACACTCGAGCAAAGCGCAGTGACGTACAACACGTACGATGGCACTATAAAGGGGAAGTTCCGTTCGAATGGCGCCACCCTTTGGGACGCTTTTGCTAATTTTGTGTTACCGCGTGTTAGTAAAAGTTTGGTGAGAGACGATTCGCGCTTTTCAGTCTTCGTGCTTTTAAGATCGTTCTGTGGAGTTTAGTTTGTGCTTGTGGGTTTGTATCTGTCTTTCAGTGCTTGTAGTCAGTTTGTATCTGTTTATTCAGTGCGTTCTTGTCCGCTCGTTACTGTTTTTCAGCTCGTTCTTCATAGGCCTTGCTGTTCTTCTGTGCGTTCTTTTAGTTCGTTCTGACCAGCCGACCGTTATCTAGCCATGTTGCGGCTACGTACTCGTCGTAGAGTTCGTGCTGTAGTTGGAGCTGGGGTTCTTTCTTTATCCCGACTCCAGTCCATGAACAGGGTGAGGAGGAGTTCATGGACCAAGAATTGGTTGCTCCAGCGGCACCAATTCTGTCACATGGTTTTGTTGCGGGAGATCAGGGAGAATAATCCTGAGGACTACAGGAATTTTCTCAGCATGTCTGACCCCGTTTTTCAGCATCTGTTGGCTTTGGTGTCCCTCTATATTACCAGGCAGGACACCGTTATGCGGGAAGCCATCACTGCTGAGCAGAGGCTCATCACCACGTTGCGATACCTGGCGACTGGGAGAAGCCTGCAGGACCTTAAGTTCTCAACAGGCATCTCCCCCCAGGCTCTGGGGATCATTATACCAGAGACTTGTTCTGCCATCCTTCAAGTTTTGCAGGAGGACTATATTAAGGTAAGTTTTCTCCTTTAACATCACATTCGATGTATTTAATGCTTAATAATGTTTAAGATTTCTTTCATCAGTCCCTAATTACCATGATTGTAATATGCTGTGAATGTCCCCTTTCTCCCCATGCATGCTGTAAGTTTTTTATGCTCCTTTTTTTCCCTACATGCATATTTCCCCTAACTAACCTCCCCAGCATGCTATCCTGGGCCCATACCCACCTAGCCTAGTCACTTCCTGTCACGTACCTGGTAGGAGTCTGATATGACGAGGTCGGCCTCCCTTGTATCTCCTACCCAAGCCCCACTGAAGGTGGGACAGATGGTGGCTAGGGTCAGGAGGAACACGAGTGCCAGGGAATGTTGCTTGTAGAACCTGCGGTGGAAGTAGTAGGCTCGGTGGTACCAGCAGGACAGCAGGTGAAGAGCTGCGGTGGAAGCTAAGGAGGAACTCCAACCAGTTTGCAGGTTCAGGCTTGGTGGCTTGTCAGTACTTCCTATGGTCAGGAGACAGGAGAGCACTGGACACAGGAGAGCTGAGACCATAGGGAGCCAGTGCAGGTTTCCAGAGGCAGTGTCAGACCTGGGCAAATGATGGAAGCAGAGTCGTGGAGATAGCCGGGTTCGGTAACAGGCGGGCTGCAGAGTACAAGGCATAAGCAGGAGGAAGGTCAGATGCAGGCCGTAGTCGGGTACCAGTAATCAAGCAATCAGAGTCCAGAAGCAGAGTCAGAGGAAGCCGGGATCAGTAACAGGTATCAAGCAGGTTATAGCAGGGTTCAGAGTAACAGGACACAGCTGAAGACCAGTCAGCACTTGTGGAAAGTCAGAGCACCCTTTAAATAGGCCGTCTGGCGCCAACTGGTGTTAGGGACGTGCTCCTGCGCGTGCACGCCGTTCATTGCGCATGCGCATTGGCGCACGCATATGCGCCATACGTGAATCAGCAGTTCTCTTACATTGCCCCCCCCTTAAGGGCAGCCTCCGGATGCCCTTCAGGGCTCTTTTTTCAGGGTGTCGCTGAAAGAAGGCTTGTACCAGTCTTGGGGCATGTACATTGGAGGCTGGTTCCCAAGAATTTTCCTCTGGGCCGTAGCCTTTCCACTTGACAAGGAACTGTGTTAGGTTGTTCCTAACTCTGCAGTCCAAAATTGTTTCTACTTCAAACTCGTTACCTTTGATAAGGAGAGGAGGAGGAATTTCAGAAATCCGGTCAGGAAAGGGATTTGGCACCGTCGGTTTCAACAAGGAAACGTGGAACACTGGATGAATCCTTAGATTCTTGGGCAACACCAATTCAAATGCCACTGCATTAATCCTCCTTTTAACTGGGAAAGGGCCCAAGAATTTTGGACCAAGTTTCTTCGAAGGACAATTTAACCTTAAATTTGCTGTAGACAGCCAGACCTTGTCACCCGGTTCCAGATTCAGGTTGCCTCTTCTTTTCCTATCGAAGAATTTCTTATTGCTTGCCTGTGTCTTAGTGATTGTATCCTGTAAGAGTTGGTTGTTGGTACTGAAGAAATTAAAACGATCTTGTACAGCAGGTACGGAAGATTCAACAGATAGCTCCGGCAAGAAAGAAGGGTGATACCCATAATTGGCAAAGAAGGGTGACTGTTTGGTTGCTGAGTGAATGGAGTTGTTGTATGAGAATTCTGCAAGTGGGAGGAGTGAAAGCCAATCGTCCTGTGCAAAGGAGGAAAAACACCGCAAATACTGTTCAAGGGTCTGGTTGGTTCGTTCAGTTTGACCATTAGTTTGTGGGTGATATGCTGTGGAGAGACGGAGTTCGATGTTTAGTGCTTCACATAGAGCCCTCCAAAACCTGGAAGTAAATTGAACTCCTCGGTCGGAGATGATGCTGTCAGGGATACCGTGCAACTTAACAACTTCCTTGATGAAGGCTGAAGCAGTCTCAGTAGCCGAAGGAGTTCCTTGTAATAGTATGAAATGAGCCATCTTGGTCAGACGGTCTACAACAACAAAAATTGTGGTAAAGTCCTCTGATGGGGGAAGTTCTACAATGAAGTCCATGGAGATCATACTCCATGGTTTCTTTGGTACAGGTAGAGACTCCAAAAGACCCCAAGTTCTGGCTTTGTCCGATTTATTACGAAGGCATGTGGTACAGGATTTTACGTAATTTTTACAGTCCTGCATTAAATCCGGCCACCAAAAGGTACGAGAAATTAAATCGGCTGTTTTGGAAATTCCGAAGTGCCCCGCAAGGGGGTGGTCATGACAACGTCTCAAGATAGTCTGAATCGTTCAGGGACAAAGATTTGCTCCTTATGAAAATAAAGGTCATTCTTAAGTTGAAGGGCCAAGTCCTGAGGAGGTGGTTGATCCACCACATCTGTCTTTATTTGTGACATTAGGTCGGCTTGAAGAAACAGGAAGTTTTTGGCTGGAAGAATGGTATCAGGTTCCAAGGACACTACGGGACTGCTGAACATGCGGGATAAAGCATCCGGTTTGCCGTTCTTAGAGCCAGGGCGGTAAGTGATGTGGAACATGAAGCGAGAGAAAAACAATGCCCATCTTGCTTGCCGAGGTCTTAATCTTTTAGCTGTTCTCAGATATTCAAGATTTTTATGATCCGTGAAGATGAGGATTGGATGAGATGCTCCTTCCAAGAGATAGCGCCACTCTTCGAGCGCAGCCTTGATGGCCAGTAACTCTCTGTCTCCAACATCATAATTCCTTTCAGAAGGAATTAACTTTTTAGAGAAAAATGCTACAGGGTGAAGTAGGGATTTAGGACCCTGGCGTTGGGATAAAATGGCACCGACTGCATTCTCAGAGGCATCTACCTCTAACACATAGGCCAAAGATGGGTCAGGATGCTTCAGGATAGGAGCTGACGTAAACAAAACTTTTAATTGTTCAAAAGCCTCTTGAGCTTCGGGGGTCCAACAGAAGGGGACCTTCTGTCTAGTCAGTTGTGTGATGGGGGTAATGATACCGGAAAAGTCCTTGATAAATTTCCTGTAGAAATTTGCAAATCCTACAAACCTCTGCACTGCCTTCCTGTTTGTAGGAGCCAGCCATTCTAGAACGGATGTGACCTTCTGTGGATCCATGGAAATGCCCTCGGCCGAGATGACGAGACCTAAAAAGTGTATGGTTTGCTTCTCAAAATCACATTTTTCAGCCTTGGCGTAAAGGCGATGTTCACGGAGCCGACTCAGTACCTTCTTCACGTGAGTTCGATGGAATTCAATGGATTCAGAGAATATAAGAATATCATCTAAGTACACGATGACAAATAGATCCAGAAAGTCACGGAAGACGTCATTCACTAAGTGCTGAAAGGTAGCTGGGGCGTTACAAAGTCCGAAGGGCATGACCAAGTACTCAAAGTGGCCAAAGCGTGTTCGGAAGGTCGTCTTCCATTCATCCCCTTCCCTGATTCGGACTAGATTATATGCCCCTCTTAAGTCAAGTTTGGAAAACACTCGTGCCCCTCTCAGCCTCTGGAAAAGCTCAGGAATCAGGGGAAGGGGGTATCGGTTTTTGACCGTGACTTTATTGAGGTCCCGATAGTCAACACAGGGTCTCAGGGACTTGTCCTTTTTCTCCACGAAGAAGATCCCGGCACCTGCAGGTGACGTGGAAGGTCGAATGAACTGTTTTTCTAGGCTCTCGTCGATGTATGTACGTAGGGCTTCTAGTTCAGGCTCAGACAGAGGGTAGATCCTACCAAACGGGATCTCGGCCCCTGGTAAAAGTTCTATGGGACAGTCATATGTCCTATGGGGAGGAAGAGTGTCTGCACCCTTCTTGTTGAACACATCCTGATATTCATGGTAGGCAGCAGGAATCAAATTCAAAGTCTATGGGTCTGGCTGTAAACTCAAAAGAGGAGTAGTATTAACCTTCCCTCCTGGAAAGCAGTGTTCTTGGCAGTAGTTGGATGAGAAGGAGACCTCTCCAGAAAGCCAGTTTATGTGTGGATTATGGGCCTTTAACCATGGGATGCCAAGAATTACAGGGAACATAGGTGACGTTATGACATCCAGCCTGAGAAGTTCATGATGGCCTGAAGCGGTTTGACAGAAAATAGGTGCAGTCTCTTGTGTAACGGGCCCAGATTTGATGCCAGAGCCGTCGGCCAGATGAACCAGAAAACTTTGCTTCTTGGCACACACAGGGAACTGATGAAGGGCAGCAAATGTGGAATCAACAAAGCAACTACAGGCCCCAGAGTCTATGATGGCCGATACAGAGACTGTCTTTCCGGAGAACAGAAGCTCAACAGAAAGGGAGACATGAGAGCGATCTTTCCCAGGGAGATACATCATATGAGGCAGGTGATAACAAGGTCTGCTGGATTTTACTGGGCAAGTCCGTATGAAGTGGCCAGCCTCCCCGCAATATAGGCATAATTTAGCTTGCTGCCGCCGGAGGCGCTCAATAGGAGAAAGAGGGGGTCTCCGAAAACTCCTATAGCAAGCCTTATACATTCTTTTCCCTCCGGGGGGTGCAACAATTGAAGGAGCGGATATGTCAGAACTGGAAACCACAGAAAGACTTCCCTTAAGTTTTTCAGACTGTCTCTCCCGTAAGCGCCGATCAATCTGGATGGTTAGGGTGATCAGGTCCTCTAAGGATGTGGGCGCTCCCACTCTGGCAAGCTCATCTTTCAAGGTCTCAGAAAGTCCCAGGCGAAACTGGTGACGAAGGGCAGACTGATTCCACAGGGTATCAGCACTCAGAACGCGGAAATCGGTCACATAGTCCTCCACTGGCCATGTGCCTTGTTGTAACTTGCCAAGCTTGGATTCAGCAGTCTGACGAAAGAAAGAGTCGGCGTATAGCTGAGCCATGGCTGAGAAAAAGGAGTCCGTGGTTGCCAGAACGGGGTCATGTTGCTCCCGGAGATGGTGGGTCCAGAAAAGTGGTTCGTTTAATAACAACGTGATGATGAACCCCACCTTGGTGTCTTCGGAAGCAAAGGTTCGGGGTAACAGGGAGAAATATAGCTCACAAGAGTTCTGAAAGGTGCGGAATTTCCCACGGTCCCCGGAGAACCGTTCAGGGAGAGGCACCCTGGGCTCCGGAGGGGGAGTGGCCTCACGGAACAATCTGAAGTCTGTTTGAACAGAGGAGTCAGTGACTGAGGAAGATGCATAAACTGGTGCAACATTCATCTCGCCTGAGAGTCGCTCTTCCATGCGACTAAGGTCTCTCTGTAGATTCTGCATGGTATATGTTAGTGCAGAAACTGAACTGGAAATGTCCACTGGTGGGGAGACCTCCCTTTCAGACTCCATCCCTGGCTAACTGGTACTGTCACGTACCTGGTAGGAGTCTGATATGACGAGGTCGGCCTCCCTTGTATCTCCTACCCAAGCCCCACTGAAGGTGGGACAGATGGTGGCTAGGGTCAGGAGGAACACGAGTGCCAGGGAATGTTGCTTGTAGAACCTGCGGTGGAAGTAGTAGGCTCGGTGGTACCAGCAGGACAGCAGGTGAAGAGCTGCGGTGGAAGCTAAGGAGGAACTTCAACCAGTTTGCAGGTTCAGGCTTGGTGGCTTGTCAGTACTTCCTATGGTCAGGAGACAGGAGAGCACTGGACACAGGAGAGCTGAGACCATAGAGAGCCAGCGCAGGTTTCCAGAGGCAGTGTCAGACCTGGGCAAATGATGGAAGCGGAGTCGTGGAGATAGCCGGGTGTTAGGGACGTGCTCCTGCGCGTGCACGCCGTTCATTGCGCATGCGCATTGGTGCACGCATATGCACCATACGTGAATCAGCAGTTCTCTTACACTTCCCTTTTTTTTGTGTCTGCTCCTTTGTAGTGCTTTACCCTAAACGTCCCCTAAAGCTTTCTTATGAATGTTATATTTTCTTTAAATTCATACAGAGTGCTACAGCCTTGATTTGTGAGGTCCCCAACTCATCTTCAAACTCCCCCCCCCATAAAATTTAGTAAATGGCTCATCAGAGGGGGTGATGAATCTGATAAGTGACAGTGATAATCTTTGTTATATTTTTTTTTGGGGTTTCAAATCATCTAAAAATCTAACTTTATCCTGATGTTGGCCAGGAATGATTTTTGTCTAATCTGCTTGCAATGTTTCTGTATGAAAGTATTAATTTTTTTTTTTAGTTAACTCCACAGTTCCCTTCTACACCACAGGAATGGCAGAATGTGGCATCTCAGTTTGCCCAGCGATGGAACTTTCCAAACTGTGGAGGGGCCATTGACGGCAAGCATGTACGTGCCACCACCCCATTCGGGATCCTATTACTATAATTATAAGGGGTTCCACAGTATCGTCATGATGGCAGTGGTGTCGGCCAACTACGAGTTTCTTTACGTGGATGTGGGTAAAAATGGACGGATGTCCGATGGAGCAGTCTTTGCTCAGACTGAGTTTGGCCAACGGCTCCTATCTGATGAGCTGGCCTTGCCACCTGCGGACCAGAATGTGGAGGGACTCCCATTCGTCTTTGTCGCAGATGAGGCGTTTGGCCTGGGTTCCCATCTTATGAGGCCATTTCCTCAAAGGACCCTCACCCCTGAGAGGAGGGTGTTTAATTATTGGCTGGCCAGAGCCAGAAGGGTGGTGGAAAATGCCTTTGGCATCATGGCCAGCCGATTCCGCTTGTTCCTGACCTCCATCCATCTTGCCGAATACAAATGGAACCATGTGGTAATGACATGTTGTGTCCTCCACAATTTCTGAAGGGTACATTCCCCAAATTATCTATCTTTTGGTGGGCCTGAGGCCTCAATACAGGACGGAAATCATTTGTTGGCCCTGGAAGCTGGCCGTCCAGGCTTGGCCCCCCAAAGCGGCCGTGATGTGCGGCAACAATATTTTGAATATTTTGTGGGTAGGGGGGCCATTGATATGCCTGTTGAACCTTAAATCTTTTTTGGGAAAAAATAAAATATTTCTGCTGAAAAAATGTTGCACATTATATATATATTTTTTTTTTACAAAAGTATGTTTTAAATTTGGAGTCTTACAAAATATTTTTGGGGGTAAAACGTATGAACAGGCATGCTTATGTAGCGATACCCCCAGTTAAGAGAGCCGCTGGTTCTGTTTCGGGCCCTGTACACAGCACCGCCAACCCCCGGCAATCTACTCGACCCTTCTCTGGCACAGCTAGTCTAGTGGATGTTCTAGTAATATAGCTCTCTATACCTGGTTAAGCACAATCTAGCAGTAATATGAGCAATCAATATATGCAATAATGAACACTGATACCGGAGTGATAAACCATAAATGATTTACTGTGGTATAAAGGTAAATGATAACTTGTCACATAACATACATGCAGAGCCCTGCAATAATAAATACACATACTAATCAGTGATAGTGATCACACGCCACGTGCAGCTATCTTCTCTATGCGCAATGTGGCGCACCAACAAAATCCTAATCCCTGGTCAGGCCTGACTCAGATAAACTCAGTCTCTGTGAGAACAATTCTTTGCATGCAAGATGAACGGTGGTGCACATTCAGGAACAGTATTTGTAATCCAATTAGGGTTAATAAAGAAAGAACACTTCACCGGAGACAACACAACTCAGGTCCGCCACTAGTCTCCGGCGGGACAGTAAATATAGCACGGTGGGCCAAGGCAGTCACTAGGCCTAATCAAAGTACAAGTTAATGACGTGAGCAGGTGCTCGCTCACCCCTCCGGACGCTATCCCAGTCCGGGACTTCCACCACTGTGTCTCCGCACACAGGGTCTGCAACGGCCGGGTCCCCGGTTCAACTGATGTCAGCAAACTCGAAAGAAATCAGGTGCCACCCAGGCTCAGCAGTGGGGTGGAAGGCTCTTTGGAAGGTGCGCAAGGCCCAGGCCTCAGGCCTTGCACTGCAGCAGATCCGCACAGGGAGTCCTATTGATTGCAGCGCGGTGTCCAAAGAGGCCGAGCTTAGCCTCTCCCCTTCCCTTTATAGCCCCACCCATGAGTCTCTGCGGTGGCCAAATGCACCCTGGGTGCCAAACGGGGTTCTGGGTAACGTAGTCCATAGGGCCTTAAAGGAGACCCCACTACACTTAAAAAACTTTTCAAAAATGATGCTTCAAAATTTCTACATGTACTATTATTTAAACATTAAACCAAAAAATAACCTTATAAAACAAAGCAAGTTCAAAGTTATTTTGAGCCAACAAATTAAACCCGCCCAAGCACAGCCATGATATTTTGTAGCCTTTGCTCCACCCGCTTGGTATTTTGCCTGATCTGTATCAAGTCTCCCTTTATTTTTTCAAGGTCACGACAGCAGACCATTAGGTATTGTATCAGGATCTGTGCACTGTGACTTGTAAAAGTTTCTTGGTCTTCAGGCAGAACAGCACCTAAAAATTTCAAAAGCAACATGTAGTAAAAATATGCAGGCCTACATCTATTACGTGTATCTGTGGTGTATGACCCTGACCTGTTGTGGTGCCAGTTTCCACTTCCTCCACTTCTCGTTCCTCTACATCATGTGGTTGTGGGTCTCTTGTTGGAGGTGTGGGATTTCTATGCTCATGTCTAGAACCTTTTTGAAGCCCTATTGAGATTGCAAAAAAAGGTATAGTTTAGTTCATAAATAATAATTAACTTAACAAATCAGCCCTGAAAGAGGAATATGAAACATTCTTTTGAAGTGTGGTACAATTGTCTTTTTTGCCAAAGTTCAAAGCTGAACACATGATTGTATCCATACCCAAAAGAGGAACATATCTAGATATTTGTATCAAGTTTCACACATGGAAACACCCCCAAGTATTTACACTGTTTCACCTGTGTGTGACACCCTAAAAAGGTTGTTCTGTTGGGCCACACTTGTGCTACTGAGTCCAGATGTTTAACCAGCTGCTGAGCATTCTCTCCTTTACATTACAATGCATACACTTATATTTTGAAAATATAGTTCCCCAAAAATCTATTCAACCATCATGTCCAAAAAAACATCTCACTAAAATAGGCATGGTAACATTTTTATAAACGCTGTATCAGCCAAAAACATCGTATTATTAAGTGAACGTACGAAAGAGGTTTACTACGACCGATTACTGTGCTCACGAACATGAAAGTTGCCATCTTTAACTGTACTACATTAAAGAAAAACACATGCAGCAACATGCAAGTAATAATAATATGAAGTTCAAAGACATGAAAATTACTTACTTTTTCCTATAACTTTCTTTCTTCTTTTGTATTGGTCAGGCTCCCGCAACTTGAGGTCAGACCACCGTTTTCTGAGCTGTTCCTTAGTTCTGCACACCCCGAATTTATGGTGAAGAGTTTTAACCACTTTCCCCATTATTTTGCCCTTGACAAGATGCGGCTTTTTATACGGCCCATGCTTGGCATCATAATCCTCCCTCCTCAAAATGGCGACCATCTCCACCATTTCCTCGAATGTCATGTTAGATGCCTTATATCTCCGGGATCGGGTCTTTGGTTCCTCAGGAATTTCATCCTCTGTTGGTGTAATCTCAGCCACCTGAGTCTCCGCCATGTTGTGTAGCACTACGACGAGCGAGAAGGGGTGGGGAAAGTACTATATCGAACGTCAGGGGCGGGGGAAAACGTGCAGAGTTTCACGCATGCGCAGTGTATATAAAGCTAATACGCATGTGTCGTAACTACGTTCATTGTGCGGAAGAAGGAGTAAGCAACGAACGTGATAACGAAGGTACGTAACATTTTTCTGATTTTTGTTTCATCAATTGATGAGATTGTGGCCTATATATGGTCCTAAAGATTATTTGAAGAGTCTTGACTGACAATAGTATTTTTGTGTTGTTTTTGACTTTCAGCAAACATGCAGGCTTTCAAAAGTCCAGAATTTATGGGGGAGTTCCTGGACAGATGGAAGGAACTTCCTGTTCTCTGGCAAACCAAAACAGCAAAAAATAAAAATAAAGCAGCCAGGAAGGCAGCACTGGAGAGCCTGCTAGAATTTGTCAAGACCCAGATCCCCACAGCAACCATCCAAGATGTGAACACCAAAATTTCTACCATTAGGGGCACATATAGGACTCAGTGGAATATGGTCCTGAAATCCCAGAGGTCAGGAGCTGCAGCAGAGGAAGTTTATAAACCCAGTCTGTGGTACTACAGCAAATTATGCTTTCTGGATGACCATCTGGAAGTCAGGGATTCTCTTTCAATACTTCCCCCCAGACGTCTCTCCAGCCTTCCCTGCAGCCAACCCTCCAGCCTTCCTTGCAACCCAGCTCTGCCTTCTTTGGAGGAACAACCAGATGTCCTTGAGGAGCCGGATTTGGACATATGAAGCCAGGTATAGTATTGATATCAAGATTTATATGTAATAAAAGTAATGATGTAAAATAGATGTTACTATTGCTAACTATTTAATGCTTTAAAAAAAAGTGTTTTAAATATCAATAGACAGTAGTGGTCAAAATTGATGGGGACAAGAATAAAAAATGCAGGGGTTAGAATCATTGTCTTTTGAATTTATTTTTGCATTCAATTTGCAAATGTCATGAGGTGAAAATGTCATAAATGTGTGTGATTAATGAAGCAAAAAATATAATTATGTCCCTTTTTTATACACAGCCAGAGCTGAGCCAGGAAGAGGGTGACGTTGTGGACCAGGAGGAGGCAGGGCCCAGTGGCACACAGGAGAAGGCAGGTCACAGTGGCACACAGGAGGAGGCAGGGCCCAGTGGCACACAGGAGGAGGCCAGGCCCAGCACAAGAGCCCAGATGCCTCCCGTCAAAATTCAAACAAGAATGCCCAGGAGGGTTAGGCAGGTGGAGGAGGAAACACGTGCCTTTATTCGAGAGGCTACTGCGGCCCTCAGAGAGCCCCCCTCCGTTGAAGAGGGCTATGCCGCAGTACTGGCACACAAACTAGCCAGAATAGACATTAGACAACGGCTCTTTAGTGAGAACCTAATGTTGAAGGTCATCAACAGGGGGTTGCTGGGCGAACTAACCCAATTCACTGACCTAGCAGAGGTCTTCCCTCCTCCTCCTCCTCCTCCTCCTGCCACAAGCTCTCCTCCTGAGACACAGCCTCCGAGGAAGCGCTTAACGAAGGCTGCAGAGAAGGCTGCAGAGAAGGCTGGAGAGAAGGCTGGAGAGAAGGCAGGAGAGAAGGCTACAAGGAAGAGAAAGAAATAATGGTCTTGTTTCTGGATGGTCTGACAGAAGGCACAGACTGTTCGAGTACCACAGACTGGGGACATATATCTCACTTACCTGCTGCTGTTCCTGACCTCTGGGAGTCCAGGACAAGATTGTGCTCCTAATCTTTTTTTTTATTTGTAAAAAACATATTTTGGTGTTCTATTCTTTGATGTTTGCTGTGGGGTTCAAAGGATGCACAAATTCAAGCAGGGTCTCCAGTGCTGCCTTCCCCTTTAATTTGTTATGTGCCAGAATAAATGGATTTTTGATTTACAGTAAATACTTGGCCATGTGTTTTTAATTCAAAAAGAGAGATTGCTAGTGAGTAGACAGGGACATTTAAAAAATAGATTTTATGATTAACAAGGGACACCAACCTCCTTGAGGGGAAATAATACAAATGTATAATGTTGGTGTGGTAACTTGACACACAAAAGAAAAAAGAAAAAAAAAAAAAGATTCCAAAATCTACCAAAAAAAAAAAAAGGCTGATCTTTTAATTAATATATTTTAAATTAATTAATAATTTATTACGGAGATCTGGCTTACCAACAAAAAAAAAATTCATGAGATCACTAAAAATTACTAATAAACAAGTTTGTCATAACTCGGTCAAAATATCATTAGCAAAATAAGTTAATTATTGTAGCATTATATAAAGAAGAAATGAATGCGCTGCATTAAACAATGCAATAATTTTCAGCGTTACGAATGTGCTATCTCCATTACAAACGCTAGTTTTACCAGAACGAGCGCTCCCGTCTCATACTTGATTCTGAGCATGCGCGTTTTTTTTCCCCTCGTAAAAGCATACACACTACCGTTTTTCACGACGTTAAAAATAACGACGTGAAAAAATACAGCAGGTTCTCATTTTTTTAGGCCATTTTTCAAAATGCTCTGGAGCCTACACACGATCGTTTTTAATGCCCAATTAAAAAAATTGCATTTTTAATGTTGTGTGTATGCGGCATATCACTTCCAAAAGGAAAAGGAGGGATTGGGGTCCCTGATCCAATAAGATATCAAGAAGCATCCCACCTAGTTAGAGTAGTGGAGTGGTGTGGTGTCACGCCGTGTCTGGGATTTGATCCCAGGGCCTGGTGTTCATAGACTGTTTTCCTATGTCCTGAACCACCAGTGAACTATGTTAGCATCGTAGTTATGTTCTTTTTCACTAGTGGGGATGTTTGCTCCACCCTGGGACCAGCTGTCAGCAGTCTTCTCATTGGTGTCCCTATATATTCCCACTTCCCCTTCCTGTCCGTGCCTTAGGATAGGTTCCTGTTTATGGATGCTCTTGTTTTTTGGTTACCTACTTGGCTCGTCTTGACTACGATTCCTGGATTATCCCTTGGACCTGGTTAACCTTGCTGCCGACCCTCCCTGGCTTGTTCTGACTACGTTACCTGGATTGTCCTTTTCCCTCCTGGGATCCTGTCTTCTGCCTACTAACCGTGAGTTGTTGCTGGGGGTTGTGGTTAGGCTATCTGCACCTTCCTTTGTGGTTCCTTATTTCCAGTCTGTGGGAGATCTCAGCCGTCCCTCCACCTGACACCGGGATAACAAGACTACCGGTCAGGAAAGCGGAGGGACGGTTGTAGTTTCCTGGCAGACCTGACATTATCCTAAGGCCAGATGGACCTCAGCGAGCTGGTGCAGGCAGTCTCTCTACAGGGTCAGATGTTGGGTGAGCAGGCTAATCATGTACAGTCATTGGAGGAGAAATTGGGTGCCATCACTACTCAGTTATCTACTTTGGCCTCGGCACATGGTACTAGTCCTGCTACACCAAAAAATCTTGAGTCTGGGGTTGGGGAACCTGTAGTTGTGTCTAAATCTGTGGGCTCTCCCGCTCCAAAGATAGATGGGAACCCCTTGGATTGCAGGGGATTTCTCAACCATTGCCGGTTGCATTTTAAAAATCAACCTTCTGTGTTTACCTCTACCCAAGCCAAGGTGACATTTATTATTTTCTTGCTTAAGGGCAGAGCTCTGTCCTGGGTGTCGCCTCTTCTTGAGAAAGATTCTCCTGTACTTACTGATTACCCCACGTTTATGCAAACCGTTGAGAGAATATTTGACGTTCCTGACAGAGTAAGGACAGCTGAGGCCAGTATTCTTGACTTACACCAGGGTAAACGCACAGTAGCATCTTATGCAATAGAATTCCGCACAATTGCGGCAGATACTTCCTGGGATAATTGCGCCCTTAAGGCCGCCTTCCGCAGAGGTCTAGCGGAACGCATTAAGGACGAATTAACTTACCGTGAGATCCCAGTGGCATTGGAGGATTTCATCAATTTGTGTATCCTCGTGGATACTCGCTTCTCTGAACGCCAGTCTGAGAGGGAGTGTCAGAGACAATTTTTTCCTCCAACCGCCGGGTTTGAGGAAGAACCCATGGATGTAGGGGCTGTGCGTTTGTCTGATGATGAACGTACCAAACGCAGAACTCTAGGCCTCTGTCTATTTTGTGGTAAGCCGGGTCACTTCCTGCATTCTTGTCCGATGCGACTGAAAAAACTTCCGGGCTTAATGGGAGATCAAGGAGCCCCATTAGGCCACACTGTTTTGAAACCTCCTCTAGAGAGATTAGTAGTACCCGTATTATTATTATCTTGGAACAATAAGAGCTACTCCACCGTTGCCTTTGTTGATTCCGGTGCAGGTGGGGTATTTCTCGATGCAACGCTGGTTAAGAGTCTTCAGATTCCGACGGTTCCGAAAGATCCACCTCTGTGTGTAACTACTCTTGGCAGAGAACCTCTTGGTGATGGACTTATCTCTCTAGAGACCAAGCCCCTTTCCGTTCTAGTGGGGGCTCTGCATTCTGAAGAGCTATCATTTAATGTCATTCCGTCTCCTAAGTATCCTGTAATTCTTGGGTTCCCTTGGTTATGTAAACATAACCCATCTATTGACTGGTCCTCTGGTCAAATTTCTGCCTGGAGCATCTTTTGTCATGTTCACTGTATCCAAAAGTTTATACGTAATAAAGTGTCCATTCTTGGGGTGTCTACTGTCCTTGAACTACCGGAGGCTTATGCCGGGTTTGCTGACGTATTTTCGGAAAAAGAAGCAGAGGGCCTCCCTCCACACCGCCCGTATGACTGTGCTATTGACTTGCTTCCCGGTTCTCCACTTCCTAAGGGGAGAACCTATCCTCTTAACCTTGCGGAAACCAAGGCTATGGAGGAATACATTAAAGACAGTCTAAAAAAGGGTTTCAGGGGCGTGGCTTGGACATGGCGGAGTGAGGGAGCTTTCTGTTTGAGCTCCCGACTCCCGACCTGCAATCTATGGCTGAAATGGACGTTTGACTAGCAAAATCAACCCTGAAATGACATACAAGAGACGGAGGAAGACCAGGGGATCAAAATCTGCTAACCCAGAAGCATCGATCAGAAGATTTCTTACATCCCCGGCTCCGACAGCTATCTCCCCTGCAGCACCACGTGGCGGGAAAGGACAGGGTGACTTACCTTCCACATCCATGGCTGTCTCACAGCAAGGTGTCCCGCGCTCGTTAGAGGGGCTGCCCTCCCTCCTGGTGCCTTCTCATGACAGTCAGGGTGGCTCTATGGCATCTGCAGGATCCTCGCAGACGGACGCGGACATCAGGTCCCTGCTACAGGCGCTTCCAACTAAGGCCTACATGGAGGGCCTCATGGCACGAATGGAGGAGCAGCACCGCCGTGATTTCCAGGGGCTTCGCTCTGAGGTTCACGCACTTGACGACCGAGTCGGACGGGGTGAGGTGGAGAGGAGCGCTTTGGAGCTCCGGGTCACCCAGTTAGAAAAAGGCCAGGAGGCCTTCCAGGAGAGGCTGGCTGAGGTGCAGCTCCAGGCCGAGGACCAGGAAAACAGGAGTCGCCGCAACAACCTCCGGGTTCGGGGGTTGCCAGAGGCAACGGGTCCGGAGAATCTACTGGACACTGTCCTGGCTATCTTCCGGCAGCTTCTAGGCCCGGAGACTCCAGCCGCCTTGGAGTTCGACAGAGTCCACCGCGCACTGGGGCCGAAGCCGCAGGATCCTGACCGCCCTAGAGATGTCATCTGCCGCCTGCACCGCTACGCACACAAGGAGCAAGTTCTCAGGGCGGCATGGACCAAGGACCGGATCGACTTTGATGGAGCGGAACTGTCGATCTACTCTGATGTGTCCAGAGCAACACTACAAAGACGGGCTATGTTGAAACCCCTTCTGGAGCGGCTGCGGCGAGATGCGGTGCCATATAGATGGGGCTTTCCACTCCAGCTATCGCTCAGGAAGGGGGGAAATTCCTTCACGCTGAGGCGCCATGCAGATCTCCCGGACCTGTTCCTTTTTCTGGGCATGGAACCCTTCCACCTGGCTGATTGGCTGAAACCGCTTCCAGCTAGAGATCCTCGTCAAGCTCCCAGGGCTCCGGGACCGGGTCTGCCGCGCCGCTCCACCAGACGAAGGAGAGGCGATCAGCTGCCGGCTAGAGCCCAGGATAACGAAGCCTGACCAGCCAGTCCTGCTACTGTGAGTTTTTTCTGTTACGGGGTGGCACACACTGTGAACTGATTTTTATTTTATTTTTTTTTATTTTTTTTTATTATTTCTTTACAAGTTCATGCTATGGACTTTTTTGGTCCCGCTCTTTGGACAGCTGCCCTGTGCCGTTCCCCCCTCCCCCCCTTCCCGGGTGTATGCTGATCTTGGTCGGGTTGGCCCTATGGGATCACCCCCGCTCTGGCGGAAGTCGCCTGACCGGGTTTGCCCTTCCCCTCCCCCCCTGGTGGTTGCTGCTCGCGGCCAAGCCTCGGTGACTGTTTCACCCCATCCCGGTGGAGGCGTCTTCCCCTGGCTCTCCCTCTCACCCTCCAGGCTATGTGTGACTGTGAGCCGTTCTTCGGTGGGGCCGCCCCGGGGCCGCCCCCTCTCTCCCCCACCTGCTGACTTTTCTTTTGCGCCCCGCTCTCGGAGCCCACCTGAGGACAAGCTATGAAAGGGAGCCATAGACTGTCGCTTGATTGGATGGCAGGTGTTTTTATATAGGGGTGGTTTTCTTTTATTTTTTTTGGGGAGGGGGGGTCTGGACTTTAGGGGTGGTTGGGTGTGGGGGGGGAGGGGAGGGATGTCTTGCTGTGCCGTTTTGAAATGCCTGGGCTGGGGGTGGATGGGTGGGGTGCTATGTGGGCGGGCGTCAGGGATATGGGGATGCTGCCTACTGATATGTGCTCCCTCCCCCCCTTGCTCGTTCCCCCCCCCCTTCCTTGTCTCCCCCTTCCTCGTTCCCTAGTTCCCCCCCCACATCCCTCCTCACTCCCTTCCCCCCTCCCCATTCCCTCCCATACTCTCTCCTTCTCCTCCCCCCCTTCCCCCTTTCCTCTCCCCCTCCCTCTCTCCCCCTCCTCACCCCCCTTTTCCCCACTCTTCTCTCCCTTCCTCTTCTCTCCCCCCCTTTTCTCTCCCCCCTCTTCTCTCCCCCCTCTTCTCTCCCCCCTCTTCCCCTCCCTCTCTCCCCCTCCTCACTCCCCTCTCTCCCCCCCTCTCTCCTCCCTCCTCCCTTCTCCACCCTCCTCCCGTCTCCACCCTCCTCCCTTCTCCACCCTCCTCCCTTCACCCCCTCCTTTCTCCCCTCCCCGCTCTTCACCCTTCCTCTTTTCCCCCTCTCCTCCTCCCCTCCCCCTTACCCCTCCCTCACCTCCCCCCTCTCCCTCCTCCTTCCCCCCCTCCTCCTCTTTCTCCCCCTCTTCCCCCTTCCTCTGTCTTCCCCTCCCCTCCCCCCCTGTATACCTTCCTTTTCCTCCTCTGTCCCCCGGATTTTGGCTTTACCCACTGTCTCCATCTTTGGTGCCGTGGGCTGCCCCCTGGACAGATCCGGGATACGCCACCTGAAGGAGCGGGCGCTTGTTCCCCCTGTATACTCTGGTGGCTTCCCTGGCCCGTGCGCCGGGGCGGGGGGGGCTACTACTACGGCGGCCGGCTTCTTTGTCGATTTTAGGGGGGGCCGGGGTGGGACCCATGCTGGGGCTGCGGTGGGGGGTTCCTCCTTGGGGGGACCCCCCTCCTAGGCCGTTTTGATCTTGCGGTCCCCGTTCTCCTGGTCGAGCCTCCCCCGTCCTGGGCATGCGGGGGCGCCAAAGCTTAGCTTTCGGTACCAGTGTGTGCATTTTCCCCTTGGCCCCCTTTTTGGTTTTTAGAGCGCCATTTATAAGTTCTCTTGCTGGGCCTTCTGGTTATAATTACTTGGGTTTTGTTCTTTGTTCTGCACTAAGATGTTTAAATGTCCATTTCATGTATTTGGGCCGTGTGATGGGTTACTGTGCTACTGTTTTGTCCTGGTTGGGGTTTGGCCTGGGGGACGGGTTGCGCCGGGGCTCGGGCGCCCCATGTTGGGGCCCGGGGCCGGCGTTGCCGGGCTGCTGGGCCATCCTTCTCAGGCCACTTTGTTCTGAGAACCCTCCGGCTCTCTGTAGCATCTGAGGTGGGTCGGGTTAGGGAGCCTCCGACCCCTGTTGTGTTCAAACACTTTCCCCACATAGGGTCGCACCCGTCGAGTGACTCCTGCTCTAGGGTTACTGGGGTGCACTGAGACTAGGTCTCCCTTACGCTTGAGGCGTACTAGGTTTCTTTGTTCTCTCCTCTTCTGCTCTCTTCTGTCCTTTCCCTCCTAGCCTCCCTCCTCCTCCCCCTCCCCCCTTTTTTTTTGCCTGCCTCTTCTGGCCGCAGTCATGCCCACGGGTAAAACAGAGCCTGTTCGTCTAGTTTCTATAAATGTGAAGGGGCTGAATACCCCTGAGAAACGCTCCATGGTGCTAACCGATCTAAAACATATGAAGGCCCATGTGTGCTTCATGCAGGAGACACATTTCCGTGCTGATAAGCTGCCAAGACTGCATGGCCGCTTTTTCCCGACAGTGTACCACGGTTGCTCCTCTGACTCTAAGTCAAAAGGGGTGAGTATCCTGATTCGGGGTGATACCCCATGGCAACTGAAGGACCAGTGGGGGGATGCAGAGGGGAGAGCTTTATTTGTGAAGGGGACGCTGGGGAGGTCCCTGGTGACTTTGGTCAATCTATACCTCCCAAATGCCAACCAGATCGCCTTCCTGGAGCCAATTATGACCAAATTGGTTGACTTTGCTGAAGGGATGGTGATTATGGGTGGAGACATGAACTTTGTCATGGACCCGATGCTGGACTCATCTAGGGGTGTTTCCCAAATCTCTTACGCCTCACTTAAGCGCCTTAAGAAAAACTTCCATGCTCTCCACTTGGTGGATGTATGGCGTATCCTTCATCCAAGCCACAAAGACTTCACGTTCTATTCGCACCCCCACGACTCATATACCAGAATTGATATGTTCATGGTGCCTCAGGCGATTTTGTCCAGGGTCTCCTCAGCCTCGATTGGTTCTATTACCTTTTCGGACCATGCCCCAGTCTTTATAGACATCGATCTGCTTTGCCCCGCAGAGAGACAATGGTCGTGGAAGCTTAACGACTCGTTAATTCAGATGCCCGAGGTGGAGGAAGAGGTCTCTAGAGAACTGAGACAATACTTCGCCACGAATGCTGACTCGGAGGTGGCCCCGACAATGGTATGGGAAGCCCATAAAAGTTACATTCGTGGCCTCTTGATCAGAATGGGATCACGCATCAAGAAGGAGAGAGCGAAACAAATTGTGGACATTTTAGATAAAATCAGGGTTTTGGAATCGGCTCATAAACAATCCCTCGCTTCCCAGATCCTTCTTGAGTTGACAGCCCTGCGAAACCAGCTGCGCTCCTTGGCCCTGTTTAGAGCCAAAGCAGTGATCTCGAAGTGCCGCCGTTCTTTCTACGAGCATAGCAACAAATGTGGTAGGATGCTGGCGAGGGCTCTGAGAGATCAGAGGGCTCGTACATTCATTCCTGAATTGATTAGTGACTCTCACAACAGGGTTCACACCACGGAAGGTATCGCGGAAATGTTCCGGGAATACTATACTACTTTGTATAATCTCCCTAGTCCAACATCTGTGGGGGGTCTGTCGAATGCAGGGAGGAAGATCGGGGACTATTTGAGGAGGTCTGGTCTCCCCCGGATTTCGGAGGAGGACCTGATCGAGCTTGACAGGCCTCTCTCAGTGGAGGAGGTGAATGTGGCAATGTCGCGCATGCATTTGGGGAAGGCGCCGGGTCCGGACGGATATTCCCTTCTCTATTACAGGACTTTTGGAGAAGTATTGCTTCCGCATTTTCTCTCTGCGTATAATGCTACAGGGGAGGGGACGCCCCTCCCGGCGGATGCCTTGAGAGCACACATTGCCGTGATCCCGAAGGAGGGAAAAGATCCACTAAGATGCCAAAATTATAGACCGATCTCGCTGCTCAATGTGGATCTCAAGATATTCACGAAAGCGCTTTCCATGCGTTTGATTGACTTAATGCCACAACGAATCCATTCCGACCAGGTCGGTTTTGTTCCTACTAGAGAGGCGCGTGACAACACGACTAAGGCAATCAACATGATCCACGCTGCAAAGACGCGTAAAACCCCTATGCTGCTCCTCTCGACGGACGCCGAAAAGGCGTTCGACAGGGTGAGTTGGCCTTTCCTGTTTGAAACTCTCCGCTGGGTTGGCCTGCAGGAACGCATGATGAATTGGATGTTGGCAATATATTCCTGCCCATCGGCCCAGGTCAAGGTGAATGGCCACCTTTCCTCACATTTCAGATTGCGAATGGGACGAGACAGGGGTGCCCTCTGTCGCCTCTGATATTCGTCCTCACACTAGAACCTTTCCTGCGTATCATTAGAGACAACCCGGACATTACGGGACCACGCCTGGACGCCACCCTGTCCCCCAAGATCGCGGCTTTCGCAGACGATCTGCTCTTCTTTCTGACCAACCCCCTTGTGTCCACTCCGAACTTGCTCAAGGAACTGAAGCTATACGAGGAGGTGTCAATGTTTCGCATTAACTACCAGAAATCGGAAGCACTTGGGGTCACCTTACCTCCTCCTTTAACTGACCTGCTCCGGGTTGATTTTCCTTTCAAATGGGCTATGTCCCATATCAAATATCTGGGTATCTTGTTACCCAGCAGGACGGAGGAGATTTTCCCCCTCAACTTTCCTCCCCTTTTGACAGCCGTAAAAAAAAACCTGCAAGAGTGGCAGCATGGCCTTTTTTCCTGGTTTGGCCGTTGCAGCATTGTGAAGATGAATGTCTTACCTAGACTGTTATACCACTTTCAGGCATTACCCATACGGGTGCCGGCGTCCTTCCTGAGAGCGGTTAACAGAACGCTAATTCGGTTTGTGTGGGCCCAGAAGCCCCCGCGGTTGGCGCAGAAAATTCTCCGGCTGCCAAAGGTGAAGGGTGGTGTAGCCCTACCGGACGTTACTCTCTATCACAAGGCATGTCATTTAACGCGTGCCTTGGATTGGTGCCGTCACGGCCTTCTGAAACAGTGGGTGCAGATTGAACGAGCCTTGACTGGGGCCCACTTGGACTCGTTGCCCTGGTGCCAACCTCCCTTGCCAAAGGAGATTTCTGATCACCCCACAGTAGGGGTGACGATAAGGACAGCTTGGAAGGCCTTCCGTGATCATTCGATCGCACCGCTCCCGTCCCCGCTTACCCCAATTGTGGACAACCCGGCTTTTAGTCCGGGTCTCAACGACCCTAGCTTCCTGGCGTTGAAACCGGTGGACAGGTCTCAAGTGCGACACTTTCTCACAAACGACCAATGGCATACTCAACGACAAATCCTAGAGGACCCTGCTCTGACTGGGCTCTCATTCTGGCAAAAGGTCCAGCTGGCCCACTTCATCCACACGTTGCCTTCTCCGAATACTTATGGGCAGCAGCTGACACCTTTTGAGTTGTTATGCCTGGACCTGTCCCCGTTGAGACATGCAATATCCCTGATATACCAAATCCTAGTTTCTCCCCCTCCGGACTTTAGGCCGCTCTATGTTACCAAGTGGGAACGGGAGCTGGGCCTACAACTTACCTACAACTTACGGGGAAACAGGTTGACCGAATCCTTCTCTTCGCTCAAACAACTTCTATCAGTGCAAGGCACCAGGAGATGGAATATAAGCTTCTGTCCCGTTGGTACTACACTCCGGAAAAGATACACAAGATGTTCCCTCAGAGCACGGACATGTGCTGGAGGTGCGGGGAGGAGGTTGGTACGCTCCTCCACATCTTTTGGTCATGCCGCATCTTACAATCATTTTGGGCTGAGGTACACCGCATCGTCCAAAAGTTTACGGACAGAGAGTTGCCGTTGTCACCTGAGTTCTTCCTTCTGCACCACCACAATATCCCAACTAAGGGCTATAGAAAGTCCATATTGCCGCTTCTGATCAATGCGGCAAAGGGTTGCATCCCGCTGAATTGGAAGCAGATTCAGCCTCCATCGGTGGCGGGCTGGTTGGGCAGAGTGAAGGCTGTCCATGACATGGAGGACTTGTTAGCAACGGAAAGAGGCCTAAGTGAGAAATTCTCCAAAACATGGTACTTCTGGCACAAATTTTACTTCTCGGAGGAATGCGGGCTCCTAATGGCTCGATCCACCTGAGAGGATCGAACTTGACTGCTCCCCAGGCGGGGAGGCTGTGGCTGGAGGCACCCTGTTCCCCACCCCCTGGGTGGGGGTGGTTGGGTATTTTTTTATTTTTTTATTTTTTTTCACCCCCCCCCTTCCCCTCTTGTATTCTTGCACTCCTTGCTTTCTTTTCTCTTACTTTCCCTGCTTTTTCTGTATTACCAACACTAGAGTGTTGGCCTGTGCAAGCCTGTTTCTCACGGGCTTGACGTTTCTATTTCTATCTAAATCGGCTTTTGCCACAAAAATACGGCCATGCGGGGGGCGGAGAGCTCCTGTAAGCCTGACACTTGTTGTGACCCCCCCCCCTCTGACAACGGGCTTTATATCTCAAATGTAATATCTATACTCATGAGGGGGTGGGGAATGTTTGCTGTTTTTTGATAAGCATCTGTGCGCTCTCTGTGTATCCGCATGTCCTTTTCTCTTAAATAAAGAATTTACAAAAAAAAAGGGTTTCATCCGGCCTTCCTCCTCTCCTGTGGGAGCAGGCTTCTTTTTCGTGGAGAAAAAAGATGGAGGACTTAGACCCTGCGTTGACTACAGATCTCTCAACCGTATTACTGTAAAAAATCGGTATCCGTTGCCCTTAATTACCGAGCTGTTTGACCGTGTCCAGGGGTCAAAGATCTTTACCAAATTGGATCTTCGGTCTGCATATAACCTCATTAGAATTAAAGCAGGAGATGAATGGAAGACAGCTTTTAATACCAGAAGGGGGCATTATGAGTGTCTTGTGATGCCTTTTGGGCTTTGCAATGCTCCCGCGGTATTTCAAGAGTTTGTGAATGATATTTTCAGGGATCTACTTGACTCTTTTGTTGTCGTCTATTTAGATGATATACTCATTCACTCTAAAGACTTAAAGCTTCACCGTGGCCATGTTTGCACTGTTCTCCAACGTTTAAGAGATCATAAGCTGTACGCCAAACCTTCCAAGTGCTCTTTTGAACAATCGGAAATACATGTCTTAGGTTATATAATTTCATCTAATGGATTCCAGATGGACTCCAAGAAACTCGATGCCATCTTACAATGGCCTAGACCTTCTACCTTAAAGGAAATACAGCGTTTTATTGGATTTTGTAACTACTACCGCAAATTCATCAAGAATTTCTCCAAAATTTTGGCTCCCATCACCGTCCTCACAAAAAAAGGGACCAAATGCTCTCAGTGGCCTCCTGAAGCTCTGGAGGCTTTCAACCTTCTAAAATCTGCTTTTTGCTCTGCTCCTGTTCTTCGCCATCCTCAGCCTTCGGCTCAATATTTCTTGGAAGTTGATGCCTCCGAAGTAGGGGCCGGAGCAGTATTATCCCAACAAGAACCCACTTCTAACAAGTTGCATCCGGTTGCCTTTTTCTCCAAGAAGTTCTCTGCTGCAGAACAAAAATATGACATAGGGAATAGAGAACTTTTAGCTATAAAATTAGCATTTTCTGAATGGAGACATCTTTTAGAAGGTACGGAACTTCCTGTTGTGGTTCAAACTGACCATAAGAACCTAATCTACTTAGAGAAGGCCCAAAGACTGAATCCCAGACAAGCCCGCTGGGCGTTATTCTTCACCCGATTCAACTTTGTAGTGACGTACATTCCGGGCACCAAGAACACCAAGGCTGATGCCCTGTCTCGGCAATTCCCTTGTGAGAATCTGCAAATACCTCCTGATCATATTGTTCCTCCGGAACAAATTATTGCACAACTGGATACTGCTTTACAAAGGAACTTGTTGGCCGCACAGTCTCGGGCACCTTCTAATCTCTCAGTTCCACCCAATACCCTAGAATTACGAAAAGAAGTGTTACAGTGGGCCCATGGCCAGATGGTATCCGGACACCCTGGTATCAACCAAACCTTCCTACGTTTGAAGTCCCTGGTTTGGTGGCCTACTCTAAAAAAGGATGTTATAGCCTTTGTTAGAGCCTGTTCGGTTTGTGCTGCCATCAAAATGCATCGTTCTGTTCCACAAGGTCTACTTCAACCGTTACCTGTTCCTCGTGCTCCCTGGACTCATATCAGCATGGATTTTATCGTGGACTTGCCCACCTCCAGTGGAAATACCGTCATTTGGGTGATAGTGGACCGATTTTCAAAGTTGGCCCACTTCATTCCCATGCCCGCACTACCTTCTGCCCCAAGCCTGGCTTTATCCTTTATTGAGAATGTCATCCGCTTACACGGCATCCCTGTTGATATTGTTAGCGATAGAGGCCCTCAATTCATATCCTCGTTCTGGAGGGCCATTTGCAAACATCTGGGGATCAAGAATTCCCTGTCCTCTGGATACCATCCCCAGTCTAATGGCCACACAGAGAGGGTCAATCAAGATTTGGAGATCTACCTACGAGCTTATATCAATGCTGAACATGACAACTGGAGCGAGATGTTACCTCTAGCAGAACTAGCACACAATTTGCAGTGGCACTCTTCCCTTAGATGTTCCCCTTTCCAAGCTGCCTTTGGGTATCAACCCAGGGTTCTCCCCTTCCAGTCTTCCTTGGTGGAGGTACCTGCGGCAGCCAACATGGTATCAAGATTGACAACGCACTGGAGAAACATAAGAAAGGTTCTGCTTCAGTCTGTACATAGATACAAGGGGTATGCAGATCGTCACAGAAAACCTGCACCCCGCTATCGTCTTAATCAGCTGGTTTGGTTGTCCACCAAGAACATGAAACTGCGACAACCTTCCTCCAAGTTAGGTCCTAGATTTATAGGACCTTTTCGCATTCTCTGTCAGGTCAACCCTGTGGCTTATAAACTACGCTTGCCCCTTCATCTTCGCATTCCCAATACATTTCATGTATCTTTGCTTAAGCCCTTTGTCAAGAATAGATCCTCTCTCCCCTCTAGACGTCCCTCTCCAGTCTCTGTGGATGACCATCAAGAGTATGAAGTTAGCAAAATTCTGGATTCCCGACATAGGGGTAGACAATTACAATATCTGGTGGACTGGAAGGGCTACTCCATTGCAGAGAGGACTTGGGTGCCTGCTCGTGCCCCACGGCTGGTCAAGTCCTTCCACGATAGGCACCCATCCAAACCCAAATAGGTTTGGGGGCATCTTTGTGTGGGGGGTTCTGTCACGCCGTGTCTGGGATTTGATCCCAGGGCCTGGTGTTCATAGACTGTTCTCCTATGTCCTGAACCACCAGTGAACTGGTTTTATGTTAGCATCGTAGTTATGTTCTTTTTCACTAGTGGGGATGTTTGCTCCACCCTGGGACCAGCTGTCAGCAGTCTTCTCATTGGTGTCCCTATATATTCCCACTTCCCCTTCCTGTCCGTGCCTTAGGATAGGTTCCTGTTTATGGATGCTCTTGTTTTTTGGTTACCTACTTGGCTCGTCTTGACTACGATTCCTGGATTATCCCTTGGACCTGGTTAACCTTGCTGCCGACCCTCCCTGGCTTGTTCTGACTACGTTACCTGGATTGTCCTTTTCCCTCCTGGGATCCTGTCTTCTGCCTACTAACCGTGAGTTGTTGCTGGGGGTTGTGGTTAGGCTATCTGCACCTTCCTTTGTGGTTCCTTATTTCCAGTCTGTGGGAGATCTCAGCCGTCCCTCCACCTGACACCAGGATAACAAGACTACCGGTCAGGAAAGCGGAGGGACGGTTGTAGTTTCCTGGCAGACCTGACATGTGGGAAATATAGAGAGAAACCATGGATACAAATGGAGCAGGCAACGATTGATATCCCCTTAGAGCAGTGGTTCTCAACTCCAGTCCTCAGGGCCCACCAACAGGCCAGGTTTGCAAGATAACTGAAATGCATCACAGGTGATATAATTTGCTGCTCAGGGATTGCAGTATTCTAGTCTGCATCTCACCAAGGTAATGCTTAAAATCTGGCCTGTTAGTGGGTCCTGAGGACAGGAGTTGAGAACCACTGCCTTAGAGGGTCTGATATGGATACCAGAAGCAGAGATACCAGGGGAAGTAAGAAAACACGCGACAATAGGTGCCACCTTATTAGCAACTAAAAAGATATTCAAAAAAACATTTCAACATATCCTAGTCCGGTGACCCGATTCTAGGGACACCGGCATTTCAGCCAGGCCTTAAAGACCACAGATTTAGAGCAATATATCGAAGAGGTATTAACAGGATTGTTCATTTTTCTATAAACAATCAGCTAATGACAATAAAAGAGATTGAAAGAGAGATAGTACCAGATTTTGACTTTTTAAGGAGGATGCAATTAGATACCTTTTATTAGAACTAAGTCAAATACGTACGCGGAAATCAGGCCACTGACAGGGTTTGAGGAGATATGCTTGAAGGGGGGAACATTAAAACATTCACTTTCATATTTTTGTGCTACATTAACTGATTTGGAAACACAGCAGGAACTTTCCTTCTTACGGGAGTGGGAGAGAGACTTGGGAGTAACATTTTCCCAAGAACAGATAAACAGGATTCTATTGTTTAACCAAAAAGCTTCAGTCGTGAGTAGATACCAAGAGGGGGGATACAAAATTCTCACTAGATGGTATAGAACACAGACGGTGCTACATCGGATTTACCCCCAAATATCAGAAATTAGCTGGAGATGTAAGAAAGCAGAAGGTACTATATTGCATATCTTTTGGGAATGTGCGAGAATAAAATAATTTTGGAGAATGGTAGCTGAAACTATTGAATTAATAACAGGAGTACCATTAGGAGAGAATCCGGCTATATACCTATTGTCGGATATCCTTATGTCACTGGAGAAATATAAAAACTCCTTAGTAAGACACCTGCTGGTGGCAGCTAGGACCTGTGTCCCTGTGTTGTGGAAGTGTGAAAGCCCCCCATCAAGAGCACAATGGTTTTTGAGAATTGCAGAAATCCAACAAATTGAGAATCTTACTCTGATGATGAAGGACCAAGATGAGAGGTACCGAAAGACATGGGTCCCATACATGACGTATAGAGAAGAGACAAGAACAGAGGATTAGGGGACTGTTCTGGTCGGGGGGGGAGGAGCGGAGCAGGGCAGAGGAGGGATATCCCCCTTTTTTTTTTCTTCTTAATGGGGGTTGGGTTCGGGGGGGGGGGGTGGGAAGGGAGATAGAAGAGTTGTTGACAAGCTAACGTAGTAACTCGGGAAGTGAAAGAATGTATACAATTTACAGAATGTAATACAAATGTTATATTAAGAATATGCAAGATTAATTGGAACTATGTGAAGAAACATATGAAAAATAAAGAATTTATAAAAAAAAAAGCCTCTGGGTCCCCGCCATGTTGATGCCGAAGTTCCGCCTGTTGGAGGGCCTGAAGTACCCTGTGGAAGTCAGCTTGGGGGGCTTTCTTGAGCTTGGAGCCCAAATAGATCAGTTCTCCCCTCACCACCGCCTTATCACCCTCCCAGATAATCCCCTTACTAATACCTTCCTTGTTATTCTCTTTAAAGTAATGTGTCAGGACATTCATGACTCCAGAAACCACTGCCGCATCGTCCAACAGGAATTCATTCAGTCGCCACGACCAGGCCCTATGGCTACCCGTCAGCAAAGCTAGTGTGGCTGTCACTGGGGCATGATCAGAAATAGTTATATTCCCGATGGACGAAGCCTACAACAGCTCCAGGGTCGGATGGTCCATACAGATAAGATCTATATGGGTATATACATCATGTACCTTCGAGTAGTCCCTTCCTGAGGGGTGAAGAACTCGCCAGCTGTCTATCAAAAGGTGAGCCTGTAGGGATCTGCGAAAGTGCTTGAGGAAAGCGTGGGAGTGAGAGGGATGCAGGTGCAACATGTCAAGCAGTGGGTCTGGACAAACGTTAAAGTCGCCACCCAAAAAAGAGCCCTCTCTGAATTCCGCTAAGCTATGTAGAATTTTGTCTATAAAGGTAAGTTGGTTGGTATTGGGGGCGTAAATAGTAGCAAATGTGAACTTCTGTCCCGCGATAGTCCCCTTTAAGAAGACGTACCGACCCTGAGGATCCACCCTGCTCCCTGTGGCTTGGAAGGGGCAAGACTTGTGTATAGAAATAGCAGTGCCCCTGGATTTTGTGACCGGCGAGTTGCTCAAGAACCACTGGCTATACAGGTGAGTAGGCAGCTTGGGTATCGACTGGGGGGTGAAGTGTGTCTCCTCCAAGGAAACCACCTGAGCCCCTAACCACTTCAGTTCCCACCACAGTTTGCCATGCTTGCATGGAGAACAGAGACCACGTACATTGTAGGAAGTTACCTTAAGAGACGCCATAGGAGATCCGTGGGACAGGTAAGTCATGTGCTACGATGGCAGACATGGCATGAGGCAGTTCCTGTGAAGAGGTATGGAGCAAGAGAAAGGAAATGAGGAGGAGAGAAGAAGAAGCGGTTAGAAACGTCAGAAAAAACAGAACATGTCATTGGTAACAGTACCACATTACGAAATACCTGGGAGGTAAGTGCCAGGCACGACTCCACTAGCGAGAAGCCCCTGAACCCCAACCCCATATCCCAAAAGGGAAACATACATAAGGTACGGCCTACGTGGGGAACGTGGGCCAAGACGAGAGGGAAGATCGTGAGGCTCAGCCCCTGTCCACCACCGCCCCTCGGCTGCTTGTCTGCTGACAAGGGGGGAGAGCACTGTGGCGTAACTGAGGGGTTGTGTTTTTAAGCTAGGGCAGCCACTAAGGGATGTGATGGACAGGGACCCAAGCCTCAGGCCATCTCCAAAAGGCAACAAGGGAGATCATAGTCCGTTTAACTTGTAGTGCCGTATATTCCACTGGGGATTCACTCAAAGGCACACGTCTTGGCAGAGTCCATATCCGGGCCCAAGGCAGGGGGCAGCCCCTGGGGGCCTAGACCGCTCTCAGAGAGCAAAAAATTGAAAAAAATAAGAGACAAAAACATATATGGGGAGAGGAATGCTGGAGAGTGTCCTTTCAGTCTCTTGGAGACGTTGGGCCTGGGGGAGAGACAGAGGGTGGACGTCTGTGGTCTCTCTTGCGACTTCTGCTCTTGGCTGAAAGCCAGGGCTGAGGGAGTTGAACGAGGAGGTATCCCTGTGGTCCCCCCTTTTCCAGTCCGGAAAGTCAACTGGTTCTAGCCCCAGGGTGGTCAGGAAGTGTGGGGGGTCATCTTTGGTATGCAGCATAACTTGTCTGCCATCCTTGGCCGCCTAAAGGTAGAAGGGGAAGCCCCAGCGGTAAGGAAGGCCTGCTTTTTGGATAGCCTCTAGCAGGGGGCAGAGTGCTCTGCGCTGCATGAGGGTATGCCTGGAAAGGTCCTGGTAAAAGAAAAGATGCGCTTTATCAAAATCAAAGTACGGTTTCCCCATGCATTTTTTGCATAATCCGGTCCTTAAGTGTATATTTGTGACGTTTACAAATTACATCTCTAGGGTTATCCACATCTTGGGAATGAGGCCTGAATGCCCTGTGGGCATGATCAATCTCAATGGGCGCTGTATCAGGCAACCCTAGGATTTCCTGGAATATATCCTCCAGAGTAGGGACAATACCTTTTAGGAGCAGTGGCTTCCGGTGGGCCGCAAATGTGGACTTTTGCCCGTCGGCTGCAGTTCTCAAAGTCATTCAACTAACACAATAAAGTCTCAATTTTCTGATCTTGGGTGTTGCATCTGTCCTGGAGCATAGAGATGGCAGGCAGGGTCTCATCAAGTCTGTTTCCACCCTGACCCCCAATTGATTAGTATCAGTTTTGAGCTGGGCTATGTCCTCCTTAAAGGCCTTCTTAACCCTGGTGCTGAATTTCTCTAGGTCCAGATGTAGCGTTTAATGTCCTCATCCCCTAAGAAGTCCGCCATGTCAGAGCCCCTATCATGTGAGGCAGAGGAACTCGGGGAGACTGGGGGGGGCAGAGACACTCACCAACCTCGGAGAGGGGATCTGGGACGCCACGAGTTGCTGCTGCTGGGCCGTGGCTGGCTGTGCATCCTTTGCAGCCTTAGAAGCTTTCGGCGTCGGCACCATCTTGGAGGCCTCCTGTCCCGGTCCGTGGGTCCCGCTGAAGTAAGCCTCCAGCTGCTCTTGCCGGGGTCCCATTCGTCCTCGACTGTTGGGAGGGTGCCTGCTGCCCCTGGGACATGTTCTCTGCCGTTTTGGGGGGGATAGCTCCCCTGTGTGCTGATGATATAGCGGCAGTGGACACGGAGCTGAGGAGATGCACATTCTCACTCCTCCATAGTCAAGCCACGCCCCGTTTAGTAACACTTTCATTTCACAGCAAGGTCTACCACACTCCCTGGATCAGCAAGGACAGCGCTATGGCTGAAGTTCTGGCAGGGGAACCTAACCTCAAAGGCCAAGCTTTGCAGACTCCTGTTCGAAGTAAACCACCTCCTGTTTGGCGTTTGGCACAGAGCTGTCATTAGTGCTAGAATGGTCTGCTGACAAAAAAAAAAACAGAACCAGAAAAAAAGCTGGTCTTTCAGAAAAGGGAAGGAAAAAAAGGTGGATTTTTTTTCCAATTCCAATAAGGACAAGGATAATAAAATATGTCGCATTGACTTGATGTGCCGTGTAGCGGGGGGGGGGGGGGGGCGGAGGGATTGGTGGAGTTCCCTCTGCAATGGCAGAAAGTCACAAAGAACACCTTAATACTGGATATTATAAGGCAGCAGTTCCCAACTGTAGCGGGTGGTTACATTTAGGGGGAAGCATCTGAGTGGTAACTAGGCTCAGATGCACTAATTGTTAGGTCTCATGGACCATTTCTATCCCTGGGAGATGGTACTGGTGTGTAAGTTCCCTGGGGCCTATAGGTGGCGCTGTTGTCATGGGCCCGGGTTGAACCGCACTACAAGGTTGTGTCCTTTTTTGTCCCCTCTCTGCAGCAGTACGGCAGGGCGGGGAACCTGCTGTGCCTGTCGGGAGAGGATTTTGGCTGCGCCCAGCGCTGTTTTATACAGACATCGGCGGCCATTTTCTTGTAGTCCGCTCGCTCTGCTTACAGAGCGGTGGGTCGGCGGCCATCTTGGGAGGTGTTTTTGCCTCTAGTGGCCAGAATATCGGCGCGAACGGCTCCAGCACACTTTACTGTGGACGGCACGGGGAGAGAGCACCTAAGGAGGCTGAGGTGGACGGCGGCTGTGCAGTACCTGGTCCGGGTGGTGAGTCCTCTGGGGGGGTCACTCGTCTCTCTGCGGCAGCTAGGAGGGTGGTCTGTGCATTTTGCCTTGCGTCCCTAGGGGTGTCAGGCAGGTGGGTCAACATGGCGTCAGAAGCGGGCGCCTCTTCCCCAGACATACCTGAATTGGCAACTAGTGCCCCTGTACCTGTTATTTCTGTGGACGCCATGTCGGCGGTCCTGGAGGCTTATGTTGCCAGGATGGAAGCGGCGTGTGGGGAAAAAAGGGGGCGAAAAAGCGCCCCCTCCCCCCGCCATCTTCCGGGGACAACTCTGACGCAGAATTGGGTCCAGCTACTGCTCCCGGCCCTGGTTCTGATGCGTTAGAGGATGCGGACCTTGACCGTACGGACAGTGAGGATGACTCTGGATCAGGGTCAGTGCTTGATAGGGCGCTTGTAGGAGCACTTATCACCGTGGTGCGGGATACTCTAAGTATGGAGGATACGGCGGAGGCGACAGAGACATCAGTCCCCTTTGGATTCCATAAGCCGACCCGCACTGCCAAGGTGTTTCCTTGTGTACCTTCTCTGGATAAGCTCTTGTTACGCCAGGGGTTAGAGGAGCATCATGCTCCCTTGGACTGTGTGGCACTGGCCGACCAGTTGGTGCACGGTCTTAAATTTGTCTGCGAGTCAGCCCTGGATACGATTCCTTTGCTCTCCAGAGCCTCGGTCTATGCGGTGGTGCTACGCCGCTTGGTCTGGCTGAAGTGTTGGCCTGTGGACCAGTCTTCTAAGAAGGCCCTGGTGGATTACCCTTTAAGGGTGAAAGGCTTTTGGGGCCTCTCTGGATAACATTATAAAAGATGTCACGGGAGGTAAGAGCACTCTGTTCCCGCAATCCAGTAAGGGTAAGGAGCCTCGCCGTAGGCAAGGGTCCTCCTTTACCGCTCACAATCGTTTTTTTCGTCCGCCCAGTGCTGATGATAAGCGTTCCCAGGCCGCTAAGGCGCCTGCTGAAAGACAAAAGTGCCCCTGGTTCCGCAAGCCCAACAAGCCTGCGGAAAAGTCTGCATCCACATGAAAGTCTGCCCCCGCCCTACACTCGGGTGGGGGGCCGACTTCATAAATCGGTGGACGTCTCTACTCTCCGACCAGTGGGTTTGCGAAGTAGTTTCCTCAGGGTACAAGATAGAGTTCTCTCTTTCCCACTGAACAGATTTTTTTCCTTCAACCTCCAGCTTCCTCTGAGTCGTCGGGAGGCCCTGTTTGGGGCAGTTCAGGATCTGCTGGTGTGTGGGGTGATCGTACCTGTACCATTGCAGGAACGGGTTCAGGGGTTTTACTCAAATCTGTTTGTAGTCCCAAAGAAGGACGGGGTCCGTCCAATCCTGGATCTCAAGGCCCTCAATTGCTTTGTGAAAGTGCAAAGGTTTAGGATGGAATCAGTTCGCTCTGTTGTTGCGGCTCTCCATCCGGGGGATTTTTTGGCGTCCTTGGACATCAAGGACGCATACTTGCATGTCCCCCTATGCTCCAGGCATCGGAGATTTCTGCGCTTTGCGGTTGGGGAAGACCACTATCAATTTGTGGCCCTCCCCTTTGGTCTGGCATTGGTGCCGAGGGTGTTCACCGAGGTGCTCGCCCCAATTCTGGCCTTGCTGAGACAGCGTGGAATCGCTATTGTGGGCTACCTGGACGATCTTCTTCTGAGAGCCTCTTTAAGCTCAGAATTAGAGGAGGATGTGTCTATAACCTGTCAGAGTGGTCTCGGAGGCGGCAAGGGCATCCGGTCAGGATCCAGTCGGACAACGCCATGGCTGTGGCGTATGGCCACCATCAAGGAGGAAAAAGAAGCGCGGCAGCGGAGGTCGCTCACACCCTGAGGTGGGCAGAACGGAGTGTGCCGGCTCTATCGACCGTGTACATTCCGGGCGTAGAAAACTGGCAAGCGGACTACCTAAGTCGCCAGGCGCTGGACCAAGGAGAATGGTCTCTACACCCGGAGGTGTTTCAGATCCTGTGTCTGAAATGGGGCACGCCAGACGTGGGTCTCCTGGCGTCACGACTCAATCGGAAAGTATTGAGGTTCGTGGCCAGGTCAAAAGACCCATTAACGGACGCGACAGACGCGTTGGTGGCACCGTGGGGTCGGTTTCGGCTATTTTACGTCTTCCCTCCTGTAAAGCTTCTTCCACATCTGCTTTGCAGAGTGGAGGCCGAAGGGATTCTAACGATCCTGATTGCTCCAGTTTGGCCTCGGCGCCCCTGGTACGCCGACCTAGTGCGTCTGGTGGCAGATGTTCCTTGGCGTCTGCCGACGCGAAAGGACCTTCTCGCAAGGTCCCATACTTAATCCTGCTTTACAGTCGCTGGCTTTAACGGCATGGCTATTGGAAGCCAGGTTCTCAGGGACCGAGGCCTGTCGGATTCAGTGATCTCTACCATGCTGAGGGCACGGAAGTCATCCTCTCCGATGATTTACGTGGAAGGCTTACATCTCTATGTGTGAAGAGATGAAGTAGCATCCGCATGCATATGCAGTTTCCAGGGTCCTACTGTTTATACAGCATGGGGTGGACCAGAAACTTGACTTTAGTACGATAAGGGGCAGATTTCAGCCTTGGCTGTCTTCTTTCGACTGCCCTTGGCGGCTCCCTCTCTGGTGAGTACGTTTGTGCCGGGGGTTCGACATGTGGACCCTCCGGTACGTCCTCCACTGCCTCCGTGGGACTTGAATCTGGTCCTCTCAGTACTTCAACGACCGCCGTTTGAGAACATTAGGGAGATTCCCTTACTGACACTCTCCCAGAAGGTGGCCTTTTTGGTGACTATTACATCAGTCAGACGGGTTTTCTGAACTGGAGGCCTTGTCTTGCAAGGCTCCCTATTTGATCTTTCACAAGGATAAGGTGGTGCTGCGTCTGCAGCCTTCATTTATTCCTAAGGTCGTTTCGGCTTTTCGCCTCAATGAGGACATTGTACTTCCGTCTTTGTGTCCTCGTCCGTTGCATCCTAAAGAGGATGCGTTGCATTCCTTGGACGTTGTCCGAGCTCTGCAGGTGTATCTGTCTGCTACTGCTCCGTTCCGGAGGTCGGACTCACTGTTTGTTTCGGGGGTTGGTCCTAAGAAGGGTCTGGCGGTCTCTTTGGGCGCCATCTCTAGGTGGATCAGACAGATCGTGATCCAGGCCTATGCCCTAAAAGGGCGGGCGCCTCCTTTCCCTGTTACGGCGCATTCGACCAAGGTAATCGGTGCCTCTTGGGCTTTCCGACATCAAGCGTCTGTCTCACAGGTGTGTAAGGCGGTGATTTGGTCATCCGTTCACATTTCCTCAAAATTTTACAAGGTTGATGTAAGTGCGTCTTCGGATGCTTCCTTCAGCCGCAAGATTTTACAGGCGGCTGTTTAAGGTTGCAACTCCTCCGTTGAGGAGCTCTGGGTTGTTTGGGGTGAAGTTTGTTGATGCTGTTTTCCCACCCCTCGTTTTTTTGACACTGCTTGGGGACATCCCATATGTCAAGATGATGCTGTGTCCGTCCATGAACGGAAGAGAAAATAGGATTTTTGTACTCACCGCAAAATCCATTTCTCTGAGTTCATGGACGGACACAGCACCCGCCCCTCCTTTTTTACGAACTGAGCTGCATGATGCAGGGAGAGGGGATGTACCCGGGGGGACCGCCCCCTGGGCGGTACTGTACTGTGTAATGTGTTTCAACACTTAACATGCTGTTTTTCTGCCTAGTCAATCGTCTAACAGGAGGATAATACCCATATGTCAAGATGATGCTGTGTCCGTCCATGAACTCAGAGAAATGGATTTTACGGTGAGTACAAATATCCTATTATCCCAAGCTTTGAACATCTCACAGAGTACTGTTCAATTCATCATCTGGAAATGGAAAGAGTATGGCACAACTGCAAATCTACCAAGACATGGCCGTCCACCTAAACTGACAGGCCGGGCAAGTAGAGCATTAATCATAGAAGCAGGTAACTCTGGAGGAGCTGCAGAGATCCACAGCTCAGGTGGGAGAATCTGTCCACAGGACAACTATTAGTTGTGCACTCTACAAATCTGACCTTTAAGGAAGAGTGGCAAGAAAAAAGCCATTGTTGAAAGAAAGCTATAAGTCCTGTTTGCAGTTTGCAAGAAGCCATGTGGGGGACACAGCAAACATATGGAAGAAGGTGCTCTGGTCAGATGAGACCAAAATTGAACTTTTTGGCCTAAAAACAAACCGCAATGTCTGGCGGAAAACGAAAACTGCACATCACCCTTAACACACCATCCTCACCATGAAACATGGTGGTGGCAGCATCATGTTGTGGGAATGCTTTTCTTCAGCAGGGACAGGGAAGCTGGTCAGAATTGATGAGAAGACTGATGGAGCCAAATAGATGGCAATCTTAGAAGAAACCTGTTAGAGTCTGCAAAAGACTTGGGACTGGGGTGGCCGTTCACCTTCCAGCAGGACAATGACCCTAAACATACAACCCAGAGCTATAATGGAATGCATATTTATGTGTTAGAATGACCCAGTCAAAGTCCAGACCTAAATCCAATTGAGAATCTGTGTCAAGAATTGAAAATTGCTGGTCACAGATGCTTTCCATCCAAGCTGACAGAGCTTGATCTATTTTGCAAAGAACAATGGGCAAACATTTCACACTCTAGATGTGCAAAGCTGGTATAGACATCTCCAAAAAGACTTGCAGCTGTAATTGCAGCGAAAGATGGTTCTACAAAGTATTGACTAAGGGGGGCTGAATACAAATGCACGCTACACTTTTCAGATATTTATTTGTTAAAATATTTGAAAATCATTTATAATTTTCTCTCCACTGCACAATTATGTGCCACTTTGTGTTGGTCTATCACATAAAATACATTTACATTTTCGGTTGTAACTGACAAAATGTGAAAAATTTCAAGGGGTAGGAATACTTTTTCAGGGTACTATAAGTGTGAATATAGCCTAAAGCCACCTGTACACTACAGCTGCTAAACGTAAGTCAGCAGCCCCTGAACTCTCCTCTGTTATCTTATGTGTACAGTTACAGTTGAGGTTACAAGCATTTTTTTTAAAGCAGAAATTTTGCGCTCAAGACAATAATTTACTGCCATTTCAAATGCCAAATGCTTGTAACTGTGGTAAATAGTGTTTTCCTGACAGACTCCATGGCAGCCTACGTGTGGGTTAATCCCGCCTCTCATACCTCATAGGACCCTTCTCCCATAAATCTTTGCTTCTAGCCAGAGACCGTGTTCCTTTTTTTGTCCTCCTCCTAGGACCAAGGTGTGCTTTCTTACCTTAAAGAAGTTTTCAGATTCAGTCCTGGTTGCACGAGTTTCATGGCGGTTCTATTTGGAGGTCCAACTAGCCCAGCTATTAGCAGGGTGGATGCGGGCGACATTTTGCGGTGCCACGAAGAGCTTACTAACCCGGCCATTGGCGGGCAAGCGGCAACTTGGCCAAACGTCCTAGCTATTAGCGGGAGGCCCATTAAGAAAAACGCCCAGGCCGTGCAGTGGAGGGATGGCTCCTAAAAGTTCCAGGCTGGATCAGGATCGTGCTGGTATCGTATGCATCGCTTGTTGTTCTCTTTAATATGGCAGCAAGTGTTTGTGTGTTGTTTGTCCTTCTTTCCTCGGCTCTATGGCGGCTGGAGCGCATCTGCATTCCACTAAGCCACCTCTTCCGGGTTGTATGCATAGCTGTGAACCTCGTCCGAGATCGAGGCTTGGTTCGCGCATGCGCAATTCGGGTTGCGGCGGCGTTCGCGCATGCGCACGAGCTCCGCTGGTTCACGCTGGGGGCGCGGTGACGTCATCGTCGGCGCCAAGTTTAAATAGCTGTCAGATACAGCTATAACTTGGGATGTCCTGCAGGATCAGCCAGCTACTTCCCGGTGCTTCGTTTTGGCGTGGAAAAGGTAGGAAACCTTTTTATGGCAGAGATAGCTGGTGTTATACTTTCCTTCCCTGTGTTTATGTTATGGTTGATTTTGCAGTTTTCCCAGCTCAAGCTATGGACGTCTCACCGCCCCCCAGTGGCCAACCCTTGCGCTGCAGGTAGGAAAATTTTCTTTTTCCTTCTGCTTGGCAGTATTGGGTTCTTTTAAATGAGCCAATATATCTTTTCTTTTTCTTTCTTTTTTCAGCCCCTCTAGGTCTGAAATTAGACACTCAGCACGTGAAGATAATGTCAATTCTAAAAAACATCAACATTCCTCTTCCAGTGCTAGACATTATAGATCATCCTCCAGACATCATAGTAAGGAGCCCAGGTCTAGGTCTAGGCACCACTCTCACCGCCATTCCAGTCGTTCTGATAAAAGAGTATGCTGGGGTTGTAAGGCTCAGGTCCCGGAAGGTAAATCCCTCTGTGAGCCATGTTTTTCCCGAGCAGTAGGAGAGAGAGAAGGTGGGGACCACCAAGTGGAGGCACTAGTCAGAAGAGTGGTCCAGGAATCCCTGAACAAAACTGACTCCATCAATGGAAATCCCAAAAACATGACCTGTTGGTGTGCCTTGAGGACTGGAGTTGAGAAACACTGCGCTAGAGGACTCTGTTTCCTTCAGGGACGGTTTGGAAAGAAAAATAGATACGGATCTTAAGCGTATATATATCACTGCGGGCATGGCCTGTAAGCCAGCATTAGCCCTCGCAACCCTGTCCAAAGCAATGGAGGCCTGGACAGATGAAGTGGATTCTTCCTTAACAAATGTCTCCGAGGAGTTAGCCAGAAGCACGCCGATCCATGAACTAAGAATGGCGTCGGTCTTTTTGGGTGAGGCTTCTCTTGATATTATTCGCCTGGTGGCACGTGTCATGCTCTCTTCCGTTACAGCTAAACGTGCCTTGTGGCTACGTCCTTGGGTAGCTGATCCTGCCTCTAAACAGGCATGGTGCAGGATCCCCTTTCAAGGATCTTCCTTTTTTGGGAATAAGCTTGACAGCGCTATCTCACGTGCCACAGGGGGTAAGTCGGGGTTCCTTCCTCAGGACCATCGTTTTTTCAATCAAAAAAGACCTCAACAGAGACAAGACCAGGATCGTGCAAGAGATGCTCGCCGTTATAGGCCGGGTCGAAAATTCAGAAAGAACTGGAGAAGAAATCAGCCTTCTGGTCAAAAATCCACAAAAGTAGCCTCTTCAGGCGGACGGGAGGCCCCTAAGTCTTTTTGATATTGGGTCGGCCCAGACGGAACAAGTGGGAGCTCGGCTACTTCAGTTCCGACACGTCTGGGCAGCCTCGATAAAAGACTTCTGGACTGTCAAAACAGTCTCTTCAGGTCACTCCTGGGTGTTTGTCAGTCCACCCACACTTCATTTCGTACCCACAGTACTACCCTGCTCGGAAGAGAAGAAACAAATCCTTCTTTCTTACACAAGCACTCTTGTGGCCCAGGGTGCCGCCATACAGGTACCAACAGACGAAAGATTCCAGGGGATGTACTCACCCCTATTTATGGTTCAAAAAAAGACCGGCTCTTGGAGACCAGTGATAGATCTGACTCATCTAAACACCTTCATCAAAAAGGAAAAATTCAGAATGGAGTCATTACTCACTATACGTCAGACAGTTCAGCCAGGCGACTGGCTTGTATCCATCGATCTGAAGGACGCTTACTTTCACGTCCCGATAGCTGTGGAATTCCAAAAGTACCTTCGGTTTGCAGTGGGCCATATTCACCTCCAATTCGTATGTCTCCCGTTCGGGCTTACAACATCGCCGCAAGTGTTTTCGAAGCTCTTGTTGGCTGTAGTAGCTCTAATCAGGACCAGAGGAATCCGGCTACATCATTATCTGGACGATCTGCTATTACTTTCCCAAAACAGGGAGCAACTTCTAGTACATCAGTCGCAGGTCATCTCCACCCTGACAGAATTCGGTTGGCTATTGAACAAAGAGAAAAGTCAGTTAGAACCTACGCAATCTCTGGTTTTTCTCGGCGCTCAATTCAATACAATACAAAGTACCATCTCCTTACCCCTGGAGAAGATTCCAGTAGTTCGAGACAGGATTCGCCTGGCAATGGCCTCTCCTCTCCTCAAAGCTTCACAGTGCCTCAGGATAATAGGCACCATGGTATCCACAGCCCCGATGGTGAAATGGGCACAGTGGAAGATGCGTCCTTTTCAGAAGGGTTTTCTCCAGCAGTGGGAGCCAGGATCTCACGACCATTGGATACGGATAACTCCGTCCATGCGGGAAAGCCTTCCCTGGTGGCTACTACGGAAGAATCTTCTAAATTGTCATTCCATAGCCCCAATATCCTGGGTCACAATCACGACGGATGCCAGCAACAGAGGTTGGGGAGCTCTCTGCATGCAGGAAGTAGCTCAGGGGAAGTGGGACTTCCCATCCAGAAAGATAGTGTCCAATGTCCTGGAGATCCGAGCAGCCTTCTGTGCTCTACAAGCTTTTCTTCATCTGATAAAGGGTACCTCAGTTCTCCTAAGGCTGGACAACATGTCGGCAGTCTCGTATATCAAAAGACAGGGAGGCACTCGCAGTCTCTCTCTACTGAGGGAAGTAGAACCAATCATGTCTTGGGCCCAGACAAATCTAACGAACCTGACGGCTGCCTATCTTCCCGGATCTCAGAACCTACAGGCGGATTTTCTCTCAAGAACAATCCTCGACAACAACGAATGGTCTCTCCACACAGAAGTTTTCAATTGGATCCTATCCCTAGGAATTGTACCAGAAGTAGATTTGTTTGCCTCCCCGTGCAATTTCAAACTAACGAAATATTACACGAGAGGTCGTTGTCCCCAGGCCTTCGGAGTGGATGCTCTGACGGATCAGTGGAGATTCAACAAGGCGTATGCCTTTCCCCCGGTACCGGTCATTCTACGGTTCCTATCGAGACTCAGGGGGGAGAAGGCCGAAATTGTGGCAATAGCCCCATACTGGCCCAACAGGCCATGGTTTCCTCTCCTGTTACAGCTGAGCTTCCAGAATCCAGTTCCCCTCCCAGCCAGATCAGATCTCCTGGCTCAGGGAATAACTCTTCATCCATGCCCATCCCATCTCCGTCTGATGGCTTGGTTTTTGAGAGGGGAAGGCTAGAGGCATTAGGTTGCCCAAGCAGAGCAATTTCTACATTGTTGAACGCCAGAAGGGCTAATACCAACAAAGTATATCAAAGGATCTGGAAAAAATTCACAGACTATATCTCTATGGTTGAAGGTTCTCCTGACCACCCGAGGATACAAGACGTTCTAGGTTTTCTCCAAACGGGCCTGGATCTGTCCTTGTCAGTCAGTTCCCTAAGAGTGCAGATTTCGGCTATCTCGGCCTTTACAGGGATATCTTGGGCCAGACACACTCTTGTCAGACAATTCTTCAGAGGAGCTATAAGGCTCAGACCTCAGAGAAAACCGAGATTTTCCAAATGGGATCTTCCTCTGGTCTTGGATTTTTTCTCAGATAGAGAAAGACATCACACGGGTCAACTATCTATCAAGGAACTCACCCTCAAATTGGTCTTCCTTGTAGCAATAACATCGGCTAAAAGAGTTTCCGAAATTGGTTCCCTAGGTTCCAAAGAACCATTCCTGACCTTCTTTCCGGATCGTGTAGTTATGATTCCCATGCTTGGGTCAAATCCTAAGGTAACATCGGTTTTTCATGAGAATCAAGAAATCGTTCTTCCTACCTTCCGATCACCTGAGAACTCTAATGTCAATCCTTTAGACGTTGGGGAAGTCTTGAAACAATACCTGGAAGCCACAAATTTGTTTCGCCAATCTGATCATCTGTTCATTTTCTTTCAAGGGAAAAACAAAGGTTTGCGTGCTTCTTCCAGAACCATCGCAGCCTGGATCGTTCAGGCCATCCAAGGGGCGTATAAAGCGAAGGGTCTGGCTCCACCAGAAGCAGTGACCGCTCATTCCACCAGGAGCGTCTCCAGATCATGGGCGGCCGCCCGTCATGTCTCCCCAGAAGTGATCTGCAAAGCGGCCTCATGGTCGTCGATAAACACATTTATGACGCACTATTGTGTAGAACCGGCTTCTTTGTCTTCAGTTAATTTTGGTTTACATGTCTTATCTGTTGACGGTGTCAATTAAACCATTTTTTTCTTTAACCAGCATTTGCCCACCCGGGTGTGTTTGGCTAGTCATTTCCCACACGTAGGCTGCCATGGAGTCTGTCAGGAAAACGGAAAATGTATTTCATATACTTACCGTAATTTTCCTTTCCTGATGGACTCCATGGCAGCAGGAGTTCCCTCCCATTGCTGGAGTAGGCTATATTACGGAACACGGTCTCTGGCTAGAAGCAAAGATTTATGGGAGAAGGGTCCTATGAGGTATGAGAGGCGGGATTAACCCACACGTAGGCTGCCATGGAGTCCATCAGGAAAGGAAAATTACGGTAAGTATATGAAATAAATTTTCAGTTTTTGCGTGTTTGCATTTATAAAGGGAAAAACATTTCTGATCATTTTTCAACATAAAAAAGTTGAAAAAACACAAATTTCACCACATGCTGTTGCCTGCATCACAGGATGAGTCCAGTAGCAACGAACTCTGGTCCTCTCTCGCAAATGTCTTTGGAGCCCCAGCAACAGCAACATCAGGAGCATTTCCTCACACATGTTTATAATGGGATCCATAGTGAAAACTAAATAAGACAGCTCTCTACAAGCACACTACTTTCTCTGCTGCTGCTGCTGGCTCTCTCTTGTCTCACAGATGTCATTAATAATTTACTTGTTTTTCATGCATTGTGGGCATTTGGGAGGGTCTCCTGAGGTTATCTTTAACTGCTTGCCGCAAACCGCCGTAGCTGTACATCGGGACTGGCGCTAAATACTGTTATGGTACTGTTATGGCAGCAGCTAGCTGCCATAACCCCAGTATTTTCAGAAACGGCAGGCAGTCCTCTTTAGGATAAAAGTGGTCTCTGCGGTGGATTCGTCGCAAGATCACTTTTGTCGGGGGCGGGAAGGCTCCCGCCGTTCTCCGGTCATCTTCGCCGCTTACCGGAGCCATCGGTAGAGGTGGAGACGATCGCGTCCTCTCCCCTGACAGGCCTGGAACAGAGTGAGGGAAAGATGGCCACCACTCAGCTCCATACCATTGCATAAGGGAAGCGGCGTAAAACGTCACTTCCGCCCAATGGTCTTTTTTTTATTATTGCATTTAAGTGTAAATGTGAGATCTGAGGTTTTTTGGACCCCAGATCTTACATTTAAGAGGTCATGCCATGTTTTCTTTTTATTACAAGGGATGTTTACATTCCTTGTAAAAGGAATAAGTGTGACCCAAAGTTTTTTTAAAGGATAGTGTAAAAATAAAAAGTAAAATAAATATATATATTTTTTTTAAAGCGCCCTGTCCCCGCCGAGTTAGCGCGCAGAAGTGAACGCATACGTAAGTCACGTCCGCATATGAAAACAGTGTTCAAACCACACATGTGAGGTATAGCCGCGATCATTAAAGCAAGAGCAATAATTCTAGCACTAGACCCCCCTTTTTTTTTTTAACAAAATATCTAGACCCCCTCTTTAACTCAAAACTGGTAACCTGTAGACATTTTTGAACAACGCTTATGGAGATTTTCAAGGGTCAAGTTTTTCAAGTTTGTCGCCGTTCCACAAGTGGGTGCAATTTTAAAGCATGACATGTTGGGTATCAGTTTACTTGGTGTAACATTATCTTTCACAATAGCCTAATTTTTTTTATAACTTAACTGTTGTCTTATTTTTTAGGTCAAAAACGTGTATTTTTTCCCCAAAAAATTGCGCTTGCGCAAATACGGTGTGACAAAGTATTGCAATGACCAACATTTTATTCTCTAGGGTGTCTGAAAAAAATATACTGTGTATATATAATGTTTGGGGGTTCTAGCAAAAAAAAAAAAGATTTTAAGTTGTAAGCAACAAGTGTCAAAAAGAGGCTCGATCCTTAAAGCGGAGTTCCACCTATTTAAAAGTCAGCAGCTACAAAAAGTGTAGCTGCTGACTTTTAATAATCGAACACTCACCTGTCCCACGGTCCAGTGATGCGGGCGAACGAAGCCCCGCTCCTCTCTGCGGTGCCGCCATTGTAACTGTGGATGCCCGGCTGTGGCTTCACAGCCGGGCATGCACTGCGCATGCGCAAGCTGCGCTGCACCCTGTGAATGGACAGGACCTGTGACTTGTCCCAGAAGATTTCAGGGAGAGAGGGGGAAGAGGTGAACTTCCTTCCGGTGCCGCAGAGCCTCGGGAGGAAGTGGGAGCTGGATGCCTCCAAAAAGAGGGTATCCACCCCCCCCCCCAAAAAAAATTACATGCCAAATGTGGCATGTCAGGGGGTCACCATCACTTAAAGCGGAAGTTCCATTTTTGGGTTGAATTCCGTTTTAAGTTGTTAAAAAACGCTTCTAACCTCAAATGCTCAAATGTAAAAGCTGTAAGGCTTCATGTACACGGGATGTTTAAAAACCTCTCCTGAATGCTGGAACTTGACAGCTAGTAACCGATGGGTAAAAACGGCATGCGTTTAGAAGCATTTCTACATTGTAAATGCTTAGAAATGTATCCCCATTGAAAATGCCTATAAGCGCGAGTTATCACTCTTAGGCCTCGTACACACGGCCGAGATTCTCGTTGAAAAAAACATGTCGTTTTTTTCGACGAGATTCTTGGACAAGAAACTTGTCCCGGCCGAGTGTACACACGCTCGTTTCAAAGAACCCGCGGTTCTTTGAAAGGAGCGTACGCGGTGACGTCATCGACTACGTCGAGCATGCGCTCGTCACATTCGATGCCGTCGCCGCCATCTTGGTATACCCTACGTATGCCTAGGAAGCTACCGCGCATGCGTCGAATTCATTTCGAACATGCGCGGGCTTCCGGGAGGACAGGTAAGTGTACACACACTCACTTTTCTCGTCGAGAAACATGCCGAGGAGAATCTCGACGAGAAAATAGAGAGCAGGTTCTCTATTTTCTCGTCGAGGTTTCTTGTCGGTTTTCTCGACGAGAAACCCGATAGCAGCGTACACACGACCGATTTACTCGGCAAGACCTCTCTGCCAGCAAGTTTCTTGCTGGTTCTTGCCGAGAAAATCGGTCGTGTGTACGAGGCCTCAGGCACGTTTTTTACTGGCATACACATTTCTCTGTCTATAATGTTAATATCTCATTCTGAAGAAGTGGCCAAAAGTACGTTTCCTTACAATATTCAAATGTTAAGTAGCGAATTATGCTGCATAGGTAAGCCCTATTTCAGCATGCTTTTCTCACTGTACACTTGTGCATATACTGCTGTCATGATTTGTTCAAAGTGTATATCACTGTTCTGATTGCAGTGATTACATTTGATGTACAAGAAAACACCATATTTAAATCATAAATGCATCATTCTATGTCGTGCTAAATCAATCGTGTCTTGTGGTCTGTAAAAATAACTTTTTTTGGTATTGCAATGCAGCACCATCTAGTGGTGATAATTTCACAATACAGTAGGTCGGGAAAAAATAAAAATGGGTCAATTATAGACAAGGGAACACAAAAATCAAATAATTTCCAATTGCCAACTAAGTTCACCAGCAGGGGACACAGAATAATCAGCAAAACCATCCCTTATGGTAAAAGATTGTGTTGGACCATACACAGTAGGCCATCCCCCAGGTGCTCATCAGTGGCGTCTCCAGCTTTCATATTTAGGGGGGGGGGGCACATGGGGGGACAGGGACAAAAGGAGGGGGGCCAACTATAAAATTGAATTATATATATATCCTGGGGTCCTTTACTTCTGTTGTGGGGCCCTTTATTACGATCCCGCAATGAGACCCTTTCACATGTTATGCAGTGAGCCCCCTTCCTACTGTATTGGGGCCCACCAGGGTGGCAGAAAACAAGAGGTATGTCACCAGCACACCAGGAAAATATAAGGGTCCAAAGCAGAGGGAGAACTACCAGGGTTGCAAAGGTTGCACTTGCGACCGGGCCCTGGTATTCTGCCACTGTGGGGTTCCCCAGCCTCTTGCTGTCCTGCCCCTGCTATTGACAGTGCTGGTCTGGCATCTGTCTCCTTGGCAGCGGCGTCAGTCTATTAGGACCTAGTGCTGGTGACATTATGGGTGCATGTAGGGGAAGGCTGGCACTATTGGTTGTAGAGAGCTGAGCCCCCAGCTGGTCACCTAGTAGCAGTAATGCTGCATAACCTTCTCTGTTGACATGTTGATCGGGATGTGATCCAGGTGATGCTCCCAGTCAGATCTAATAAACACAGTATTTATTAGAATCAACAGTAGAACTATATATATTGTGGCGTTGTCAGACAAACCTGATTTCTTTTTATGAAGAGGTAAGTAAAACCTTGGACAAAGGGGTGGCTGTGGACGTGGTATACTTGGATTTTGCAAAAGCGTTCGATACAGTTCCCCACACACGGCTCATGTGTAAGGTAAAGTCTACAGGATTGGAAATATCAGTTTGTAAATGGATAGAAAACTGGCTAAAAGACAGAATTCAGAGAGTAGTAGTTAATGATTCTTACTCTGAATGGTCCAAGGTTATCAGTGGTGTACCCCAAGGTTCAGTGCTGGGACCCTTACTTTTTAATATCTTTATAAATGATATTGGGTCTGAGATCAAAAGTAACATTTCTGTCTTTGCAGATGACACCAAGCTATGCAGTGGAATAACGTCCTTACAAGATGTCTCCAATTTACAAGCCGACCTCGATGCTCTGTCTAATTGGGCGACTAAGTGGCAGATGAGGTTTAATGTTGATAAATGTAAAGTTATGCACTTGGGGGCTAAGAATATGAATGCATCATATATACTAGGGGGAATACAACTGGGGGGATCCGTAGTGGAGAAGGATCTGGGGGTTTTGGTAGATCATAAGCTCAATAATGGCATGCAATGCCAAGCTATGGTTTCCAAAGCGAGCAAAGTCCTTTCTTGTATTAAGAGAGGTATGGACTCCAGAGAGAGAGATATCATTTTGCCCCTGTACAAATTATTAGTAAGGCCTCATCTGGAATACGCAGTTCAGTTTTGGGCACCAGTTCTCAAAAAGCATATCGGGGAACTGGAGAAAGTGCAGAGAAGGGCAACCAAACTGATAAGAGGCATGGAGGAGCTCAGCTATGAAGAAAGATTAGAGGAACTGAATTTATTCACACTTGAGAAGAGGAGAATAAGGGGGGACATGATTAACATGTACAAATATATAAGGGGTCCATATAGTGAACTTGGTGATGAGTTATTCACTTTACGGTCAACACAGAGAACAAGGGGGCACCCTTTACGTCTAGAAGAAAAAAGATTTCATCTCCAAATGCGGAAAGGTTTCTTCACAGTAAGAGCTGTGAAAATGTGGAACAGACTCCCTGCAGAGGTGGTTCTGGCCAGCTCAGTAGATTGCTTTAAGAAAGGCCTGGATACTTTCCTAAATGTACATAATATAACTGAGTACTAACAGTTCTAGGTAAAGTTGATCCAGGGTAAATCCGATTGCCTCTCGGGGGATCAGGAAGGTTTTTTTTCCCCTGCTGTAGCAAATTGGATCATGCTCTTCTGGGGTTTTTTTTGCCTTCCTCTGGATCAACTATGGGTATAGAATTGGGTATATGGGATTGCACGATATTTTTTTATTTTATTTTAGTTATTTTTTTATGGTTGAACTGGATGGACTTTGTCTTTTTTCAACCTGACTAACTATGTAACTATGTGGCATGGGGGTGTTTAGCTCAAGTGGTAAATGCGTTTTTTCAGTGAGTTCACAGCAGTCAGTTATCAGGTTTGAGGGCATGGCAGCCCATGTTTATTAAAAGGATCAAAATAAAAGTTCATACATAGGATTTCCCACACAGGGGTTCTTCTCCAGTAAACTTACACAAAAGAAAGTGCCAAGCCTCCTGGCTTCTAGGCTTACTTTGCCTTGCAGTTCCCTGCTAAACCAGCCTACTCCTGGTCTCAACAGGATTCTCCAGCCCCTGGGTTAGCTTACTGTCTCCCAGACTTCAGGACTTCCTTCAGCCCCCTTGGACTTGCTAGTCGCCTCAGCTCTCCCAGCCTCCCAGTCCGTCGGGCACGAAGTCCCCCCCCTCACCAGGGATGTAGTCTCACACAGGGCAGACAGCTTTCCACACATACAGGTCTTGTCTTGATACAGCAGCAGTAACAAGCTGCACTCACTCCACCTTCCTCCGTCCACTGTTCTGACCAGTCCCTCTTTATATGGGCTGTGTGCACCTGGGCACACACCATGCTGGCTGTCTACAAGATCCGGACACAGGGTTGGAGATCCTGTCCCACCCAAGTCTCTTAAGGATCTCCAAACTACAGAGTCCCATACTAAACTAGCAAAACCTGGAGAAAACTGACAGAGCAGTTTTCTCCATTTAAACTCTACACTCTGTAGTCTTGCGGTCCGCAGATATGCAAACTCTGTGTTCCTTTTACGTCCAATTTCATAGTGACAGAGCCTCGTTCTGTCACAATATATACTCTGGGGCCCACCGAGTGGCGCTGTCACTTTGGGCCCGAGGTTGAGCCATCGTTGCAGTGTTGTACCTCTTTTGGCCTCTCTCAGCGGGTGTATGGTGGGGAGGGGAACCCGCTGTGCTTGCTGGGAGAGGGTATAAAGGGGGCGCCCATCTTTGTCACGGGGTCGAGTCCCAGGCACCTTCAGCCTGAGGGCGGTGGTTCGCGTCGGGAGTCTAGGCGGCCTAGGCCTAAAGGACGTTCGGAGGTCGTGTTCCATCCCAGGCACCTTTAGCCTGGGGTGAGGTGCTCGGATGGAGGTCTGGGGCCCAGTGTCTTTCACTGGGTTCCGCGAGGGATGGATTTCCTAGGGGAACCCCGGGAGTGGGCTCCCTGAATCCAGTGGCGTAAGGGACCGGAGGGGGTACTCGCCTGAAGACCTGGTGCAGCATATTGCCAGTGACAGGTGAGCCTCCAGAGACCGCCCGGAGGGATATATCCCTCGCCAAGGGACCGCAATACACTTAAAGAAGGAGAGAAGAAGAGTTCATTGTGTCTGGGCCTACTCGTATCCACACCCCCCTGTCTGTTCTACTCGTTGAGGGAGTCCAACTGACTGTGTTTTACTCTGATATTGGAAGAATAAAGGAGTGTTGGACTTTAATGGTGTGGGGCTCATTTTCTGGCAGACACTGTGCAAAAGGAGGAGGAGGCTCTGATGCAGAACACCGACCCGAAGGTAAAGAGGATCTTCTCACACCACACACACATCTGTGGTGGGAACTTGGTGTGGTGACCCCGCACTCTCTCAACCAAGGTACCCCTAGACAAAAGCCAGAGACAGATAATGTGATATCAGAGACAGGGAGAGAGTGGAGGCTGCTACATATATATATATACACAGTATATATACAGTATATAGAAAACAGTGTATATGTACTCCCACACCACCAAGAGCTTGAGGACACAGTTAAAAAACACTTATTAAACACCAATCAAATGAAATAAATAAATAAAAATACAAATATAACCAGTATAGATTGGAAAAGCTGCGCTAATAAATTCAAATAGGATAAAATAAATGAATAATAAAGGCAGCAGCTATGGTGGTATAAACACAATAAACGAATAAAACAGAAAAAAACGCGCCAATAAACAAATAATGTGATAGTGTCCAGGGGCTGATGTGCGAAAAGCAGTTCTATCTCAGCAAAAGCACCAGCCACTAGATCCCAAAAAAGCATACAGTGAATGAAAATTTACTGGTCTGCGGCGATTTCGCTTGTCCTGCTTGAGCCCTGCTGTCCTTCTGTCCCCTAGGATCAAAGGCCACGACTGGGTTACAACCGATTGCTTTCCGTGGGCTTGCTTCTGGTAAGCTGCTATCTATTTTGGTGGAGGGCACCTTCGTCTGTTGTTATCACCGGGTGCTGCATATTCATCTGCTGTTTTATCCTGCTATCAATTGGATTCACTCAGTTTTGCATGGGATTATCTTCTTTTTATTCTTAAAGATTTTTGGGGACTATTTGGAGTTCACCTGGACACTTATTATGTAAATTTTCATTCAATGTACGCATTTTTGGGATCTAGTGGCTGGTGCTTTTGCTGAGTGAGCACTGCTTTTCGCACATCAGCCCCTGGACACTATCACATTATTTGTTTATTGGCGCAGTTTTTTCTGTTTTATTTTTTTACAAATATAACCAGCCTGTGGGCAGCTATTTAAAAAAAACCTTCAAGCAAAGATCCTTTAAACAATGTGTGTGACAGAAACGAACAGTGCTCCTACATCTTCCTAGTTGATGTAACTTGCAGATAAATGCAGTGCTGGTGATAAATAAATAGATAAAACAGTTCCACAGGAGGGATCCAAAGAATGGTGCTCCGCTGTGCAGTAAGCTCTGACACCCGCTCTCACTCTATTAGCGAATCCCTCTCCCTATGAAGTGTACACTTACCAGACCTTGGCAAGTAAAGAACCTGAATGGATGGTCTCATAAATCCTCCTTGTAGGCTGTTAGTAACGCTGCTGGATGATTATGGGTTAGGTGTGTCAGGACATCAGGGAATGATTGGCTGGTCCCACTGATCGTCCTGTCTGTGTTATCCACTTTCCGATCGTCCTCACTCAGAGATCCCAAAGATGATACTGTGGTCTCATAAAAACAGATAGCAGCACCATAGCGTAATTCCAAAAAGTGATTTATTGATAAAAAGTTTGAAAATCGCATATGCTATGTGCATAGGTTCAAAGACTTGGATCGATACAAAAAATGTCAGCATGAACACCAGATGATAGGGTTTTCGCTATGCGCTCTCTTATTTCCAGATGATAGCGGAGTGAAACCCCCTCTCATCTCTCCGGCAGCTTAGCTGACCCTAAATAAACGCTGTGTGCTTTATCCCTGACATGTTTTGTCGAACTGACTTGATCTGAGGTTAAAGACACACAGCTAGACATAGGAACTAGGAAGATGTAGGAGCGCTGTTCGTTTCTGTCACATACAGTATATATATATATATATATATATATATATATATATATACTGTATGTGTGTGGCGGGGTATTGCTTTTAGGCCTCAGAGACTACAGTACCCAGAATGCCACGGGACACCCAGGGTGCATTGCCCCGCGCAAGGACTGCTAGGGTGGGGTATTTAACTGGGAGGGGGGACTGAGTTCGGTCTCTTTGGACACCGCCCGCCCAGCAAGTGGAACTCCTGTTTGAGTCTGCTGTGTTACCAGGCCTGAAGCCTGGGTTTTTCTCCAAAGAGCCTTCCATTTCACCTAGGAGCTTGCAGGACATCATCCGACTGCTGCTGTGCTGTTGCGAGGAGGACCGAAGACCCGGGTGTCGTGGGATCTGTGTACCGAGACACAGCAACGGAAGATACGGACACGGACTGGTCCGGTTGGGTGAGAGAGCACCTGCTCAGAGACAAACACAGGATCCCCTAGGCCAGATAACTGTTGCTCAGAATTAACTCTAGTGCTTGTAGTCATACACCGGAGAGACAGCGCCTTGAGTATCTAGGAGCCTCTAAGACTTATCCTGTGTTCACCAAGTTCAAGACCCTTTTCCTCTTTGTGGATTATAACTTGTTTTCTTCAAAAGTGCACCACCGTTTGCTAGCGAAGATTTTCCTCTGCAGAACTTCTACATAGTACAGTCAGGCCTGACTCAGTAGCGTAGACATTTCTGGGTGCCATTTTTACCCACGAGGTAGAATAGCAGCAGCGGGGACTGTTAGTTTCTTTTATTATATCTGTCTGTTTGCAAAAGTACTCTTTTTATTGCAGGGCTCTGCATGTGTTCACGTATACTTTTCTATGCTTAACCAACACTCTCAGTAAAAGTGCCAGGGTTAAGTACACTTGAGTTTGTGTAATTTACTGTGCAGAAGAAACAGTTATTGCTAGCCATACCCTATTGCTCTGTTTATTGCAGGATTGTGCCTCCGAGAGTGATGGGTTACACAACCCTGCCATCCCCTACTGACTGTGCCAGGAGAGGTTAGAGCCAATTGCTGGGGGTTCACAGCAGTGCATTACAGGGCCCAAACAAATCATTTCAGTGGCTCTCTTAGCTGGGGGTATCGCTACACGTGGGGGCTCGAGTCCGGGATTCCTGTATACTGCATGCTGCAATCAGAGCCTGCCAGAGGCACCGGCATGGACCCGTTAGTAGTGACACAGTGGTACGCAACAGTTGGCGCCAACCCAACCATGGCGGTAGTTATTGAGCTCCCGGGAGAAAACTGGCTGGAAGAGGAGGTAAAGCGGCTCATGTTGTCACTGTCTCCGAGCCAAAAGGCATGGGTGATGGATTTAAAGTCAGATCCAGAGACCTCGTTTACATACGCATTAGTGGAATGGAAAAATTGAATACCGGAGGACTTTAGAGGTCAGAACATACAGGCAATAGATAACCAGATTCACCAATTGGCGCATACAGAGGCAGTGAAGGGGGAGCCTCAGAAATCTCCCCTGCCATCACCTCCGCCATCCTCTCCAACATTATCCCGTAAAGCAGAGAAACCAAAAGAGAAGATAGCCTCAGGGACACCCCTGGCCGCTATAGGGCCTGAACTGTTGAATGCTCTGGGAGATGTTGTCACGAAGTGCCAGAAAAATAACACGGTACATGTAGAAGCCGGGTACCGGAAGCTCAGGATTTTCTCGGGGAAACAACCTGTTCCCCTGGGGAGGAAGACTTTGACACCGGGATTGAGCAAGCAATGCAGGCTCTAGAAGGATGGGAAGTACCAGAGGGCCAGAAGAAGCAGTGCATAAGTGAGAGTTTGAAAGGTGCTGGTGCTGAAGCTGTAAAGAATCTTAGGTTCAGCAATTCTGCTTGTACTGCTTATGATTATCTGACTATGTTACAGAAAGAATTTGGCCAGTTGGAAAAGGTGGCTGAGCTAGTATACCAATTTGAGCATACCCTTCAACAGCCGGGACAAAGATTGTCTGAATATGTCAGAAGTAGGGATGAGCTCGGTGTTCGAGTCGAACGCATGTTCGACTCGAACATCGGCTGTTCGGCGAAACCAGAATTTTGTGGGCCGTTCGCGCCAAATTCGTGTGACGCGAACGGCCCACAATACACTGCGCCATCGCAGTGCATTGCCGGCGCTGTGATTGGCCAAGCATGCACTGTGACCCTGCATGCTTGGCCAATCACAGTGCCGGCAGCGAGGAGAGCCATAATTGGCCACAGGCAGGATGCCTGTGGCCAATTATAGCTCAGGGGGGTTCAGTACACGCCCCACACTATAAAAGGCCGCCAGCGCGGCGGCCTTGTGTAGTGTGTTGGCATGCAGGGACAGAGAAGGATAGGCAGGGAAAGTGTCTTTGATATTTTTTCATTAACCTTATGCATTTACAGTGTGTTGGTATACAGGGACAGAGAAGAATAGGCAGGGACAGTGTCAGTGATATTCTTTCATTAACCTTGTGCATTTACAGTGTGTTGGTATACAGGGACAGACAAGGATAGGCAGGGGACAGTGTCAGTGATATTCTTTCATTAACCTTGTGCATTTACAGTGTGTTGGTATACAGGGACAGAGAAGGATAGGCAGGGGACAGTGTCATTTTTGCTAAACCTCCTGCACAGTATACACCTGAAGCTACCCCTTATTGCTGTGTTTTCCTGTTGTGTAACACAGGCAGGCATCTGCAGCAGTTACAGTGGGTGTAGTGTGCCTCCTGTACAGTATACACCTGAAGCTACCCCTTATTGCTATGTTTTCCTGTTGTGTAACACAGGCAGGCATCTGCAGCAGTTACAGTGGGTGTAGTGTGCCTCCTGCACAGTATACACCTGAAGCTACCCCTTATTGCTCGTGTTTTTTTTCTTTTGTGTTACACTAACAGGCATCTGCAGCAGTTACAGTGGGTGTAGTGTGCCTCCTGCACAGTATACACCTTAAGCTACCCCTTATTGCTGTGTTTTCCTGTTGTGTAACACAGGCAGACATCTGCAGCAGTTACAGTGGGTGTAGTGTGCCTCCTGCACAGTATACACCTGAAGCTACCCCTTATTGCTCGTGTTTTTTTTCTTTTGTGTTACACTAACAGGCATCTGCAGGAGTTACAGTGGGTGTAGTGTGCCTCCTGCACAGTATACACCTGAAGCTACCCCTAATTGCTGTGTTTTCCTGTTGTGTAACACAGGCAGACATTTGCAGGAGTTACAGTGGGTGTAGTGTGCCTCCTGCACAGTATACACCTGAAGCTACCACTTATTGCTCATGGTTTTTTTCTTTTGTGTTACACTAACAGGCATCTGCAGCAGTTACAGTGGGCGTAGTGTGCCTCCTGCACAGTATACACATGAAGCTACCCCTTATTGCTGTGTTTTCCTGTTGTGTAACACAGGCAGGCATCTGCAGCAGTTACAGTGGGCGTAGTGTGCCTCCTGCACAGTATACACCTGAAGCTACCCCTTATTGCTGGTTTTCCCATCTCCCTACAGGCCATTAGAATGTCTGGAAGGCCAACAAGGAGAGGCAGACAGTCACGAGCCAATAAAAGAGGGCAAGCAGGCTCTGTGTCTGGGGGCAACAGTGCTGGTCGTGGACGCGGTGCATTGTCATCAGCACGCTTGTCCTCATTTTCGGCAGCTGGACGTGTTGAGCCGCATCATGCCGATGACTTGGTAGAGTGGATGACCAAGCTCTCCTCATCCTCCTCATCCTCTCTCACCCAGGCTCAGGGTACTGGCAAAGCAGCTGCCAATGCGTCCTCTTCCCTCGTATCAATGTCATCAGTCACTCCTTCCCTAGACCCACCATGTCCTCCTGAGGAGTCCCCCTAACTGTTTGAGCACAGTGTTGGGTACATGCTCCAGGAGGATGCTCAGCGTTTTGAAGGGTCTGATGATGATACATAGCTAGAGGAAGGCAGTAGCGTGAGCGCAGAGAGAGGGGATGCTCAAGAAGGACAGCAATCTGGCAGTCATGTTCCAGCAGCTGCAGCATACTGCCAGGTTTGCTCCAGTGATCAAGAGGGAGGGGATGATGAGGTCACTGACTCCACGTGGGTGCCTGATAGGAGAGAGGAGGAGGAGGATGAGGAGGAGGCACATCTCCAATGAGGCAGGATGCCCTCCGGGGGCCAGCGTAAGGGCAGCACACCGACTGAATCACACCGCAGAGCTCCGCCTGTGCAGGGCGCTGCCTCTGCCCGTTATTCCAAAAGTTCTTTGGTGTGGGCCTTTTTTGAGTCGAGTGCATCAGATCGCACCGCTGCTATTTGCAACATATGTCTCAAGCGTATCTCGCGTGGCCAAAACATCAGCCGCTTGGGCACCACATGCTTGACCAGACATATGTTGACCTGCCATGCAGCTCATTGGCAAGCGTACCTTAAAGACCCACACCAAAGAACAAAGCGGACCTCTCCTTGCTCCTCATCAGCTGGGATCTCAAACCCCGCTATACCTTCAGTCCTCTCTGAAACCTGCACTGAGAGGAATGAAGGTGTAGAATTAGGTGTGTCACAGCCAAGTACTTGCGGGCACTCTGCTAGCAGTACACCGACGTCCGATTGTAGCAGGCAAATTTCCCTGCCCCAGCTGCTGGACCGTCGAAAGAAGTTCACTCCCAGCCATCCACATGCCCAGCGGTTGAATGCTAGCTTGGCTAAATTGCTAGCACTTCAACTGCTGCCTTTTCAGTTGGTAGACTCGGCCCCCTTCCGTGAGTTTGTGCAATGTGCGGTTCCTCAGTGGCAGGTTCCCAAACGCCACTTTTTCTCACGGAAGGCGATTCCGTCTCTCTACCGGCATGTGGAAGGCAATGTCCATGCCTCGCTGGACAGGGCGGTCAGCGGTAAGGTGCATATTACCGCTGACTCATGGTCCAGCAGGAATGGACAGGGACGTTACCTTTCTTTCACGGCCCATTGGGTCACTCTTTTGGCAGCTGGGAAGGATGCAGGACAGGGTGCAGTAGTGTTGGAGGTTGTTCCGCCGCCACGCCTCCAAAATGCTACTACTGGTTGTGACACACCTCTCTCCTCCACCCCCTCCTCTTCTTCTTCCTCCATGGCCTCTTCCTGTGCTTTGTCCTCGGAACCAGCGGTGCTCCGTAGGCGTTCAAGGGGCTACGCAAGTACGTAGGCAAAAAGATGCCATGCCGTGCTTGCGCTGGTGTGTTTGGGGGACAGGAGCCACACTGGGGCAGAGTTTCTGTCAGCTCTGCAGGGGCAGGCCGAGAGGTGGTTGACGCCACGCCAGCTTAAGCCAGGAATGGTGGTTTGTGACAATGGCACCAACCTCCTCTCCGCCCTCCGACAGGGACAACTGACCCATGTGCCCTGTGTGGCTCACATCCTTAACCTGGTGGTGCAGCGGTTCTTGGGCAGGTACCCGGGCTTACAGGATGTCCTGAGGCAGGCCAGGAAAGTCTGTGTGCATTTCCGCAGATTATATAATGCCAGTGCTCAGCTGGCTGAGCTGCAAAAGGAGTTGAACCTGCCCAAGAACCGCCTTATATGTGACATGCCCACCAGGTGGAACTCAACGTTGGCCATGCTGCAGCAGCTGCACATGCAGCAGAGGGCCATCAATGAGTACCTGTGCGACTACGGCACCAGGACAGGGTCAGGGGAGCTCTGTTTTTTTTCACCACGCCAGTGGGGAATGGTCAGGGATGCATGCACTGTCCTGGCACCATTTGAGGAGGCCACGAGGATGGTGAGCAGTGACAGTGCATGCATCAGTGACACTGTACCTCTTGTCCACCTGTTGGAGCATACGCTGCATGGAATAATGGACAGGGCACTTGAGGCAGAACAGAGGCAGGAAGAGGAGGACTTCCTTGCCTTTCAAGGCCCCCTTTACACAGACAGTGTTCCTTCTGTCCCACCCATCACACAGGAAGAGGAGGAGGAGGAGGAGGATTGTGTCAGCATGGAGGTAGAACCTGGCACTCAGCATCAACAGCAGCAGTCTTTTAGGGATGATTTACAGTCCCAAAAAACCCGTGGACTTGTACGTGGCTGGGAGGAGGTGGCTGCAGATCATGTCTTCCTTAGTGACCCAGAGGACTCAGGACTGAATGCCTCAGCTAACCTACGCTGCATGGCCTCCCTGATCCTGCAAAGCCTGTGGAAGGATCCTCGTATTCTTCGGATCAAGGAGAGGGACCATTACTGGCTGGCCACTCTCCTTGATCCAGGGTATAAGGGTAAGGTTGCGGACCTTATCTTGCCGTCGCTGAGGGAGCAGAGGATGAGACATCTCCGGGAGGCCTTGCAGAAAGGTCTGTGCAACGCGTTCCCAGAGACTGGGAGGTTACAAACTCCTGGTCCTGGACAACGAGTTGCTGAGGCTTCAGTCAGTCAAAGAAGGACCGGATGTTGAAGGTGGCCGTCTGACCGATGCGTTCAGACAATTTTATGGTACGCAGCTCCAAGGTATGATCGGTTCCAGTAACAATCGCCAGCGTCTGATTTACATGGTCCAGGAATACCTAGGGGCAAGGTCAGACTTGGACACCTTTCCCACCGAAAATCCTCTGGCTTACTGGGTCTTGAGGATGGATCACTGGCCAGAGCTTGCACAGTATGCAATTGAGCTACTGGCCTGTCCTGCATCCAGCGTTCTTTCGGAACGCACATTCAGTGCTGCTGGTGGCTTTGTAACCGATCACAGGGTGCGCCTATCCACCGACTCGATTGATCGACTGACCTTCATAAAGATGAACCAGTCTTGGATCACCACCAGCTACCAAGCACCTGAAGCTGATGTAACCGAATAATTTTTTTTGAAATGTCACATCCCTTCAAGACTGATGCTGATGCTGAGTGACTGTCCTGTTATGTTGACTGACTCTCCTCTTCCTCCTCAATGATCCTGCCGATAGCTTGGAAGAACATTTGTGGTTCTGGGTGCCGCCACCAGTGGATAAGGCCCAATTTTTCATCCCCTGTTTAACAGGGGCGTATAATTACAATTTTTGATGCAATACTTTGCAACAGGGCTCATTGCTGCGCTCCAAATACAGTATCTGTGTTGGGTTGAAGTGTTGTGGCACCAGTGGCTAAGGCCCAATTTTTCAGCCCCTGTTTAACAGGGGCGTATAATTACAATTTTTTATGCAATACTTTGCAACAGGGCTCATTGCTGCGCTCCAAATACAGTATCTGTGATGGGTTGAAGTGTTGTGGCACCAGTGGCTACGGCCCAATTTTTCAGCCCCTGTTTAACAGGGGCATGCAATTACAATTCTTGATCTAATAATTCAAAGCAGGGCCCATTAATGCGCCCACCAGGAGTAACTGTGAGGGCTTACAGTGTTATGGCACCAGCACCACCACCAAAGGCCCAATTTTTCCTACCACTGTTCAACAATGGCATGTAATTACAGTTCCTGATATAATAGTTCACAGCAGGGCGTTCAAGCGCCCACCAAGAGTAACTGTGAGGGCTTACAGTGTTGTGGCAACACCAACACCTAAGGGGCAAATTTCTGCAGAGTATATACAGCAGGCCCCTACTTTCAAACATCCAGCTTACAAACGACTCCTACTTGCAAACGGAAGGAGACAACAGGAAGTGAAAGGAAATCTACCCCTAGGAAGGGAAATTCTCTCCTGTAAAAGTTAATATGGGAAAAGGTGTCTCCTCTCCACTGATGCTTTATCACCAATCCTTGTTTCAATAAAAACCCCACTTTTCCAAAAACATTTGTCATTGGGATGGAAAATTATGTGAAATGTTCTGAACAGGTGCACAGACAGCAAAACAAATGTTACAGGGGTGATAACCCTTCCCTATGTTCTCCAAAAAGCTTAAAAATAAATTTTTTGGCTAGAGCTACACTTAAAAAATGTACCTGTTCCAATTTAGAAAAAGATTCTACTTAAGAACAAACCTACAGTCCCTGTCTTGTTTGCACCGCCTGTATACTGCTGTTCAGAGTATATAGGGCCTTTTTTTATTTTGGGTACGGGGTTCCCCTTAATATCAATACAAGACCCAAAGGGGCAGGTAATGGGCTGGGGGGGGGGTGATGGGGTAGCCATGCCATTTTTCTCAATGATTTTCATCCATATTGCCGGGACCAGACATTACATTAAAGCCGTAAGCAGTTTTAAATTACCTTTTTTTTCCTTTACAAATATCATTTTGTGCAGGGACAGTTCTAAACACGGGAAACACGTGGCACTTCACAGGCATACTTTAGACACCCCCCAGGTACGATATTTAAAGGAATATTTCCCTTTTTTTTTTTCACTTAATGCATCATTAAAATGACTGCTCCCGAAAAAACTGCCGTTTTTAAAACTTCTTTTTGCATTGATACATGTCCCCTGGGGCAGGAGCCGGGTCCCCAAACCCTTTTTAGGACAATGACTTGCATATTAGCCGTTATAATTAGCACTTTTGATTTTGAACGTTCGCATCCATTGTATTTAATAGGGTTCTAAAGTTCGCGCGAACTTTCGGTCCATTCGCAAGTTCTGGTGCGGACCGAACCGGGGGGGTGTTCGGCTCATCCCTAGTCAGAAGGTTAAATAAGATTCTCTGCCAAATTGTCCTTAAAAAGGGGATGCTGCCACAAGTCATAGATGCGACCAGGATGAAGCAGATCCTGAGGGGAGCATTGCGTTCAGATCCAGTTTGGCTCCACCTGAAGACTTCTGAAGGAGTCATGTCTCTGAGTTACCCAGACCTTCTGCGGATCATAAGGGACGAAGAAGCTCTATTGAAGGACCAACAGGCGGTTGAAAAAGCCACCCCTTCCCTCTCAGTGGGAGTCAGATCAGCAATAGCCTCTGAACGGGACTCGGAAGTGGAGATTTTAAAGTCTCAGATGACCCAAGTGCTGGATCTTTTGACCTCCCTAATGGCTAAGTACTCAGGAGTCCTAAAAAAAGAGGAAGTCAGGAAGGAACCGCACCAGAGTGCCTCAACACCAGTCTCTCCGCAAGACAGGGGAGAGGCTATTTGTTTCAACTGTGGGGGAGTTGGCCACTTTGGGCAAGTGTGCCCCAGCCCAAGGAAGACCTGTGGCACCCATCACCAGTCGGCGGAAAACTCCAGAGGGCCCCGGTGAAGGAGTCAGCCGGGAGCCCATCATTTTCAGCAAGCTCCACTAAAATCCTCAAGCAAGAAGAGTCGAGGGAGAAGGAAAACCATGCCCCTCCCAAAATGCTAAATACCGTTAAAATTTCAAGACCTGCAAGGAGTCAATGCATACCAGGCCCAACAGGGATTAAGATCCAGAAAAAGGTGGAAGAAGAAGAAAACACCTAAGGGAAAACCCACAAGTCCAAAGAAAGAAGCCTCCCCGAAGGGGCTCCCAGCCAAATTAGTGGGACCCTCCCCTGTGGTTCCCATTCAAGTAGAGGGAGTTTATACAAGGGCCATCCTGGACACAGGGGCCCAAGTCACTCTTCTGTACCGTGACTTTTACCAAAAGCACCTGAGTCACTTGCCCTTACAGAACTTGGAAGATCTGGAAATATGGGGGATTGGCAACCAAAGCTTCCCCTACGATGGCTCAATCCGACTAGCCTTCGACCCCTCGATAGCCGGAAAGACAGAGGCCTTTGACACCCTGGCAGTAGTTTGCCCTCGCCCACCAGGGGCCAACAAGAGTTCCCTGATAATAGGGACCAATACTGACCTGGTCAGGAGATTACTGGCTCCCCTAGCACAGGAGCAGGGTAATTCGACGGCCAGGGTCCATCCAATGTTGTGGTTAGCCTACCAACGATTGGTCCTGGAACAGAAGGCCCCAGAAGAGGGGGTAGGGAAAGTCTGGAGATTGGAGAAGGAGGAGAGAGTGTTACAGGCTGGTGAAATGACCTGTCTGAAGGCCACTGTGAAGCTCACATGGTAGCAGCCTGGCCCCTTCGTGATTCTGGAACCGAACCCCCTAGATACCCACCCAGGATTGGAAGTCATCCCTGAAGTAGTCCCGCTGAGGGCTCTGAAGAAGGCCAATGGCCGGATACCAGTGAGCATCAGGAACACTACTGACTCGCTTGTGAAGATTCCGGCCCGGATACTGTTGGGCCAAGTAAACCCTGCTACCCCAGTGGCTCTGTCTGATCTGGAGAAGACTGAAGCAGGGGCACCCATGCTGGAGAAGCTCTGCCTGGAAAACACGACCCTACCTTTGGTATGGAAGGAGAGAGCCAGGGCCCAACTGACCAAGTGGAGGAAGATCTTCTCCAGAGATGAATTTGATGTGGGGTGTGCGAGGAGTGCCACCCACAAGATCCGTCTGCAGGAAGACAAATCTTTCCGGGAGAGAGTCCGGCGGGTCCCACTGGCTGACCTGGAGGACTTACGTGAGCAACTGGCAAAGCTTAAGAGAACTGGAGTTATCCGAGAGTCCAGAATAGACATGTGCATTCGTTTTCGTCCGAATGCATTTTCGTTCGAATTTCAGGTATTTTTGTTATCGCTTTAACAAACGAAAACGAAAGTGCAGAATCCGAAAACCGAAAGATCCGACATAAACAAATGCTTTATTTTTGTTTTCGTTGCAGCAACAGTTGGATATAGATAGGAGGTTCGACATGACGCTGACAATAACAATCTGTGTCTATCGAACCTGTGGTAGAATGTGCCTAACCTAACTCTATTAGTCCAAGATTATTCTACGTAGAGAGAAAAGATTTGACATTATAGAGAGAAAAGATCGCTGCTGGAACTGGGTGGGGGAAGTAAAATAAAAATAATGATGATGATGAATGATATTGGCTGATTGTAACCAAAGAGGAGGAGCAGTAAAATAGCTAGAACTAACTTGGCAATCCAACATGAACAACGAAGAATTGACCAAGCATCGAAAAACATACAAACGTTGAATCTGTCATTGAAGGCTTATGGTGTCTGTCGAAAGTTCTAAGAAGATTCGACGGAGCAGCTAAACTGTAGGACGCCGCAATCCTACATTTCCGGTCAAATGCATCCGCCCATAGGCTATAGAAGAATTCTAACGTTGGTTGACTAGTAATAATAATTAAAAAATATAATTATTACAACATTAGAATTCTACTATAGCTTGTAGGTGGAACATTCGACCAGAAATGTACGATTGCGGCATCGTACAGTTTCGCTGCTCTGTCGAATCTTCTTAGAACTTTCGACAGACACCATAAGCCTTCAATGACAGATTTGACCTTAATTCATTCAGATTTTCGTAAGAATGCAATTTCTAACGAAAAACGAAATAAGAAGAAACAAATTTCTTCTGACCACGCCCCCGTCTTGGCCTATGCAGACACCAAGAAGTCATACGAATTGCATGTGGATGCCAGTCATGATGGTCTGGGAGGTGTGCTGTATCAGGAGTATGAAGGACAGCTGAGACCAGTTGCCTATGTGAGTAGGAGTTTAACCCCAGCGGAAAAGAATTACCCCACCCACAAATTGGAATTCTTAGCCTTAAAGTGGGCTGTTGTAGACAAACTCAAAGACTACTTGTATGGAGCTGACTTTGTAGTGAAAACAGACAATAACCCACTCACTTATAAAACAGAAAAAAAACCTTGCGCTAGCTGAGTAGTGAAACGGGTGGGAGGTAAGGGGGAGGGATAGGGAACGGATGGGATACTGCAGCAATCACCGAGGGGTCTGGTCCAAGTGAACAATAAAGTATAAAAAACGTGATGGTGACTGCGCTGTAGTGTGTCAGATTAAGTAAAATTGGGGAGGGGAGAGGAAGTATAAATGAAAAAGCGGTGGGGATAGGACAAACACAGGTGAAAAATGTGGAAGGGAGGGGGAGGGGAAGGGGAAGGGGCAAATGAGGGAAAATGAGAGACAGAGTGAGTAAGTAATTAGCTGGTATTACGCTAACTAGCAACGATGTGCAATGTGCACAGTGACACAAAAGTACGTGCACTAATAGAGGACTGATCAAAATATAATCAAAACAACAAAAGAAAATAAATAAATAAATAAATATATAACACAGTGAATAATAAGGCAATATTAGTGACATATACAACCAATATCTAAATAATCCAAATGTACAGCACGTGTTAAAAAATTAAATCACTAAAACATATTAGTAATCCACAAACATTATCCATAACTGAAAAGGATAGGATGGATAGGATAAATAGAGTAACACACTCAGTGCATACGTGAACTGAACTGGTAAAGAAAAAACAGTCCCAAAAAAAGTCCTGGTGGTGACTTCCCAATACTTCCAAGAATAACTAATTATAAGTTTATGGTAAATGGATAATATATGTGAAGACACACCGCCAGCAGATCTGAGAGGAGACGAGCTCGCCGCTTGTAAGGATTCAATACCCCGCTCTGACTTTTAAATACCCACACTATTTTTCCTTCCTTTATTTTGTACATCTCAAGTTTGTGACTGCCGCTGCTGATACCTGAGGGATGCACTGATTGCACCATAGATGCTACACCCTTTTCCCACTGGCACGAGCTCGGCGTTCGTTTGGATTGAGGTCCACTCTCACTTCATCACAAGTGAGTGTGTGAATGTATGCACCAGTGATCCATCTTGCTGCACTCACAAAGTTGCGCTATTGATGTGCTTTTTGTTTGTGTTTTTCCATATACACTCCAATGAGTAACGGTGCCATAAAGACCAGCCCATAAGGACGCGATACCCTCCCTAACTACAGAGAGTTGCTGCATACCGCCCCCCCTCCAACAGGGAGGTAAGCCAGGTGTGATCACAGGGTGGATACCACAGGACTTTCTCCAAGCATTTGGTGACGGGACCTTATTCACATATATTATCCATTTACCATAAACTTATAATTAGTTATTTTTGGAAGTATTGGGAAGTCACCACCAGGACTTTTTTTGGGACTGTTTTTTCTTTACCAGTTCAGTTCACGTATGCACTGAGTGTGTTACTCTATTTATCCTATCCATCCTATCCTTTTCAGTTATGGATAATGTTTGTGGATTACTAATATGTTTTAGTGATTTAATTTTTTAACACGTGCTGTACATTTGGATTATTTAGATATTGGTTGTATATCGCCTTATTATTCACTGTGTTATATATTTTCTTTTTTTTTTTCTTTTGTTGTTCTGATTATATTTTGATCAGTCCTCTATTAGTGCACGTACTTTTGTGTCACTGTGCACATTGCACATCGTTGCTAGTTAGCGTAATACCAGCTAATTACTTACTCACTCTGTCTCTCATTTTCCCTCATTTGCCCCTTCCCCTTCCCCTCCCCCTCCCTTCCACATTTTTCACCTGTGTTTGTCCTATCCCCACCACTTTTTCATTTATACTTCCTCTCCCCTCCCCAATTTTACTTAATCTGACACACTACAGCGCAGTCACCATCACGTTTTTTAACCCACTCACTTACCTCTTTACCACAGCCAAGCTGGATGCCACTGGCCACCGTTGGTTGGCAGCCCCTTCTGGGTTCAACTTTAGCTTAAAACATAGGCCTGGAGCTGGAAACCGAGATGCTGATGCCCTGTCCAGAAGGTCTCATGCTCCCACTTGTAGGACAGAAGACTGGACCCAGGTGACCCCGGATGGGGTGCGGGCCTTGTGTCAGGGAGCACAGCTTCAAGCTAGTGGAGGATCCCGGGCAGAAGAAATTGGAGTTTCGGTGGTAGGAGTGCCCAAGTACTATTGTGATGTGACCCAGATTGGCGAAGACGACCTGCCGAAACTGTCCAAAAAGGATATAAGACGTGACCAGTTAGAAGATCCTTGGGGAAGATTGGCCTTGGAAGCCCTGGAAGATCCGGATCCGGACAGGCTCTTGCATGATCCCTCTAAGGAAGCCTGGTTAATACGCAAGGAATGGGACAGGTTGCGGGTGCATCAAGGGTTGGTCTACCGAAGGGGCCCCTCTGATGACTGGAAGACAAGGGGCAACTGTTCTTGCCGGAAAAACATTGAAAGACTGTCTTATTTGCCCTACATGACAATCATGGCCACCTTGGGGCAGAAAGAACCTTCCAGCTCATAAGGAGTAGATTCTACTGGCCCTGCATGCGAGCTGAAGTAGAGGAGTACTGTCACTCATGTGCTCGTTGTATACAGAGAAAGACACTGCCCCATCAAGCTGCCCCAATGGGCCACCTGCAAAGCCAAGGGCCCTTGGACTTGGTATGCATTTACTTCCATTGTCTGGAACCTGACTTGAGTGGACATGGAAATGTTCTGGTGATAACCAACCATTTCACCCGTTATGCCCAGGCCTTTCCAACTAAAGACCAGAAGGCCTCCACTGTAGCCAAGGTGCTTATGGAGAAGTACTTCATGCATTACGGGTTACCTCAACGCCTTCACTCGGATCAAGGGAGGGACTTCGAAAGTCGACTGATACGGAAATTAGTGGACTCTTTGGGCATAAAGAAGACTCGCACCACCCCTTATCACCCTCAAGGTGATGCCCAACCAGAAAGGTTCAACAGGACTTTGTTAAACATGTTGGGGACTCTGAATAGTGAGGATAAGCAGCATTGGGGCAAGCACATAGCTGCTATAGTGCATGCCTACAACAGCACGACCAGTGACGCCACAGGATATTCCCCGTATAGACTGATGTTTGGCAGGGAAGCAAGACTACCCGTAGACTTGGCCTTTGGCACCTCAATGGACCACACATCAGCTGCCTCACACAAGGGGTACGTGGACAGATTGCGGAAAAGCTTGAAGTTGGCTTATGAGAAGGCCCAATTGACTTCTGACCAGAGAGGAGCCCGGAATAAGCGGAACTTCGACCTTAGGGTCCGGATACAGGATCTGCAACCAGGAGACAGAGTGTTGCTGCGAAACCTAGGAGTCCCAGGAAAGCACAAGCTGGCAGACAGATGGAAGTCAGAGCCCTATGTGATCTGTAGGAAACTGCCTGGCTTACCAGTGTATCAGTTGAAGCCTGAAGGAAGAGCGGGGCCTCTGAAGACCTGGCACAGGAACCATCTGCTACCCCTTTCTGAGGCAGTCAAGATACCTCCGGCTCCGGATTCCCCTGAGCTACCTTCAACTCCCCGCACTCCAAGACCTAATACCAGATCTCAAGCAACTCAGTCAAGGGAGGAGGAAATTACAGATTAAAGTGAAGATGAGGAGCTGGAGCTCAGCTGGCTATCGCTATCCTCAAGCACCTGAACCCCTGATGGTGGATCCCACACCCTCTGAATTCCTCCTAAGTGACACCTTGAACACTGAAGCTGCTGAGTTCATTCCATCCAGTACACAGACTGAGGAATGGGAAGATGCTTTGGAGTAAGTCCCAGCTGAGGACCCGGGGAACTCACTGTACCTTTCTGCACCAGAGTTGGATGCCTTTGAAGCCACAAGTCCTCTGACACCTACCCCAATGGAGGCACCCAGAGTGCCAGATGTTGTGACCCCCAGAGAACAAAGAGTGAAGAGAATTATTCGCCCTTCCCAGGAAGTTGACTTACACTCAAATGGGAGAATGCTCTGAGGACACTGTGATAACTGCAAGAAGGGCAATAGAAAAACCTGGCCCCTCCACTGTGCATTTGGTGGAGGGCAACCCCAGCTCACTCTCTGGCACAGTTAGGCAGGGCCCTCCCACTAGTATGACCTGTGGGCAGGAAAATCTCCCTCACTGAGCTTGGTGGGAGGTTACCCTGCCCAGTTCTTTTGCTACTATATATTGCATGGTTTGTACTTTATGTTGATTTTATCTTTGGGGACCAAAGATTTTAAGTGGGGGGAGTGTGTAGCGGGGTATTGCTTTTAGGCCTCAGAGACTACAGTACCCAGAATGCCACGGGACACCCAGGGTGCATTGCCCCGCGCAAGGACTGCTGGGGTGGGCTATTTAACTTGGGGGGGGGACTGAGTTCGGTCTCTTTGGACACCGCCCGCCCAGCAAGTGGAACTCCTGTTTGAGTCTGCTGTGTTACCAGGCCTGAAGCCTCGTTTTTTCTCCAAAGAGCCTTCCGTTTCACCTAGGAGCTTGCGGGACATCATCCGACTGCTGCTGTGCTGTTGCGAGGAGGACCGAAGACCCGGTGTCGTGGGATCTGTGTACCGAGACACAGCAATGGAAGATACGAACATGGACTGGTCCGGTTGGGTGAGAGAGGACCTGCTCAGAGACAAACACAGGATCCCCTAGGCCAGATAACTGTTGCTCAGAATTAACTCTAGTGCTTGTAGTCATACACCGGAGAGACAGCGCCTTGAGTATCTAGGAGTCTCTAAGGACTTATCCTGTGTTCACCAAGTTCAAGACCCTTTTCCTCTTTGTGGATTATACCTTGTTTTCTTCAAAAGTGCACCACCGTTTGCTAGCGAAGATTTTCCTCTGCAGAACTTCTACATAGTACAGTCAGGCCTGACTCAGTAGTGTAGACATTTCTGGGCGCCATTTTTACCCACGAGGTAGAATAGCAGCAGCGGGGACTGTTCTGTCCATCAGATGTCTATATTCTGATTATCTGCATTTGTGTTGATTAAAATGACATTTAAGGTTGTAATTTCTATAGAAATCATTTGCAGAGCGTAGGCACCATCTAGCGTCCCTTTTTGGTATTGTTTCAGTAGAATCATTATTAAATGAATTAATGTGTAACCTAGGAAGTGATTAGAAAGCAAAGTATTCTGGGTAAATCTCTACAGGAAGAGACACATTCACCATGCTTTTTCAAGACACTGCAGGAGGCAGGATATGTCTTATTTCAATCTCTTATCATCAACCCTTAGAGAACTTAAAAAGTATGTTATTACTGTCTCATATTGTACTGTGTATCTTTGTCTCTGCAATGTATGCTAAATGTATGAGATATTGTACCTATCAAGGTTTATTCTTGTTATTTCTAGTTTCACCTAGCTTGTTCCAATAAACTGTGATCAAAGAAATATGGTATCATGTTTATGAGATAAGAATGGTTTAGCTGAATGTCCTTGAGACAGAACAGTGACATTTTTAAGCTGACCTCTGAAGGGAAGATAAGCTGACTTCGGAAGTCTGTACAGCCCGGGGCTACGCAGTTACCATACAGTCAGAAGCCTTAAAGAAACAGGCCTGTGGGAGGCAAAGCAAGCAGCCACGCTACACAGAGACGCGCTCTGTCAAGCAGCACCGACACTAACGGTCTCTATACAGCAAGACAGCTACTTCCCCGCAGCCATGTCTCACAGTGGAACATCTTCTTACAAAACACGGTCACGAGCAAGCTCATCTAGGTCATCTGTCACAAATGCAGCAGCTATCGCCCGTTCAAAAGCTGAAGCAGCAGGAGCCAGGGCCGCATTCGCAGACCAAGAGCTGCAGATGAAAAAAGAAAAGGCCCACCTTGAAGCAGAAAGGGTGCGACAGGAACAAGAGAGAGAGAAAGAAAGAATACGCCTGGAACAAGAGAGAGAGAAGGAAAGAGTACTTATGGAACAAGAGAGAGAGAAGGAAAGAGTACTCATGGAACAAGAGAGAGAGAAACAAAGAGTACGCCTGGAGGACGAGCTAGCCCAGCAGGAAGCATCTCTGAAATTGCAGCAAGCTACCTTAAGCTAACATGGAGAAGCTGGCAGTAGACCGAGATGCTGCTGCCGCCATTGCAGAAGCAGAAGCTTTAGAAGCAGCCGTCTACGATGAGCCAAGAGCAGGTAGCAGCATACCAGGCCTAGAAGAGGACCAACAAGATTCCTCGCAACGCACGTCAGATTATGTCTACCAACACTGTCACCCAAGCAGCATCCTACAACAAGAAATTAAACATGACATCAGTGAGTCACATCAAATAAAGCAGCAACAAGCCGACCTTGGACCCCAGTGCTACAAGTAAGAAAAATCTGACAGGGGGGGCGTGGCCTGGATAGCAATGGGATAGGTCGCATGTGATGTGAGCTCCGTCTGCCCATACTCCTAACCTACCATCCTGTCTGTATCCTGCTCGGTTCCTGCCATCCTCTACATCCGAGGACATGTCCTGCTCTCCCTGTGGTTCCTGAAGCCTGTTAGCCCGCTGGTTTGCCGCCACTGCCGTCGCGGCGCTTCCCGGTCCTCTGCTTCAGGAAAGGCCCCGGCTTCGGCCTAGTTCCTGGTTCGGCGGCCATCTTGGCCCTCCCGACGGCGGCCCTGGACACTTCTCCTTGCCTCCCTGGGCGCACTGGGCTCCATCCTCTCCTACATCGGCCCCCGGATTACCTGCTGCAGCTGCTGGGGTGCCTTTGGGATTACCTGCTGCACCTGCTGTGAGAGCGGACCGCGGTCTCGGCCTGACTCCCGGAGCGGCGGCCATCTTGCTCCACCCGGAGACATCCTTGGCAAGTATTACAGGCCTCCCTGACTCCCCTGAGCTCAGATTCCCCTGCATGCAGCCTGTTGCCAATACAGCTGCTTGAGAGTGACCTGCTGCTTGCGTTGGGCCACCCCTGGGCAGCGGTGGGGGGGGTTGTGGAGGACCCGGCCTCCTTAACAGCGGCCATATTGGTGCACCCAGGGATCTTCCCTGCCGCCCTACAGCATGTCTCCGTCTAAAAATAATTCTGAAGCCATCGATAAACTGGCCAGATACCGCCGGCTTGAAGAGGGGGACCGGCAGGTCAGAGACGGCGCTGCTGCTTTCCTGGATGCGGATCACTCTGTGGTGGCTACTAACAAATTACTGGATGCCATCGCCCTGTGCCAGAGCACGCTTACCACCAAGATCGAGGAGGTAAAAATTGATGTGTCCCTTATCCGGCAGGATCTTTCTACCCTCAGGGACCGCGTGACGGAGACGGAGACCCGTATTGGCAGAGCAGAGGATATCTTGCACCCTTTACAACATACCACTGATGAGGTGCGCCGCCAGTTACAACAGATTAGCGCAAAACAGGATGACATGGAAAATCGCCTTCGGAGATGTAACCTCCGCTTCATCGGTCTTCCTGAGTCTGCTGAGGGCACCGACCCGGAGAGCTTCCTTGAAAACCTCCTAACCTCAACCTTCGGCAGAGACGCATTTTCGGTAATGTTTGCAGTGGAGAGAGCTCATCGAATCCCTGGCCGTCCTCGTCCCCAAGGAGCTCCACCGCGTACCCTGATAGCGAAGTTCCTTAATTTCAGGGATCGCGACAAGATCCTCCGCCTAACCAGAGAGAAGGGGAATATCCCCCATACCAACGCACATGTTGCCGTCTTCCCGGACTTCTCCAATGAGGTGCAACGGCAGTGGACCAGGTTCCAGGATGTTAAGAAGCGCCTCCGCACTTTACACCTCAAATACGCCATGCTGTACCCTGCAAAACTTCGTGTGGAATGCGACGGTCGGACCCACTTTTTCGAGGACCCAGAGTCGGCATCCACTTGGATTGACCGGAGAAATCGGCGAGATTGAGCATACCGCGCTGTCTGGGAGCTGTGAGTACTTTTCTTTTCTCTCCCCTGCTGCCCCCTGTGCCGGTGGCACTCCCTGTTCGTGCCCTGGTGATTCGCCTCACGGTTGCTCTGTTGCTAGTGGGTGCCCTCCGCCGGGACGGGGGAGACAGACCTGAAAGCCTTTTCCGCCCCTCCTCGGATCTCACAACATGCTCGCCACCTTCGGGTGACCTAACTGTTAATTCCCCGTTCTCCCCACACATGGGAGATACTTGTAGAGGGCAGCTTACCGAACGTTTCTGGAACTTCCTATCCTACTTTACGTACCACCCTGATGGCAGGCGGGGCTCCCTCCTGCACGGCTGCAATGGTGTTGTGCTTTTGTGGCCCCTACACCCCATGCACTTCTCAGAGAAGAAGTCGCCCCCCTAGGTTCTCTATGGACTTTTTTCACTCCCCCCGTTTACCTGACTGTTTTTTCCTCCTTTATTGTTTTCTGTTCATCACAGGTATCTATGTCCCTTTGAAATTAAGTCCCTCGCCTCCAATGCTTTTTTCACGTTGGATGTCCCCGGTTGATACCTGGTTTTGGGATGCTATGTTCATGCCGAGTTGGGGTGGCACTGGACTGGGAGGGAAGGGAAATGTTTTGGCTGTTTTTTATTTGCCACTATGTTCACAATTGTTTATTTCTGCTAAAGGTACTATGTCATTGTCATACATGCACTATCAATATTGGTTGCTGATGTGTTCTGTACTGTCTGATGTGTCCTTATCTGCTCTGCTGGTTCTGGTCTGGCTGCGGTCTATTATACACACCATATACCCACCATGAGTTCCCTGAAGTTCCTCACGTGGAATGTTAGAGGCTTGCGCAATAAGATCAAATGCACAGCGGTCCTGACATTTCTCAAATCTCAGAGAGCTGACATTATCACACTGGTCGAGACCCATGTCACGGGCCACTTGCAATCCTCCCTTAAAAAACCTTGGGTGGGGTGGGCTTACCACGCCACTCACACCTCATATTCCAGAGGAGTATCGGTCCTGGTTGCCAAACGGGTACCTTTTGAGCTAATACTGCTCCGCACGGATCAGCAGGGCAGATATGTGTTTATGCACGCCACCATTAATGGGTCTCCTATCCTGCTACTTGCCTGCTATATTCCCCCCCCCCCGTACAACTCAGCTGTAATTCAGGAAGGCCTTGCCTTTATGACCCAATACCCCTCCGTACCGGCAGTGTGGATGGGGGATTTCAATATGACCCTGATCCCCGCTCTGGACCGTCTGGGCACACTGGATCCCCCCCTTAACCCACCGACCCATACCAGACTGCACCGCATAATGACCGACTTTGCTCTTGTCGACACTTGGCGCCACAAACACCCGCACACTAAAGTCTTCTCATGCTTTTCAGCCAGTCATAACACAATGTCACAAATTGATTTTGTTTTTATCTCAATGTCCCTGCTGCCTAAGCTAGGAGATGTGGGCTTTGCTCCGAGAGTACTCTCGGATCACGCCCCCTACTGGGTCACGATCCAGCTCCTGAAGGCTTCCCCTGCTCCTTCTTGGCGGCTAAACCCGTTCTGGCTGACTGCCCTGCGGGACCAGGATGACTTCCCCACAGAATTGCAATACTATTTTACGGCCAACAGGGACACTGCCACGCATGATGTGGTGTGGGAAATGTTTAAACTTCACGCTCGTTCCCTACTTTCCACACGTATTAACAGGCTTAAACGGTCATCAACACTTATTGTCCAGCAGGCTGCGGAGCACCTGCAGGTGCTGGAGGAGGCGTTCCACCGGGACCCCTCGCCCAGCGCGGCCAACAATCTAAAGATTCAGGCGCGCCAGGTCTCCCAATTGCACATAGAGAAGGCTAAACAACGTATCTTCTTCTGTAGACAGAGGGTGTTTGAGTATGGAGAGAGATCGGGCAAACTGCTTGCATATCTCGCCCACTTGGATATGCGTCCCCCTGTGGTGGTGTCCTTGACCGACCCACAGGGGAATGACATCACCGATCCGCAACTGGTGGCGGAGGAATTTGGGAGATTCTACCGTGCACTACACTTCCAGGGTCACCCACACTCCCCAAGACACCAGGGACTACCTAGCGGGAGTTCAATTCCCTAGACTGACAGACGACCAGCTTGAAATTCTGGAAGCCCCTATTACTGAGGAGGACATTTCTGAGGCCATTTCCTGTCTGGCCTCATCCAAGGCCCCAGGATTGGATGGCCTACCTCTTGAATTCTATGCCACCTACTCTGAAATCCTAATCCCTGAACTTAAGTACCTGTATAAATCCATATTTGACTCAGGAGTTCTACCCCCATCTATGGGAGAAGCCCAAATAGTCGTAATTCCCAAACCCGGAAAGGACCCTAAATACCCGGAGTCGTATAGGCCCATTTCCTTGTTACAGGTAGACATTAAAATATTAGCTAAGATTCTAGCCTCCGCCTTAACCAGGTTATTCTGTCATTGATACACCCGGACCAAACTGGCTTTATGCCAGGGAAGAACACGGCCATGAATATTCGCCGCCTATTTATGAATATTCAGGGGTCCCATGATGAAATTGGCTCGAGGGTCGTGGTGGCGCTGGATGCCGCCAAGGCCTTCGACTCCGTGAAGTGGAACTACCTGTGGGAGTGCCTCTCAAGATTTGGATTTGGCCCCAGCTTTATTCGCTGGGTCCAACTCCTCTATCAGTCCCCAAGGGCCAGAGTATTTGTGAATGGTTGGCTTTCTGACCAGTTCCCGCTGGAGAGAGGGACCCGGCAGGGCTGCCCCCTTTCCCCCATGCTTTACGCATTGGCTGTGGAGCCGTTGGCCATAATGGTCCGTGCGGACACTTGCATCCGAGGCCTCAGGATGGGGAACCTGGAAGAAAAGATTGGGATGTATGCCGACGACACACTTTTGTATCTGGCGGACTCCGGTCCTTCTCTTATAGCAGCCCTCCAGTCCATAGAACGTATGGGTGGCCATTCGGGTCTGAGTATTAATTGGTCTAAGTCCCAGATCCTTCCGATTGACCATTTCCCCCCCTCGTTCGCGTCCCCTCCTCTGGCTCTTCCAAGGGTCTCCCAGATTAAATACCTTGGCGTACAGGTCACCAGATCGCTCTCAGATTATAAACTACTGAACATTGAACCCCTGTTTGCTCTGATCAAGAACAAGACGCAGACTTGGGCCAGACTACCCCTGGGTGTTATGGGTCGCGTCAGCTTAGTTAAGATGATACTCCTTCCCAAGATACTCTATTTGGTCTGGCATGCTCCCCTCTATATACCACAAATTTTTTTCAGGACAATTGAATCCATCCTGAATTCATTTATTTGGGGTCATGGCAGACACAAATTATCTTGGAGAATTCTGAAGAACCCTGTGACGTTGGGAGGAGCTGCTCTCCCTGACTTTCAGGATTATTATTTTGCCTCCCAACTGTCCCACTTCTATTATTTTGATAAACATGAACTAACGAGATACCAGACACTACTCTGTGAGCACCCAGATGACTCGGCCCACACCCCACTTCAATCGGTCCTAAGAGCCCCATTGACAAGACGCCCCCCCCAACGCACAGCAGACATGTTGACTCACCACCGGAGGGTATGGCGGACGGCACTGCAAAGAACTGGGACCCCAAAAGTACACTCTCATACCCCTCTCTGGTACAATACATGCTTGCCAGAATTATTGTCCATTCCGGACCCCGCGGCGTGGATACGCCATGGGATCTTATGCATACACCAGATCATGACCGCTTCAGGCCTTAAACCATTCCAAATGCTGAAGGATGAATTTTCCCTCCCCAATTGCCTTTTCTTCAGGTATTTGCAACTCCGTCACGCCATACAGGCTCAGTTTTCTGGCTCTTACCCGTCCCTGGCAGTTCCCTCTATAGTGGACACAGTCACGGGTAATGTGCCTGCTAAGCTCATCTCCACTTTGTACTCCGCCATTCGTCTCCCTAGCACCACAGCATTGGCCTATACTGCTAAGACTAGATGGGAGGCGGATGTTGGACTTATAGAGGATGAGGACTGGGGCGAGATTTTGGAGGACGTGAAAAAGGTTTCCCCCAAGCTGTCGGACCGCCTCACACAGCTGTACATCATACATAGAACATATCTGACCCCTCAGAGAGTAGCACGTTTCAGGCCCACGTACAATCCAGGATGCCGCCTCTGTGACCATACCCCGGGCTCCTTCTACCACCTCATATGGTTCTGCCCTACCATTCAGGCATACTGGACACAGGTGATACGCTTCCTACACGATCAGATGGGCTCCCCTGCTACCCTTGACCCAAAGATGTGCCTACTTGGCCTGTTGCCAGACTTGGATGCCGACAAACCCCTCCGTACCTTTTTACATGAGACGCTATTCTTGGCGAGAAAAGTAGTGGCCCGTAATTGGATGCAGGCCCTGCCCCCTACAATTCAGTGCTGGAAAAAGGCGGTTAACGATGCTCTCCCATATAAAAAACTGATTTATGTACATAGAGGGTGTCCGCTAAAGTATGAGAAGGTCTGGGACAGATGGATGGCGGATGGTGAAACGTGTACTTGACATGTCGATTTTTTATTTTTGTTGTGTACCGGCTCTACTTTCACTGCTGTTATTATCTTTATGCCACACAGATGCTTCACTGTGTTCATGTATGTACTATTATATTGGCCATACTGGCTTATGTTGATTTATGTACCATGCATACTTTTCAATAAAGTTGGTTTTTTTTCCAATTAAAAAAAAAAAAAAGATAAAAAAAAAAAAAAAAATTCATAATTCTAAAAAAAAAAAAGAAAAATCTGACAGAGTTCCAGACGTTCCAGTCCCAACCAAACCTTCTACTCTACAAGGTACCCAGCCTTCATACAAACATCAAACACCTGTCTTCACTCCAAAGGTGTATGCAACGAGCCGGTACGAACTGCCAACCTTATGCAAGTTTGAACCCAGAGAGTCTAAAGAAGAGACTTCTACCAGGTACGCCTATACACCGCACCACAATACACCAGCAGCCTACCCCAATGCCAATCAGGCTACTGTAGACTTTGCCAAGTTCCTGGCCAAGCGTGAGTTAGTTACTCAAGGACTAGCCAAATTTAGTGATCGCCCTCAACACTATAGGGCGTGGAGATCCTCTTTCCAGGGTGTCATTCAAGGTCTAGATCTATCCTGCAGGCAACAGATAGAACTCCTCGTAAAGTGGCTTGGCAATGATTCTGCTGAACACGCCAAAAGGATCAGAGACATTAATATAAACCACCCTGAGATAGGCCTTACAAACATCTGGAACAGACTGGATAGATATCATATTTGGATTGTCCAATCATTGGCGAAACACCCATTAGGGTTGGCACCTCATCCCAGATCATTAATAATAGAAGGGAGGTAGAACAAAAGGGATTTTTATGGTGCAGAAGTAGATCAATGAGAGAGAGTTTCTAAAAATATATAATTTTATTAGTACAAATTTGGACAAAAGGTATAAAACCAATCTTAGGCACCGTATATTGTACATATACTATATCATACACAAGTGGTGGTCATAATGCAAAAAGTTTGGATGAAATAAATGAAATCGCATGGAAACCCAACATGTTTCGCTTAAAACAGCTTCCTCAGGGGTTTGCGATGACCATCCATAAATGTCAAGTATGACTATACAAAGAAAAGGAAAAAAATATATATATACAGTTACACAATGAAATACATTATACAGTATATTTGAGCAACTTAAATATAGACAAGGTCAGATTGCGAAGCTGGACCCCTCACAATGCTACTTACCCGGCCGTCTGCACTGCCTACAAAGCACACACCAAGAGACGCAGGGTCAAGAGCGACGATCACCCCATGTAGAAACACGCGGATATGTGACCACAGTGGACACTAAATAGGGGACCAGCTAAATGTCAGAAAGCAAGGATGAAAAAGGGGAGAGAAAAAAACTGGATAGATGTTATGGCTCACCAGAGGCTATAGAGAGTACACTGTTTAAAAGGATACCTAGCAGAGGTTACCAAAGACTCAGAGAATTCAGACCTGTGTATGGAGTTACAAGTTGCTAAAGCAGAAGGAGACTAAAGCCTCGTACACACGACCGAGTTTCTCGGCAAGAACCAGCAAGAAACTTGCTGGCAGAGATTTCTTGCCGAGAAATTCGTTCGTGTGTATGGTTTCTCGTCAAGAAAACCGACTAGAATCTCAACGAGAAAATAGAGAACCTGCTCTCTATTTTCTCGTCGAGATTCTCGTCAGCCTGTTTCTCGACGAGAAAATTGTGTGTGTGTGTACACTTACCTGTCCTCCGGGAAGCCCGCGCATGCTCGAAATGACTTAGACGCATGCGCGGTAGCTTCCTAGGCATAGGATAGGGTGTACAAAGATGGCGGCGACGGCATCTAATGTGACGAGCGCATGCTCGTCGTATTCAATTACGTCACCGTGTTCGCTCCCTTCAAAGAACCGCAGGTTCTTTGAAATGAGCGTGTGTACACTCGGCCGGGACAAGTTTCTTGTCCAAGGATCTCGTTGAAAAAAACGACGTGTTTTTTACGACGAGATTCTCGGCCGTGTGTACGAGGCTTTACCTGGCCTTTCTTATCTTGACTCTGCTAGAGGTATTAACTCCTTAGCACAAAAACTTCCTTATGAGTTAAACGAAAGATGGATTGCTCATGGCTGTAACTACAAACGGAAACACAATGTGCCCTTTCCACCCTTTAGTGAGTTTGTGGACTTTGTAGACAGACAAGCAGGAACGAAAGATGACCCCAGCTTCATTTTTCCAGTGTCTTACACCACTTCTTCTGGCCCTAAGCAACTCAGAGCTCCAGTACGTTTTGGAAAAGTTTATTAATGTGTAGTGATACCCCCAAACTAAGGGAGCCGCTGGTTTGCTTTTGGGCCCTGTACACAGCACAGCCAACCCCTGGCAATCTACTCAACCCTTCTCTGGCACAGCTAGTCTAGGGGTGGTGTTTTTGTATAGCTCTATACCAGTTCATGTACAATCCCCCCAATACTTTTCTAACAGTGATAAGATAGATTAATAGACTCCAATACCAGGTTGATCAACTGTAAAAAAGGTTTACTTGTGAATAAAGGGGTTAACGATCAATATCACATATAACATATGCATGCAGAGCCCTGCAGTAATACTAACACTGGTTAACTATAGTGCACAAATAGTTCTATCTCACACTGACATATAGATAGAGTCCTGTTAGCAATATGGCGCCCAGCAATACTATCAACTCCCAGTCAGGCCTGACTCAGTTAAAGCTCAGTCTTTTAGACAAGGAATCTTCGCATGCAAGATGATCGGTGGTGCACATACAGGAACAATATTTGTAATCCAATAATGGCCTAAGGTAATGGAAGCAACTCCCCGGAGACTATGTAACTCAGTCCCACAACTAGTCTCCTGACAGGAAAAAGGGAAAATATAACCCGATGGGCCAAGGCAGTCAATAGGCCTAATAAAGTACTCGGTTATAGTTGTGAGCAGGTGCTCTCTCACCCCTCCGAACTCGATCCCAGTCCGGGACTCCCACCGCTGTGTCCACACACACAGGATCTGCCACCGCCTGATCTCCAGTCCACTGACGTCCCTGAAGCAGGTAGATGTCTGCAGCCGCACAGGCTCCGCAGCGAGGTAGAAGGCTCTCTGGAAGTGCGCAAGGCCCAGGCCTCGGGCCTTGCACTCGCAGCAGGTCCGCACAGGAAGTCCTCTTGCCAGCCGCTCAGTGTCCAAAAAGGCCGGGCTTAGCCTCGCCCTTCCCTTTTATACCCCACCCATGAGTCTCTGCGGCAGCCCAATGCACCCTGGGTGCCAAACGGGGTTCTGGGTAACATAGTCCATAGAGCCTCAACGGAGACCCCGCTACAAATGTATGTTGTCAGATGTCCCCCAGTGTCGGTCCTCTTGCCAGCCGCGCGGTGTCCAAAAAGGCCGGGCTTAGCCTCGCCCTTCCCTTTTATACCCCACCCATGAGTCTCTGCGGCAGCCCAATGCACCCTGGGTGCCAAACGGGGTTCTGGGTAACGTAGTCCATGGAGCCTCAATGGAGACCCCGCTACAAATGTATGTTGTCAGATGTCCCCCAGTGTCGGTTTTGCTGTAATGCGCTCATGTGAGTGTATTCGCACATACAGACGTTGGTGGGGTGCAAACACCCTCCCACGGACGCAACAGATTTGCTTGCTCCTTTTAGGGATGTTCATTTATGCCTCACCAAGGGACTGGCCACTTCTTGTCGACTGCATTAAATGACTCCGAGCAAACAGATCTGCGTTTATGGGAACTATAGCATAACTATACGAAAATTGTGGTTATCTGATCCATGATTAAGTATGGTTTGCATCATTGGTAGCAGTGAGTTGGTTTGCACACGGCTTTGTACAAAGCCATGCTTTCTAGTGTTCTTTTGTCTCACAGAAAGCATGGCCCCTGTACCCAACCGTTTGCACACATCACTGCTAGCATTCTATTTGAATATATACATGTCTGTCATTGGTTCTTTTGAAAGTATACAAAATGTCTGATTGCCTGTTTTGTGAAGCCACCACCTTCTTTTGTTATTCATGTTGACACTATAAATAAAAGGGAGCTGGCTATCCTAGGGAGGACACTGCTCTGGGATGCCTTGATAATGAGACCTGGCTGGTGATGCTTCCTTCTTTGAATGAATGGGACAGATGAATGGTGAGTGAATTTTAGCCTAAGATAGCATTATTGCAATAAGATGAAATCTGAAGTGTGTGCTTATTTAGCATGAGGCAAGATGGTGTGTGCTATGCATACTGTCAGGTCACCTGTGGCCAGATGACAGATGCACACCGTAGGGGGTCAGGAGTGCACCACAAGGTAGTGAACCCTATGGCTGACTGCTGCGGATAGGATACTGGGTGGTTGTGGAAAGCAGGACCAGAAGAGCACAACCGGGATCCACAGGAAGCTAGAGCCGAGATTCCCCAGGGCGCAGAGTCTAAGACCCAGCAGGTCTTCACCAGAGCCTCTAGTGGTGAGGATGTTACGCTGCAGCTAGGTCCAGGTCGCGACCCCTAGAGTCTCCTAGCTCACGCCTTGTAGGGTAAGGAGGAAAGAGGGGAAGCAGCAGCACAGGACACAAGAATAGTGAGGGGAAAGGCCAAGGTCAGGGTCTTAAGAAGACAAGGATAAACAAAGGACAAGCCGAAGGTCAAGGGTCACAAGCAGACAGGGATAGTCAGGAACAAGCCAATATCGTAACAGAGAGGCAGACATAGCACACAGCAGGCAGGAGCCCAAACACACAATGCTTAAACAAACACGTTGATCAGCAAAGCATGCTTGCAGTGCACAGGTTAATATAGTGTTCTGTGATAGGCCCTGGGGTGGAGTCAGGCTGGGAGGAGATAATAAAGGAAGCCAGGTGAAAGGGTGGGGCCTCTAAGATGAACACATGAGGAGGAAAGGTAAGATGGCAGACAGACATTAGTGCATATCCCTGACACAACCAAAATATTGCCACAACAGTTATGGCGGGCCAATGGTAGGACTAATTACGGCCTCTTTGAGCATCAGATCAGCAGAGGGGGAGTATGGATGCACAATCTGATGTGTGGAGAGGCTGTGCTTTGTAAAAGAACAAATTTTTCGTCTTTTTGAAATAATGCTTCAAGTTTGCAGTCTGTGTGTGTATGTCTATGAATCCGATCGTGTGTATGTGTGTGTGTGATTTTGTTGGGAGAGAGATCGTATGTCTGTGAATCCGATCGTATGTGCCTGGGTGTGCCTGGATGTTTATGTGGGGAAGCTGCGGGCTGTAAGAGTTTAACTAAATGAGAAATATAGACTGCATGTGATTTGTTTTTGTCTGATGCAGAAAACGTCTCCCCATGAGTGTGATTGTAGAGTGTGTAGCTGATGGTTAAAATGTTGCTGCCATGTGCTTTGGTGGGGGCGGGGCAGGCAGCATGGCCATCAGTTACATTTTGGTGGGTCTGTGTATCTTTTGACTACAAGTTTGATGCATATGGAGACTGTATATTGTATATGAAATGAAGGTATAGCTGTGGTATTTAGTGCAGCCTACACTAAGCAGTTTGTAAGTAGATGATTGTTTGGGTGCCATGTGGATTGGGGGAAGCGCAGCCCACTGTTTACAATGCAGGAGTTTTGTGCTGGAGGGGCTATGCCCTGAGGGAAGAGAACTCTGATGTTTTGAGCATGCATGCAGGCAGCATTGTACATAGTTGGCAACATTGCAAAAAAAAATCTGTGACACTTTTTCGCATGTAGGCGGAGCCTTGGTATAATTAGGGGGGTGGGGCATTCATTTGAAGGTGTGTTATACTTTAGGAGAAAAAAGTGGCGCACGAAGCGTGGGCGTGGTTTACGTGGGTAGTGGGAGTGGCTTAAAAGAGCGTGGCTCAAAGGGGGTGTGGTTAAAGTCTGAGATGAATGAGGGATGAAGGGAGAAAGAAAGAGGGAGGGAAGGAAAGAGAAGGAAGGATGGAAGGACAGCAGGCCCAGATCCTACACCATAATAGAAATATGTGTATTCCAGAGTTTAACAATCAACAGATAAAGATAATCCAAACATCTGGTGTTAGCTCTTTAATCATCCCGGCACCATGGTTGTTAGGGTGTCAGGATGACTGAAGTGCATTATTTCTCTTATTACATTTTAATATAAAATGAAATCATTCAACTCACCAAAATGCCGAATCAGTGTTAGCCCCGAGTGTGTCACCTGCCACGTCGCCTGCCACCAGATGCCATCAGGTGTCCCCAGGGGAGTCCCTCCTTACATCAGGCGTCCCCAGAGGAGTCCCTCCTTACATCAGGCGTACCCAGCGGAGTCCTTCCTTACATCAGGTGTACCCAGAGGAGTCCCCCTTACATCAGGCGTCCCCAGTGGAGTCCCCCCTTACATCAGGCATCCCCAGCGGAGTCCCCCCTTACATCAGGCGTCCCCAGTGGAGTCCTTCCTTACATCAGGCGTCCCCAGTGGAGTCCCCCCTTACATCAAGTGTCCCCAGAGGAGTCCCTCCTTACATCAGGCGTCCCCAGCGGAGTCCCTCCTTACATCAGGCGTCCCCAGAGGAGTCCTTCCTTACATCAGGTGTACCCAGAGGAGTCCCCCTTACATCAGGTGTCCCCAGCAGAGTCCCCCCTTACATCAGGTGTCCCCAGCGGAGTCCCCCCTTACATCAGGTGTCCCCAGCGGAGTCCCCCCTTACATCAGGCGTCCCCAGCGGAGTCCCCCCTTACATCAGGCGTCCCCAGCGGAGTCCCCCTTACATCAGGCGTCCCCAGTGGAGTCCCCCTTACATCAAGTGTCCCCAGCGGAGTCCCCCCTTACCTCAGGCGTCCCCAGCGGAGTCCCCCCTTACATCAGGTGTCCCCAGCGGAGTCCCCCCTTACCTCAGGCGTCCCCAGCGGAGTCCCCCCTTACATCAGGCGTCCCCATCGGAGTCCCCCCTTACATCAGGCGTCCCCATCGGAGTCCCCCCTTACATCAGGCGTCCCCAGCGGAGTCCCCCCTTACATCAGGCGTCCCCAGCGGAGTCCCCCCTTACCTCAGCCGTCCCCAGCGGAGTCCTCCCTTACCACAGGCGTTCCCAGCGGAGTCCCCCCTTACCACAGGCATCCCCAGCGGAGTCCCCCCTTAACCACAGGCGTCTCCTGTCTCGGCCGCCATTATTGTTTCCCCTTCCCCGAAGGGGAACAAAATAGAGGCGGAGCCGACAGTGTGGCTGAAAAAAAAAAAATTAAGCTGTGGCGCTGCCGACCCCCGCACCTTTCCATTACAGACAGACCTGCAGCGGGGTGGGGCGGGGCGGGGGGGTGGCCGGCCGGCCAGCCAAAACACAGATGTAGTACAATAGAAGATAAAGCTGCTGCGGCGCCGCCCACCCCCGGGGAGGTGCGGGGTGTGGGCGGCGCCGCAGCGGCTTTATTTTCTATTGTACTACATCCGTGTTTTGGTCTTCTTGAACATGGCGGCCGGCCGAGACATTGTCTCCGCCAGCCGTGGACCTCTAGCGGCGGCGGCCTGCGGCGTCCAAATTCGGGGAAAACGGGAAAAATCGGATTGGCCGGGACAAAATAAATCCGGGAAAAGGGTTTGAATCCCGGGAACGTCCCGGCCAATCCGTGACTGTTGGCAACTATGCATTGTACTGTATGTGTGTGGTGAATATTTCAGAGTATATGAACTTTGCGAAAAGGAACGTTGTTGTTTTTAATGTTGTGCATGTAACTAACATTTTTTAAATGTGCTGTTTAGTTGGCCAAAGGGTCTGAGTTGAAGTAGCCTAAAGTGTGTGTCTATGGTTGAGTGTGAATCTCAATTGTGTAGTCTGTCTTTGTGGAGAAAAACATTTTTGATTTTCTTTTGAAGAGATCCTGGTTTGGTGGGAAAAACTGCCTTTTGTTGTTGGCCATGTGGTTTATCTGCCATCTTGAGGCACAGTGTTTCCTTAGCCTGTGGGTATCCTATAGGGGAACGCACAGCCACTTTTCCTTTGGGTGTGGTATCATGTGACCGTGCTGTGGCATTCGTCGGCTATTTTGCTGGTGGAATTTCTCAGCTTTTGGGGCAGATTTTGATGTTTGGTGCGAATTGAGTAGTGCAGACTTTTCTGTGTTGGAATCTGGTGGAGACCATTTTTGTTTTCCTTTGTGTGTGGGAACCCATGTGGTCTTGCGTTTTTTTTATATTTAGGTGTTCATTTGATGTCCCATGTTTGTCAGTTTTTGGCTGGTAGGGAAGTTTGCGCTGATTTTGGTGAAATCAAAAACTGCATTGCATGCGTTAATGGCGCCATTTTGTTGTTGTGGCCTGGCTTGTCGGCCATCTTGAGAGGCAGTTTACGGATTTGTGTCATTTGTCCTGTGGGTCGTCCTAGAGAGGAAGCTGCTCCAATTCCTTTGTGTGTGTGTAGTGCAGTCTGTTCTGTTTTAAAAAAGTGATTTAGAGGCGCAGTTCTTAATGTTTTTATCTGGGAGAACCCACATTTTGAGGGATTTTCAGTTTGGCCTGTGGGTCGTCCCAGAGTAGTGAGACACCAGGGTGACATACTGAGAGGCTCTTTTTGTTTAATATAAAATTTGCTTGTTTAAATAGTTTTTCTAAGTGTCGCCTTTTGAGTTGAGTAGAGTGGTATCTTGATATAGCACGGTCTTACCCCGAGGGGTCCCGACGCGCTTGCGGACACATGCACATGCTGGGGCCCATTTATGGATGGGAACTGGTTGACCTACCAGCATGTCTTTGGAGTGTGGGAGGAAGCCAACGCAGACACAGGGAGAAAATGCAAACTCCATGCATATGGTGTTAGGATGGGGATTTCTCTGTTTTCATTTAAGTCAGGGGTCTCAAAGTACCGGCCCGCGGGCCATTTGCGGCCCGCGGACTGGTTAAAAATGGCCCGCAGGCCCGATCCAGGACGTCTTTTTTTACAGGCACCGCAGAGGGGGAGGCGCCGAAGAGCTTTACCTCTCCATTAGCTCTGTCCTCTCCGCTGCACACTGCCGCAGCCCAGAGAGAGAACAGAGCGGAGGAAGGATCCGCCCATCGCCCCGCCCACCTAGGCACTGACGATCAGAGCCCCGATCCAGGGTCCTGCTGCTCAGAGCGGGAGATTGTGTTCTCTGGGTGCCCTGTCACTAGGCCTCTGCGGAAGCCAGGAGGAGAGGACTCGGAAGCCAGACGATCCTGACTGCCAGGAGAGGTGAGTAAGGCAAAGTCCTTAGTGGGGTGAATGGAGTATTTTATGGAGTGTGGGGGGGGGTAATTGTGTAGTGTGGGGGGTATTTTATGGAGTGTGGGGGGATTTGTGCAGTGTGAGGGTACTTGTGTAGTGTGGGGGTTAATTGTGCAGTGTGGGGGGCTATCTTATGGAGTGTGGGGGGGTATCTTATGGAGTGTGGGGGGTATCTTATGGGGTGTGGGGGGCTATCTTATGGAGTGTGGGGGGGCTATCTTATGGAGTGTGGGGGGCTATCTTATGGAGTGTGGGGGGCTATCTTATGGAGTGTGGGGGTACTTGTGCAGTGTGGGGGTACTTGTGCAGTGTGGGGGTTAATTGTGCAGTGTGGGGGCTATTTTATGGAGTGGGGGCTATTTGTGCAGTGTGGGGGCTATTTTATGGAGTGTGGGGGCTATTTGTGCAGTGTGGGGGGTATTTATGGAGTGTGGGGGCTATCTTATCGAGTGTGGGGGCTATCTTATGGAGTGTGGGGGGGTATCTTATGGAGTGTGGGGGCTATCTTATGGAGTGTGTGGGGGTATCTTATGGAGTGTGTGGGGGCTATCTTATGGAGTGTGGGGGGCTATCTTATGGAGTGTGGGGGGCTATCTTATGGAGTGTGGGGGGCTATCTTATGTAGTGTGGGGTATCTTATGGAGTGTGGGGGGCTATCTTATGTAGTGTGGGGGTATCTTATGGAGTGTGGGGGTTAATTGTGCAGTGTGGGGGGTATTTTATGGAGTGTGGGGCTATTTTGTGTAGTGTGGGGCTATTTTGTGTAGTGTGGGGCTATTTGTGTAGTGTGGGGGGATTTGTGCAGTGTGGGGGGATTTGTGCAGTGTGGGGGGTATTTGTGTAGTGTGGGGGGTAATTGTGTTGTGTGGGGGGTATTTTATGGAGTGTGGGGGGATTTGTGCAATGTTGGGGGTAATTATGGAGTGTGGAGGGTATTTGTGCAGTGTGGGGGGGGGGGGTAATGCTGGGGGTTAATAATGCGTTTGCTGACACCAGTGATGGGGGTTAATAATGCGTTTGCTGACACCAGTGATGGGGGTTAATAATGCGTTTGCTGACACCAGTGATGGGGGTTAATAATGCGTTTGCTGACACCAGTGATGGGGGTTAATAATGTGTTTGCTGACACCAGTGATGGGGGTTAATAATGCGTTTGCTGACACCAGTGATGGGGGTTAATAATGCGTTTGCTGACACCAGTGATGGGGGTTAATAATGCGTTTGCTGACACCAGTGATGGGGGTTAATAATGCGTTTGCTGACACCAGTGATGGGGGTTAATAATCAATTTGCTGACACCAGTGCTGGGGGTTAATAATCAATTTGCTGACACCAGTGCTGGGGGTTAATAATGTGTTTGCTGACACCAGTGATGGGGGTTAATAATGTGTTTGCTGACACCAGTGCTGGGGGTTAATAATCAATTTGCTGACACCAGTGCTGGGGGTTAATAATGTGTTTGCTGACACCAGTGATGGGGGTTAATAATGCGTTTGCTGACACCAGTGCTGGGGGTTAATAATCAATTTGCTGACACCAGTGCTGGGGGTTAATAATGTGTTTGCTGACACCAGTGATGGGGGTTAATAATGTGTTTGCTGACACCAGTGATGGGGGTTAATAATCAATTTGCTGACACCAGTGCTGGGGGTTAATAATGTGTTTGCTGACACCAGTGATGGGGGTTAATAATGCATTTGCTGACATCAGTGCTGGGTATAGTATATTATTGCTGGTATAGTTTATTGTTTTTGAAGTTTTAAAAGTTTGCATGCGGCCCCCATGGGATATGAAAACTTGTCATGTGGCCCTCAGGCAATTTGAGTTTGAGACCCCTGATTTAAGTGAATGTAAGCTATTGCAGGGTTAGCTGACTTTGCAGTATATGAGCGGCGGTTTTTGTATTGGATTTTAGTTGTAAGTGAAATCCCTACTTTACACTGAATTTTGATAGATTGTAAGACTAACTGAGTTTTTGTACACAGTGTGTGTATTGTTTTTATGTTTAACCACTTCCCGCCCAGTCAATAGCATATTGACGTCCGGGAAGTGGTTCTGTTATCCACACTGGACGTCATATGACTTCCTGCGGGATAACAGCCGCCGCGCGCCCGGGGGGCGTGCATCGCGGCGATTGGTGGAGCGGTGGGTCAGTCTGACCCACCGCTACACTGATCTCGGTAAAAAACCTCCGTCGGAGGCTTTTTACCATGTGATCAGCCATGTCGAATCACAGCTGATCAGGAAGTAAACAGGAAGAGCCGTTGATCGGCTCTTCCTCACTCGCGTCTGACAGACGCGAGTAGAGGAGAGCCGATCGGCGGCTCTCCTGACGGGGGGGTTCGCGCTGATTGTTTATCAGCGCAGCCCCCCCTCGGATACCCACACTGGACCACCAGGGAAGCCCCCAAGGACCACCAGGGAAGCCCTAAGCATGTGGATGGCCCCCATGGCCATCCACATGTAGTAAAAAAAAAATATGTAAAAAAAAAACATAAAAAAATATGCCAATCAGTGCCCACACATGGGCACTGACTGGCACAATCATGCCAAGAAAATAATGTGTGGTGGCTGGCATTGCTAGGCAGCAGTGTCACCAGTGCCACCTACTAGTGTCCATCAGTGCCACCTATCAGTGCCCATCCGTGCCCATCTGTGCCCATAAGTGCCCACCTATCAGTGCCCGTCCGTGCCACCTATCAGTGCCACCCATAAGTGCCCATCAGTGCCGCCTAAAAGTGCCAATCAGTGCCGCCTATGAGTGCCCATCAGTGCCGCCTATCAGTGCCCATCATCAGTGCCCATCAGTGCCACCTCATCAGCGCCACCTCATTGGTGCCACCTCATCGGTGCCCATCAGTGTCGCCTTATCAGTGCCCTTCAGTGCCGCCTTATCAGTGCCCATCATTGAAGTAGAAAAGGTACTTATTTACAAAAAAAATTAACAGAAACAAAGAAAAACATAGTTTTTTTTTAATTTTCGCTCTTTTTTTATTTGTTGCGCAAAAAATAGAGGCGATCAAATACCACCGAAAGAGAGCTCTATTTGTGGGAACAAAATGAGAAAAAATTTGTTTGGGTACAGTGTAGCACAACCGCGCAATTGTCATTCAAATTGCGACAGCGCTGAAAGCTCAAAATTGGCTTGGGCAGGAAGCTGTATAAGTGCATGGTATTGAAGTGGTTAAATATTTGGGAGTTTCCCAGAAGGCAATTCATTGATTTGGAGCTTGTACTGTATAGCCATCTTGTGGCAGGAGTTTGTATTTGAGTCTCAACTTGTGGTTTGACTTCCAGGGGATGTTTGGATCAGGGGAGATTCCACCCCATTTGAAAAAGGGGGGTTTATTCCATCATTTCCTTGACAAAGGTTTTTTTAAATTGTTGAAATATATATGATGTTTAGCCATGGATTTGTTTTGGTGTCTTGATAGACAAGGCAATGGGGCTAGGCTCCCCCCTCCCTCTTCCTGTACGTTGATATGTAAATAAACCAGTTTTTTTTTTTTTTTGAGAGCTGAGCATGCCATAGGAAGTTCTTTTCAGCATTTATGTATCAGCAGAAAGTTGGTGGGAGGAGTTTGGGGTTTTCTGAAAGGTTAAGCAATGAGATTTGTGTTTGGAAGGAAAATGGAAAGCATTTTGGCGTTTAAAAGTGTTTTATATTTTGTTCCAATTTTGTGAAGTTTTGTACTGTAATACAGTTTTGGGTAGAGAGCAAACAGGGGGGCATCACCATTATTGTTTTATCATCTAGATACAGAGAGAAGCCACATTGTTCTGTAAGTGGTAAACGGGCGTAAGTGTTGTGTGGTTTAGTCTGGCGACACAGTGTATGGGTGTATAGCAGAAAACGCTTGTGTATGCATGCACTGTGAGGGGTAGAGGCCTAATTCGGGGGGTGATAACGCCTCCGTTAGGGTTTCTAGTTGGGGGACTTGACCAGATAGTGGTTGTAGTCCTTTAATCCACCGTAGAAGAAGACACCGGGCGGTGTTCCCCGAAATGGGTGCGACGGTTTCTCCTGGACGCAGGAGTAAGACGATAAGCCGATTCGAATCGCCATGGACACAAGGAGGTCTGTGCAAAGGGAAGGAATGGAGGCTTCCCGCAGTCAGACGGTCACACGGTGCACGAAGCCTAGTTTTGGGGCAAAGGCCTTTGAACCCCAAAAAGATTAACATAGGTGGTCCAAGGATACTATTTTGGGTATCCCTCTGGAGTTGATGTAGTTCAGCTGCGGCTTCGGAAATCTGTAATGATGAGTGTTGATAGAGGTGTAGTACACGTTTTTGTGATTCTCAGAGAAGGAACGCGGTTAAAATTCTCATGCCCATTTGTTTGAACTTTGTATGGCTGGTCCATGCAAGGTTCTCAAGCTGCTCTCATGTTTGTCCCATTGTATTTTTTTCTATTGCTGAAAGAGTGAAGGTAGAATTCTGGCTGTTTTGTTTTTTTCATTTTTGGTTTTGGAAACTATGAAGTATCTCCCCCACATTTGTATCTGAATGTTTGTATGTAGTAACGTGAATATGTTCGAACTTACCGCGGCGATCCTCCGATGCGTCGCGGCTGTTGTATTTTTGTAGGAACGGGAAAAGTAAGGGTTACAGAGGGTTTTCATTGAATCAGTTTTGAAAGAATGTCATTGACAATTTACCAATGTACAGGAATGTAATTTTTGTTTACCATTCTTTGCAGGTTAAATATGAAGGATAGAGTAATGATTTTGCTTATAAGTATTTTTCAGGTCCAAGGAGTTTCTGAAAGTGTATGTACACAGAGAGCAGGTGTATGTAGACATCTGTACATATGGATAAATACATGAGTCTAAGGAGGTAAAAGTATCATGGGCTATTTCATTGTTTCTTTTTTTCCTGCACCACGCATTTCTTCCTTCAGTCTGTAATGAGGAAGAAAATGGGGGGAGAAGTGATAAATGTAGAAATGACAGTTTTTTTCAAACAAATAATGTTAACCTCTGTAATTCTAACCAAGTTTGTGCCAAGACTGTCTTTCTTTGATAGAATTTGAATCGACAAGCAGCAGTCTGGTGAAGTAGGTTCCCATCCCAGATGCTAAGAATCTTTTGTCAATGGTTCCAGGTATTGTAAGCCACGCACAGGTTATGCAGTGACCACAGTCCCGATGTCTGGGTTATTGTCATATGAGGGTTGTTTGGAGGTCAATCAAAGCCAGAGTCATACTTTCCTCATTAGCTGTCACTTATATTCTCGGCTGATGGTTTGGGTGTGATCACTGGGACATGAACTTCAAAATGTCCACCACAGGGTTCACAAGTCCCTCCTGGACCCTGACACAATAACCGGTTTACATTCTTTCTAACCAGGTGACTGGGTCGTTGTAAAGAAGCTTGAGGGATGAGACCACGCCAGCCACTGCAAGAAGCGACTCAACCACACCAAAGGACTGAGTAGTATCTTTGTTTATTTATATATTTTTTTGTTTAGTAAATTTTAGCAAGGGTAACGATGAGAAGCATCCCAAGTTATTATTTAAAGTGTATTTCCTGACTAGCTCAGAAAGCGAACAGGACCGATTGCTAGGTCTGTTCTGAGTCTCCACTGAGTTTTAGTACCCCAGCGATTACAGCGGTACATGCCATTTATGATGGTTTTATGGGTATGAGGAGTTTTGACAAACTGGTGAAGACTCCAAACAGACACTTGTCAATGGAATCTAATGATGCATTTTTGGAGGGTAAAATTGGTTATAGTTTTAGTAGCTCTGTCTCTTGTCGGTTTGGGTATCTAGGCAGCCCACAATTGTGTTTGAACTTCAGTTTGGTGCTTATGCGGATCTGCAGCTTATAAGGTAATTCCCCCAAAGCAAGAGGTTCATGCGTGATGGTGAAGCTGTCCCAGCATCTTATCTTGCGGCCGATCGCGAGGATCTGATGGCGCGAGAAATTAAGAATGGCAGGGACAGTTAGAAGGGAATTGTTCACCAACCCCGACCAGGTCTGGGCATGGTGTCCTGGATGTACAAGGTGACAAGGTGGGGGGGGGGGGCTCGAGCTTAGGATACGATTGAACAATTCTCATCCATTAAGGATAGGATTCTTCATGTAACTGTTGAAGCCAGAGCTGTAGCTAAGTGAAGGTTGGGAGTCCTTTTATGGGTCTGGAAATCTTTGGGGATCTCATTTTTATTTTACAGCGGATCGTAGTTAAAGGAAGTGGGAATATATATACTCATGTCGTTTTTATTTCTATTCTTTCTATGTCGTGACGAGATGCTCCTGTTGCCTGATTGGACGCGTGACCAGAGTTTCCTTGATGAGACGCCCCGAAGCCGGACCCACGTACAAGACACAACCACCAACTCATGTCAATTTCAGAGGTTGGCACCTCTGTAGGAAAGTCTACTCAGCAACTGACCTAGAACAATCTAAAAATTGGTTAATATCTGTTGTACAGAGAGAAGTCTTTGCCAAAGAGATCGATTGTATTCTCAACCACAAACCGGTTCCTAAAGACAGTGTTTTAAAGAAACTAGATCCAATTGTTCTCACACCTGCCATGTTGCTCACGCAAAAGACTGGTCTAGCCGGTCCTCCAGCTGGAGAGTTTTGTGAGAAAGACCTTTACAAACGTCAATGGAGACAAGTTCAAACCCTTGCCAATACCTTCTGGAGTCGGTGGAAGGAGCAATACACATCTACTCTACAACTAAGGAGGAAGTGGCACACCGAAAAACCTAATCTTAAACTTGGTGATGTTGTGCTCATGAAAGATTGCCAGACACTAAGGAATATGTGGCCTTTAGGTCTAGTCACCAAAGTACTGCCAAGCAAAGATAATCTTGTCCATAAGGTTGAGGTCAAGACCTTCCAACAGAATGAAGCCAAAGTGTTCTTAAGACCAGTTACTGAACTTGTTCTGTTACTTTCTACGGAGGACTCTGTTAGTGACGTCACTTGACGTCAGGCGGGGAGTGTTCTGTCCATCAGATGTCTATATTCTGATTATCTGCATTTATGTTGATTTAAAATTACATTTAAGGTTGTAATTTCTATAGAAATCATTTGCAGAGCGTAGGCGCCATCTAGCGTCCCTTTTTGGTATTGTTTCAGTAGAATCATTATTAAATGCATTAATGTGTAACCTAGGAAGTGATTAGAAAGCAAAGTATTCTGGGTAAATCTCTACAGGAAGAGACACATTCACCATGCTTTTTCAAGACACTGCAGGAGGCAGGATATGTCTTATTTCAATCTCTTATCATCAACCCTTAGAGAACTTAAAAAGTAAGTTTTTACTGTCTCATATTGTACTGTGTATCTTTGTCTCTGCAATGTATGCTAAATGTATGGGATATTGTACTTATCAAGCTTTATTCTTGTTATTTGTAGTTTCACCTAGCTTGTTCCAATAAACTGCGATCGAAGAAATATGGTATCATATTTATGGGATAAGAATGGTTTAGCTGAATGTCCTTGAGACAGAACAGGGACTGTTAGTTTCTTTTATTATATCTGTCTGTTTGCAAAAGTACTCTTTTCATTGCAGGGCTCTGCATGTGTTCATGTATACTTTTCTATGCTTAACCAACACTCTCAGTAAAATTGCCAGGGTTAAGTACACTTGGGTTTGTGTCATTTACTGTGCAGAAGAAACGGTTATTGCTAGCCATACCCTATTGCTGTGTTTATTGCAGGATTGTGCCTCCGAGAGTGATAGGTTACACAACCCTGCCATCCCCTACTGACTGTGCCAGGAGAGGTTAGAGCCAATTGCTGGGGGGTTGACAGCAGTGCATTACAGGGCCCAAACAAATCATTTCATTGGCTCTCTTAGCTGGGGGTATCGCTACATATATATAACCAACCCCGTATGTTCAGCTGCCATGTGGGCTCAATGACTGTAACGTGTGGGCTTTGCTTGAAATCCCACATACCTGATCCCGCCAGGAAGCCAACACAGCACACCGCTAATCACAGGCAGTGAGATATTCCTTGATATGTGCAGCTGCGAACCGGGAAAATGTCTCACTGCCTGTGATTAGCCGTGTGCAGTGCCGGCTTCCTGGCGGGATCAGGCATGCAGGATTTCAAACACGCCCATCTCTAACAAACAATTGTGCTGACCCTCCTGTGCATGAGCCCATCAGCCCCATAAAGTAATGAGCACTGGGTCCTAATGTGCTGCCATGGAGACAGAGACCAGCACTGTCAATAGCAGGGACAGGACAGCAACCCTGGTAGTTCTGCCACAGTGGGAGGATTCCCATATCCACCTGGAATGTGTAGATGGGGGAAGTGGAACATTTTTTTTTCATTCAACCTAATAGTTGAATGAAAAAAGTGATCAATGTATGGGCAGCCTAAGTGCTAAGGCCAGCCATAGACAGTTTAAATCTCGGCTGGTTCAGCAGGAACTAGCTGAGATTTGAAACATTAATGGCAGGCTGAATGTACCAAGTTGATCGATCAAATTGGGTACAACCAGCCTGTTGGATTCTCTTATGATTATCACTAGTGGTTGCTATAGCTGCTAGTGATAATCACTGTTTGTCAGGAGAATACAATTGCTCAACGGGAGGGATATTCACCTGTCACCACTGACTGTGCTGATGGGGGAATCATGCAAGTTTCTTCCCTGCAATCTGTGGTTTCAGGAAAGAAAGTCGTACCATCTAAGTCTGTGAAGGTCTTGGAAGAACAAGAGGGGGGAGGGAGACAGATGGGGGAGAGAAGGGAGAGAGATGGAGATAAGGACAGTTCAGTGATCACAGTGTACTACAGTGTATACTCACCCACATGTCCAGGCTGGAAGCTCAGGCATGAGGCATTATTGACACAGCCAGGAATCTGCAGCTGCTGATTTTCATATTTCCCGCCCACACATCCCCTCTCTTCAGATACAGCTGCATGCCGGGGATAGTGTGGGCGGGCAGGAAGACAAAGGAGGAGCAGAGGTGGGAGGAGGAGGAGCTGTATTCCTCTCTGATCTCCCGTCTCCTGCTCCTCTGAATCATCAATAGTTCTGATGCTTTGTATTCTCACTACCATCGCTCCTCTGTATCCCAAATAGGACTATTCCTTTATCTCCAATAACACTGCCCTCGGTATCCTCCATAACACCTCTGTACCCTCAATATCTCCCCTCCTCTGTATACCAAATAGCACAGACACTCTTACAGAGCTGCAGCCACCAGTTTCAGAATATACAGGCTGATACTCCTGTCCTACGGATGGGAGAAATCAGTCTGTTTTTTCACTGAGATAATGAGAGGCTTGCCCGCCCCCCCCCCCCCTTGTGCTGGTGGAGTCTATCCTGAAGTCGCTCTCCTCCCTGCCAATGAGGATGCAGGGAGAGGGAGCAGATCGGGCGGCCGTGGCTATGCGAGCGTCTCTCGCATTATGCACAGTGTCAGCGAGCAGAGGTAGGGGGAGAAATCCTCCGCAGGAGCTGTCAGGGACGCTCTGCCTCTCAGGAGAGCCTGTGTTCACTCGGCGGTGACCCACGCAAGATGCATATAGAAACAAAAGGTGTTTTAATTGGGGGGGCATATGGTAGAGCACAGCATAATGTTGAGGGGGCCAGGGCCCCCTCTGGCCCCCCCTTAGTGAGGCCACTGGTACTCATTGTGGGTCAATGTGTCCTGAAATCAACACCACAATCATCAGCCACAAAAACATATGGCAACGAGCGAGAATCAGTGGTGGACGGTCGGTTGTTGGATCTAGAAGACCATTTTGTAGCTGCCATACAAACTGAGATTGTTGAAATAGAGCCAAGTCCACAAAGCTACCATAACTTCCTATGTCTACAAAAATACATTTATAATTGGCATCCATAACAATAATAGCCATCGGAACAATAAAAAAATATTTTTTGTAATTAAAAAAAACATCTACCACTGTTAACAGGTTTAAAGTGATACTAAACATACATTGTTTAATTTACACCATCCCTTCTCTTTCTGTATGTGGATGGTGGCACTGTAATTATTTTGATAAAAGAAAATCAAAGTACCTTTTTTTTTCCTTTTTTTGCAGTTAAAGTGATTGTAATTTTTTTTTTATATATAAAAAAAAATGTTCTACTTGCTTGCAGATCAGCCCCAGTCCCCAGATGGCTGGTGGTGAGGGCACTCATGCAGAATGAGCTGTGCTGCCTACGTCTATACACACAGTGCAGACCTGACCCCCACTCCGTCATTGCAGGATTTGATTGACAGCAGCAGGATCCAATGACTCCCACTGCTATCAATCTGCCTAATGAGGAGGGAAAGAGGGGAGAGAACTGCTGCTCCCAGTCACAGCACTGGATTGAGATCCTGCTCAGGAAAGTATAAGGGGGGGGGGGCTAGGGGACTCTGTTGCAGGGGAGGTTTTTTCCCTAATGTAGAGAGTGAATTAAAGGATAAGTTCACTTTAAAGAAAAAATACTGCACATTTTTTTGCAGGTAAAAAAAATGTGCATTTATTATTATTTTTTTATTTATTTTTTGAGCCTGTAAAGCATTACACCAGCAATCAGCAGATCGCTGGTGCCATGCAGGTCTTCTGCAGATCTTTCTGTGTATTTGTTTCCCCGTACATCCTATACGGATAAACAGATACACTGACAGGAAGAATCCATGAACTACCACGGCGCTCGACAGCACTGTGGTAGTTCATTGACAGCTACAAGCTGACAGCCGCAAAGGATAACGGGGCTTGTAGTTCATTTACACACACAGCTGTGTGAATAATTGACACGGCCATGTGGGCAGAGCCCTGCATGGCCGCGCTGATTTCAAAAAGTTACAGCTAGTACGGGGAACTTCTCCCCATACTGCTGTCACAGGGAGTGCAGGGATCGAGAAGTGGCTGCAGCATTGGGAACATGTTACATGTTCCACCCTAAAAAACTGGTGGAAGAATATGGAGCATGTTCCCAAAGGTAAATTTAAGGTTAAAAAAAAACCTTACGCATTTGGAACCACTTTAAAGTCCTGAAGAAAAGGTGGATTACTATGAAGGACAACTTTTGTAGACAAGTGAAATACCATAACAGGGCAAGAAGTACCTCTGGAGCAGAATCACTTTTATTTCGGCTACCTGGAGCTCCTTTTTTTTAAACCGATATTGAAAACGAGAGTAAGTATATACATCAAATGAAACAGAAAATATATAACTAAATCAAAATAGTTTTTTTACTCCATATCTTTTTTATCTAACAGTACAGAAAACGGAAAATTTATATCAAATACTTACCGTAATTTTCCTTTCCTGATGGACTCCATGGCAGCCTACGTGTGGGTTAATCCCGCCCCCTCATACCTCATAGGACCCTTCTCCCATAAATCTTTGCTCTGGGCCAGAGGCCGTGTTCCATAATTTAGCCTACTCCAGCCACTGGGAGGGAACTCCTGCTGCCATGGAGTCCATCAGGAAAGGAAAATTACGGTAAGTATTTGATATAAATTTTCCGTTTTCCTGACAGACTCCATGGCAGCCTACGTGTGGGAAATAACTAGCCATACACACCCGGGTGGGCAGAGTGCTGGACAAAAGAAAAAAAGGTTTAATTGGCACCATCAACAGACAAGATACGTAAACCACTACGCAGTAGTGTGCCATGAACGTGTTAATTGAAGACCACAAGGCCACCTTGCAAATAACTTCTGGAGGCACGTGACGTGATGCCGCCCATGATGAAGACACTTCTAGTTGAGTGAGCAGTCACCGCTTCTGGAGGCGCCAAGCCCTTGGCTTTATAGGCCCACTGAATGGCCTGAACAATCCATGCTCCGATAGATCTGGAAGAGGCACGCATTCCCTTATACTTCCTGTGAAAAGAACGAGCAGGTGGTCGGTCTGACGGAAAGAAGCTGTAGCTTCAAGATACTGACTCAGAGCTTTTCCAACATCTAAGGGATAAACACCTGAATCCTCGGTAGATCTGAACGTTGGAAGAGCAATCTCCTGATTGTCATGAAACACAGATGCCACTTTGGGGTTTGAACCCAACATAGGAATTAAAAAGTTTAGAAATGGCCCCTTGCATCCCTGAGAGCTGATTTCAGAGACCCTCTTGGCCGATGTTATAGCCACCAAGAAGACAACTATTAGAGAGAGTCATTTGACAGAAGATTGATCTTCATGTTCCAACTCTCTACCTAAGAAAAAATCCAAGACAAGGAGAAGATCCCAATTAGAAAAACTTGGCTCTGAGGTCTGAGCCTTATTGCTCCTCTGAAAAACTACTGAGTAAGAGGGTGTCTAGCCCAGGAAACACCCGTAAAGGCAGAGATTACAGCGATTTGGACTCGCAGCGAGCTGACTGACAATGAGAGATCCAATCCTGATTGTAAGAAGCCCAGGATATCATCTATCTTTGGGTTATTGCAAGAACCTGCAGTGGAAGAGGTGTAGTCTGAAAACTTTTTCCAAATCCTCTGGTAGACCCTGTTGGTGCCTGTTCTTCTGGCATTTAATATTGTGGAGATGGCCCTACTTGGACAGCCTAGGGCCTCATACCTTCCCCTCTCAAGAACCAGATCATCAGATGTAGATGGGTCGGGCATGGATGTAGAAATGCCCCTTGTGATAGATCTGGTCTGGAGGGTAGAGGAACTGGGTCCCGGAAGCTGAGTTGCATCAGCAGTGGAAACCATGGCTTGTTTGGCCAGTACGGGACTATTGCCACTATCTCTGCTTCTTCCATCCTGAGCCTCGACAAAAAACGGAGAATGACAGGAACCGGGGGAAAGGCATAGGCCCTGTGGAACCGCCAATGGTCTGTCAGAGCATCTACCCAAAAGCCTGGGGATACCAAGACCTTGTGTAGTATCTCACTAGTCTGAAGTTGCATGGGGAGGCAAACAAGTCTACTTCCGGAATGACTCCCAGGGACAGGACCCACCTGAAGACTTCGGGGGGAAGTCCACTCGTTGTCCAGAGAAACTCTCAACAGAAAATCTGCCTGAACATTCTGGACTCCAGGGAGATAGACAGCTGTCAGGTTGGCCAGGTTTTTCTGGGCCCAGATCATGATGGGCTCTATTTCCTTTGACAGGGAGAGACTGGGAGTACCCCCTGTCTCTTGATGTATGCGACTGCCGTTGTGTTGTCCAGTCTTAGGAGGTCTCCTGCTGTTAAGTGGTGAAAGGCCTGCAGAGCGCAGAACGCTGCCCGGAGTTCCAGAACATTGGAGACTATCCTGTGAGAGAGAAAATTCCATATGCCTTGGGCTACTTCTGTCAGCCCTGCTGGCATCTGTAGTGATGGTGACCCAAGACACAGGTGCGATGGAGTGACAATTGAGGAGGTTCCTCTGTTGTAGCCACCAAGGAAAGCTCTCCCGCATGGATGAGGTTATTTGGATAAAGTGATCCCGAAGCCCTGGATTATACTGCTGGAGGAAACCCTTCTGGAAGGGCCGCATTTTCCACTGAGCCCACTTTACCATGGGTGTTGTTGCCACCATGGTACCAATGATCTTTAGGCATTGAGAGGCTTGGAGATGAGGACGACATTGCAAGCCAAACTCTGTCCCGGATCACTGGGATTTTTCCAGGGGTAACAAGATGGTGCTCTTGATAGCGTTGAAGTGTGCCCCGAGGAATACCAGGGACTGCGTAGGATCCAGATGGCTCTTTTCCAGATTCAGAAGCCAACCAAACTCGAGTAGAGTGGAGATGACCTGGGATCTGTGGATTAGCAACTGCTCCTTGTCCCGAGACAACAGCAGGTCGTCTAGATAGTGATACAGACGGACACCTCTGGTCCTGATCAGAGCCACGACAGCCAACAAGTTTTGAAAACACACGAGGCGATGTAAGCCCGAAGGGGAGACAGGTGAACTGCAGATGGATTTAATCGACAGCAAAGCAAAGGTATTTCTGGAATTCTGACGCTATCGGAACATGGAAGTAGGCGTCCTTCAGGTCTATAGAGACAAGCCAATCGCCTGGTTGGATTGCTTGACTGATCATGAGTAGTGTCTCCATCTTGAACTTCTCCTTCTAGATAAAATAATTCAAGTGGGTTAGGTCTATAACTGGCCTCCAGGAGACGTTTTTCTTCAACACCATGAAAAGGGGCGAGTAGACCCCTTAAAACCTTTTGTCATCTGGAACTGGAATTGCAGCGCCCTGAGCCACAAGAGAGACAGGAGAATTCGCTTTTTCTCTTCCGAGAGAGGCAAGGATGCCGACTCGCTCTGTTTTAGGCAGGTGAAATATCATAAAGACTTAGGGGATTCTTGTCCACCGGAAGATGCCCCTTTTGAAAACTTCTGGCCTGAAGGCTGTTTTTTCTTCCAGGTCTTCTTGAACTCACGGCCAGGTCTATAGTAGCGAGCATTCCTTGCTCGATCTGAACTTTGCCTGGGCTGTGTTCTCTTCTGGTTTAGCAGACGGCGATCCTGGGAAAGGAACCCCGACTTGCCCCCTGTGGCACGGGTGATGGCACTGTCCGATATGTTCCCAAAGAGGGACGAACCTCCAAATGGAATCCTGCACCATGCCTGCTTGGAGGCAGGGTCAGCTACCCATGGGCGCAGCCACAAGGCACGCTTAGCCGTGACAGATGTCAGCATGATCCGAGCCACCAGGCGAATTATGTCTAGGGAAGCCCCACGAGAAAAGCCAACGTCAACCTTAGCCCATGAATAGGTGAGCTCCTGGCCAGTTCTTCCGAGATGCTCCTCAGAGAAGCATCTACGTCGTCTGTCCAGACTTCCATCGCTTTAGAAAGGGCTGCGAGAGCTAGAGCTGGTTTGCAGGTCATACCCGCTGTAATGTAGATCCGCTTGAGGTCGGTATAAATTTTCCACTCCAGGCAATTCCTAAAGGAAACAGTATCCTCCAATGGGAGTGTGACGTGCCTCACCATCCTCATTAGGGCTGAGTCAATGAGAGGAGCCGACTCCAGGTGTTTTACATCCTTGCTTTTAAATGGGTACATTTTTGATACCTTCATTAACAGGCAATTCTTCCTTTCAACACCACCCCATTCATCGGTAATTATTGCGCTGAGTTCACCCAAAAAGGAGAAATTAGGGTGTTCTTTTTTAAGTTGTTTAAAATATTTCCTCGGGGGGCGTGTCCGGGAGCCGACTGAGGAGGACGTGCAGACATTGAGCTCTGCAACTGCACCATAAATCCATAGCCATCCTCGCTACTAATTAACTGGATAATACTCCAAATCTACCCCCATTGCTCCTGAGGGTCCCCTACCTGCAATCCGGTTTACATTTTTGACTTTGGGCCGGCCGTTCAGAACTTGCCAGGCCCGTTTCATGCAGCTCAGGCCCAACGCCATCTTGGGGCCCACGAAGCCTCCAACGCCTCCCGGGGGGTCTACGGATCCCCACCGGACACCCTGCGTCTCCATCCAGGCTTGGATGGGGGTGTTTGAACAGTAAGGAACCCCCTCGGTCTTTTTCCCGGCCCGTGGTCGGCTCCGAAGCCTGGCAGCCATCTTTCGGCCTGCAAGAACGTCAGCATCCTCCGGCCTAGAGTACCGTGGTCGGCGGTGTTTACGGCGAGAGGCTCGGCTACACCGGGGCCTGCACTGGATTGAGCTAGTTACCTGAGGGATCCCGGAACGTTCGGCCTCACACACCCGCGGCGGCCAGCCTTAGGAAAGTCTGCGGCTTCGGCCAACCTCTGGAAGTCGGCGGCCATCTTGCTGCTCCCAATACACCCAGCGCAGCATCCAGCACAGAGGATCATCCCACACAGGGTAAGCGGGGCAGGGGCAAAGTACAAGACACCAGAAATAGGCTATTCCCCCCCAGCTGGCAGACAGACAGGAGTACCCCGGTGGGAGCCCTGATCCCATAGACTTGAGGGGCGGCCATCTTGCTACACCCGACCATAGTGCTGCTGGGTCCCCCCCCTGCCCACTTGAAACTGCTTCACCCTATACATCAAGTCCTGGCTATTCTGGCCTACGGGGCAGCTGAGCCTATACCTCATCCACCTCACCCTCCCCGCACTCCTCCAGTCACATACTGACAAGAAGTGTAGCGGCCATCTTGCTCCACCCGGACTCAGTGCTAACTCTTATCACTGACCTCAATCCACTCCCTCCTCGGCCACCAGTACTGCCCAGGCTGCCGTGTCACTGTCCTGCAGCACATGCACAGGCACTCCCCTGAGCTTGCTCCAAAAGGACAGTAGCATCACAGTAAGCGCTTATCCCCATTTGCAACACGGGTCGCATCCTCTGCTCATCCGCTCCACCTATGAAGATGCGTGGCTGAGGATGGATGGCTAAAGACATGTACCGCTGAGCTCTGTGCTCTCCCGACGACCGCAGGCTACGTTCCCAACCAATCACGCCCAACCGGCTGATGGCGACTTCCAGCTCTACCTCTGCTGACTCCGCTGAACTGCAACAAGGTACTATTCAATGGTACCTGCTACGCACAGCATCACAGGACTCCCGTACAGGGAAGGACAAACCTTCGTCAACCCGAACCTCAGGCAGACCAAAACCTCCTCCCCCGACTGCAGCAGCTTTCTCTGCCGGTGGGACCGGCCCGGGTACACACCCGACTCCTCTGATGGATCCCACTGCCCTTAGCGCAGACACTGTCTCAGCAGAGACGCTTTCCCCAGGCGCCACATCCACTGCCATACTGTCTGCCTTCCGAGCTGACTTTGACTCCTGGGCTTCCAAAATGGAAACTTCTCTCCATGTTGAACTAAATGCCCTCAAACAACGGGTTTCTGCGTCTGAGGTCGCGGTTTCTGCTATGGTCACCACCCAAGAAGACCACTCAGCCCGCATAATGGCGCTTGAAAATGCATCTACGGCTCATCTCTCCCGTCTACGGCAACACCAGCTCCGGATAGAAGATAGTGAGAACCGGAGTCGCAGGAACAACATCCGGCTGCAGGGGGTCCCGGAGGCAACCTCAGGTACTGATCTCAAACCCACTGTCATCGCTATCCTTAACCAGGTCCTGGGCAGGGAAGTTACATCTCCCATTGAATTGGACAGAGTACATAGAGTGGGAGGCATGGGGGGAGATCGCAGGGACCGCCCTTGTGACGTCCTCTGCCGGGTGCACTACTATACCCTGAAGGAAGAGATTTTGCGCAAGGCCTGGTGCCTGGGGCCACTAGACTTTCACGGATCATCTATACACCTCTACCCGGACCTTTCCCGCAACACGCTGTACATGCGGCGAATGGTCCGCCCTCTGCTGGAATTGCTTCGCCAAGTAGGCGCCACATACACTTGGGGTCACCCCTTCAGCATCAAAGTGACCCGGGAAGATAACCACAAATTTGTCCTCTCAGACCCGGACCAGCTTCCTGCCTTCTTCCTGTTCCTGGGCCGGGACCCTGTTGTCGTCCCGAACTGGTTGGACCCCCCAGATGACCGTCAGCGGCTACCGGGCCCTCCTCTGCAACGTCGAGGACGCCCACAGTCTAGATCGGTACCTTCTGGTCCTAGAGAGCGGCGAGCCACGTCACCAGAAGACTGATCCGGACTCTGTCGTCTGAGACCTGAAATGGTTCTTTATGCTATGTCCTTTTATCCACTAGGTGGATACAGTTCTTTTATGAGACTCGGGCCAGGTTCACCTTCTGTTTTCCCTGTTTTGTTATGTCTTCACGGTGTACTTGCACTTTCAGCCCACTGACTCTTGCTCACGTTGTTATTTAAATGCTGCTGACGGTTTAGTTGTCTCACATGGCTCGAAGAGCACGTCGCTGCCCTCGGCTGGTGCGGTTGTACTTGCTGGGGCTCTGGAAAAGCGGCCAGTGATGTTGATGTGTTCTCTCACGGCTCTGGCTCTACGGGTTGGCTTGGGGTTTCCCGGACATAGCCCTTTGGCTTGTCCGGGGACCTCCGGGTCTTCCCTCGGGCTCTGGGCATTTATGTCCCTGGGGCTTGAAACTGGCTGACCTTGGCACTGACACCTTCTGTGCGTTTACACAGATATCTGAGCTGAGCCGTGATGACAATCATAGTTAATGCTGCTATAAATGTAGCAATTGATGCTTCCAACCCCCGCATGATTACGTGGGAATACCTGTGCCTTTATTTTGCCACCAGTTTGTATACACCTTGTTCTTCACTGATGTTATTTTTTCTTTTTTATGTCATTTTTGATTGTTTATTGTACTCAAGCGTACCAATGGTATTTAATCTGACACTGCTCTTTAGTGACTAGGCAGGTGAGCTTTAAATACCACGGTCATTGGGTGTGTTACTTTACAGTTATGTTATTTATGCCTGCTAGGTTGTCGGGATCACAACTCAGCTGTTCTAATCCCGTTCTCTCCCCCTAAATAGGATTGGCACAGTTCGTGCCTACTACGTGATATTTCACGAAGTGTTACGTTTTTGCGCACACTTTAGTATTTTTGAGCCACCTTCCCCAGGTGCTCTCTCTGTTCAATCTCTTCCCCACCTCGCTCTACCTCCTCTCTTCCTCCCCTGTTGTGTTTTCCCCCTTTTCCGTTTCTTTCCTTATTTCTCTCCCACCTCCCCTCACCCTCCCCCCCTATCACTCTATCATGGCCCACACAGTGATCTCTCACCCTAGGCTACAATTCTGTTCCTACAATGTCAATGGGCTTAATATTGCCACCAAAAGAGGACAAATCTTGTATCAAATGCACAAACGCCAAGTCAATGTGCTTCTTCTCCAAGAGACACATTTTCACTCTGCCTCCACCCCTTCCTGTTCCAGCAGATACTTCAACAGGTGGTTCCACAGCACTAGCCCAACCCAGAAAGCCAAGGGAGTGTCTGTGGCTTTTCATAAGACGCTCCCTATAGAGGTGCTTGATCATCTCTCAGACCCCCAGGGGAGGTATGTTTTTGTAAAATTCATGTTATGGGGTACCAAATTTACGGTAGCCAACATTTACCTTCCTAATATTAACCAAGTATCGGCCGCGTTACAATACTTGAGGATTCTGTCAGGATTCATGGAGGGTAAGCTCGTACTGGGGGGAGATTTTAACACCCCTCTTGAACCACTTTTAGATTCCTCCACCTCGCGATCGTGTATCTCCTTCCCCAAACTGAGGGCTCTAAAACGGGCATTTTACGATCTGCGTCTAGTGGATGTTTGGAGGGTGTTGCACCCCACGGCCCGCAACTATACCCACTTCTCCCATGTCCATCACACCTATAGTCGCATAGACTACCTAATGAGTGACCATAGCTGTCTGGATTGGTCCCCGGACTGCACCATAGACCCAATGGTCTGGTCTGACCACTCTCCTATACATATGACGTTCTCGCTCCCCTCCACTCCGAATAGGGAATGGTCATGGCGCTTGAACGATTCGTTGCTTACGAATCCAGAATGTGTGAAAAGGGTTTCGGATACAATATCTAACTTTTTTGCGGACCACGCTTCGGATACGACATCGTTGCCCTTTCAGTGGGAGGCACTGAAGGCAGTTCTACGTGGTACCTTTATCCAAATGGGTACGCGTCTTAAAAAGTAGCGCTCAGCCGCCATTGAGGCAGCAAATCAAAAGCTTAGGAACTTAGAAACTGAACACAAACGATCCCCGACAGTGACAACACTGGCGGACGTTTCTAAGGCGCGATCACAACTCAGAGAGCTTTATGAAGCCTCTGCACGCACATATGCAGATAAGCTCGCTTTCCATCAATATAAGTTTCGAGATAAATGTGGTAGGCCATTGGCTCGCTCCCTACATCCAAAAGCAACTTCCACCTTTGTGCCCCATATTCGGGGGGCGCAGGGAGAATTGGTCTCCTCACCCACTAAGATGGCAGAGGAATTCAGGGACTTCTACCAGTCCCTGTACAATATTTCTAAGACTCAAGGGACTGGTTCCCCTTCTTCCGGGGTGGAAGACCAGTTGTCATATGTCTCCGAAACCGCGCTCCCCACATTAGATGATGACGTCATCGCCGATCTGGAAATCTCAATCACAGAAGAGGAAGTTGCCAAAGCCATAGCGGGTACGCCGAGTGGAAAGAGCCCGGCCCAGACGGCTTCACTCCTAAGTTTTACAAACTTTTTGCCGCCCTCCTCACACCTTTTCTAACTAAGATGTTCAACTCTTTGTCGGAGGGCTCATTGTTCCCCCCACAAACACTTGAGGCCCACATATCCCTCATCCCTAAGCCAGGCAAAGACCCTACTCTATGTGCAAGCTACAGGCCGATCTCTTTGATTGGGGTCGATCTGAAAGTCTTTGCTAAAATCCTAGCCAATAGAATACAACCGTTGTTGCCTGGGATAATACACTTAGACCAGGTCGGCTTTGTGAGTGGCCGTGAGGCTAGAGATAATACCCTGAAGACCCTTCTTCTAACCAACTATGCCCGGTCCCACGATATCCCACTATGCCTCTTAACAGTCGATGCCGAGAAGGCATTCGACCAAGTCGACTGGCAGTTCCTTCGATTATCCCTGCAACAAATAGGTGTGGGAACTAATATGATGGCGAGAATAATGTCCCTTTACTCCTCTCCGTATGCTAGGATTAGACTGAATGGCTCGCTTTCTCCAGCCTTTTCTGTATCTAACGGGACACGACAGGGATGCCCACTGTCCCCCCTCCTGTATGTTCTCACTATGGAACATCTGGCTACTGCTCTACGTAACAATCCCTCTATCCAAGGCATAACAGTCGGGCCCACACATACGAAACTCGCCCTCTTTGCAGATGATCTGCTCCTGTTCGTGACACATCCACACACATCTTTGCCCTCGGTATTACAGGAGTTTCAGAAATTTGGAGAAGTTAGCAACTTCAAGGTTAACTACAATAAATCGGAAATCCTTAACATATCCCTGCCCACATCGGCCCTAAGAAGACTAGCGTCTACTTTCTCCTTCAAAACTGGTTCCCCCTCCATAAGGTATCTCGGAATTCAAATACCGGCGGATGCTTCCCAACTTTTTTCCCTGAACTTTGCCCCCCTACTCCTTAGGACCCAAGCAGATTTAACCAACTATGCGTCCAAACAGCTCTCATGGCTGGGTAGAGTGAATGCCCTGAAAATGGACGTTCTCCCTAGGTTCCTTTATTTGTTTCAGACCATCCCTATTCACATACCCAACTCGTACTTCAAGAAAATACGCCAGCTGTTTTCCAAATTTATTTGGAATGCGGCCCGTCCCAGGATACGGTATGAAACACTGTCTCTTCCAAAGGCTCGGGGGGGGGGGCTGGAGCCCCAATTGCCTCCCTATACCATAAAGCAGCGGTGCTTACCCGCATACTAGATTGGTTTCACCACTCTTCAACCAAACTTTGGGTCCAATTGGAAGGCCACATGAACCCAATTGAACTCTCCACTCTCCCATGGACCTTGCCCACGGTCCGGGGGGGTTCAGGCCCTCTCAATGACCTTACCCGTCAAACGATTCGGATCTGGGACCGCATGTTGTCCAGAAGGGGCTTATCAAACCACATGGGGCCTATGACTCCCTTCTTTGGGACCCCGGGCCTTTCCGCCAGCTATGTCTGTAACAGGATTCGGACCATGGCGAAAGGAGGATCATAGGCGACTTGCCCAGGTCCTTCGTGCAGACCCCACTTTACGGTCAGATACCCCTGCCGGTCCGACCCCCCGTCACCCCATGCAGTGGCTTCAGAGGCAACAGACTATCTCCTACATCCGGACTTTCCCGTCTATTACAGACATTCTTGCTGAACCGACGGGATTCGAGGAACTGCTCCTGCAGGTGGAGCCTCCAACACATGTTGTATCTCAACTGTACTCCATTCTGCTCGATATCCACTCCCCTGACCTTCCACCATACACGGTGGCCTGGGAGACAGATCTACATCACCCTATCTCCCCTATTGACTGGCAAAAATGCTTCATCCTAACACACAAATTATCCCTAGCCACTAAGACCCAGGAGAAGGGGTTTAAACTGATAACAAGATGGTACAGATGTCCATCATCTATTAATCACTTCAATCCGGAAGTGTCGGATGCCTGCTGGCGGTGTCTCGCCTCCCGGGGAACCATGCTCCACATCTGGTGGGAGTGCCCTCCTGTGCGGAGGTACTGGCAGCGAATTTTCACACTTTACTGCAAACTGATGGCGACTTCTATCCAACCTTCACCCGAGGTGGCCCTCTTGTCTATAATCCCGGGGTCATTTAAATCCATCAGAAATGATGTATTGCGACACTTCCTGGCGGCGGCCAGAGTAGTGATCCCCCGTCATTGGAGATCGGCAAACATGCCTTCCCTGGGAGATTGGGCTGTTGAGGTGGACCGCATTAGGGACCTGGAACGCTTGCTGGCGGAGGAAAATGGTAAAAGTGAACAGTTCTCTTTCACATGGACTTCGTGGTCCGTGTTCCGATACTCCTCTGAGTTTATATCCTGGGCGGAGCGTGACCTAGACGAGTCCACCCTAGGACCGTGATGGAGTGATTCTGATTCTGATTCCTGTCCCCTACCTATTTGTCCCCTCCTATCTGCCCCTGACTCAGATTTTTTTTCTTTTCTCTATATCTAATTACACCTCTAGGAATACAGTGAGACAACGTACCAGGGCTTCGATCTACCTACTGCCAATAACCCATTGAGTGACCATACGTCATATTCTCCAAACAGATTTGTGTATAATCTCATCTGATAAGTTACATACGGGGGAACTATGATCCCCTCCACAGAAATACAGATAAAGGTTTCCTTACCTCATTTTTTTGTACAGGGACTGATATTACAAAAATCCCACGGAGGTCCTCCTACACAGGTGCTCAACCCTTATATGTGTAACTTAGCCCTGCTTTGTTCTGACACACATGATGCCTGTTGATGGTGTATCCTATCACTGTTTGTAATGTTTAAGACAAAGTATGTCTTTTTCTGTCTTTATCTTGCATATAATATAATAAAATAAGATTGAATTAAAATATTTCCTCTGTTTGGAGGGTGCCTCCACTGGCTCTTCCATCTCAAAGCTTCTTTGACAGCTTTTGACCAGCTGTGGTACTAGGGCAAATTCAAAACCTGCACCAGGGTCATCTACCTCCACCTCACTGTCTGAGGCTTCAATTGAGGAATGGCTCGGCTGTGAAGGGCCTGGAGCCTTGAGATCATCCCTAATAGGGACTGACATAGTGTCGCCAGCAGGGTTGTGGGTATGACCAGAATCCCCTTTACTCAGGGACTCATGGACCACCTTTCTGACCAGTGCTTCCACTTGTTGGTCTCCACCCTCTCTTTCTTATGCGACTTTAGAAAAGCATCGCTCGCAGAGCGATTTGCCTTTAGGAACCTGGGCCCCGCATACCCAGCAGGCTTTCCTCACAGAGCGGCTGGAGTGGCGGTGAGAGTGACGCCCAGAGGTGGTTTTAGACTCCTATCTGTGGTACCTAGATCTAAAGGAAGATCTGACGTCTGGACCTTGAAGAGGAGTGACAACGTTGAGACCTAGGACGGTCTTTGCCGTGCTTTGGTGTTCAGACCTAGAAGAGCTGAGTGAAAAAGAAAGGGTTAAGAGCTCCTGAATGAGTGAACCCAAGCATCACAGGTAGAAAAGAAATAAATCCTACCTGCAGCGCAAGGGTTGGCCACAAGAGGGCGGTGACAGATCCATGGCAAGGCAGTTTGAAAGTGAAATGAATCATTAAAGCGTTATGAGAAACAGGAGTGACAGCAGGCATGAGAGAGCACATAACAAAACATAGCCAGCACCCAGGGAGCCTGCAGCAAACAATTTACCTTGTAAACCAGAGCCCAGTGCCTGGGTAAATACCGCATAAGCCTGCAAGTCATCCCAAGTAATAGCTGCTTTGACAGCTATTTAAATCTGCCACTGTAAACGATGTCACCGCCCCATAGCAGTTGCCATCCGGTGGCGGCCAATCGCATGCGCGACCGCCGCCGCCATTTTGGCGAAACTGCGCCTGCACGAACCAAGCACGGAATCTTTGTTCGCGGCTTGCGGATGCGCAGCGACTTCCTGAAACGGCGAGCTGGAACGCAGCTGCGCTCCAGCCGCCGTGGCCACTCACTGGAGCTTGATAGAAAATAAGGAGACACACAAAACACAGAGATACGGCTGCCATATAAAAGGAATATCTTTGTACATTACCACCACCACGGCACGATCCAGACCAGAACCTGGGACTGGGGAGCTGTTCGCTCGACCCACCGCACGATCGGGCGTTTACAAAGCCTCCCGCTAATAGCTGGGACGTTTGGCCATATTGCCGCTTGCCTGCCAATGGCCAGGTTAGTAAGCTCTTCATGGTATCACATAATATCGCCCATGTCCACCTGCTAATAGCTAGGATTGCTGGACTGCAGAGAGGATCACCGCTAACCACCAACGTATCGCCGTGCACACCGCCAGGCCTGGATTACAGGAAAACTTCATGAAAAGGTAAGACTATATCTTGGTCCTAGGAGGAGGACAAAAAAAGGAACACGGCCTCTGGCCCAGAGCAAAGATTTATGGGAGAAGGGTCCTATGAGGTATGAGGGGGCGGGATTAACCCACACGTAGGCTGCCATGGAGTCTGTCAGGAAAGAGCAATTTCAATCTTGAAGGTCTGAGTGACAATAAAACAGAAAGCCGGATGAACCCAAAAATTTGGATGAAGAGAAACAGGCCTGTATTCCAAGCAGACCAACACAAAGACCCAAATCAGAAGCAGATAAAAAAAGGACCCCTTCGCAGGATCCCAAAAAGTTTCAATGGACACCAGAAGGTCCAATTGGACTAGACATAATGTGCACCCAAGCACCCTCTCCGATTTGCCATTTTTTACCATATTTTTCTCCAGACTCTTGAGGGGCTTAAAGCGGAGGTTCACCCAAAATAACATCCATATACGAGCACACTCCTTACACTACTAACATGTACAGTAGCCACATCTTTTTTTTTTTTATGTTGTACATACCGTACTATTGTAATTTCAATTTCGGCTTCGGGTACTCACTCCCGCGGGAGTAGGCGTTTCTATTCTGGCGCAATGTAATCTGGGAGTTCGCCCAGATGTGACATGTCCTGCAAAAAAAGTTCCCCGGTGGATAAGGTCCCCCCTGTACTGCGCAGGCGCGGCACGAACCTCAACGGAGTTTCCGAAAGCAGCCAAACATGTAGAGCTGTGAGTCGGCTCTACACGGCGCCTGCGCAGTCAGCTCTACACGGCTCCTAGTCATTGCGCAGGCGCCGTGTAGAGCTAACTCGCAGCTCTACATGTTCGGCTACTTTCGGAAACTCCGTTGAGGTTCGTGCCGCGCATGCGCAGTACAGAGGGGACCTTATCCGCCGGGGGGACCTTCTTCAGCAGAACACCGTTCACCGCTACCAGGAAGTCAGTGCTTGTGGGCTTCACAATGCCCACAAGCAAAATGGAAAATTCATACGGCTGATTTTAAAAGTGAATCTTTTGCCAGAAAAAAGACAGGGGAGGTTTGAAGTCACCAAACACGGAGTACTAATTGGTGATCTAAAAATACTTTTAATGCAAGCGGAAAAAAAAAAAAGATTTGCCGCGGAACCTCCGCTTTAATCAGTAAAATTTTAATCCAGCATCCAAAAAGAGGTGGAAGCATAAATTCCTCCACTGCTATTTTGTATTCTGACAGCATAGATTCCTACCCTGTCAGAATACACCGATCAGTGGCATTAGCCAATGGCTGCACCTACTGATCAATAAAGATTTTTACAACAGGATCGTTCAACAGATACCAGTGTAATAATCAACTATTTGTTGAACATGAAGGGGAATTTACAGATTAATATTCAGCCGTTCGCTGGTGAATCTCAGTTAGTGTTTACCTTGCAATCACTGTTTTGGGAGAAAAAGTGAGTGAAGTGTACATGTGTATAAACTATCATAAAATTACTGGAATCCACATTTGTTCACTTTAGCACAATAATAAAAGTACTGATTCGCCTGGAAGACGGGATACCTGCCTAGTAGCAAATAATGATAATGTAAAGGAAGGGGTTTTGAGACAGAGGATGTCTCCTGAGGGCAATCAAGGGGAGCGTCAACCACCGTATAATTCAATTATGCTGTTAGCTTTATTGATAAATAACAAAATCTATATTGATCCAGCTAGGACGGCACAAGGACCTCCCAGGTGGAACACGTTCCTACCAATGTATCAATCTACTAATATAAAATTCAAAATATACTGTAGTAATAAACAACGTTGTTGGTTAAAAAAGATGCTGGACTTATAGCCCGTACATGTGTATACCCTTACCAGAGGGTGATTATCAGACGCTCACGTGGAAGTAACGAATCCTGGAAATCAAAAAATGTTGCTTCAGCGATGGGGTAAGCAGTTAGAGTAGACAATAAAATCTAAAAGTAATGTACTATGTCTTGAAACAAATACCTAATGTAAACAGGAAAAGGATATCAAAGAATATAAGGTAAAAAACACTAACCCTAATACTATCCTTAAAACCTAACCCTGATCTTAACCCTTAATCAAACCCTAAAAAAAAATAGAAAATAAATAACCCTAACAACTAAATATAACCATAAATGTAAATAAAACAACATTAAAAAAATCCCACACATTAAAATGTCCTTAAAATGTCATAGCAGCGCTCTTGTCAATCAATCCGATTGTGACAAGCTTTCATATATTTTCTACATATATAAGAATGAAGTGATGAACAAGATTTCTCCTGAGTGGTGCGATTCGTGCTGTGATTAACCTAGTTGATATCACTCATGTGCCATACACTAAAATTGCCACCACGTGAGGAAAGTCTCCCCTTCAGGAGTGCACTCACCAGATATAGAGATCTTATACACCTTTTGTCATAATCTTTCACCACCTCTTCAAATAAACATCCACCAACTCTACTCGGAATGTATGAGGCTCAAATATAATATGATCATGTGAAAGAATGGAATATCCACATAGTGTAATCCTGTTTATCAATCGTTTATTATAGCCAAAACCCCCCTTTTACAAGTTATACGTACTAGCTGTTAAATTATCAAGGAGCAATAAAATATGCATAAATAGCGTAGTCACCCGGTCACCAGTCGTACTGTATGCCAGAAAGAGGACATGTGCATATAACAGTCAGTGTGTCTTCTTCCTGGTGTTCCAGCTGCCTGTGACTCGCAAACGTCACTTCCGGTTTGTCACGAAGATCGCGCAACTGACGCGTTTCGTCACTTCCGACTTCGACTGAGGGCGTGATCTCACAACGTGACAACCGGACTTAAATAAGGCAAGTTCCGCCTTCCAGCCTGTTAACCATTTATGTGTTGAACGTCACACCTCCCTGCACGCAGCATATTTGATGAACATGCAGGAAGAGAGAGGCATCCAGCACACACGGCCGCAAGACAGGCAGACAGCCACATTGTATTTAGCAATATAAGTTAAAAAAGTATACATATAAAATCTATGGAAATATATAAAAAACAGCTTCCAAAAAGATTTCTAAAACCAAATTTTTTGCGATTATGTAAACTTTAAAAACTTTAAAAAGGCAACTATATCTAATGTTATTCGTCATTGAGGGACAAATCTGTACCAACATAATTACAACTTCGATCTTGACGTGGATATTTGTTGTCATAAGTATATCATATCCTGATTATTTTTTAATCGGCAATGGTGGCATTTTTAACTGCAAACAAACCACCAGTGCCTAGTTTTAAGTGTATTTACACAGAATTAACTATTACAGGCAGGATCCATGTAACGGTTGCTATGACAATATCGACTTGAACTTGACAATACAGAACTTCTCACTGAAAAAAGTTCTGTATTACAACTAGAACACTTCAAATTTAATGAAACATTATTGGGAAAAAATTATTGGAAAAAAATGGTCAATGACTAATATATTTTTATGCTAGGCATCACTGATAAAGCAATTAATATCTAATTCAATGATTAACTCATTTGGAGAAAGGGTATCTGTAAAAAAAAATCCCGTTGGCGTCACGTTTTGAAAGATCTTGAATAATATTAAAACCCCTCCAGTATGGTTTGAGGCATTCGACACCCCAAAACTTCAATCCTGAGGCGTCCTGGTTATGTTTTAATTTCAAATGTAGAGAGACATTGTGGTCCTTGAATTCTATCTTTATATTATGTATATGTTCGGCTATTCTTACTCTCAAGTCTGTTTGTGCGTCCTATATACAAAAAGCCGCATGGGCATTCTAGAGCATTTGTTGTTTGCAGTAGACCTAAAACTTTCTAGGCCTCTAATTGGTCTGGAAACCTCTCTACAGGCTTTGCACCTTCTACAGGCAAATAATCCATCTTTGTCCCAGAAGGAAGGGAGTTTGGTTGGAGGATCCAGAACCTTTTTAATGATTCGATCTCCAAAACTGGGAGCTTTTCTGTATATAAACTGCAGGATTATCGGAAGTGCAGTATTTCGTTTTTTTATCGAGAAGTAAAACATGCCAGTGTTCTTTAAAAATGGATTCAACTTCTTTAAATTGTGAGTGGAAACCTGAGATAAAGCCCCATTCTTTATTATTGTTTTGTCCATGAGGGTTTTTCTCTTGAGTGTTTTTTTCTTGTAGGCATTTATCTCTTGGAATTATTGACACCTCCTCCACTATTTTATCCAAGATCTGTGGATTATACCCTCTAGCTTCGAACCTATCCATCAGAACTTTTGACTGTGCAATAAAATTGTCAGTCTGAAGCCTCGTACACACGACCGAGTTTCTCGGCAAGAACCAGCAAGAAACTTGCTGGCAGAGATTTCTTGCCGAGAAATTTGTTTGTGTGTATGGTTTCTCATCAAGAAAACCGACTAGAATCTCAACGAGAAAATAGAGAACCTGCTCTCTATTTTCTCATCGAGATTCTCGTCAGCCTGTTTCTCGACGAGAAAATTGTGTGTGTGTACACTTACCTGTCCTCCGGGAAGCTTGCAAATGCTCGAAATGACTTTGACGCATGCGCGGTAGCTTCCTAGGCATAGGATAGGGTGTACAAAGATGACGGCGACGGCATCGAATGTGACGAGCGCATGCTCGTCGTATTCAATTACGTCACCGCGTTCGCTCCATTCAAAGAACCGCGGGTTCTTTGAAATGAGCGTGTGTACACTCGGCCAGGACAAGTTTCTTGTCCAAGGATCTCGTCGAAAAAAACGACGTGTTTTTTACGACGAGATTCTCGGCCGTGTGTACGAGGCTTGAGAGCAGTTTCTTTTTACTCTCATGATCTGACCTTTTGGAATGTTTTTTAACCAAAGTGGGTGATGCTCACTCGATAGTGTAAGGTAGCTGTTCTGATCCGTTGGCTTTAAAAATACGTTTGTCTCTAATTTGTCATTTTGGCGGTATACATTAACATCAATGAAGTTGATTTCCTCACTATTCCATTGTGAGGTTAATTTAATATTATTATTATTTGCATTTAGGTCTTGCAAAAATTGATCCAGAGATTCTGTTGATCCTGCCCAAATAAAAAATAAATCATCTATATAACGTTTATAGAACATTTAATTAATTTTAGTTTTATTTACATTTATGTTTATTTTTGAGCAGCTGCTAATGTGAATGCAGAAGGTTCTGCATTTATAGTTATCATTTATTTTGGTTAAAAACTTTATTGAGATTACATCAATTTCCATAAAGGTTTTTTCTGTGGTGCTGAGCAGTGCTACTGGGCTGATTTAAAGCACTTTAGGGTTTTCAATAAATATAACCATAACTGACGCACAGTGCATTGGAAGCCCTGATTGGCTGAAGCAATGAAGCAATGAAAGCTTTGCCCAATCAGGGCAGAGAGCACTGTCAGAGCCATGATTGTAGAAAGTAATGATGACTCCATCCAATCATGGCTCATTGCTGTTAGTCCCACCCCACACTATAAAAATATTCTCTCCATAGCGGCCATTTGCAGTGTGATATTGACATGGAGAGAGATAGAACAGGGCTCTGTTCAGTGCTGCTAGCAAGTTAATGTGATATAGTGTGCTATTGTGCTTCTATTGTCAGTGTAGAATATCAGTTTAGTGTGAATCTAGTGATAGTTCAGTGTGAGTTTAGTGTGACCATTCCTCTTTACTTTAGTACTTTAAGTTTAATTTAAGTTTAATTTGTCAGGGCAGGTTTCCTGCAGTATATATTAGTGCATTACTGCATGTTTAACGCAGTATATATCCGTGCATTACTGCACGTTTATCACAGTATATATCAGTGTTTTACTGCACATTTAATGCAGTATATTTGAGTGCATTACTGAATTAGTGAAGTACTGCCGGTACTGAATTCAATGCGCAATCAAACAAACACCACTCAAGAGCTGGCTCTGTAAAACAGGCATCAGTAAGTTCCGGGTTTCACCCCTCCATCAGGGTGTCATCAAGGACATCCACGTCCGATGTCCTTGATGACTCCCTGGAGGAGGGGCGAAACGCGTTGACGTATTTCCGGTTTCACTAACCAGTGATGCAACTTCCGGTATCCGTGGAACCATGCCATACAGCGGCGAACCCGGAACTTACTGATGCCTGTTTTACAGAGCCGTTTGATTGCGCATTAAATTCAGTACCGGCAGTACTTCACTATTGGCTTTTTCATCTTTTGTTTTCCATTACGAATGACTTCCTCGGTCCATCCACATGAATATCTGCATGGAAGCTTCTCTGAAAGTCCAGGTTTTATACATCAGATCTTTTAGATCACAGCCCTATTGACCCCTAGTCTGCAAAGCTGAGGGTCCAATAACTCTGGTGAGTGGGGTCGCAAGAGGGGAGTGTGGTACTTGAAATTCTAGTACTTGAACCACGAAGTACTAGATTTCGTTTTTGGAGCACTTGCAACTTTATTCATTATATATATAAAATGTGGTAAATTGTCACGGTCAATAATTCACAAGCACATTGTCACTTTTTGATGTTTATATTCTGCTAGTGCTGTTAATTTACGTATTCATTCTTTAAGGTTCTAGCACCTTTGTAATAGCTGCTGAAGTCTATCATATATTTGTCATTCACTATTCTATCTAGCGTGAGTTCTAGTTAATAATACATGTGGTACAGCAAACCTTTTTTAAGTCCAAACAGAGCTTTCTCTCAGATTCCCTTCTGAGTCTCAGGCCAGAGCTATCCTGTGCTCTCTTCCTGCTCATTTAAAGCCGAAAAAGCATCTCGAGGAGGACCTTACGTAAAGTATAATTTATGTTCTTTTGTGTTATATGCTCTGTAATATTTTCCTTTAGTGTTTTTATGTTATCATCCCTACTTTCTTGGGAAATAAATGAGACCCTTGCTTTGTTAAAGCAGTGTGTTTATTTTTATAGCTAACCTTGTGATTGTACCATCACCATTAACATTATCGGAGCTTTGATAATGAGCAGCAGGTCAGAAGTTTTAAAGCTTACTCAGACACCACCCACACAAACACCCACTGTCCAATGAAAAATCCATAAGAGGCAGTCCTTCCTAATCACCAGGAAGTATATTCTTCTCCAGTCCATCTTCCAGGAAGCATGCTGTAGTGTCCACTAGGGGCAACATTCGTCCATGACCCACCGCTATTTGACCTGGGCCAAATCTTCATTGACAGCTGGCCTTTGATCTTCTGTAACTCAGGACATTTTAATTCGCACCTCCCCAGGATGTCTTATCTGGTGATTCTCTACCCCAGTACCTCACATCCGGAGGCCTGTGAGAACATCCTGTTAGAATATGCATCCCTTTTTATGACTCCTTGTCAACTTGCAAATTGAAACTTAGGCCAAATGGCTGTATTAACCAGGAAGTAAAACTCCAGAAATATGATATTAAACCATGTTGCCTTCCAACATACTGTATGCCGCTTTGTGCCTGAAGGTCACACATCACCCTTCTTCAGAAAAAGCTCCTATGCAACAGTCCATAACTGTCTTAATGTGTTGTGCTTCCCAACATGTGCCACTTTGCCCCTGAGTGACACACACTCCACCATTCTTCAGCGACAGCTTCCAGGGCACTATTCCGTGTCTTCTTCTTTCCGGTATATTCACGATTGGGTGCAATACAGGCAAGGGATGTTCATTCACTCACCATTCACCAAGACACACTCAGAGCAACATATTAACCAGCTTCCAGATACAGAACCTCAAGGAGGGCCTTACGACCCCATAATACTAACCTAATAGATGTACGTCAAACTGAAATAGCACACTAATCAACACATTACCATAATATATACATATATATGTGACCCACCAAATTTAGCATCCCACTCCCAACCTTCTATAACCCTTCATTGTGTATACAGGTCAGGATTAGGCAGGATTGCTCAATATGGCCTTTTCTACTGCAATTATGGCATGTCAGTGGTACTTCGGGACTCTTAATTGGCAGCAAAGCCTCTAACTTGTACGAAGAGACCTTATCGTCAATTTGTCCCTCAACTTGCATAGATAAATGTGAGACCTTCCTATATAAATGTTGGGTCCAACAACACATACCAACCTGAACCAATGACGAAATTGCAGCAATAATGAGTAATTCTACAATGGGATGTATTAAATAATTCAAAATACGGTTGGCCTTATTGGAATGTGTGAAAATTACCTCCCACCAATACCATCTAGCATCGCTTTCTAGTTGATGCACTACCTCCTTTATTTTATTCTGATCATGGTTGATGACTATAGCAGGATTAGCTCTCTTGCTGCAGTACCCTTATAAGGTTCTCATCCCTATCCCAATCTGTTAACCAATCCTGTACTTTCCCTCCCATACTCAGATTCAGGGCTCTCAAATTAACAGGGCGGTTATAGTTGATATTCACAGACAGATTGGCAATATGTGGCACCACATAATTCCACCTCAATGTCTGGATTTCAGAGACATTACCAAGGGTACACCATGCACCTCTAGCTATGGTTAGGTTGACGGAATATCCTAGATCCATGACCAATGTTACAGTGGTATCCTTTAGGACAAAGAGGCAAAATCTTCTACTGTATGTCCCAAATAATACACAGGTTCCTTCCCAGCAATGTTCTCCCCATCCAGAACACAGAGTGAAGCGTCTTCCCAGCGTTTCTCATTCACCACTACGTACTCACCTTCCATGCTCTCTGATCACATGTGGGTAATTTAGCCTCAGATGCAACAAGTTAGAATCCCGTCAGTAAGCTCATTGATACCACCGATATACAGACTGAGTCTGCACCTCTGTATATGGGATCAACGAGGAAGCAAAACACCTTTCATAATCCAAACTAGCACAGCCCATCCAGGCATTCGACCACCACTTTGGATTAGTGTAAGCGATGTCTAACTCATAAGGCCACTGCCACTCATACAGAGACTGTACAATCAGCTTGATGCTGGTTGATAATTCCGCCTGCCCCTGGGTGCATGCCAGAGCCCATGACACATTTTTGCCCTGTACCACCACACTCTCTGCCAACCTCTTAAAATGGTGGATACAATCTTGAGCCACTTTAACCTGGGTATTTATGTGACTTTGTTGAATTTTATTAAGGATGTCATTAATCACTCTCTGAGTAAAAAAGTCACGCTTACTGTCTGAAGCTATGGCTGAGAGTTTGTTCTTCAGGATACCGATATCCATTTAATTAATAACACCAATCCCAGCTCTTATTCCCCCTAATAAAGTGCTAAATACATCCCTCCTCTTTCGGTTACTCCTCAGAAATAAGCGTCCTGAATGAACCTCATTCTTTGTCCGCACATCTCTGGGAGCAAGCCACTGGTACAATGACTGCACTTTCAGTGTATATTCAGCATATATAGGGTAATAGGTTTTTTATCAACCACTGTGAGATGTTGAAGTGCCATGTGGTGAAGGCATACTGTACCCTGGTAGCCAGCGTTTGGGAAGAGCTTAGATCTATTTGGAACGATTCCCCTTTCTCTAACGGAGCATGCCCTTGTGTGTAGTCCCTGGCATTACCTGTGCAAGGTTCCAAGCTCTCAGGTGAGACATTAACCAGGCATATCTCCCCCATGTCCAGTTCTGGTGTCCCACGTGTCCAGTAACCGAGAACCTCTCTGTAGGATTGATAAGATTGAGATACCGCCCCAAAAAGGACATTTTCACCCCGTTGATGTCCTATCTGGGGTGCCAAATTAAATAAATAATGGGGTGGTTTTTGGATTCCCCCTATTTATTATAAATATGTATTAACTTGACTATTTCTGTAATTAGCTAGTCTATCAAAGCTCTGATAATGTTAATGGTGATGGTACAATAACAAGGTCAGCTATAAAAATAAACACACTGCTTTAACAACGCAAGGGTCTCATTTATTTCCCAAGAAAGTAGGAATGCTAAAATAAAAACACTAAAGGAAAATATTACAGAGCATATAACACAAAAGAACATAAATTATACTTTACGTAAGGCTCTCCTCGAGATTCTGTCTCGGCTGAGCTCAATGGAAAGAGGAAGTAACTCCAGCAGGTCAGTACTTTTAAAGCACACTCAGACACCACCCACACAAACACCCACTGCCCAATGAAAAATCCATAAGGAGGCAGTCCTTCCTAATCACCGGTAAGTTTATTCTTCTCCAGTCCATCTTCCAGGAAACATGCTGTAGTGTCCACAAGGGGCAGCACTTGTCCATGAATCACTACTATTCGACCCAGATCAAATCTTTATTAACAGCTGGCCTTTGATCTTCTGTAACTCAGGACATTTTAATTCGCACCTCCCCAGGAGGTCTTATCTGGTGCTTCTCTACCCCTGTACCTCACATCAGGAGGCCTGCGAGAACATCCTGTTAGGATATGCATCCCCATTTTTGACTCCTTGTCAACTTGCAAATTCCAAATTAGGCCAAATAGCTGTATCAACCAGGAAGTAAAACTCCAGAAATATGATAATTAACCATGTTGCCTTCCAACACGAGGTAACTCTGCTTGCAACTCAGAAGGATGCAGGACAGGGCTTAGTGCTGCAGCTTCTTGTGCTGCCACGTCTTTGTTTTGCTTTCATCTATCTAGTAAGGTTACCTTGCAGTATAAGCAAGGAAGCTGAGACCTCTGTAGTGTATAAATGTGCTGTTACGAAACAAAAATACTTTACATACAAAACTATTACAATATCAGGAATAAAGTACAAGGCTGATAGATATATCAAGCAAGATGCCTAGAAAATAAACAGAAACTATGGTCTGTAAACAATAGAAATATGCTTAAAAGTCGTTGTAAGCCCTTACAGACACTTTATGCTACAGGTAAGTCTATAATAAGGCTTACCTGTAGCTACCCAGGATATCTCCTAAACCTGCACAGTTTAGGAGATATCCCCTGTCCCCTGCATGTGCCGATGTCATTGGCACATGCGCACTGGGGCATACTGAAGCAATGGCACGTATGTGCCGTTGCTTCAGTCTGTGTGCCGTTGCCGGTGGCTCTCGCACATGCGCGGGAGTGATGTCATCACGGCTCCTGCCAATCACAGCGCCAGAGCCGCGATACCCGGAAGTAACCCCCGGGAGAGATGTCGGCCGCCGGAGCGGTGTACGAGGACGGCTGCAGGGGCTTCGATCTCAGGTAAGTAATTCATAATGAGCTAGTATGCTATGCATACTAGCTCATTATGCCTTTGTCTTGCAGGGTTTTTTTCCCACTAAGGGTTTACAACCACTTTAACTCAGATTACTGTGTGTTCATAATCCCCATTGGCAATGAGGACCCAAAGTTTCTATAAGCAGTTGCTTGAGATCAGATGAAAGTGTCTTCAGGTATCTTCTTCTTGGCTGGTACAGACTTTTCCTGGTTCTAAGGCATGATGGAGTCCTGTCTATCAGTCTCTGCTGCTGGCTTTTATTTGGGCTTTTGTTGACAACGGTTACAAACTTGTTTACCTTAACAACTGACTGCTCCAAATTTAGTTTTCAATTAGAGAGGTATTCTCAAATTCTACCTCAAGATGGCACTCATATATGCCATAGGTTATATATGTCAGGTATTGTTTACAACAGTTGCACAACAGTCAACTAAAATATAACAATGGTATCTAAGTTCCCATTGTTTGTAGACAGCCTGTGTACTTGTTACCAAGGCATTAGTTCGAGAAGCATCCTCAAACAAACTCAACAGTAACCTGATTTCAGTTTTTTTCTAAACAGGTTGTTTTTAAAACAACTACTAAACAAATTCTTCCATGTACAGTATAGCCTGAGAAATAAAATCATAAAATAGACATATCAAAACGCAACACAACAGCTAGCTAGTGGTAATGAAGCGGGATTTGTCAGCTCCACACTCCTCCTCCTCCTTTTACTCCTGCTCCATGTCCTCCTCTGCTGAATTGTCCCATAAACTACAAGTACCCCCTAAGGATTCAAGGGGCTATTCAATGAGTCCAACTGAAGCACTGCATGTTACCTTTCAGCCTGTCTGTCTAGGACACGGAAGCCATACCACAGCAGAGGTTCTGGCAGCTGTGCAGGGGCTGGCCCATAGGTAGTTGACGCCATGCTACCTGGAGCCAGGAATGGTGGTGTGTGATAATGGCACAAACCTTCTGTCTGCCCTTAGACAGGGAAAGTTGACACATGTGCCATGCCTGGCACATGTCCTCAATTTGGTGGTGCAGAATTTTTTAAATAGGTACCCAGGGTTGGAAGATCTGCTGAAGCAGGCCAGAAGAGTCTGTCGCCATTTCAGGCGGTCATACACAGCCAGTGCTCGGTTGGCTGAAATTCCACCTGCCCCTAAACCGCCTGATTTGTGACATGCCCCGAGTACCTGTTTGAGTATGGCACAATGACAGGCTCAGGCCGGCTCTGCTTTATTTTCCCCATGCAAATGGCTGCTGATAAAGGATGCATGCACTGTACTGTCGCCAGGTCGGTCTTGTTTTTGTTTAACCACTTAAGGACCGGGAGAATTTTCCCCCTTAATGACCAGACCATTTTTTGCAATACGGCAAACATAATTCTGCGGTTGTGCAACTCTGTACCCAAACAAAATTGATGTTCTTTTTTTCCCACAAATAGAGCTTTCTTTTGGTGGTATTTGATCACCTCTGCAAAAATTTAGAAAAAAAATAAATTTCTTTTACCTTTTGCTATAATACATATCCCCAAAAAAACAAAAAAAAAACAAACGTATTCTTTAGTTTAGGCCGATATATATTCTTCTATATATTTTTGGTAAAAAAAAAAAACGCAATAGGCGTATATTGATTGGTTTGCGCAAAAGATATCACCTCTACAAACTATGGGATAGATATAGGGACTTTCATTTTTTTATTGTGGTAATGGCGACGATCTGCAAATTTTTTGCGGTACTGCGACATTGCGGCGGACAAATCTGACCCCAAATGACACTTTTTGGGGACCAGTGACATTATTACATTGATAAGTGCTACAAAAATGCACTGATCAATGTAAAAATGGTGTGTTCTAGCTGTAGGGGGATGGGCTGCCTGGGACATGATAGAGATCACTGTTCCCAATGACTGGGAACAGTAGATCTCTGTCATGTGTAAGGCCGGGTTCACACTGGGGCGACAAACGCTCCGACATTTGGGAGCTCATGTCGCATGACGTGTGAAAATCAATGTTTCCCTATGGGAGCCGTCTTAACTGGTCCGACACATGTCGGTCCGACTTTGAAAATGCTCCCTGTACTACTTTGGTCCGACTTTGATCTGACTTTAGCCCATTGACTATCATTGAAGTCGGATCAAAGTCGGACCGCAGTCTTGCATGATCCGACTTTGGCATGCGACTTGTGCTCTGCTGCTCTTGAGGGGGAAATCCAGGCCAAATTTTAAATAAAAAACCGGCATGGGTTCCCCCTCCAAGAGCATACCAGGCCCTTGGGTCTGGTATGGATTTTAAGGGGAACCCCTACGCCGAAAAAACGGCGTGGGGGTTCCCCCAAAATCCAAACCAGACCCTTATCCGAGCACGCAACCTGGCAGGCCACAGGGGAAGAGGGGGGGACGAGAGAGTGGCCCCTCCTCCCTCCTGAACCGTACCAGGCCGCATGCCCTCAACATGGGGGGTTTGGTGCTTTGGGGCAGGGGGCGACCTGCGGCCCCCCCACCCCAAAGCACCCTGCCCCCATGTTGATGAGGACAGGGCCTCTTCCCGACAACCCTGGCCGTTGGTTGTCGGGGTCTGCGGGTGGGGGGCTTATCGGAATCTGGGAGCCCCCCTTTAATAAGGGGGCCCCCAGATCCCGGCCCCCCACCCTATGTGAATGAGTATGGGGTACATCGTACCCTTACCCATTCACCTGGTGGAAAAAAATGTCAATAAAAAAAAAACACACACAGGTTTTTAAAGTAATTTATTATACAGCTCCGGAGGTCTTCTTCCGACTCCGGGGGTCTCTTCCGTCTTCGGGGGTCTCCGGTGTCGTCTCCGCGCTCTCCGGTTCTTCCTTCCTTCTGCCGGGCCTCCACTATCTTCTTCCAGCTCTTTTGCTAGCGGGGCCCGGTCTTCTCCGTCGCCTTCTTCCCTCGCTCTCCGGTTCTTTCTTTCTTCCTTCTGCCGGGCCCCTCCACTATTTTCTTCCAGCTCTTTTGCTAGTGGAGGGGCCGGTCTTCGCGTCGCCGTCTGCGTCTTCTTCCCTATTCTCCTTCTCGATGTTGACACGTCGCTTCCTCCCGCTGTAATGCTGGCTATTCGCTCATCAACGATTTATATAGGCTTCTCATGACGTCACAGTCACATGTGACTGTGACGTCATGGGAGCATGTGACTGTGACGTCATGAGAAGTCTATATAAATCGTTGATGAGCGAATAGCCAAGCATTACAGCGGGAGGAAGCGACGTGTCAACATCGAAGAGGAGAAGAGGAAAGAAGATGCCGACGGCGATGGGAAGACTGGCCCCTCCACTAGCAAAGAAGTTGGAAGAAGATAGTGGAGGGGCCGGCAGAAGGACAACGGAGAGCCGGACGAGACGACGGGAAGACCGGGCCTCTCCGCTAGCAAAAGAGCTGGAAGAAGATAGCGGAGGCCCGGCAGAAGGAAGAAAGAACCGGAGAGTGCGGAGATGACACCGGAGACCCCCGAAGTCGGAAGAGACCCCCGGAGTCGGAAGAAGACCCCCGGAGCTGTGTAATAAATTACTTTAAAAAGCTGTGTGTGTGTTTTTATTGACATTTTTTTCCACCAGGTGAATGGGTAGGGGTACGATGTACCCCATACTCATTCACATACGTGGGGGGCCAGGATCTGGGGGCCCCCTTATTAAAGGGGGCTCCCAGATTCCGATAAGCCCCCCGCCCGCAGACCCCGACAACCAATGGCCAGGGTTGTCGGGAAGAGGCCCTGTCCTCATCAACATGGGGGCAGGGTGCTTTGGGGTGGGGGGGCCGCAGGTCGCCCCCCTGCCCCAAAGCACCAAACCCCCCATGTTGAGGGCATGCGGCCTGGTACGGTTCAGGAGGGATGGGGGACCGCTCTCTCGTCCCCCCCTCTTCCCCTGCGGCCTGCCAGGTTGCGTGCTTGGATAAGGGTCTGGTTTGGATTTTGGGGGGACCCCCATGCCGTTTTTTTGGCATAGGGGTTCCCCTTAAAATCCATACCAGACCCAAGGGCCTGGTATGCTCTTGGAGGGGGAACCCATGCCGGTTTTTTATTAAAAATTTGGTGTGGAGTTCCCCCTCAAGATTCATATCAAACACAGTGCCTGGTATTGGTGGGGATCCAAGTCGGATCCCTGTTCATTGAAAGTCGGACATATGTCGGCTTCATGTTGCAGGGCAAGTCGGATCCAAAGAAGGACGGCTGTCGTGTCGCACAAGTGTGAACCCAGCCTAAGGAAAGGTTCCATCCGCTGGTAATATTTATCATCTGGTGTGCAGTACTGGGGTCCACCAGCAGGTGTCTCCTGGCAGTTTTGAACTGTCAGGGGAACTTCTCTCTGCTGGTGTTATGTCATCCTTGGGCTGCAGTACTGGCGTCCACCAGCGGATGGATCCTGGCAGTGTGGTGCAGATGTTACTTCCTGCAATCAGGGGTCACCTGAGCCTGTTAGCAGGTATAATATAAATACCCGGCAAGTGCACACACACACTGCCCTGGTATCGTCCTCGTGCCCTGATCTGTACCTGCTGCCTGTTTACCTGAACCTGTTTACCTGAACCTGTTTCTGAATCTGCTACAGTACCTGAGTTCCTGATCCTGTCTCCCTGTCCTGACCCATCCTCTCCCTGTCCTGTGTTCCTTACCCCATCTGCTGATCTCCCTGTGTATGACCTTGGCCTGGCTAACGTTTATGTTTCTGGAATATCCCTTTGTCCATCTGCCTACCTGCTGTGTATGACCCTGGCCTGGCTATTGTTCATGATTCTAGCATTTCCCATGTATTGCACATATATGTCTATTGTTATTTGTGAGTCTCTGTCTGTTGGTTGGTTTGTTGCACTGTATCATATTGGAGGTGGGTATACTTATATCATTCACTCACCTAAATAAATCTTTATATTTTCACTTATATGTGTTTGGTGTTCCTCTGTTGCTAGCCACACCCGGTACATGACACATGTCATCTGTCAGAATGGGGATCCGCCTTGTTTACAAAGGCAGATCCCCATTCTGCCTCTGTACTAGGCCACCGCGGGTCGCTGGCGGACATCGAGTCCGCCCGTTCCGCGGGCACGATCCCGCAGCGTGCGTGAGAGTGCACCCGCAACTGTGCGAGCCACCGTACATGGATGGCGATTTGTGCAGGGGAACAACCAGCCGCAGAATAACTGCGGCAGCTGGTCCTTAAGTGGTTAAAGCGCAAAAATGTTAAACCGCAGAGGTGATCAAATACCACCAAAGAAAGCTCTATGGGGTTTGTTATTCGGTTCCAAACCTTTGCGATGTTCAAAAGTTCTGCCGCAAACCGAACAGGGGGTCATTCTACCCATCTCTACAGATAAGTATATGTGTGATCTCTCTTTGCACATATCGAATACAACCCCAAGAACCTAAACTATCATGTGCCCATGATACAAGACAAAATATTAGAGCTTTAGCCCTCATGTATGGTTTGTTTAGAAACCGTTTTGAATTAATCAGAACAGATGTAAATGCAGAGTGGAAAGTCACAGTAAGGTGTCTTCCCAAATATAAAAAATAAATGACAAAAGCCCTTTAACCACTTAAGCCCCGGACCAATATGCAGCTAAAGGACCAGGCCCCTTTTTGCGATTCGGCACTGCGTCGCTTTAACTGACAATTGCGCGGTCTTTTTTTCCCACAAATAGAGCTTTCTTTTGGTGGTATTTGATCACCTCTGCGGTTTTTATTTTTTGCGCTATAAACAAAAATAGAGCGACAATTTAAAAAAAAAAATCGATATTTTTTACTTTTTGCTATAATAAATATCTGAAACCAAAAATGCAGCGCTTCAATGTGAAAATCAGTCCATGTATTTCATAACAGAAGAGATAGATGCAGGAAACTGGAGAACTCCACCACCAAAGACTTCAGTGTGAACAGGTAACACACCACCACACAAAACGTGCTCACTATCTGCTTACCAGAAAGCGAGCATCATAAGCATGTAGTGAAATGCAGAGGGTCACAGATGGATATGGCTCTCCAATCTTGATAGGATAACAGCTGAAGTAACCGATATCATCAACATCAAAGGAACTTCCAGGACTTGGATAATATTTATGCAGACCTCAGCAGGAGATGTTAAACCCATACAGAAAGAAAGGCAGCATAGTGAAGCCCGTAATATCAAATAAAGGTTTATTTAAAATTCTACTTACAGGGTAAAAAGATCATCAAGGCAAAAAGGTATAATCCGCGGTTCTTAGCGTGCTCACATTGGTCAGCCTGACAGGTTTCATCCAACAGGATATCATCACGGGCTTCACTATGCTGCCTTTCTTTCTGTATGGGTTTAACATCTCCTGCTGAGGTCTGCATAAATATTATCCAAGTCCTGGAAGTTCCTTTGATGTTGATGATATCGGTTACTTCGGCTGTTATCCTATCAAGATTGGAGAGCCATATCCATCTGTGACCCTCTGCATTTCACTACATGCTTATGATGCTCGCTTTCTGGTAAGCAGATAGTGAGCACGTTTTGTGTGGTGGTGTGTTACCTGTTCACACTGAAGTCTTTGGTGGTGGAGTTCTCCAGTTTCCTGCATCTATCTCTTCTGTTATGAAATACATGGACTGATTTTCACATTGAAGCGCTGCATTTTTGGTTTCATATGTTTTGAGTTTGCTTTATTCACAGACTGTGCACGCTGCTTTATACATTTATTATCTATCATTGTTAGCGCAAGTATTGGTTCACCTTGTACACCATTTTGTTATAATAAATATCCCCAAAAAATATATAAAAAAAACTTTTTTTTTCCCCTCAGTTTAGGCCGATACGTATTCTTCTACATATTTTTGGTAAAAAAAATTGCAATCTGCGTTTATTGATTAAATAAAATTAGTAAATCCACAACAAAGTAAAAACGTTTTAAATACCAAAGCAGCGCTTAGTGATCACAAAACGTGACAACTCTATCCTATGGTGATCCATAAGAGAAATAATCAATCTATAGTTCAATAAAATAGCAGGAAGATCAGAGTCCCATAGGAATAAAAGTGCTCCTAAAGTCTGGTGTAGTTGCTAATGACGACAGCTTCCACCGTGTCAACACCACTTTAAACACTCCTCCCTTGTGCCACACTCCCCTTAAGGGTTTCTACTCACCAAAAGGTTGAGTTTAGTAGACATTCAGAATTTGGAACATTCGATCATCCTCCTCCTCAAAGACCGACTGTATTCCCTAGACGCTTCTCCTGATGATTAGAAGGTTGAGTTTTAACAGGCACTATCACACTAGATCCTCCGATCCTCCTCCTAAATGTAATCGGTCCACTGGTACTTTTCCTGGTAGTCTCAGATTCAAAAGGGAGAGAGACTGGAGATAGTGTAATCCTGTTTATCGATTTATTGAACAATCCTTTAAATTAACATAAAATCCGGTACAAACAGCTTTAGGACAGCCAGTACATTTAAAAGACGTGCCGTTCCCAGGCTCTTTGCATAGTAATGGATATAAGTGTCAGTCCCGTCCACTACAGACTAAACACTTACCACTTCCTTACACTCGAGCGCACAATGGAACGCACAGCGTCACTTCCTTCTGCCGTGAGGTCACGCCCTGACGTTTCATCCTTACGACTTCCTCTGAGGGCGTGGCCTCACAGCACGGCTGTAACGCCGAGCGCTCCGGGTGTCCCATCCTTCTCAGAGCGCTCGCGGCGTCGGTCCCCCTGCAGCGCTCCGGTCAGCCCCCCTGGCCGTGGGCGCTGCTCTGTTACCGGCGGGGATGCGATCCACGCGGCGGCACATCTCCGTCCGCGGATCGCATCCCATCCTACTCACCATCCCCCTCCTGCTCCTTCCCGGCGCGCGCCGGCCTTCTGAGATTTAAAGGGCCAGCGCACCATTGATTGGTTCCTGGCCCAATTACTGTGTGCACACCCAAATCTGATATAAACCCACTTCCCCTTCCTGTCCTTGCCGGATCTTGTTGTCTTAGTACCCTGTGGAAGCGTTTTGTGAGTTGCCTTGCCTGTGTATCTGACCTGCTGCCATTGTCTCAGACTACGAACCATTGCCGCCTGCCCTGACCCTCTGCTACGTCTGACCTTGCCTCTGCCTAGTCCTTTTGTACCACGCCTATCTCAGCCGCCAGAGAGGTGAAGTCGCTACTGGAGGACACAACCTGGTTGCTACCGCCGCAGCAAGTCCATCCCGCTTTGCGGCGGGCTCTGGTGAAAACCGGTAGCTGCTTAGAACCGGTCCCTCAGTACGACCCGTGCCATCCCCTCTCTGGTACAGAGGATCCACCTCCTGTATCCCCACTAGCCGTCAGTCCGGCTCGTGACAGTAGATTCGGCCATGGATCCCGCTGACGTGCCGCTGCCTAGTCTCGCTGATCTCACTACCGTGGTTGCCCAGCAGTCGCAATTGATTGCCCAACAAGGACAGCAGCTCTCGCAGTTGACCGCCATGATCCAGCAGCGTCTGCCGCCACAAGCTCCAGCATCTTCCCCTCTCCGAGCTGCCGCTACTACCTCGAGGATCCGCTTGTCTCTTCCGGAGAAATTTGACGGGGATCCTAGGATGTGCCAGGGATTCTTGTCCCAATGTTCCCTGCATCTTGAGATGATGTCAGACCAGTTTTCCACAGAACGGTCTAAGGTGGCATTCGTGGTCTGTCTGTTGTCTGGGAAGGCCTTGGCCTGGGCCACGCCACTCTGGGACCGCAATGACCCTGCTACAGCCACCGTTCAGTCCTTCCTTGCTGAGGTTCGTAGCGTTTTTGAGGAACCAGCCCGAGCCTCATCCGCTGAAACCGCCCTGCTTAACCTTGTCCAAGGAAACTCCTCTGTGGGCGAATATGCCATACAGTTCCGCACACTGGCCTCAGAGCTAGCCTGGAATAATGAGGCTCTCTGCGCGACCTTCAAGAAAGGTTTATCCAGCCACATCAAGGATTGTCTGGCCACACGAGAGATACCCTCCTCCCTGACGGAGCTCATCCACTTAGCTACCCGCATTGACATACGCTACGTTAAAAGACGCCAAGAGCTTCGCCAGGAGAAAGATCTTGTTCGCACCAGGCGTTATCCGCGCCTGGCTCCTCTCTTCCTGAATCCAACGCATCCTGATACTATGCCTTCCGTCGAGGAGGCCATGCAGGTGGACCGATCTCGCCTGACCCTACAAGAGAGGACTCGCCGTAGGAATGAGAACTTATGTCTTTATTGTGCGAGCTCTGAACATTTCCTAAAGGACTGCCCTATTCGTCCTCTACGTCAGGGAAACGCCCGCACCTAGTGAACGTGGGAGAGGCGTTACTAGGTGTGAATTCTTCCTCTCCACGTCTGACTATTCCTGTGCGGATTTCCCCTTCTGCTGGCCCCCCCTTCTCTGCGGTGGCCTTCCTGGACTCTGGTTCTGCAGGAAACTTTATTGAAGCCTCTTTCATCAACAGGTTCAACGTTCCTGTTATCCGTCTCATTAAACCCTTCTTCATTTCCTCTGTAAATGGAGAGAATCTGGATTGTACCGTGCGTTACCGCACCGAACCCCTGCTCATGTCCGTTGGTGTTCTTCACCAAGAAAAAATTGAATTCTTTGTTTTGCCGAACTGTACTTCTGACATCCTTCTTGGCCTACCCTGGCTCCAGCGCCATTCTCCTACCCTCGACTGGTACCACTGGGGACATCAAATCCTGGGGCTACTCCTGCCACAAGCATTGTCTTAAGTCTGTACCCACCAGTAAAGTTCCCATCGCTACTCCTTTGCCCGGCCTTCCCAAGGCCTATCAGGACTTTTCTGATGTCTTTTGCAAAAAACAGGCGGAGGTCTTACCACCACATAGACCCTACGACTGCCCCATTGACTTGCTCCCAGGTACTACACCACCCCGTGGCAGAATTTACCCTCTCTCCTCTCCTGAAACCAAGGCCATGACTGATTACATACAGGAGAACCTCAAGAGAGGTTTTATTAGGAAATCATCTTCTCCAGCCGGAGCGGGGTTCTTCTTCGTTGCCAAGAAGGACGGATCACTACGCCCTTGCATAGACTATCGTGGTCTCAATAAAATCACTATTAAAAATCGCTACCCTCTGCCTCTCATCTCGGAGCTCTTTGACCGTCTGCGCGGAGCAAAAGTTTTTTCAAAATTGGACCTCAGGGGCGCTTATAACCTCATCAGAATCCGTGAAGGAGATGAATGGAAAACCGCATTTAACACCAGAGATGGTCACTTTGAATATCTCGTCATGCCATTTGGACTTTGCAACGCTCCTGCAGTCTTTCAGGATTTTGTCAATGAAATCTTTCGGGCCGTACTGTATACCTGTGTGGTTGTCTATCTTGACGACATCCTAATCTTCTCTACCAACCTTGAGGAACATCGGCTCCATGTCCGTCACGTGCTCCAGCGCCTCCGCGTAAATCATCTTTACGCTAAATTTGAAAAATGCCTTTTTGAGCGCAGCAGCCTTCCTTTCCTAGGTTATCTGGTCTCAGGACAAGGCCTTCAAATGAACCCTGACAAGCTCTCCGCAGTCTTGGATTGGCCACGCCCCTCTGGACTCCGTGCTATCCAACGCTTCCTTGGATTCGCCAACTACTATCGTCAGTTCATACCCCACTTCTCCACCATCGTTGCTCCTATAGGGGCACTGACTAAGAAAAACGCGAATCCAAGGTCCTGGCCGCCTCAAGCGGAAGAAGCCTTTACTCGCCTTAAGACCGCCTTCTCCTCTGCACCTGTCCTGTCTCGACCAGACCCCATAAAGCCGTTCTTCCTTGAAGTTGACGCCTCCTCGGTAGGAGCCGGAGCTGTTCTTCTTCAAAAAAACGCTAAAGGAGGAAACGTCACGTGTGGTTTTTTCTCTAAAACCTTCTCCCCTCCTGAAAAAAACTATTCCATAGGTGACCGTGAATTGTTGGCCATCAACCTGGCATTAGAAGAGTGGAGACATCTCCTGGAAGGATCCCTTCACCCTATCTCCATCTACACTGACCATAAAAATTTGTCCTACCTTCAGTCCGCTCAGCGCTTAAATCCTCGCCAGGCCAGGTGGTCATTGTTCTTTACCCGGTTCAATTTCCAGATCCATTTTCGTCCCGCAGACAAGAATGTCAGGGCTGATGCCTTGTCCCGTTCCCTTGATGACTCTGAAACCGGGACTCCCCCTCAACACATCGTACCCCCGGAGTGTCTGATTTCCTCTGCTCCTGCTTCTCTGGTGCCAGTTCCTCCAGGAAAAACTTTCGTTCCTCCATGCCTTCGTCTCCAGATACTCAGGTGGGGCCATTCCTCCCATCTAGCCGGTCACGCTGGGATCAAAAAATCCATACAATTGATGGCCAGACACTATTGGTGGCCTACCCAGGAAAAAGATATGACTGACTTTGTACGGGCCTGCACTATCTGTGCACGTGACAAGACTCCACGCCAGAAGCCTGCAGGTCTTCTCCTTCCTCTACCTGTGCCTGAACTACCATGGTCCCACATTGCCATGGATTTCATCACGGACCTTCCTTTGTCTCATAGTAACACTGTCATCTGGGTGGTCGTTGACCGCTTTTCGAAAATGGCTCATTTTGTCCCGCTTCCTGGTCTGCCTACTGCACCTCAGTTGGCGAAGCATTTTTTTCTTCAAATTTTCCGTCTCCATGGGCTACCCTCACATATCGTCTCTGATAGAGGCGTTCAATTCATCTCAAAATTTTGGAGAGCTCTCTGTACTCAACTAAAGATTAAGTTGAATTTTTCTTCCGCTTATCACCCGCAATCCAATGGACAGGTGCAGAGAGTTAACCAGGTCCTTGGTGACTACTTACGACATTTTGTCTCCGCCCGTCAAGACGATTGGGTCGACCTATTGCCCTGGGCAGAATTCTCATACAATTTCAAGAACTCTGAATCGTCCTCCAAATCACCTTTCTTTGTGGTCTACGGCCGTCACCCATTGCCCCCCCCTCCCCATCCCCACTTCTTCTGGAGTTCCTGCCGTGGATGAATTAACTCAAGACTTCACCTCTATCTGGAAAGAGACTCAAAAGTTGCTATCACTGGCCTCTGCCCGCATGAAGAGACATGCAGATAAAAAAAGAAGAATTCCTCCTGTCTATGTCCCTGGTGACAAAGTGTGGCTCTCCTCCAAATATGTTCGGTTTCGGGTACCTAGCTACAAGCTGGGCCCTCGTTACCTCGGACCTTTTAAAATCAAAAACCAAATCAATTCTGTCTCTTACAAACTCCATCTTCCTCCTTCTCTTCGTATCCCCAATTCTTTTCATGTGTCTCTTCTCAAACCCCACATTCTTAACCGATTTTCCCCCAAGGTCACTGCTCCTGCTCCTGTCTCTGGTTCTTCCGATGTCTTCTCGGTGAAAGAAATCCTCGCCTCCAAGGTCATCCGAGGTAAAATATTTTTTGATTGGGAGAACTGTGGTCCTGAAGAGAGATCCTGGGAGCCTGAGACCAACATTTTAGACAAGGAGCTCATCCGTAGATTCTTGGGTTCCAAGAAAAGGGGGAGACCTAAGGGGGGGGTACTGTAACATCGAGCGCTCCGGGTGTCCCATCCTTCCCGGAGCGCTCGCGGCGTCGGTCCCCCTGCAGTGCTCCGGTCAGCCCCCCTGGCCGTGGGCGCTGCTCTGTTACCGGCGGGGATGCGATCCACGCGGCGGCACATCTCCGTCCGCGGATCGCATCCCATCCTACTCACCATCCCCCTCCTGCTCCTTCCCGGCGCACGCGGCCCCGCTGCGCTCTAGGGCGCGCGCGCGCCGGCCTTCTGAGATTTAAAGGGCCAGCGCACCATTGATTGGTGCCTGGCCCAATTACTGTGTGCACACCCAAATCTGATATAAACCCACTTCCCCTTCCTGTCCTTGCCGGATCTTGTTGTCTTAGTACCCTGTGGAAGCGTTTTGTGAGTTGCCTTGCCTGTGTATCTGACCTGCTGCCATTGTCTCAGACTATGAACCATTGCCGCCTGCCCTGACCCTCTGCTACGTCTGACCTTGCCTCTGCCTAGTCCTTTTGTACCGCGCCTATCTCAGCCACCAGAGAGGTGGAGTCGCTACTGGAGGACACGACCTGGTTGCTACCGCCGCAGCAAGTCCATCCCGCTTTGCGGCGGGCTCTGGTGAAAACCGGCAGCTGCTTAGAACCGGTCCCTCAGTACGACCCGTGCCATCCCCTCTCTGGTACAGAGGATCCACCTCCTGTATCCCCACTAGCCGTCAGTCCGGCTCGTGACAACGGCATTGTAGTTTATATAGCGCAACACAGTCAGCGCATTGACTCCTCAAGTACCCGCTAGCTCTACCGGAAATATCCAGTGCTCACTGGGCTTTATTTCACTGGGGTCACACTGATACATTGTGCTGCATAATCACCATATACGCAGCCTGCACATTAACTCCTCAAATGCCTGCGAACCCTTTCGGAATTACCCAGAGCTCTTAGGACTGAATTTCACTGGGTCACATTTAGTGCTAGAAACTGCAAAATTATATATAAGGCGCTATACATGTTACCAATCACAGAGTACTGATTATAAATCTGATTTAAACATTCAGCATAAACCCCCACGGTATCCATATAAAAAGCCCATATACACTCGTGCGAGCATACTAAATATTTAACATACCACCATAATCCATCTACGTTAAACATCATTAAAGATACATTAACATGGATAGAAATTATATTAAATAAATATAAATTCAGATATACAGGTAATATCATATGGTGCAATAAAATATATATAAAAATAGAATCAATAAATTACAATACTGTACATTACTCTCCGTATTGTCTCAAAAAGATAATGATAAGAAAACTCAAAAAGTAGGGAAATCAAGCTACCTATCTGTACCCACATTGTCTGTGGGTTACAGTAATAATTAAGAATAAATATATTTTTAATATAAAAAATTATATTAAATCATTAAAATTATTTAAAATTATTTAAAATTATCAAGATAAATTCAGAAAATACTGATGCCCATCCATTATTACATAAATAAGAAGCTATTCACTAGTATCTGTACACCTGGAAAAATTAATAAAATTATAACTCATCTATCATTGGAACACTGACATATCAACTGCATCAATAATCACTGATAAAGCAGTTGATATCGAGTTCCACATTTAACCCTTTCTGGGTTAACCACTAGCGTGGCTACATGTTACACGTCACTGATTGTCTGTTCCGATGACAGGGAACAGACGATCACTGACATGCCACGGAGAAGAACGGGTTTTTTTACACTCACCTCTCCCCGTTCCTCAGCTCTGTGACCCGATCGCGGGACATCGGCGGTGATCGGGTCCGCCCGGGTCGTAAGCGTGCCTCCGGCGGTGCGTGCACGACCCACGGCTGGGCTCTTAAAGGGCAACGTACCTGTACGTTGATGTGCCCAGCTGTGCCATTCTGCCGACGTATATCGGCGTGAGGCGGTCCTTAAGTTGTTAACTGCTACATTTGTGGTACAGCTTGTTCTATTGAAAAACAACAAACTTACCGGCTGCATCACCAGGTAAAAAAGGGAGGCCTAAAAAAAGAAACCTATTGCAGCCATCACATCTAAAAATTGGTAATCTGCATTCTAATGTTTGCTTTTTGGTTTATTAACAACTTGCCGCCCGCCATGTAGCAATATGACGATGGCAAAGTGGTTTAGTTATCCAGTCTGACACACCGCAACTCTGATCTAGGTAAAGAGTCTCTCTGACGGAGACTCTTTACCACGTGATAAGCTGTGTATTGGCTTTCCTCACTCGCGTCTGTCAGACACGAGTAGAGGAGAGACGATCGGCTGCTCCTCTGACAGGGTGGGTCTGTGCTGATTGATTATCAGTGCAGCCCTCCCGAGGATGCCCACCCAGGACCACCAGGGATGCCCACCACTTTTGACCACCAGATATGCCACCCATGGCCAACAGGGATGCCATTCAGTGCCCACAATTGATGCCAATCAGCGCCCATAACTAATGCCTGCCAGTGCTTGCCAATCAGTGATGCCCATCAGTGCCATCTATCAGTGTACATCAGTGCCACACATCAGTGTCCATCAGTATAAAAGGAAGGAAACTCCTGCACTGTCTTTGGGCCTATTTAAAAAGGAACTAGACTATGGGGCACTGCTGCAGACAGTGGCAGCCCGTCAATAGGGGGCGCAGGGGCGCCGCCCCCCCCCCAAAGCTACTTATTAAAAAAAAAATATATATATATTTTTTTTTTTTAAAGTGTCCCTTTAAGTGGGTGTGTTAAGGGCGCCGGACATGGGGTGCTATTGGAGGCATGACCCATGTGTAAACACGTGATTGGGGCTAAGAAGCTCTATTGGCGTAGTTTAGAGTGTGCTTGGGGCGCAAATGCTGTAGCCACGAAAACTCCAACTCTAGGCTCTAGCATTAGGTTTCCAGTGCTTGTAATTGATTGGGTCCATAGGGTGGGGCTTTAATCAGACCTGCAGCGTCATTGGCTCAAAGGCTGCCTGTCTCCTTCAGTAAGTGAGGGGGAAATCACAAGCAGAAGAGAACTGGTCAGGGCAGACACTGGAGCTGAGGCAGCTCCATTCATCCCTGTGACACAGACTGTGAGGGATCACACAGAAATCTTCAGGTACATTTCTACATGCCAGGACTGTAGGGGGGAGAGGGCAGAAGGGGCTATTATCACTGTGTCCTGACTCCTGAGAGACTGTAAAGCAGCATTTTAATCTCCAACTTTACTTCACCTCTCTCCATGTAATGCAAGTCAGTACACCTTCATTTTTCTCCCCTTCCTGTTCATGAGCTATAGAGAAACAAAAGGCATTGTTCTTAAATTAACATTATTCACATGTAAATCGTACGGGCATTGTTATGCAAATTAGATCATCCGCCGCGATTCAGATGGGGGGGGGAGGGGGGCACAGTAGGCGTACAGACCCAGGAACTCAGCACAGGGATGATGGGAACCCCTCATAATGGGCACAGCAGGTGTACAGACCCGGGAACTCAGCACAGGGATGGTGGGAACCCTCATAATGGGCACAGCAGGTGTACAGACCCGGGAACTCAGCACAGGGATGGTGGGAACCCTCATAATGGGCACAGCAGGTGTACAGACCCAGGAACTCAGCACAGGGATGGTGGGAACCCTCATAATGGGCACAGCAGGTGTACAGACCCAGGAACTCGTTACAGGGATAGTGGGAACCCCTCATAATAGGCACAGCGGGTGTACAGACCCGGGAACTCAGTACAGGGATGGTGGGAGGAACCCTCATAATGGGCACAGCGGTTGTACAGACCTGGGAACTCAGTACAGGGATGGTGGGAACTCCTCATAATGGGCACAGCAGGTGTACAGACCCAGGAACTCGTTACAGGGATGATGGGAACCCCTCATAATGGGCAAAGTAGGTGTACAGACCCTGGAACTCAGTACAGGGATGGTGGTAACCCCTCATAATGGGCACAGCAGGTGTACAGACCCAGGAACTCGTTACAGGGATTGTGGGAACCCCTCATAATAGGCACAGCGGGTGTACAGACCCGGGAACTCAGTACAGGGATGGTGGGAGGAACCCTCATAATGGGCACAGTGGGTGTACAGACCTGGGAACTCAGTACAGGGATGGTGGGAACTCCTCATAATGGGCACCTCAGGTGTACAGACCCAGAAACTCTGCACAGGGATTGTGGGAACCCCGCATAATGGGCAAAGTAGGTGTACAGACCCTGGAACTCAGTACAGGGATGGTGGTAACCCCTCATAATGGGCACCGTAGGTGTACAGACCCGGGAACTCAGTACAGCCTGTCCTTATACATTTACTTGAGATCACTTAGACCCGGTGGGTCTCTATAGTGGGAGGTAGCGCCAACACCCCATTCTTTTATATTATATCCTATTCTCCATAGGGAGTTTTTAGGGGGGCTGCAACCTCTGTCTGGTGTTTTCCTGAGCGCGGATTCCCTACTCCTTTAATACTTCTTTAATAATAGTCTAATGTCTATAAAATGTCATAATCTACCCAATAGACCTCATGCACACAGGGTGTTTGCTTTGCTCCTCTAAACAGCAGAACTCCTGGCAGGAGAAAAGCCCACTGCAGGCGTGTCATGCGTTTTATCGTAAATGTATCCTATTGGCCAAAATATTTATTTGTTCTGGCCATTTAAATGCATTACCTCTCAAATGCGCCTAAATGCGTCTAGCGTTTCAGTGTGTTTTAGCTTTTTTCTACGCTTCACCTCCTCTCCTAAACGTGCTTTTCAGGGGTTTTTTTTTTCAGACTGTAATTGTTCTGCTTCTAATATGTCTGTAAACGCCTGTGTGCACATGGACACTTAAGCTAACATACAGGTGCTTTTACAGGCTGAGAAAAAAAATGTCAAATGCCAGTATTTTTTAAGCTTTAATTGGAGCCCTTTGTAATCTCATGTAGCCATATTCCTAAGCGATCATCACAAGTCTCTGTGCTTGAGATACCATCAGTCCGATTCATGCTTCAGAGTAAGTTTAAGGCCTCGTTCAGGCTAGATTCACACTTGTGCAGAGAGGCTCTCAGCAGGGGTCCGGTGCATCCCTGTTCTCCATTTCAGGGCTGAATCAGGCCCGAGTTTTTGCCTGCATTTGGACCTAAAACAAAGCATATTTCCAGGTTGTAAGTTGGCAAATGTCATTGCAGATCCCTACTTGTTATTGCTTGTATTGAAACTTACCTAACACAGTTGGTGTTCTGTACATTGACCGTGTACAAAACACCACCCTACATGTACACCATGTTTAAACATTTGCCAGTTTTATGAGTCATAGCGGGCAGCAGATGAAACTACATAGGTAATTGTAAAAATACAAAATGTAGTGTAGTACTTACATTTTTTTCTTATCAAAAGCGAAATTACCTTTTAAATGCAACCCCTGTCATCTAACGTTTAATGTTGTAGAAAGGCTATGCAATGGGTTAATAAAGTCAGAACTTAAAATGCAAGTTTAAACCATTTCCTAGTCTGTGATCTCCAGATATCGTCTGGGTTTTAAAACAAATTGAAGCTTCGTCGGTGTATAATGTGCAGCCTGGTATATGATGCGCAGAGCCCTGTGTATAATGTGCATCCTGGGATATGATGTGTAGGAATGAGCTCTGGCGTGTTTGCATACTCCACATGCAGAGCCCGCCAGGAAGTCGGCACGGCGCTGCGCTAATCACAGGCAGAGAGACATTGTCCCGATGCTCGGCTGCAGAGATCGGGAAATGTCTCCCTGCCTGTGATTAGCGCCGTGCTGACTTCCTGGTGGGCTCTGCACGTGGAGTATGCGAACGCGCCAGACCTCATCCTTAATTATGTGCAGAGCCCTGTGTATAATGTGCAGCCTGGTATATGATGTGCAGAGCCCGGTGTATAATGTACAGCCTGGTATATGATGTGCAGAGCCCTGTGTATAATGTGAAGCCTGGTATATGATGTGCAGAGCCCTGTGTATATTGTGCAGCCTGGTATATGATGTGCAGAGCCCTGTGTATAATGTACAGCCTGGTATATGATGTGCAGAGCCCTGTGTATAATATGCAGCCTGGTATATGATGTGTAGAGCCCTGTGTATAATGTACAGCCTGGTAAATGATGTGCAGAACCCTGTGTATAATGTGCAGCATTGTATATGATGTGCAGAGCCCTGTGTATAATGTGCAGCCTGGTATATGATGTGCAGAGCCCTGTGTATAATGTGCAGCCTGGTATATGATGTGCAGAGCCCGGTGTATAATCTGCAGCCTGGTATATGATGTGCAGAGCCCGGTGTATAATCTGCAGCCTGGTATATGATGTGCAGAGCCCTGTGTATAATGTGCAGCCTGGTATATGATGTGCAGAGCCCTGTGTATAATGTGCAGCCTGGTATATGATGTGCAGAGCCTGGTGTATAATCTTAGGTAAAATGTTACATACAATCCATGCATGTATGGTGGGGGCGCTTAACCACAGTGATAAATTAAAAACCTGTGAAAAAATTATATTTCACAATATCTGCATATACAACAAACTATAATAATGTGATTGTGATAAATTGAAATAAATCACCAACCCAAATGTGCAATCAGGCAGGCTGCTGACTATTGATAATCAAACAAACCTTAGGATTGCATTGCACCTATGTAAATTAATACACCCGCTGATTAGTGTCAAGTCCAAACAAAATAACAGCAGCATAAGGTGTCCTTTATAATTGTCAAAATAAATCGTGACCGATAATACTCCAACAGTTCATAACATTCAGTGATATGATGAGACTTGAATATACTTGATCCAAAAAATGAAACTTGATGTGGAAGCCTTCATCATCTCTGATCGGGATTAATTTTAAATCTTTAAATTTGCACCTGCTACATCTAGACAGTATACTCATATGAAATGAATGATAACTCATTCATTAGTTAAAAAACTATTTAAGTCCAGATCTATGTTTAGGCCCAAAGGCTGCATCGTAGACAATCGAGACAATATGAGTATACTGTCTAGATGTAGCAGGTGCAAATTTAAAGATTTTAAATGAATCCCGATCAGAGATGATTAATACAACCAATTATAATATTTTTTGACACATTTCATTTATCCATGTTGAATAACATTTGTCCTATACTTTTTCACATTTACCGTTTCTAATTTAGTTGAAATAGATCGGTTTGAACCTATCGACTAGATGTGCCTGGCACGGAGTGCTGATAGTGCTAACTGTGACAACCAATGATAGGTTATGGGGAGGGATGTCCATACTAAGTTGTTATATGGTTATTTTAATTAACACCCATATGATCTATTCTCCTAGTAGGAAATTTTAAATTCAATTTGCTATAGTAGCAATGGTCTATCGCTCTATAGTTGTGTTTTTTTAACCATCGTTCTTTTAAATGTATTTTGTATGTTTGTAAGCTGGAAGAATCGGGACTGAGGCTGTCAATGGCTTGGCACGCCCCCTCTTTTCTCTCTGATTGGCTGACACTTACATAAATAGTCAGATGCACGATAGCTCCGCACGCTTCCTGATGACGTGCAATACGAAACAGCTGTCGAGGCGACGCTAGGCTACGTTTCTGACGCCACTTCCGGTCCCGCTGGTTCTCTCCTGGCAGCAGGTGCAACGCACGCCGGATCGTGTTCCTGCTCAGACTCATCGTGCCCCGCTTGTCAAAGCCATTCAGCCTCAGTGCCGGGTCTGTGGCACCATTCAAGTAAGGGGGCATTTGTCTGTCCATTTTTTTAATATTACTTTTTATTAAACGGTATTACACTATTAGCTGTTTTCTCTCTTTTGTGTTCCGCTCATGCATGATCGAGCCTCCAGGAGGCAGGGATTTCCAGGTTCACCTATGACTTCTCTATCCATATTAGCAAGTGCTACTAAGTTGCAACAAGCGTTATTGACTCCTTTTTAATTAAATGAGTCAACATGATCTGGTAAGCGGCTAATCTTCTTTGAGCACTATTGGGTGTTAGGCCTCGTACACACGACCGATTTTCTCGTCGTAAAAAACACGTCGTTTTTTTCGACAAGATTTTTGTTAAGCTTGTCGATTTTCTCATCAAGCTTTCTATGCGTTGTGACAGCAGGAAGGTAAAGTCACCTGGTTGCATCCAGGGGGGTAGGTATATTTCTCCCAGATTCAGGCTTTATGCCGACTTATACAACTAGGGAGAGAGTTGATGAAGCCCAGCTGAGGCTAGTGGGCTCATGGATGATTCATACCTCTAGGGAGAGTGCTGGGCGTCGTGCAGGCAGGGAGTTGATGAGACCAGCTGAAGCTTGTCAGCTCGTTTAAGGCCTCTATAAAAACTCCCAGCTTCATTAGGTGTTTGCTCATGCCTGGACCCAGACCTGTGTGGACTGTCTAGGGAGAGTGAACCCCTGTGCGGTGAGACAAAGCCTGTGTGGCTATTTGTTTGGACATTTACTAAACCAGGGACTTAGGGACTAGGACAGCACCAGGCTGATCCCAGTTGTTAGTTAGGGAAACCTGCATGTTTAGTCAGAGGTCAAGCTGACCAGGATTTATTTTGTTTATGTTTCTTTTTGCTTTGCTGTGTTTTTGTCACTGTAAATAGAGAAATAAACCGCACCTTTTGATCTTGAAAACCACAACCTCCGTCTGCTGGGCCTGTTTTTGTGTGGGGAGCCCATCCAGGGGGTCACACACACCCGCTACCGAGCTAACCCCCTCACAGTTGGTGGAGAACCAGTGGCAGTTTTTTTTTAAGCCAGCATGGAGGAGATACTGAAACAGCTGGCTCTAGCAAATGCCAATCAACAGCAGACAAATGCAGGTTTGCAAAAGAGCCTTGCAGCTCAACAACAGAGCTTCGCAGCCCAGCAACAAGCCCAGCAGCAAGCTGAGGCCCGCTTCATAGACCTGTTGCAGAAGCAAGAGCAGAGACTACAACAACAGATGGAAGCAGTAATGCAGCAACGTCCGCAGACCAGTGAGGAAAGCCGTCCCACTAATACCGCGTCCTTTGGGGTGAGTCGTTTATTGACAAAAATGACTGGAGAGGATGATCCAGAGGTATTTTTGACCACATTTGAAAGGACTGCTGAAAGAGAAAAGTGGCCTGAGGAGCAGTGGGCTGGACTGGTGGCTCCTCTGTTAACTGGTGAATCGCAGAAAGCTTACTATGACCTAGAGCCTGACCAAGCAAAAGACTATGTGATGCTAAAAGCTGAAATATTGGCAAGGCTGGGTGTCACCCTGGCTGTCCGGGCTCAGCGTGTGCATAACTGGACTTTCCAGCTTGGAAAACCCCCCAGGTCTCAAATGTATGATCTCATTCACCTGAGCAGGAAGTGGCTACAGCCAGAGACTTTGTCCGCACCGGAGATTGTGGAACGTGTTGTGATGGATCGTTTCTTGAGAGCTCTTCCTACCGCCATTCAAAAGTGGGTAAGCCATGGAGACCCAGAAACGGCCGGTAAACTTGTGGATCGTGTAGAGAGATACTTGGCTGCAGAGAACCTGACGGCCTCTTCCAGAGACTCTCGGACTTTCCACCCTAAGACCAGACCATCCCCAGGGGCGGATAAGATGATTCCAAGGGGTGAGGGTGGAGAGAGTGAGAGGGTGGGAGCTCTGCCCAGGGTTTGGCGAGAACAGCCTGGGAAGTCGGGGGCTCAAGAGGCAGCCAAAAGGATTGTTTGCTACCGCTGCCGGCAAGCGGGACATATTGCAGCAAATTGCCCGGTTGTGGAGGAACCCATGCAATGTGACTTTCTGACGGACAGACGTCAGTCGCTGTGTGCGACAGTCGCATGCACTGCCATTCGGGGAACTGAGAAACATTTATGCAAAATGTGTATTAATGGTAGAAATGTTGTGGTATTACTGGATTCAGGTAGCCTTGTGACCCTGATAAAGGCTGAATTAGTTAAAACAGAGGTCTCTGGGAATAGCAAGGTAGCTGTTATTTGTGTGCATGGGGACACCCGAGAGTATCCAGTGACTACAGTGTGTTTCAAGACCCCCAAAGGTACCCTCTCTCATCCAGTGGGGTTAGTATCTCAATTACCGCATGATGCCATTGTGGGAAGGGATTTTCCGAAGTTCTGGGAACTGTGGGATGATCCTGAGCCCCCCACTGGTGCCCCTATGTACCAGGAAGGTGATAGCCAGAACTCCTCTGAGAGTGGTGAGGACTCTCCAGAATTTCCCTTGTCAGTATTGGCAGGCGAGACTCAAGAAACTGGAGAGGAGCCCACCTCCTCAGACGAAAACCTACCGTCTGTGGAGTTTTTTGATCTTGAGGTTCACAGGGAAAATTTTGCCACAGAACAGTTAAAAGACCCCGCCCTAATAAAGGCACGGGAAAACGTAGTGGAAATAGATGGCGAGTTAGTGAACCCAGATAATACCTGCACTTACCCATACTTCAGCGTAGAGAAGGACCTACTGTATCGGGTGGCAAAAAGGGCAGAAGAAACCGTTGAGCAGCTTGTGGTGCCCAAACCCTACAGGAAGTTGGTGTTGGAGTTGGCCCATGGGCACATTCTTGGAGGTCATCTGGGGACAGAGAAAACCCGAGAGAGGGTATTACAGAGATTCTATTGGCCTGGGGTGATGAAGGACATAGAAAATTATTGTTCCTCCTGCCCTGTGTGTCAGAGGTCGGCCCCGATACCACATTTCCGTAGCCCGCTGGTCCCTCTACCCATCATTGAGGTCCCGTTTGAGAGGATCGCAATGGATTTGGTAGGTCCTATAATCAAGTCCGCTAGGGGGCACCAGTACATATTAGTTATAATGGACTATGCCACCCGTTATCCAGAAGCGATCCCTCTCCGAAATACCTCGGCCAAAACCATAGCCAAAGAGCTATCTCTTGTTTTTAGCCGGGTGGGTATTTGTAAAGAACTGCTTACGGACCAAGGTACACCCTTTATGTCCCGGGTTATGAAAGAGCTGTGTAAATTGTTCAAAGTGACGCAATTGCGTACGTCTGTGTATCACCCCCAAACCGATGGGCTGGTTGAAAGATTCAACAAAACCCTAAAACAAATGTTGAAGAAAGTGGTGGATAGAGATGGAAAGGATTGGGACTGTCTACTTCCTTATTTGATGTTTGCTATTAGGGAGGTGCCCCAATCCTCTACGGGATTCTCCCCCTTTGAGTTACTGTATGGGAGACACCCAAGAGGGCTGTTGGATATTGCCAAGGAAACTTGGGAAAGTGAGAGTTCTCCCCACAGGAGTATGATTGAGCATGTCGCCCTGATGCAAGATCGAATTGCACAGGTAATGCCCATCGTGAAGGAACATTTGGCCCAAGCGCAGTTGGCACAGCAGAGAGTGTACAACCGTGGAGCCAAGACCCGTACCTTTTCCCCTACGAGATAATGGAAAAAGTGAGCGAAGTGAATTACAAGGTCAGACAACCAGGAAGGCGAAAGCCCGAACAGATCTATCACGTTAATCTGTTGAAAGCCTGGAGGGATAGAGAGTCCCTAGTCGCAGAAACTTGGTCACCAGCTCAAACTGGTTGCGTGATTCCGGAGGTTGGAATAGCAGCCACCTTGTCACAACCCCAACAACAGGAGGTTAAGGAGTTTGTGCTTCGCAACAAGGAGGTGTTCTCTGAGCTGCCGGGACAAACATCTGGGGTAGAGCATGATATTATTACCCCGCCCGGTGAAAGGGTGAAGTTAAAACCCTATCGGATCCCAGAGGCCCGACGGGAGGCAATACGGGAGGAAGTACAGAAAATGCTGAACTTAGGGGTGATAGAGGAGTCCCAAAGTGATTGGTCTAGTCCCATTGTGTTGGTGCCTAAACCGGATGGGAGCTGGCGATTTTGTAACGATTTTCGTCAGTTGAACAAAGTTACAAAATTTGACACCTACCCCATGCCACGTATAGATGAGTTGATCGACCGGCTGGGAACAGCCCGATACATGACGACTCTTGACCTCACAAAAGGTATTGGCAAATTCCCCTGGCCAAGTCGGCCAAAGAGAAAACCGCATTTGTAACCCCAGACGGGGCGTTCCAATATAAGAGAATGCCGTTCGGGTTACAGAATGCGCCGGCCACATTCCAGCGGAAAATGGACCAGATACTGAGGCCCCATCGGAAGTATGCTGCGGCTTACCTGGATGACGTAATTGTCCATAGCACAGATTGGGCCTCACATCTGCCAAAAGTGCAAGCAGTCCTAGACTCTATCCGGGAAGCGGGGTTTACGGCTAACCCCAAGAAGTGTACCATTGGGCAGGAGGAGGCCAAATATCTTGGGTACACCATTGGCAGGGGAGTAATAAAACCCCAACTCAACAAAGTCGAGGCCATCCAGAGTTGGCCACGTCCCAACAGCAAGAAGCAGGTACGAGCCTTTCTGGGAATCGCGGGTTATTATCGGCGCTTCATTCCCCACTTTGCTTCTAAGGCTGTGCCCCTAACCAACCTGACGAAAGGGAAAGGGTCGGTCATGATTAAATGGACCCCCGAGGCTGAGGCAGCATTCCAATTCTTGAAACAAGCCTTATGTAGCCAGCCAGTGTTGTACTCACCCGACTTCTCTAAAGACTTTGTCGTACAAAGTGATGCGTCAGATGTGGGGTTAGGAGCAGTATTGTCCCAGGTCTGGAACGGGGAAGAGCACCCAGTCATTTACCTCAGCAGGAAGTTGAAGTCCCATGAGGTAAATTACGCCACGGTTGAAAAGGAGTGTTTAGCGGTGAAGTGGGCTCTAGATTCCCTTCGGTACTATCTGCTAGGTAGGCACTTTGACATGGTTACGGATCATGCTCCGTTAAAGTGGATGGCTCAAAACAAGGAGACAAATAGAAGAGTAAATAGGTGGTTCCTGGCCCTACAGGAATTCAACTTCACAGTAAAGCATCGCCCTGGCGTTCAAATGGGGAATGTGGATGCTTTGTCTCGAGTACATGAATGCCTGATTGCTGGTGTTCCAACCCCAAGGTTAAAACAAGAGGGGGGGTATGTGACAGCAGGAAGGTAAAGTCACCTGGTTGCATCCAGGGGGGTAGGTATATTTCTCCCAGATTCAGGCTTTATGCCGACTTATACAACTAGGGAGAGAGTTGATGAAGCCCAGCTGAGGCTAGTGGGCTCATGGATGATTCATACCTCTAGGGAGAGTGCTGGGCGTCGTGCAGGCAGGGAGTTGATGAGACCAGCTGAAGCTTGTCAGCTCGTTTAAGGCCTCTATAAAAACTCCCAGCTTCATTAGGTGTTTGCTCATGCCTGGACCCAGACCTGTGTGGACTGTCTAGGGAGAGTGAACCCCTGTGCGGTGAGACAAAGCCTGTGTGGCTATTTGTTTGGACATTTACTAAACCAGGGACTTAGGGACTAGGACAGCACCAGGCTGATCCCAGTTGTTAGTTAGGGAAACCTGCATGTTTAGTCAGAGGTCAAGCTGACCAGGATTTATTTTGTTTATGTTTCTTTTTGCTTTGCTGTGTTTTTGTCACTGTAAATAGAGAAATAAACCGCACCTTTTGATCTTGAAAACCACAACCTCCGTCTGCTGGGCCTGTTTTTGTGTGGGGAGCCCATCCAGGGGGGTCACACACACCCGCTACCGAGCTAACCCCCTCACAGCGTACACACTGACATTTCCCAATTTCCTCGTTGTTCTCCGCGCTCACGTCCAGCACGTACGACGGCACTATAAAGGGGAAGATCTTTTTTCTTGGTGCCACCCCTTGGGCTGCTTTTGCTGATCTCGTGTTACCGCATGTGAAGTAAAAGTTTGGGAAGAGACGATTCGCGCTTTTCAGTCTTCGTACTTTTCAGATCGTTTTCTGCGGTTCAGTTTGTGCTTGTGGGTTCGTATCTTGACTTTCAGGGCGTCTAGGCAGGTCGTATCTGTTTTACAGTGCGTTCTTGCCTGTTCGTTTCTGATTTTCAGTTCGTTATTCATAGGCCTTGCTGTTATAAAGTGCGTTCTGTTCTGTACGTTCTGATAAGACGACCGTTTCTTATTAGCCATGTCGCCTGGACGTTCTCGTCGTCGAGTTCGTGCTGTGCGTGCGCTTGGTGTTGGTCTGCTTGTTTTGGACCAAGACCAGTCCATGAATGGTGTGAGGAGGAGTTCATGGACCAAGAATTGGTTGCTCCAGCGGGACCAATTCTGCCATATGCCTCTGCTGCGGGAGATCGTCGAGAATAATCCTGAGGACTACAGGAATTTTCTGCGGATGTCTGACCCCGTTTTTCAGGAACTGTTGGCTTTGGTGTCCCCCTATATTACCAGGAAGGACACCGTTATGCGGGAAGCCATCAGTGCTGAGCAGAGGCTCATCGCCACGTTACATTATCTGGCGACAGGGAGAAGTCTTCAGGACTTGAAGTTCACCACAGGCATCTCCCCCCAGGCTCTGGGCCTCCTAATCCCAGACACCTGTTCTGCCATTATACAAGTCCTGCAGGAGGACTATATTAGGGTAAGTTTTCTCCCTTAACATCACATTTTATGTATTACATGTATGCTAATGTATTGTATTTCTTTCATCCTTCCCTAATTACCATGATTGTAATATGCTGAGAATGATCCCCTTTGTCCCCATTGTGAGGGGGTTAACTCGGTAGCGGGTGTGTGTGACCCCCTGGTTGGGCTCCCCACACAAAAACAGGGCCAGCAGACGGAGGTTGTGGTTTTCAAAATCAAAAGGTGCGGTTTATTTCTCTATGTACAGTGACAAAAACACAGCAAAGCCAAAAAGAAACATAAACAAAATAAATCCTGGTCAGCTTGACCTCTGACTAAACATGCAGGTTTCCTAACTAACAACTGGGATCAGCCTGGTGCTGTCCTAGTCCCTAAGTCCCTGGTTTAGTCAATGTCCAAACAAATAGCCACACAGGCTTTGTCTCACCGCACAGGGGTTCACTCTCCCTAGACAGTCCACACAGGTCTGGTTCCAGGCATGAGCAAACACCTAATGAATCTGGGAGTTTTTATAGAGGCCTTAAATGAGCTGACAAGCTTCAGCTGGTCTCATCAACTCCCTGCCTGCACGACGCCCAGCCCTCTCTCTAGAGGTATGAGTCATCCATGAGCCCACTAGCCTCAGCTGGGCTTCATCAACTCCCTCCCTAGTTGTATAAGTCGGCATAAAGCCTGAATCTGGGAGAAATATATCTACCCCCCTGGATGCAACCAGGTGACTTTACCTTCCTGCTGTCACATACCCCCCCCTCTTGTTTTAACCTTGGGGTTGGAACACCAGCAATCAGGCATTCATGTACTCAAGACAAAGCATCCACATTCCCCATTTGAACGCCAGGGCGATGCTTTACTGTGAAGTTGAATTCCTGTAGGACCAGGAACCACCTATTCACTCTTCTATTTGTCTCCTTGTTTTGAGCCATCCACTTTAACGGAGCGTGATCCGTAACCATGTCAAAGTGCCTACCTAGCAGATAGTACCGAAGGGAATCTAGAGCCCACTTCACCGCTAAACACTCCTTTTCAACCGTGGCGTAATTTACCTCATGGGACTTCAACTTCCTGCTGAGGTAAATGACTGGGTGCTCTTCCCCGTTCCAGACCTGGGACAATACTGCTCCTAACCCCACATCTGACGCATCACTTTGTACGACAAAGTCTTTAGAGAAGTCGGGTGAGTACAACACTGGCTGGCTACATAAGGCTTGTTTCAAGAATTGGAATGCTGCCTCAGCCTCGGGGGTCCATTTAATCATGCCCGACCCTTTCCCTTTTGTCAGGTTGGTTAGGGGCACAGCCTTAGAAGCAAAGTGGGGAATGAAGCGCCGATAATAACCCGCGATTCCCAGAAAGGCCCGTACCTGCTTCTTGCTGTTGGGACGTGGCCAACTCTGGATGGCCTCGACCTTGTTGAGTTGGGGTTTTATCACTCCCCTGCCAATGGTGTACCCAAGATATTTGGCCTCCTCCTGCCCAATGGTACACTTCTTGGGGTTAGCCGTAAACCCCGCTTCCCGGATAGAGTCTAGGACTGCTTGCACTTTTGGCAGATGTGAGGCCCAATCTGTGCTATGGACAATTACGTCATCCAGGTAAGCCGCAGCATACTTCCGATGGGGCCTCAGTATCTGGTCCATTTTCCGCTGGAATGTGGCCGGCGCATTCTGTAACCCGAACGGCATTCTCTTATATTGGAACGCCCCGTCTGGGGTTACAAATGCGGTTTTCTCTTTGGCCGACTTGGCCAGGGGAATTTGCCAATACCCTTTTGTGAGGTCAAGAGTCGTCATGTATCGGGCTGTTCCCAGCCGGTCGATCAACTCATCTATACGTGGCATGGGGTAGGTGTCAAATTTTGTAACTTTGTTCAACTGACGAAAATCGTTACAAAATCGCCAGCTCCCATCCGGTTTAGGCACCAACACAATGGGACTAGACCAATCACTTTGGGACTCCTCTATCACCCCTAAGTTCAGCATTTTCTGTACTTCCTCCCGTATTGCCTCCCGTCGGGCCTCTGGGATCCGATAGGGTTTTAACTTCACCCTTTCACCGGGCGGGGTAATAATATCATGCTCTACCCCAGATGTTTGTCCCGGCAGCTCAGAGAACACCTCCTTGTTGCGAAGCACAAACTCCTTAACCTCCTGTTGTTGGGGTTGTGACAAGGTGGCTGCTATTCCAACCTCCGGAATCACGCAACCAGTTGGAGCTGGTGACCAAGTTTCTGCGACTAGGGACTCTCTATCCCTCCAGGCTTTCAACAGATTAACGTGATATATCTGTTCGGGCTTTCGCCTTCCTGGTTGTCTGACCTTGTAATTCACTTCGCTCACTTTTTCCATTATCTCGTAGGGGCCTTGCCATTTGGCAAGGAATTTACTTTCAACCGTAGGGACAAGTACCAATATCCTATCCCCCGGGGAAAAGGTACGGGTCTTGGCTCCACGGTTGTACACTCTCTGCTGTGCCAACTGCGCTTGGGCCAAATGTTCCTTCACGATGGGCATTACCTGTGCAATTCGATCTTGCATCAGGGCGACATGCTCAATCACACTCCTGTGGGGAGAACTCTCACTTTCCCAAGTTTCCTTGGCAATATCCAACAGCCCACTTGGGTGTCTCCCATACAGTAACTCAAAGGGGGAGAATCCCGTAGAGGATTGGGGCACCTCCCTAATAGCAAACATCAAATAAGGAAGTAGACAGTCCCAATCCTTTCCATCTCTATCCACCACTTTCTTCAACATTTGTTTTAGGGTTTTGTTGAATCTTTCAACCAGCCCATCGGTTTGGGGGTGATACACAGATGTACGCAATTGCTTCACTTTGAACAATTTACACAGCTCTTTCATAACCCGGGACATAAAGGGTGTACCTTGGTCCGTAAGCAGTTCTTTACAAATACCCACCCGGCTAAAAACAAGAGATAGCTCTTTGGCTATGGTTTTGGCCGAGGTATTTCTGAGAGGGATCGCTTCTGGATAACGGGTGGCATAGTCCATTATAACCAATATGTACTGGTGCCCCCTAGCGGACTTGATTATAGGACCTACCAAATCCATTGCGATTCTCTCAAACGGGACCTCAATGATGGGTAGAGGGACCAGCGGGCTACGGAAATGTGGCATCGGGGCCGACCTCTGACACACAGGGCAGGAGGAACAATAATTTTCTATGTCCTTCATCACCCCAGGCCAATAGAATCTCTGTAATACCCTCTCTCGGGTTTTCTCTGTCCCCAGATGACCTCCAAGAATGTGCCCATGGGCCAACTCCAACACCAACTTCCTGTAAGGTTTGGGCACCACAAGCTGCTCAACGGTTTCTTCTGCCCTTTTTGCCACCCGATACAGTAGGTCCTTCTCTACGCTGAAGTATGGGTAAGTGCAGGTATTATCTGGGTTCACTAACTCGCCATCTATTTCCACTACGTTTTCCCGTGCCTTTATTAGGGCGGGGTCTTTTAACTGTTCTGTGGCAAAATTTTCCCTGTGAACCTCCAGATCAGAAAACTCCACAGACGATAGGTTTTCGTCTGAGGAGGTGGGCTCCTCTCCAGTTTCTTGAGTCTCCCCTGCCAATACTGACAAGGGAAATTCTGGAGAGTCCTCACCACTCTCAGAGGAGTTCTGGCTATCACATTCCTGGTACATAGGGGCACCAGTGGGGGGCTCAGGATCATCCCACAGTTCCCAGAACTTCGGAAAATCCCTTCCCACAATGGCATCATGCGGTAATTGAGATACTAACCCCACTGGATGAGAGAGGGTACCTTTGGGGGTCTCGAAACACACTGTAGTCACTGGATACTCTCGGGTGTCCCCATGCACACAAATAACAGCTACCTTGCTATTCCCAGAGACCTCTGTTTTAACTAATTCAGCCTTTATCAGGGTCACAAGGCTACCTGAATCCAGCAATACCACAACATTTCTACCATTAATACACATTTTGCATAAATGTTTCTCAGTTCCCCGAATGGCAGTGCATGCGACTGTCGCACACAGCGACTGACGTCGGTCCGTCAGAAAGTCACATTGCATGGGTTCCTCCACAACCGGGCAATTTGCTGCAATATGTCCCGCTTGCCGGCAGCGGTAGCAAACAATCCTTTTGGCTGCCTCTTGAGCCCCTGACTTCCCAGGCTGTTCTCGCCAAACTTTGGGTAGAGCTCCCACCCTCTCACTCTCTCCACCCTCACCCCTTGGAATCCTCTTATCCGCCCCTGGGGATGGTCTGGTCTTAGGGTGGAAAGTCCGAGAGTCTCTGGAAGAGGCCGTCAGGTTCTCTGTAGCCAAGTATTTCTCTACACGATCTACAAGACCACCGGCCGTCTCTGGGTCTCCATGGCTTACCCACTTTTGGATGGCAGTAGGAAGAGCTCTCAAAAACCGATCCATTACAACACGTTCCACAATCTCTGGTGCAGACAAAGTCTCTGGCTGTAGCCACTTCCTGCTCAGGTGAATGAGATCATACATTTGAGACCTGGGGGGGTTTTCCAAGCTGGAAAGTCCAGTTATGCACACGCTGAGCCCGGACAGCCAGGGTGACACCCAGCCTTGCCAATATTTCAGCTTTTAGCATCACATAGTCTTTTGCTTGGTCAGGCTCTAGGTCATAGTAAGCCTTCTGCGATTCACCAGTTAACAGAGGAGCCACCAGTCCAGCCCACTGCTCCTCAGGCCACTTTTCTCTTTCAGCAGTCCTTTCAAATGTGGTCAAAAATACCTCTGGATCATCCTCTCCAGTCATTTTTGTCAATAAACGACTCACCCCAAAGGACGCGGTATTAGTGGGACGGCTTTCCTCACTGGTCTGCGGACGTTGCTGCACTACTGCTTCCATTTGTTGTAGTCTCTGCTCTTGCTTCTGTAACAGGTCTATGAAGCGGGCCTCAGATTGCTGCTGGGCTTGTTGCTGAGCTTCCAGACTCTGTTGGTGAGCTTGCTGCTGGGCTGCAAGGCTCCTTTGCAAACCTGCATTTGTCTGCTGTTGATTGGCATTTGCTAGAGCCAGCTGTTTCAGTATCTCCTCCATGCTGGCTTAAAAAAACTGCCACTGGTTCTCCACCAACTGTGAGGGGGTTAACTCGGTAGCGGGTGTGTGTGACCCCCTGGTTGGGCTCCCCACACAAAAACAGGGCCAGCAGACGGAGGTTGTGGTTTTCAAAATCAAAAGGTGCGGTTTATTTCTCTATGTACAGTGACAAAAACACAGCAAAGCCAAAAAGAAACATAAACAAAATAAATCCTGGTCAGCTTGACCTCTGACTAAACATGCAGGTTTCCTAACTAACAACTGGGATCAGCCTGGTGCTGTCCTAGTCCCTAAGTCCCTGGTTTAGTCAATGTCCAAACAAATAGCCACACAGGCTTTGTCTCACCGCACAGGGGTTCACTCTCCCTAGACAGTCCACACAGGTCTGGTTCCAGGCATGAGCAAACACCTAATGAATCTGGGAGTTTTTATAGAGGCCTTAAATGAGCTGACAAGCTTCAGCTGGTCTCATCAACTCCCTGCCTGCACGACGCCCAGCCCTCTCTCTAGAGGTATGAGTCATCCATGAGCCCACTAGCCTCAGCTGGGCTTCATCAACTCCCTCCCTAGTTGTATAAGTCGGCATAAAGCCTGAATCTGGGAGAAATATATCTACCCCCCTGGATGCAACCAGGTGACTTTACCTTCCTGCTGTCACACCATGCATGCTGGAAGCTTTAGATTGCCCTTTTTTTCTCCTCCATAAATATTTCCCTTCACTAACTTTTCCAGCAGGGGCGCCTGTTGCTCCAAATGTTTGGGGGTTCAAACTCCAATTTAGGAAATAAACTTCCTCCTTTTTTGCTCTGGTGCCTATTAAACGCCCCCAGTTGTCCCCTCTAATGCAGCCATTTTGTTCACTCCAATGCAGCCATTTAGTCCCCTCTAATGCAGCCAGTTTCCCCCCAGCCCTGCACTTACCTTCTTGTGGTCAGCGCCATCCTTCTTCTGTCCTTGATGTCTTCTCCTTCCCTTGATGTTGCATCAGCCAATCATGTTACCATTAAACAGACTTGGTGAACATGATTGGCAGAGCAGCCTGCCAGTGTTTCCCCAAGGAATGCCCCCCCCCCCCTGCGTCCCCTATTTTACTTTTTGGAAGCCAATTACATCCCTCAGGTTGTAATGTGCAAGACTATTTTACTACCTGTTTCTGCTATGCAATTTGAACCCCCTAAATGCCGCAATTATTCATATGTCGGTCGCTTTACAAGAGGCCATCCACCTGAATAGTGGGCGGCATAGACAATACATAGGTTAATGCAACGCATGAACCTATGTATTGTTCTGAGTGATGGGCACAGGAGAGAGGGGGCAGTGCTCCAGCGCCCACTCTGGACGCACCGCCACTGCAATGCTATCCTGTGGCCAAACACATCTCCCCCCCCCCCAAAATAATTTAGTAATGGCCCATCAGAGGGGGTGATGAATCTGATAAATGAGCCTTCCATTATACTTATTTTAAACACCTTAATAAACGTAGAATTTGATTGATGTTGGCCTTTAACCACTTAACGACCGCTCACTGTATATATACGTCGGCAGAATGGCACCGACAGGCACAATCACGTAGAGTGTACGTGATTGCCTTTGTATAGTTGGGGGGTCCAATCGGACCCCCCTCCTATACAGTGAGCGGTGGCTAAGTGTCCGGGAGCGTTCCGGGATGAGGGGGCAGCCATTCGTTTCTGGCCACCCCCTCGCGATCGCTCCCGGCGAATGGAAATGCCCCCTCTGTCTGTGTCAGACAGAGGGAGCAGGAGGAAGTGATGTCATCTCTGGTGCGGCGCTCACATATACCGAGCGCCGTACAAGAGAAGACATCAGGTCAGTGCACACAACACTACACTGACACCAGGACACATAGGGACATAAATCGCCCCCCCAGGCCCCCCAGACACCCCAGATCACCCCCCAGATCACCCCCCCAGCCCCCAGTCACAGTGTCACTGATTGCAGTGACCATTTATTTAGTGATCACTGCAATCAGTGACATTTGTGACTGTAAAAGTGTCACCAAAGTTTAGTCTTAGGTCCAGTGTAGCCCCCTAACCCCCCCTAATAAAGGTTTATCCCCCTGATCACCCCCCAGATAAACCTTTCACCGCCTATCACCACTGTCGCTAAGCGATCATTTTTCTGATCGCTGTCTTAGCGTCAGTGATGCCGATCGGCAGCCAGTAATTTTTTTTAGGTTCGCCGCATGTTTTTATAGCGTTAGGTACCCCAATATATTATCTAATAAAGGTTTAACCCCCTTGATCGCCCCCCAGGTAACTCTTTCACCCCCTATCACCACTGTCACTAAGCGATCGTTTTTCTAAACGCTGTCTTAGTGTCTGTGATGCAGATCGGTAGCCGGTAATTTTTTTTTAGGTTCGCCGCAGGTTTTTATAGCGTCAGGTACCCCAATATATTATCTAATAAAGGTTTAACCCCCTTGATCGCCCCCCAGGTAACCCTTTCACCCCCTATCACCACTGTCGCTAAGCAATTGTTTTTCTAAACGCTGTCTTAGTGTCGGTGATGCAGATCGGTAGCCAGTAATTTTTTTTAGGTTCGCCGCATGTTTTTATAGCGTCAGGTACCCCAATATATTATCTAATAAAGGTTTAACCCCCTTGATCGCCCCCCAGGTAACCCTTTCACCCCCATCACCACTGTCGCTAAGCGATCGTTTTTCTAAACGCTGTCTTAGTGTCGGTGATGCAGATCGGTAGCTGGTAAATTTTGTTAGGTTCGCCGCAGGTTTTTATAGCGTCAGGTACCCCCATATATTATCTAATAAAGGTTTTAACCCCCTGATTGCCCCTAGTTAACCCTTTCACCAGTGATCACCATATAAGTGTTACGGGTGACGCTGGTTAGTTAGTTTGCTTTTTATAGTGTCAGGGCACCCGCCGTATATAACCCAATAAAGGTTTAACCCCCTGATCACCCGGCGGGTGATATCAATTAGGTTTTAGCGTCAGAGAGGGTCTGCGTCACACCCCAGGCAGCGTCAGGTTAGTGCCAGTAACGCTAACACCCACGCGTGAAGCATACACCCCCCTTAGTGGTATAGTATCTGAACAGATCAATATCTGATCAGATCTATACTAGCGCCCCCAGCAGTTTAGGGTTCCCAAAAACGCAGTGTTAGCGGGATCAGCCCAGATACCTGCTAGCACCTTCGTTTTGCCCCTCCGTCCAGCCCAGGCCACCCAAGTGCAGTATCGATCGATCACTGTCACTTACAAAACAAAAACACACATAACTGCAGCGTTCGCAGAGACAGGCCTGATCCCTGCGACTCCAGTGCTGTAGGAGGTGATTTCACCACCACAGTTAAAAAAAAAAAGCAAATATGCCGAAGCATTGGGGCAGCAGGGGCGGAGGAGCGATTTTGCTCCTAATGCCGCGTACATACGGTCGAAATTCCGACAGAGGCTTGCCCGTGGAAAAGTCCGACCATGTGTGTGCGGCATAACTTTTTTGCGGGAGGATGCCCCCATGCTTCGGCATATATAAATGGTGCGTGTATGCCCATCATTGGAAGTGGGTGGATGAAGGGCGGTATTCTAATGGTGGGCATACCCACCGATCAATCTCTTTTTTCGTTCAGCCAACTGGCTGCATGAAAAAAAAAGATTACAATACATGTCCAACAAGGACCAGCAACGTACTGGTATGTTGCTGGACTTTGAATGTTTATACCAGAATGATGCCTGCGGGTTTAGGTATCATCTTGGTATCATTCTTTTCAGCCTGCGGCCGGCTTTCATTTATAAGCAATCCTAGCGGCTAATTAGCCTCTGGACTGCTTTTACAAGCAGTGGGAGGGAATGCCCCCCCCCCGGATATAAAAAGCGCCATTGGGAAATTGGGAAAGCATTTTATCACACCGATCTTGGTGTGGTCAGATGCTTTGAGGGCAGAGGAAAAATCTAGGGTCTAGAAGACCCCAGTTTTTTCAAAAAAAGAGTACCTGTCACTACCTATTGCTATCATAGGGGATATTTACATTCCCTGAGATAACAATAAAAATGATAAAAAAAAAAATACTTGGAAGGAACAATTTAAAAAGAAAATAAAAAAGCAAAATTAATAATAAAAAAAAAAGCACCCCTGTCCTGCCCTGCTCTTGCCCAATGGCGAACGCAAGCGTCGGTCTGGCGTCATATGTAAACAGCAATTGCACCATGCATGTGAGGTATCACCGCGAAGGTCAGATCGAGGGCAATCATTTTAGCAGTAGACCTCCCCTGTAAATCTACTGGGGTAACCTGTAAAGGCTTTTAAAGGCTTTTAAAAATGTATGTAGTTTGTCGCCAATGCGCGTTTGTGCGAAATTTTAAAGCATGTCGTGTTTGGTATCTATGTACTCGGCCTAAGATCATCTTTTTTATTTCATCAAACATTTGGGCAATATAGTGTGTTTTAGTGCATTAAAATTAAAAAAAGTGTATTTTTTAACCCAAAAAATGCGTTTGAAAAATCGCTGCACAAATACTGTGTAGAAAAAAAAAATGCAACACCCACCATTTTAATCTGTAGGGCCTTTGCTTTAAAAATATATATAATGTTTGGGGGTTCAACATAATTTTCTTGCAAATAAAAAATGTTTTCATGTAAACAAAAAGTGTCAAAAAGGGCTTTGTCTTCAAGTGGTTAGAAGAGTGGATGTAAGCTTCCTAATGTTGCGTATAAAATGCCAGAACAGTTCAAAACCCCCCCAAATGACCCCATTTTGGAAAGTAGACACCCCAAGCTATATACTGAGAGGCATTTCGAGTCCATGGAATATTTTATATGTTGACACAAATTGCGGAAAAACGACAATTTTTATTTTTTTATTTTTTGCACAAAGTTGTCACTAAATGATATATTGCTCAAACATGCCATGGGCATATGTGGAATTACACCCCAAAATACATTCTGTTGCTTCTCCTGAGTACGGGGATACCACATGTGTGAGACTTTTTGGGAGCCTAGCCACGTACGGGACCCCAAAAACAAAGCACCGCCTTCAGGCTTTCTAAGGGTGTAAATTTTTGATTTCACTTCTCACTGCCTATCACAGTTTCGGAGGCCATGGAATGCCCAGATAGCACAAAACCCCCCAAATGACCCCATTTTGGAAAGTAGACACCCCAAGCTATTTGCTGAGAGGTATTGTGAGTATTTTGCAGATCTCGCTTTTTGTCACAAAGTTTTGAAAATTGAAAAAAAAAATATATATATATATATATATATATATATATATTTTTTTTTTCTTTCTTCATTTTCAAAAACAAATGAGAGCTGTAAAATACTCGCCATTCCTCTCAGCAAATAGCTTGGGGTGTCTATATTCCAAAATGGGGTCATTTGGGGGGGTTTTGTACGATTTTGGCATTTTATGGCCTTCGAAATTGTGATAGGTAGTGAGGAGTGAAATCAAAAATTTGTGCCTAGAAATCCTGAAGGCGGTGCTTGGTTTTCGGGGTCCCGTACGCGGCTAGGCTCCTAAAAAGTCCCACACATGTGGTATCCCCGTACTCAGGAGAAGCAGAAAAATGTATTTTGGGGTGTAATTCCACATATAACCATGGCATGTGTGAGCAATATATCATTTAGTGACAACTTTTTGTAATTTTTTTTTTTTTGTCATTATTCAATCACTTGGGACAAAAAAAATATATTCAATGGGCTCAACAGGCCTCTCAGCAATTTCCTTGGGGTGTCTACTTTCTAAAATGGGGTCATTTGGGGGGGTTTTGTGCTATTTTGGCATTTTATGGCCTTCGAAACTGTGATAGGTAGTGAGGAGTGAAATCAAAAATTTGCGCCCTTAGAAATCCTGAAGGCGGTGCTTGGTTTCCGGGGTCCCGTACGCGGCTAGGCTCCCAAAAAGTCCCACACATGTAGTATCCCCGTACTCAGGAGAAGCAGCAAAATTTTGGGGTGAAATTCCACATATAACCATGGCATGTGTGAGCAATATATCATTTAGTGACAACTTTTTGTAATTTTTTTTTTTTTTTTTTTTTTTAGTCATTATTCAATCACTTGGGACAAAAAAAAAAAATCAATGGGCTCAACATGCCTCTCAGCAATTTCCTTGGGGTGTCTACTTTCCAAAATGGGGTCATTTGGGGGGGTTTTGTACTGCCCTGTCATTTTAGCACCTCAAGAAATGAGATAGGCAGTCATAAATTTAAAGCTGTGTAAATTTCAGAAAATGTACCCTAGTTTGTAAACTCTATAACTTTTGCGCAAACCAATAAATATACGCTTATTGACATTTTTTTTACTAAAAACATGTGGCTAAATACATTTTGGCCTAAATGTATGACTACAATTGAGTTTATTCGATTTTTCTTATAACAAAAAGTAGAAAATATCATTTTTTTTCAAAATTTTCGGTCTTTTTCCGTTTATATCGCAAAAAATAAAAATCGCAGAGGCAATCAAATACCATTAAAAGAAAGCTCTATTTGTGGGAAGAAAAGGACGCAAATTTCGTTTGGGTACAACATTGCATGTCCGCACAATTTACAGTTAAAGCAGCGCAGTGCAAAATTCTAAATTCACCTCTGGTCCTTTAGCTACCAAATGGTCCGGGGCTTAAGTGGTTAATTTATTTTTATCGAATTTCCTTGTAATGTCTGACTTTGGTATTCTAATATTATTTCATCTTGTTTCACTCCATAGCTTCCTTCCACGCCACAGGAATGGCAGACTGTGGCATCGGAGTTTGCCACGCGGTGGGACTTCCCCAACTGCGGTGGTGCCATAGACGGGAAGCACGTCCGCATCGTGCCGCCACCCTGTTCTGGGTCCTACTACTACAATTACAAGGGGTTTCATAGCATTGTGCTGATGGCGGTGGTGTCAGCACGGTATGAATTCCTCTATGTTGATGTAGGGAAGAATGGCCGGATGCCCGATGGGGGATCCTTCATCCAGACGGAGTTTGCCCTCCGTCTCCAGAGTGACGACCTTGCATTGCCACCGGATGCAGGGAATATTGAAGGACTCCCCTTTGTTTTCTTGGCTGATGAAGCCTTCGGACTCGGACGGCATCTTATGAGGCCATTTCCCCAGAGGACCCTGACCCCAGAGAAGAGGGTGTTCAATTACCGGCTGGCCAGGGGCCGAAGAGTTGTCGAAAATGCCTTTGGCATAATGGCCAGCCGGTTCCGCCTTTTTATGACTTCAATACACTTGGCGGACTACAAAATAAACTATGTCGTATTATGCTGCTGTGTGCTACACAACTTTCTGAGCCAAAAATCGAATTCCTATATAGCCTCAGTTTTGCCAGAGGCTGGACTTTCCCCTGCAAATCCCCTGCCGGGCCTGGAATCTGCCCGTCCTGGCTTGCCCTCCCAAAATGCCCGTGAGGTTCGGGACAAATACATGGAGTATTTCACGGGTAGGGGGGCAATTCCTATGCCAGCCTATGTCTAAGGATCCCAATAAAAAGCTTGTTTAAACCTTTAATTATTTGTTCTTTCCTGTCTCCTAGTTTGTCTTTGTGCATTTGTAGTGCCAAGTGTATTTTACTTTAGTAAATAACAACCATTTCACTATGTAACCTTACAAAATAACCAAATAAGCTTAGAGGGTATTATAAAAAGAAGCTACACGTTGTTTGTGGTCAAATATTTTACTCTGTGCACATTCTCACCATTTTTAGTTTTTTCAGTTTTTTTGGGTTGGCCTGGCCCCAACCCGGCAATTTTTTGATTATGAAAATACAAAAATAACAGTTGCATTCCAAAAATTACAACATTGGATACCTCTGAGCAATCTGAGACATTCACTTACACAAACTATGTCTCTATGTGCCCGTCCTAATATGGGGTCCTGCCACCCCTTGCCCAGCCAAAAATTGAATATGCACACATTTGGGATTTTTTCCATCTAGGAAATTTACAATCCTGATCCCTATTGTCAACATGTGCTATCTGCCATCAGGGGTGATCAATGGACGTGTTTTGGGGGTGCAACCGACTTTAGATACGAGGAAGGGGTTGCACCCCCAAAAGACGTACATGGATATCCCCTGATGGCAGATAGCACATGTTGACACACTGTGTGCAGATTCAATTTTTGGCTGGTTTGATTGTCAAAAAAATTCGAAAAGTTGCAAAAATAAACATGTAAAAACAAATGTGTTTGGATGGCTTATTGAATTCTCCCCAAAACATCGAGAATGTCTTTAAATGTTTGTTCCATCACATGGATTCTTTGTTTAATAAGGTCCAGTTCCGTGCTACATTCCATCACTTGCTGGATGAGGCGGAGGGCACTGTCAGCAGAGAACCGTGTACTATCCTTCACAACATTTATATCCCCTAAAATCAAAAAACAAAAGGTATTAAAACTCTGCAGGCCTACATCTCTTACCTGAAGCTGTGGTGACAGATACTGACCTGTTGTGGTGACCAGATCCACAACGTCATCCACCTCTCCTTCCTGCACTTCTCCTTCCTCCACCTCAACTTCCTGCACATCTTTCGGTTGTGGGTCTTTGGGAGTTTGGGGTTGCTTGGAAGTTGTGGGGTGCATGTGCTCCCTGGAGTGTCCTCCTCCCAGTCTTCTCTCCCCTATGAGAATCAAACAAAAGGTCTATTTATCACACTGTAAATCTCAATGTTAAAATAAAAACAGGCTAAATTGCTTGGAAGTGTGGTACAAGTGTGTGTTTGGGCGGAATTTAAAGAAGAATGCATTATTTATGACCAAGAATATGTTTAGTAGTCACCTTTGGATGTAATTTATTTGACATGGAGGCACCACAAAAATTCTCTGATGCACCTGTGTGGGACACCCAAAAAAGGCGGGTCTGGTGGCCCACACTATAGTGCTCCAAAGTACAGATGTGGAAGCAGCTGCTGAGTGTCCTCTCCTTTACACTGATAAAAGTTTGCATTTCATTCTCTTTACAAACACATCATCTAGACGAAAAAATACGCCACAGTATTTGAGCAAAAATGGCAGATGTCTAATTACTTTTGTGGCTCTAAAATAAGCCAAAACCGCGGATAGTGGCCGAACGAAGTGTCGGTAACGTAACGAACGATTACTGTGCCCAACCAAGTTCAAAATATTACATTTTGGAAGGGAGTCCAATATGAGAAACCAAAATAAAGAGCAACATGTCAGTTTAGAAAAAGATTAATAGCATAAAAGTCTACTTTTTACTTACTTTTAGCGAGCATTCTCTTTATGCTCCTCAACTGGTCTGGCTCCCTCAGTTTGAGGTCTGACCACCTCTTTCTGAGCTGCTCATTTGAGCGTTTCACCCCGAAATTCGCCTTCAGACTCTTCACGACTTTAGTGAGGATTTTGGCCTTCCTTCTATTTGGTTTGCTATACGGCCCATGCTTGGCATCATAATCAGCCTTGAGCAAGATGTCCACCATCTCCGCCATCTCCGCCAAAGACATATTCGATGCCTTGAATCTCCTCCTTGATCGTGACGTTTCCTCGGTCTCCGGGCTTGTCTCCTCCTCGTTAGTTGCGGAATTATCAGACACCTGCTGTAACTCCGCCATATCTGTCTGCGCGCCGAAAGAGAAGGGGCGGGGAAAAGATGTTAGTTAGAACGTCATGGGCGGGCGACGTGTGCGGAGCGACGTGTTCGTATTTTGACGCATGCGTGGTGTGTATATAGCAAACACACATGTGACTATAGTACGTTCGGTGTGCGGAGAGAGGAGTTCAAGTGACGGACGTGCGAACGAAGGTATGTGATTTTGTGACTTGTACAAATTGTTGGCCTATACTGTCTTGAGAATGTTGGAGGATATATATGGTGACTAGGATGTTAAGGAGGTTAGACTGTTTGCCTCACATTAGTTATATATAATTTATTTAACTTGCAGATACAATATGAATGTCTTTATTAGCGACAAAGAGTTCCTGGCGGAATTTATTGACCGGGTAAGGGAGCTGCCGGCTCTGTGGGAGACGAAAAACCCCATCCACAAAAAAAGAGGGGTGAGAAAAGCAGCGCTGGAGAAGCTGCTCCCATTTGTGCATACCAAGGTGCCCACAGCCACAGCAAAACAAGTGGACACTAAAATTGGGAGCTTGAGAGGTACCTACAGGACTGAACGCTCTAAGGTGCTGGCTTCTCAGAGGTCAGGAGCAGCAGCAGGTGATGTTTATGTCCCGATTTTGTGGTACTACAACAGGATGTCCTTCCTGGATGACCACATTGAGACAAGGCCATCACTCTCCACTCTTCCCCCCAGACTTCCCTGCAGCCAACCTGAGCCTTCTCTGGAGCAAGAGGAGGCAGCCATCCTGGATGATCCTGATTTGGCCATCTGGAGCCAGGTATAGTATTAAATGAAAATGTATTGGGATCAACTTAATGTTTGACAAATATGTCAAGATAACAAACATAAAATATTTTGGATTCCACAAGTGAAATCAAGATCTGTAGACATTATTCTGCACTTAATTGGGTGCTAAATAGTCAATCTGATGTAGTGGTAAATTTAAAGCAAGGATTTATGGATTTACATTCTAATTGCTTCAATCAGGATTACAAAGTTTGATGCAAAGATTAAAGCAACATATTAAACTATGTCCCTTTTTCATACACAGGATGAAATCAGCCAGGAGGAGGGTCTGGAAACTGTCAGGCAGGAGGAGGAAGGGCCCAGTGGCAGCCAGGAGGTGGCAGGGCCCAGTGGCAGCCAGGAGGTGGCAGGGCCCAGTGGCAGCCAGGAGGTGGCAGGGCCCAGTGGCAGACAGGAGGTGGCAGGGCAAAGGAGAAGCACCAGATCCCAGGTGCCTCCCATCCGGCTTCACAAAAGAGGCAGGAGGGACAGGAGCACGAGTGAGGCAGCAATGGCCCTTATTCGTGAGGCCCATGCCACCCTCCAGGAGCCCACATCCCCTGAAGAGGCCATTGCCGGCCTAGTGGAGGCTAAGTTCAAGGTGATGAGCATGGAGCAACGCCTCCTATGCGAGCCCCTGCTCATCACCTTGCTCAACAAGGGGGTGATGGAGAAAATTACCCCCAATACCGCCATATGTGAGGTGGCACAACTGACCCAACCTCAACCTCCACCTCCCCCTTCTTCTTCTGCCCCACCCCCTTCTGCTACACCTCCACCTTCTTCTTCTGCCCCACCCCCTTCTGCTACACCTCCCCTTCTTCTTCTGCCCCACCCCCTTCTGCTACACCTCCACCTTCTTCTTCTGCCCCACCCCCTTCTGCTACACCTCCCCCTTCTTCTTCTGCCCCACCCCCTTCTGCTACACCTCCACCTTCTTCTTCTGCCCCACCCCTTCTGCTACACCTCCACCTTCTTCTTCTGCCCCACCCCCTTCTGCTACACCTCCACCTTCTTCTTCTGCCCCACCCCCTTCTGCTACACCTCCACCTTCTTCTTCTGCCCCACCCCCTTCTGCTACACCTCCACCTTCTTCTTCTGCCCCACCCCCTTCTGCTACATCTCCTCCTCCTCCTCCTGACAGGGGTACCCCTCCAGTGGGCCAGCCTCCAGCCAAACGAAGAAGGAAGGCTGCAGGGAAGGCTTCAGGGAAGGTTGCAGGGAAGGTTGCCAGGAAGAAGAGGAAGTGATGGCCTTGCTTCATTGTGGTCGGACAGAAGGCAGCCTGTTGTAGTACCACAGACTTGGGACATATATCTCACCTGCTGCTGTTCCTGACCTCTGGGAGGCCAGCATCAGATTGTGTTCAGAAATGTTGGCCTTCTCAAGCTCCCAATTTTAGTGTCCACACAGGGTTGCTGTGTGCTCTGGGGTCCCTGGGATGCACAAATGGCAGCAGGTTCTCCAGCGCTGCCTTCTCTTTATTTTATTTCTAAATATGAATAAATGTGATTTTTATTTAAGTTCATACTTGACTATGTGTATTTGTAAAAATTAAAAATCTAGCTTTGGAGTAAGCAGATACATTTGACTGACAATAAAAGCGACAGATATCACCCCCCCCCAAAAGAATAACTAAATCTGATTAGCAAAAAAACATGGTGGGAAATTTAACTAATATAGATTCCAAAATTAAATGGGAGATCACTATCAAAACATTGCGAAATTATAATTAACATCATTTTTAAAAATATTACCATTTAAATTATTCCTAAAAACTTGCACGATATAATACACATAAATCTTCTTAAGAGCAGCATGAAAAAGGAAAAAAAAAAAAAGTCATAACTCTGTGTGAATATCAGCAGCAAAAGAAGGTCACTCGTTTTGATTAATGTAACATTCTAACGAAGATTTCAATGCAGAACATTTAAACGATGCAATATTTTTGAGCGTGACGAATGTGCTCTCTCCATTACGAAGGCTTGTTTTACCAGAAGATGCACTCCCGTCTCATAGTTGCTTGTGAGCATGCGCGCTTTTGGAAGAGTCGTAAAAGCATACACACGAACCATTTTCTCATCACAAAACAGCCCGACGAGAAACACGATGAGGAAATCTGGAATCCTGACGAGAAAATAGAGAGCAGGTTCTCTATTTTCTCGTCGAGATTCTCGGCAATTTTCTCGTCGTAAAACCATACACACGAACGTTTTTCTCGACAAAAAAGCTCTCGCGGCACATTTCTTGCCGGTTTTGGACGAGAAACTCGGTTGTGTGTACGAGGCTTTACACACTAAGTTGGTGAAGGCTTCCACATCAAGTTTCATTTTTTGGATCAAATATATTCAAGTCTCATCATATCACTGAATGTTATGAACTGTTGGAGTATTATCGGTCACGATTTATTTTGACAATTATAAAGGACACCTTATGCTGCTGTTATTTTGTTTGGACTTGACACTAATCAGCGGGTGTATTAATTTACATAGGTGCAATGCAATCCTAAGGTTTGTTTGATTATCAATAGTCAGCAGCCTGCCTGATTGCACATTTGGGTTGGTGATTTATTTCAATTTATCACAATCACATTATTATAGTTTATTGTATATGCAGATATTGTGAAATATAATTTTTTCACAGGTTTTTAATTTATCACTGTGGTTAAGCGCCCCCACCATACATGCATGGATTGTTTGTAAAATTTTACCTAAGTTTGTTTCAAGATTTATATAATGTTCTTTGAAATTTGGGGATAGCAGCTGTTATTTTTATTTTTATTTTTAGTTATTGATCATAAGCGCGAGATTGCCCATTTACTGGTGTATAATGTGCAGCCTGGTATATGATGTGCAGAGCCCTGTGTATAATGTGCAGCCTGGTATATGATGTGCAGAGCCCTGTGTATAATGTGCAGCCTGGTATATGATGTGCAGAACCCTGTGTATAATGTGCAGCTTGGTATATTATGTGCAGAGCCCTGTTTATAATATACAGCCTGGTATATGATGTGCAGAGCCCTGTGTATAATGCTGACACTATGAGTGGAATACAGGGGACGGAGTGGGTGGATTCTATAAGGGGTGTGGCTTATGAGAAGTGGGAGGGGTCAACTGTGGAGGGGCGGGGTCTTGCACCCCCCCATCCTAAAACTTCACCAGCTGCCACTGGCTGCAGACACCTGTGCATCTAATCCTAAAAGACAAATGACAAGTAAAGATGGTTTAGTGGTGACTGCGCTGTGCAAGAAGGTGGTGAGGTATGGGCGTTCGTGGATTAACGCCCACGTTCCTCTGGTTAAAGAGTGAGTTCATTATTGTATGACCAGCCAATGCTCCACTGTGAATTCCCACGGAGTTATGCGATGAACATCTTTCTTTCCTTTATATATTTTCTGTTACACATCCGACATTGAGAACATTGTGAACAACAATAAGGAGACCTCTACACTGCCACATTGTTGTAACCATTATCTACTTGGAGTCACTTATGCTGTCTATCTGACAGTGGGGAGGTGAGCGGCTTGCAAGCACAGAGGTGCCCCACTTTGAAGGATCTTTCTAGCACTCCATGCTACTTTGCTGGTGACAGGACTTATTAGATTCTTTTTTCCATACATATGCCTTCTATTTTTTGTGTCACATCCATTGGATTCATTTGTGATCTGTGATTCATATATTTTTGTTTCTTATATATACATTTTTATATATATATTTATCACTTTTGGAACACCCATCACTGGACTTATAGGAACTATTTCATCCCATTTGGGATGCACTTTATGCATTCATATTGTTTGATGTCACCTTTTATATTACTGTTTAATACTGGATTTATTCAGGATATTATTTTGTGATATACTTTATGTGTTTTCAGACCATTTTTAGGCATCATTGTACCCACTAGGATTTGTATTGTTTTCTACACTGTTTGTCACAGGATACACCTTGTTGTGTCCTGTAGAGGCAAGACTTTTGTTTCTTGCCCTATTTTCCTTCCCCCCCCCCCCCCCACCACCTTCTAGCACAGTGTCCATCAGTGCCACCTATCAGTGTCCATCAGTGCCACCTATCAGTGCCCATCAGTGCCACCTATCAGTGCCCATCAGTGAAGGAGAAAATGTATTTATTTACAAAGTTTTGTAACAGAAACTGTTTGTTTAGCAGAAAATAAAAAAAAGGATTTTTATAACAGCTTACCTGTAAAATCCTTTTCTTGGTGTACATCATGGGACACAGAGCAGCCATAGTAATTACTATGTGGGTTATACGCCACCAATAGGTGAATGGACACTGGCACACCCAAAAGACAGGAAGTCACCCTCTATATAACCCCTCCCATACAGGAAGTACCTCAGTTTTTGTAGCAAAGCAATATATAAGACATGTGCACTGCCGAAAAAAATAAATATATTTTTCGTTTCATTCGTTTTTTTGCTTTTTTGGGAGATTTGGAAATTCGGGAAATTAGAAAATTCGGAATTCGGAAATTCAAAAAATGTGGAATTCGGAAATTCAATATCTAATTTCTGATTTTTGAATTTTAGATTTTCGAATTTTGGAATTTCGAAAATCTGAAAAAAAAGGAAGAAAATCAGTAAAATTCGAAATAATAACTAACTAATAATAACTATTAAATTACAAGTATTGGAATTTCCTTTAAAATTTGGCTGTTAGTGAATGTAACGAATACAAATTTATCTGAAGTTACGAATTATCTGAAATAACGAATGGAACATCTAAACCAATGGAATGGAACAAATTAATAATAAATAATAATAATAAAAAGTTTTTACAATTATTATTATTATTTATTATTATTAGATTGTTAGGTTCCATTCGTTATTTTGGATAATTCGTAACTTCGGATGAATTCGTTACGTTCACTAACAGGCAAATTTCCGAAATTTCGGTATTCCGACTTGTTTATTCCCCGACTTAGTTGGGGTATGCGGTACACTTTGGTGGGGGTGGGTCAGCCATGCCTTGTGACCATTGACCTCTGGGAACCTGCCTTCTGACATTTGACCTCTGTGGGAGGTCCATATTCCAATTCCTGAGTCCTAGCCTTATTCTTCAAGGGGAAACCCTAACCCTGGACCTAACCCTAACCCCTAACCCTAACCCCAACCCCTAACCCTAACTCCTAACCCCTAACCCTAGCCCCCCAACCCTTAACCCTAGCCCTAAACCTAACCTCAACCCCTAACCCTAACCCCTAACCCTAAGACCCCTTTCACAGTGAGGGCGTTTTGCAGGCGCTATAGTGTTAAAAACAGTGCCTGCAATCCGCCCTTAAACAGCTGCTCTATTCATTCCAGTGTGAAAGCCTGAGGGCTTTCACACCGGAGTGGTGTGCTGGCAGGGCGTCAGAAAAAGTCCTGCCAGCAGCTTCTTTGAAACGTATTAGGAGCGGGGAACTCACTGCTCCTACACCCTGTTCCAAATTATTATGCAAATTCTATTTCAGTGTCACAAAGATTAAATATTTTGTTTTTCAGTTTAACTCATGGATGGCATTGTGTCTCAGGGCGCTTTTGATCACTGAAAACAATCTCGGACCCCTTTGATAATTATATTGCAAGGTGAGCCCAATTAAAGGAAAAACTACTAAAGGAGGGTGTTCCACATTATTAAGCAGAGCACCATTTTCAAGCAATATGGGGAAGAAAAATTATCTCTCTGCTGCCAAAAAGAGTGAAATAGTTCAATGCCTTGGACGAGGTATGAAAACATTAGATATTTCATGAAAACTTAAGCGTGATCATCGCACTATTAAGAGATTTGTGGCTGATTCAGAGCACAGGATGGGTTTCATGTAGATAAAGGCACATTGAGGAAGATTTCTGCCAGATCCATGCATCGGATCAAGAGAGCAGCTGCTAAAACACCATTATATAGCAGCAAACAGATATTTGAAGCTGCTGGTGCCTCTGGAGTCCCACGGACATCAAGGTGTAGAGTCCTCCAGAGTCCTGCAACTGTGCATAAACCTTCCATTCGGCCACCACTGACCAATGCTCACAAGCAGAAACGGCTGCATTGGGCAGAAAAATACATGAAGACTAATTTTCAAACAGTCCTGTTCACTAATGAGTGCCGTGCAACCCTGGATGGTCCAGATGGATGGAGTAGTGGATGGTTGGTGGACGGCCACCCTGTTCCAACAAGGCTGCAACGTCAGCAAGGCGGTGGTGGAGTCATGTTTTGGGCCGGAATCATGGGAAGAGTGCTGGTCGGCCCCTTTAGGGTCCCCGAAGGTGTAAAGATGACCTCTGCAAAGTATGTGGAGTTCCTGACTGACCACTTCCTTCCCTGGTACAGAAGGAAGAACTATGCTTTTCATAAGAAAAACATCTTCATACATGACAATGCACCATCTCATGCTGCAAAGAATACCTCTGCATCAATGGCTGCTATGGGAATAAAAAGGAGAGAAATTCATGGTGTGGCCTCCATCCTGCCCTGACCTCAATCCTATTGAGAACCATTGGAGCATCCTCAAGCAAAATATCTATGAGGGTGGGAGGCAGTTTACATCCAAACAGCAGCTCTGGGATGCTTTCTTGTTCATACATCACGGGACACAGAGCAGCATAGTCATTACTATGTGGGTTATATAGATTACCTTCAGGTGCTGGCACTGGCAACTTCCAAAACAGGAAGTACCCTCCCCTATATAAGCCCCTCCCATCCGGGAGTACCTCAGTTTTTTGCCAGTGTCTAAGGTGTTGGCCAAGGTTAACATGTATTCATCTGGGCTTGTGTACAGGTTCTCTGGGCCTTAGCAAGCTATTCCGGATCCGACCAAAAAAGCTTCATAGCTAAACGGTCGGTACCCGGGCCTTGCAGAGAAGAGCAGGGTTTTGCCTGTAATGCCTCTCTTAGGAGGGCTGGACCCTGGGATCCAGAGCTCTGGTCATACCCAAAACCAAGAGGCTATCTGTGCAGGGTGCTATACAGGTCCAGGGGAGTGGAATCCTTGGGAACCCGGTCCCTGAAGGTCTAGTACAATGCCTGCCGTGAGAGGTGAAGTTTGGGCTTCTGTGGACCAAACAAAGTCCTGCGGCGGGGGAAAAGGTAAGTGGGGGCCCCTCAGGAACTTGGTTCTATTGAGGGGACCCCCAAGCCTAATATGTCTTTCTGCCTGTTACCTAAAGGGTATTCCCGCTAATAGCTGTATATGCCTAAGAAATCCTAGAAATGTTTTTTCATAAGGGAAGTTTTAAAAAAACTGTAAACCTGGAAATGTTTTTTCATAAAGGAGGTTTTAAAAAAAAAAAAAAAAAGACAAAGGTGCGGTACCTGTGTTTGTCCACTAGAGGCCGCTGTGGAACGTCTTTTTTCTTGGGACTATTCCTTCCATGGTGAAAGTCCAGGCAGATGAGTGAGCTCTCTATCAGGGAAGCTGCATTCCTCTGTCATGCTGCCAAGTAGTTTCCTTCCATCCCCGAGTCCTGGTGAAACAGGGACCCTGGCTCCTCTCCCTACATGGCGCCAAGAGCGCACACGTGCACGCGCGCGCGCGCGCACACATGCTTTCCTTTTATAAGGTTTAGCTTAAAAAAAGGGGGCGGAGCCTGGCGGATGACGCGCTCTGTGCGCCCAGCGCTTCTGCGCATGTGCGGGCGTCCCAGCAAGATAAAAGGACTCAGTCCACGCTGCTTGCTATGGACACAGAGCATGAAAAGGAGCTGGTAGCATGGTATAGGGGCTTACAGCGGGCGGTTGATACAGGCATCCCCAGAAAGACGCATTAGTAGACACCCACTGATGTACATAGCAGCAAATTGCATTAGACTATTTCAGTAAGGGGTGTATTGCGGCTGGAATACCTCAGCTTTGAACTAAGGAATATGCCGCCTAAAAAACTCCGAGATATACCTCTCAGGAAGTGTAGGGGGTCTCCATCGGGCTCTGAGGATCTGGAGCAGTCATCTGCACCCTCCTCCCCTGAGAAATCAGAGGTTAATACCCATAAGGAACCCCCGGGAGTGCCAGGTACTGCGGCTGTCCTCAGTCCACCTGCTCCTGCATATATAACAGAGGAGGTTTTTTCCTCAACTCTGGAGGGATTGGAGCAGAGATTGGCAGCATTGATCGCTTCTTCTCTACAGGAAAGAAAGCGCGCCAGATCTCCATCACCTCCATTAGAGTGCCTGTTGGCAGAGCAACAGTTCCAGGAAGGGACCGACCTACCTGAAGGGGATCAGGAGGAGGTTAGCTCTGTTTTTGAGGAATCGACAGTAGATGAACCATTTTCAGCATCGCAGACTGAAAGATTGTGGGTCCAGACCCTAACTGACATGGTTCGATCTGCATTTAAAATGCCTCTTGTTGAACCATCAACTACTGCTGTCTCCTCATTGGGGTCGCTAAAAGCTCCCCAGGTTAATTGCTCCTTTCCAATACATCCATTATTGGAAGGACTTATATACCAGGACTGGGAACATCCTGATAAACTATTTGTTCCGCCTAAAAGGTTTCCGGTGATCTATCCCATGGAGGAAAAGTTCACCCAGAGATGGAATGTTCCTACGGTGGATGCAGCCATCTCTTCTGTGAACAAATCACTGACATGTCCAGTAGATAATGTTCAAATGTTCAAAGATCCAGTGGATAAAAAATTGGAATCTTTATTAAAATCTGCTTTTTCCACAGCAGGGGCTGTTACACAGCCAGCAGTGGCAGCTATTGGGGTCTGCCAAGCTTTAAAGGATCAAATGAAAATGGTCCTGAGGGATTTGCCAGACCAGCAGGCCCAGGCTCTGGCTGATCTGCCTAGAGCATTATGCTTTGCGGTTGACGCCATCAAGGATTCTATCCATCAGGCCTCCCGCCTCACGCTGTCTTTGGTACATATGCGTAGGCTTCTGTGGCTCAAAAACTGGTCTGCTGAAGCTCCCTGTAAGAAGCTCTTAGTTAGCTTCCCATTTCATGGGGAACGCCTTTTTGGCGAAGACCTGGATAAGTATATCCAGAAGATTTCCAGTGGTAAAAGTACTCTCTTACCGAGTAAAAAGAGGTCTAGGGGTCCATCTTTTAAGAGGACTACCTCTCCTATCCCTGCAACGTCTGCTACTAAGCAGTTCCGACGGCCTCCTCGGTCAAACTCAGGAGGTAAAAATCAGGGACAGCCACAGGGTAATAAAAAGCCCTGGATCCGAAGAGGTACTAAACCAGCCTCCAAGTCAAGCCTATGAAGGGCTGCCCCCACTCAAACGGGTGGGGGGAAGACTTCAGTTGTTCGCAGAGACCTGGCGGGAGACGATCAAAGACAGATGGGTGCTCTCCGCAGTAACTCTGGGATACAAGTTGGAGTTAAAAGAGTCTCCTCCGTCCCATTTTATGTGGTCAGGCATGCCAAGAGACCCTCTAAAAAGAGGGTCTCTCCTATTGGCGTTAGAACAACTATTGCTCCAAGGAGTAATTATGGAGGTTCCTATGGAAGAGTGGGGGTTGGGTTTCTACTCAAACCTTTTCACAGTCCCGAAGCCAAACGGGGACATAAGACCCATATTGGACCTAAAGAGTCTAAACAAATTTCTAAACGTCCGGTCTTTCCGGATGGAGTCGATCCAATCGGTCACCGCTGCCCTACAAGGGGAGGAATGGTTAGCCTCGATCGACATCAAAGATGCTTACTTGCATGTTCCCATCTTTCCAGGTCATCAAAAATTCCTACGCTTTGCAGTAGAAGGGCGCCATTTTCAGTTCAGAGCCTTACCATTCGGTCTGGCCACAGCACCACGAGTGTTCACAAAAATTCTGGCCCCACTGTTGGCCGATCTAAGAACACGGGGTGTAACGATAATGGCATACCTAGACGACCTGTTGTTGATGGACCACTCAGTTGCCAAGCTAGAAGTGGTAATTGTCGATACAATCAAGTATCTAGAGTCTCATGGTTGGGTCATCAACCTGGACAAGTCAGCCCTACAGCCAGTGAAAAACCTGGTATATCTAGGGCTACGGCTGGATTCAGACCAGAGGAAGATTTTCTTACCTCTAGACAAGGTATCCTCTTTGAGGGCCTTGGTCCGTCTGCTTTGTGCAAAAAGACAGCCGTCCATACGCCTGTGCATGAGGCTGCTAGGAAAGATGGTAGCATCATTCGAAGCTGTACCATACGCCCAATTCCACTCAAGGAATTTACAAAGGGCCATATTGTCAGCCTGGAACGGAAAAGTTCAGGCTCTAGACTTCCCGATGGCTTTGTCCCCTTCCGTTCGGAAGAGTCTCTGCTGGTGGTTGATCCCCCAGAATCTCCAGAAGGGAAAACCCTTCAGCCCGATATCTTGGAAGGTGGTCACTACAGATGCCAGCCTTATAGGCTGGGGGGCAGTACTGGAGCAATGGTCTCTCCAGGGCAGATGGTCAAATGTAGTAAAAACCCTGCCCATCAATCTCTTAGAGATACGAGCAGCCCGGTACGCCCTAGTAGCCTGGACATCCAGACTCCAAGGGTCCCCTGTCAGAATTCAATCAGACAATGCCACAGCAGTGGCATATATCAATCATCAGGGAGGCACCAGGAGTCGTGCAGCCCAGAGGGAAGTAAGTCACATCCTGGAATGGGCAGAAAAGCATGTCCCATGTATATCAGCTGTCTTCATTCCAGGGGTGGAGAATTGGAAGGCGGACTTTCTGAGTCGCCAACAGTTATGCCCAGGGGAATGGTCCCTTCATCCCGAGGTCTTCCGAGCAATATGTCAGCGGTGGGGAACACCGGATGTAGATCTGCTAGCATCCAGATTCAACGCAAAGGTGGACAGATTTGTCTCCCGGACAAGGGATCCCCTCGCTTGCGGCTCGGATGCTCTGGTGTTCCCTTGGGATCAGTTCAGACTGATATATGCATTCCCTCCGCTACAATTGTTGCCTCGACTCCTTCGCAGAGTCAGGTTGGAGAAGAAGCCGGTGATCCTGGTGGCTCCAGCGTGGCCCCGAAGGGCCTGGTACGCGGAGATCATCAAAATGTCTGTGGGGAGTCCTTGGACCCTTCCACGTCGTCTGGACCTGCTTTCGCAAGGACCGATATACCACCCTTCCTTACTAACTCTAAGTTTAACGGCCTGGCTATTGAATCCCACATCCTAAAGAAGAGAGGTCTCTCTAACTCTGTGGTATCAACTATAATCAATGCCAGGAAGCCTGTATCCAGGCAGATCTACTATAGAGTTTGGAAGGCGTACATCACTTGGTGCGAGGCCAGAAAATGGCATCCACGTAAGTACGTTATAGGCAGAATTCTGGACTTCCTGCAGTGGGCTGTAGACAGGAAGTTTGCCTTAAGTACTATCAAGGGCCAGGTTTCGGCCTTGTCAATACTATTTCAAAGGCCCCTGGCTATGCATTCACTTGTCAAATCCTTTATGCAAGGTGTGACTCGTATTATTCCACCGATTAAGGCTCCCATATGCCCATGGGATCTAAATTTGGTTCTGTCGGTTCTGCAGAAGCAGCCATTTGAACCTTTGCGGCACATTTCCTTGGTTCTACTCACCAGGAAATTGATATTTTTAGTAGCCATATGCTCGGCTAGAAGAGTGTCGGAATTAGCCGCCATGTCCTGTAAAGAGCCATATCTGGTTATCCATAAGGACAGAGTAGTATTACGTCCTCACCCAGCCTTTCTTCCTAAGGTGGTATCGAGGTTTCACTTGAACCAGGATGTGGTTCTTCCTTCTTTTTTCCCCAAACCAAGCTCGGTAGAGGAAAAGTTATTGCATTCTTTGGATGTAGTAAGAGCAGTTAAAGCTTATCTAGAAGCCACTGCTCAGATTCGTAGAACGGATTCTTTGTTTGTTCTGCCGGAAGGCCCCAGAAAGGGTCAGGCAGCATCAAAATCTACTTTAGCCAAGTGGATTTGACAGGTCATAATACAAGCCTATGGCTTGAGAAGTAGACCGCCTCCGTTCAAAGTTAGGGCGCACTCCACGAGAGCAGTTGGAACTTCATGGGCAGTGCATCACCAGGCCTCCCTGGCGCAAATTTGTAAGGCCGCAACATGGTCTTCAGTACACACGTTTACTAGGTTCTACCAGGTGGACGTTAGAAGTCAGGAGGATGTCGCCTTTGGGCGCAGTGTGTTGCAGGCCGCAAAAGATCCTCATGCCTGATGGCGCCCAGCTTATGTATGGTGTATCCCCCCCCTCATGTGGCATTGCTTTGGGACGTCCCACATAGTAATGACTATGCTGCTCTGTGTCCCGTGATGTATGAACAAGAAAGTAGGATTTTTAAAACAGCTTACCTGTAAAATCCTTTTCTTGGAGTACATCACGGGACACAGAGCTCCCACCCCTCTTTTGGGGACACGTATTGCTTTGCTACAAAACTGAGGTACTCCCGGATGGGAGGGGCTTATATAGGGGAGGGTACTTCCTGTTTTGGAAGTTGCCAGTGCCAGCACCTGAAGGTAATCTATATAACCCACATAGTAATGACTATGCTGCTCTGTGTCCCGTGATGTACTCCAAGAAAAGGATTTTACAGGTAAGCTGTTTTAAAAATCCTACTATTCTGACATCTTGCAAACAAATTCAAGCAGAAACTGTCCAAAAACTCACAAGTTCAATTGATGCAGGACTTGTGAAGCTGCTATCAAATAAGGGGTCCTGGCGCTGCCTTTTAGGCTGAATCCAACAACCAGTGTGGTGTCAAAAACTGAATAAAGTAGTGCACTCTATACACACCACAATATAAACTGATAATAAGTGTAAGTGTCCGTAAGGACAAATAATATAAAGTGCAGGAATAGCCCTATATTGTGACACATAAAAAGTTTTTGGTATGTGTCTCATCAGGCCTCTGAAGGCCGATAACCATCGGTCGCTTTTCTCTTGCCTCTCCTATATACCCTGGTGAAATATTTTTTTGTATATCCTATTATAAAATTCTGTGGCAGCAGCCACGCAATAAAACAAATAAATATGGCTATGTTAACCCAACCAGTGCAAGTGCTCCCAAACAATGAATGGACAAATAATAAGTGGTCCTGTGAAGAGGACTATCGTGCTGATACAGTAATGAAAAAACAAACGGTTATATACTAGTAAATAAGCCCCCACGGGCAGTGCTTAATGTGGTAAGTGCAGGTATTAGAAATGTCCAATTATAAGCATGTCTTGAGTAGACAAGGAATTCCTCATTAACCCCATAGGGGGCAACACAATATAGTAGCGCAGTCCCAATATCTAGACAAATGACAGTAGTAATAGGTGACTTGGTGAAGTTCCTGTTCAGATGTTCAGCGGTTGGATACAGGGGAGAGTGGTGCTCCCCCCCTTTGTGTTCACACTCACCAAATGAAGGCACCCCTGCAGGGGTAACAGACGCCTCAGGGGGTATAGTTGAGCTGTTCTGTCCAGCTGACGTTGTATCTCCCGCCTCTCTGTCTCCACGTTAAGGCTCTCACCCTAATGATGGGATGGACCTCTCCTCCTCTTAATCTCCTTCCCGGCTCCTCACAAAGTTAGAAAATCAAAAATAGGCTCCCATAGCGTAAAATAGTAAGGATTTATTAAAATAATATAAAAATTATAATAAAAAACTTTGTGGACGTTTGCCAGTTGGTTACATGCGATACCGCAAACCGTTCCACATCCAAATAACAAAGAGATAAGGTCACATTGCCTACAAGCTGGTACCGGGGCTGGTGGGTGCACTGAGAATGGCGTGCGTTCCACCACTCTATCCCCGTACCCGGAAGTGACGCAAGCGTGTGCAGTGACCAATCACCTGATGCTTCGACGTCAGTCATTTTCAATGGTGAAGTCACTGCGCTACGCTCCTCGTCCATATTTAAACAGCATCTGGGTACCTCCCCCGGTGAACGGATTGGTGAAGGGGCTGCTAGATTACACTTGACCTATTAATGGTCCGCCCCTTGTATTCCTCCTCCTTGGTTAATCCTCTATCAGGGACTGCCGGTATTAACGTTCCCCAGATGCCGTGATACAGCAACACAGACAGTTCAGCATGCTTATGATTGCAATATACATATATTCAAACAGTGTATTCATAATAATTATGCTTTCTTGCTTAATAAGAGGACCAGATAAAACCTTGATCGGTTGTTTTAAAATTAAAAACAAAACAAAGTAAAATTAAACTTAGAGTGGGGGAATATAGGACACTGTGTTTGGATAAAAACCAGCATCCAGGTATCCGAGGTATTTGCTCAAAGGCAATAAGTGTATGTGTATGTTAATAACACTAAAAGGGCAATATTTATACTGACCCCAAACTGTTGCATGGGTGTAATACATGGGTCGGCATACCCAACTATGCCCATCCCATGCCTTCATAGCAATCACTATGTAGTACACAATATGGATAATGGACTTGTAATCCTAATGATCCATGGTAAGGGGATAGTGACTGTTCCAATGAATCTACCCTAAACCATGATTATAATTGAAGAAAAGATAACAAAAATGGTAGGGCAAATGTGGCCCATAGTAACCATCTCTGAACCCTTTTGGTCTCAGGCTCCCCACTAACCACCTTTGTGGGTAGCCTAAAGTCCAACCTGAAGGGTAAAAAGAAGTGGTAAAAATGGTATAAACTAGAGACTATAATTGAGTCCTATTCTGAGACTAAAAGTTAGCTATAAAGCAATTCAAGTCTATATCCAGGTTGAGGCCTTTGGGGGCTAAAGACCCCAACCTATGGATCCATCTAATTTCGTTTTGTGACACCAAGATGGTTTTATTACCACCCCTCCAATGGTCCTTGATGATGTCAACCCCATAAAAAATCAGGCCCGAGGTATCCCTTTGATGTACCTCATCAAAATGCCTTGATAGGCTATGTTTCGGGAACCCTTTATGAATATTGTTGATATGCTCCCTTATTCGTACTCTCAGAGGTCTTGTGGTACATCCCACGTACTGTAAGCGACATGGGCACTCTACCACATACGTGACATGTATACTGTTACATGTAATCAGCTCCTTGATCTGATACTCCTTGTTGTATACATATGATTTAAACGTAGTTCTCTTCCTTGGTTGCTGTTTACTCTTCCTACATGGTAGGCATCTTTGGCACCTGAAAAAGCCCTTAAGGTCAGAGCAGATTTGTACTTGGGTGGGAGGGTCTATGACATTGTGTACTAGGTGGTTCCTTAAAGTAGGTGCCCTTCTATAAATGAACCTGGATTTTTGTGGTAACAGTTTTGCCAATGCTCTATCTTCCTTAAGGATGGGCCAGTACTTTTTGAATATGTGTTCAAGTTGCGGGTACTGGTTGTTGTATCCTGTAATAAAGGCTACATCCATATGGTTGGTATTTTGAACCCTGTTTTTCTTTATTAGTAGTAATTTCCTTTCAATGCTCTTTATTTCTTCTTTGAGTTTGAGCAATTGTTGTTCCTGGTACCCTTTTTCCTTGAACCTTTTAATAAGTGTGTCTGCTTGTTTATCATAATCTTCTATCCGATGGCAGTTATGTCTAATTCTTAGCAGTTGCCCTTTCGGAATGTTAGACTTCCACTTTGGGTGATGACAACTTGAAGTGGGAATGTAACCGTTCCTGACGGTTTTCTTGAAGAACGTTTGGGTGTGAAGCTCTTCTCTCTCCTTAAAGATCTCTAGATCTAAATATTCAATCCGTTCCTTATGCCATTTTCCAGTAAAGGAGATTCCATACCTGTTGTTGTTAAGTTCCAGTAGGAATGCTTCAAAGGTTTCAACTGTTCCATTCCACAGGATCACCAGATCATCAATATAGCGCCTATACAACCTTATCTGGGGTATATTTCTCTGGTAGATGTATTCCTCCTCCCACATATCCATAAAGAGGTTCGCTACGCTAGATGCGTAGCGAGCCCCCATTGCTACCCCTTTCGTCTGCACATAGTACTGTTTTTTGTACCAGAAATAGTTGTTTTCCATCGCTAATTTTAGACCTTCTAATATGAATGCTATTTGTTCCTGTTTCATATCTGTGTGTTTATGCAGGGCATTTTCCACTCCTTGCAATCCATCTTGTTGTACAATGCTGGTGTACAAGGAATTGACATCGATGGTAACCAGCAGACAGTCCTTGACCTCCGTTAACTGTTGTAATTCCGTCAAAAGTTGTGTACTGTCTCTAAGATGCGAGGTTCCTTTGGCAACCAGTGGTTTTAAATATTTGTCTAGATATTCACCCAGTCTAGAGAACACAGAGTTGATCCCGCTGATGATGGGTCTCCCTGGTGGTTTATTCAATCTTTTGTGTATCTTAGGGACATGGTAAATGACCGGTGTCTTAGTAGACTCTGACACCAAATACTCTGCCTCCTTTTTATTTAGAATCTTCATCTCTTTACCCTTTTGAATGTAAGTTTACTATGAAGGCTTACTTTGGGGTTACCCCTTAGCTTTTTATAGGTGTTTTCAACCTTCAAGAGGTTTTCCATTTCCTCTTCATAATCTCTTTTATTCATTATGACCAGGCCCCCCCCCCCCCTTGTCGGCGGGCCTTATCACCACTTCCTTTTTCTTGGTGATCTGTTTTATAGTCTTCCATAGATTCTTATTTCCCCTCCTTGTTTTAGTTTCCAGGTTCTTGATGTCCTCTTCTACCATTTTTTTGAAGGCCCCCAGGCATTGGTTACCTGGGGTTTGAGGGTTAAAGATGTCATTATTCTTCAATGTAGTTTGATGATAAGGGGTAGGATCTGGTATTCTGATGTCTTCATTAAGTGCGAAATGTTTTTTTAAGTTTAGTTTTCGCATAAATTTCTGAAGGTCAATATATGCCTCAAATTTGTCTAATTGTTTGTCAGGTGCAAACTTCAGCCCTAAATCAAGGGGTTTCCACTCATCTTCTCTAAAAGTCGCACTACTAAGATTATAAATGCCTTCTCCTAGTACTATCTTTGCCTTTTCTTCTTCCCTCCTCTCGTCCCTCTTCTGCATCTCTACGGTCTGTGTTTCTCTGTTGGCAAGCGTTCACTCTGTCCCAATCTTGGGACCTGTCCACTCTCTCCTGCAGCGTTGCCAACCGTACGTCTATTTACATACAGCCCACGATTTAACCCCTTTTTCGGGGTGTACGTTAAAGCCCGTTTATGGGCACCGGCGCCCATAAAAAAGATGGCCGCGAGCCGGCCATACAACTGTGCATGCGCTGTTCCGAAGCCGGCCGAGCTCAGGAAAACTTGTTCGCACTCGGCAGGGTGGCGCACACGCAGTAACCTGATGGCGCCGCTGGCACCATTTTTGAAAAGGCCACAGCGGCTGGCGGGACACCTGCAGTGAGTGCATGCCATGCACTCATCATAGGTGGAGGACTCGGAGCGAGCGGAGCACTGACAGGGCCCAGGAGTGAGGACTCGGAGGACGGACTCGAGGTCAGTGAAACTGGGGGGATACAAGGGGACAGCGAGTGAGAGCCTGGAGTGAGTCCTGGACATTACTGCAGTGGGAGCCGTGCCATGCAGGGGAGAGACTGATGTGCTCTGTCCACCACCATATTACTTCTCAAAATCATCAGTGCGCTGTGTCCTCCTCTGGTTCCTGTGTCCCTTTCACCTCTCCACAGGTCAGGGCAGCACAGTGCTGCCCTGACCTGTGGAGTGGTGAAAGGGGCACAGGAGGAGGACACAGCACACTGATGATGTGGAGAAGTAATATGGTGGTGGATAGAGGAGGAGGCTACTGTGAGGGGGTGAGGAGGGCACCATCATGTCCACAGCCTGTCTCCACCGGCACCTCCTATAGTATGTCCGCAGCCTCTGTCCACCTCCTGTAGTATGTCCGCAGCCTCTGTCCCCCTCCTGTAGTATGTCCGCAGCCTCTGTCCCCCTCCTGTAGTATGTCCGCAGCCTCTGTCCCGCTCCTGTAGTATGTCTGCAGCCTCTGTCCCGCTCCTGTAGTATGTCCGCAGCCTCTGTCCACCTCCTGTAGTATGTCCACAGTCTCTGTCCACCTCCTGTAGTATGTCCGCAGCCTCTGTCCACCTCCTGTAGTATGTCCGCAGCCTCTGTCCACCTCCTGTAGTGTGTCTGCAGCCTCTGTCCACCTCCTGTAGTGTGTCTGCAGCCTCTGTCCACCTCCTGTAGTGTGTCCGCAGCCTCTGTCCACCTCCTGTAGTGTGTCCGCAGCCTCTGTCCACCTCCTGTAGTGTGTCTGCAGTCTCTGTCCACTTCCTGTATCGTGTCCGCAGCCTCTGACCATCTCTTGTCATGTCTACAGTCTCTGAGGGGATCCTAGAAAGGAGTCAAGAGTGGGAGTGCCGCCGGGATGGGGGTTACGGCCCAGGAAGAAACAGACGTGTGGACTGGGGAGAGGAGATCAGAGCCACCAAGCTGGAGCCATCTGACTGAGCCCCACACTGTGCACCTGACAGTGACAGTGCCGCCAGGCCATTCTGTGGGGGGGTCACTGATGTAAGGAGGTGAATGAATACAATAATGTAAGGGGGCACTGATATAAAGGTTTCCCCCTTATATTAGTACCCCCCCTTACCTTAGTGTATTCACTCTGTGGAAGGTGGTCTCTATTCACCAGAGCCCCCCTCCACATCAGAGTTCCCCCTTACATCATGATCTGCAGTGTTCCCCTTTACATAAGAGTTCCCTTGCACTGTAAGGGGGCATTCTGCAGACTCTGATGTAAGTGGGAACTCTGTGCTGGCTGGGTTATAGTAACCTAACCTTCATGTAAATTGAGAAATATGCTTTTTTACTTTTGTTTAACTTAAACACATTGATATTAGCATTAGCTGTGTGTTTATAGTTTAAATATTGATATTTGCACTGTTTAGCACTAAAAACAGTAATTTTAGGTACTTTTTTGCACTGCCAGTAAGAAATTGGTGCCGTTCAGAAATTTTGGCATCCTTGCCAGTAAATTTCACTTCAGGGGGTTGGCAACACTGTCTCCTCCAGGTTTGGCCTCTCCACCTCTGGTTTCTGTATGGTACTCATGCGTTTCATCGGCCTGGTGGCCTGTCGCGTTGTGTACCCCTGGGAAAATTCCTGGATTCCCTGTATTCTCCTCGCCGATCGTGTTGCGGAGGACCCTGCCAACCCCTTCCTCTATGTGGTGGGGTATATCTATTCCGCATCTGGGCATTCCGTCTGGGGGTTCTCGGGGTTCTAGGGTAATCACTTGGTGGATCATAGTAGTTACTTCCATTCCCGTTCTGTCTGTGAGGTGCCTGGTTTGTATATCTAGAGGTTGGTCTTGGTAAGGGCTCAGGGGTAGCTTCAAATCTGAGCCGTGGTGCCGGCTCGTTACCTATGATATCCAGTTCCTCTCCATCATCCGTTAGGCTGTCCTCTGTTGATAAATCTGCTAGATCTTCTACGATCTCTTCTTCTGTCTGCCATTTATATACCTTATTTGTCCTATAGTCCACTACGTCCCTTTCAACCAAGGAAGAGAACTACGTTTAAATCATACGTATACAACAAGGAGTATCAGATCAAGGAGCTGATTACATGTAACAGTACACATGTCACGTATGTGGTAGAGTGCCTGTGTCGCTTACAGTACGTGGGATGTACCACAAGACCTTTGAGAGTACGAATAAGGGAGCATATCAACAATATTCGTAAAGGGTTCCCGAAACATAGCCTATCAAGGCATTTTGATGAGGTACATCAAAGGGATACCTCGGGCCTGATTTTTTATGGGTTTGACATCATCAAGGACCATTGGAGGGGTGGTAATAAAACCATCTTGGTGTCACAAAACAAAACTAGATGGATCCATAGGTTGGGGTCTTTAGCCCCCAAAGGCATCAACCTGGATATAGACTTGAATTGCTTTATATCTAACTTTTAGTCTCAGAATAGGACTCAATTATAGTCTCTAGTTTATACCATTTTTACCACTTCTTTTTACCCTTCAGGTTGGACTTTAGGCTACCCACAAAGGGGGTTAGTGGGGAGCCTGAGACCAAAAGGGTTCAGAGATGGTTACTATGGGCCACATTTGCCCTACCATTTTTGTTATCTTTTCTTCAACTATAATCATGGTTAGGGTAGATTCATTGGAACAGTCACTATCCCCTTACCATGGATCATTAGGATTACAAGTCCATTATCCATATTGTGTACTACATAGTGATTGCTATGAAGGCATGGGATGGGCATAGTTGGGTATGCCAACCCATGTATTACACCCATGCAACAGTTTGGGGTCAGTATAAATATTGCCCTTTTAGTGTTATTAACATACACATACACTTATTGCCTTTGAGCAAATACCTCGGATACCTGGATGCTGGTTTTTATCCAAACACAGTGTCCTATATTCCCCCACTCTAAGTTTAATTTGACTTTGTTTTGTTTTTAATTTTAAAACAACCGATCAAGGTTTTATCTGGTCCTCTTATTAAGCAAGAAAGCATAATTATTATGAATACACTGTTTGAATATATGTATATTGCAATCATAAGCATGCTGAACTGTCTGTGTTGCTGTATTACAGCATCTGGGGAACGTTAATACCGGCAGTCCCTGATAGAGGGTTAACCAAGGAGGAGGAATACAAGGGGCGGACCATTAATAGGTCAAGTGTAGTCTAGCAGCCCCTTCACCAATCCGTTCACCGGGGGAGGTACCCAGATGCTGTGCAAATATGGACGAGGAGCGTAGTGCAGTGACATCACCTTTGAAAACGACTGACGTCGAAACGCGTCAACTGATTGGTCACTGCACACGCTCGCGTCACTTCCGGGTACGGGGATAGAGTTGTGGAACGCACGCCATTCTCAGTGCACCCACCAGCCCCGGTACCAGCTTGCAGGCACTGTGACCTTATCTCTTTGTTATTTGGATGTGGATCGGTTTGCGGTATCGCATGTAACCAACTGGCAAACGTCCACAACATTTTTTATTATCATTTTTATATTATTTTAATAAATCCTTACCATTTTACGCTATGGGAGCCTATTTTTGATTTTCTAACTTTGTGAGGAGCCGGGAAGGAGATTAAGAGGAGGAGAGGTCCGTCCCATCAATAGGGTGAGGCCTTAACGTGGAGACAGAGAGGCGGAAGATACAATGCCAGCTGGACAGAACAGCTCAATTATACCCCCTGAGGCGACTGTTAGCCCTACAGGGGTGCCTTCATTTGGTGAGTGTGAACACAAAGGGGGGGAGCACCACTGTCACCTGTATCCAACCGCTGAACATCTGAACAGCAACTTCACCAAGTCACCTATTACTACTGTCATTTGTCTAGATATTGGGACTGCGCTACTACATTGTGTTGCCCCCTATGGGGTTAATGAGGAATTCCTTGTCTACTCAGGACATGTTTATAAATGGATATTTCTAATACCTGCACGCACTGCCCGTTGGGACTTATTTACTAGTATATAACCGTTTGTTTTTTCATTACTGTATCAGCACGATAGTCCTCTTCACAGGACCATTTATTATTTGTCCAGTCATTGTTTGGGAGCACTTGCACTGGTTGGGTTAACACAGCCATATTTATTTGTTTTATTGCGTGGCTACTGCCACAGAATTTTATAATAGGATATACAAAAAAAAAATGTCTCCAGGGTATATAGGAGAGGCCAGAGAAGAGCGACCGATGGTTATCGCCCTTCAGAGGCCTGATGAGACACACCAAATACGTTTTAAGTGTCACAATATAGGGCTATTACCGCACTTTATATTATTTGTCATTACGGACACTGAAGCCCCGTACACACGATCGGTTTGACTGATGAAAACCGTCCGATGGATGGTTTTCATCAGACCAACCGATCGTGTATGGTACCCATCGGTCTTTTTTCCATCGGTTGTAAAAAATAGAACTTGTTTTAAAATTTTCCGATGGATAAAAAACCGATGGGAATTTCCGATCGTCTATGGGCAAGTCCATCGGTTAAAAAACCCACGCATGCTCAGAATCAAGTCGACGCATGCTCAGAAGCATTAAACTTCATTTTTCTCTGACGTATAATGTGAAGGGTCTGGGTTCCATCCGCAAGCGCTGGATGGCCCTGAAGGATTTCAGGGCCTCAGGCGCAGACGTGGTGATGATCCAGGAGACTCACTTCCGGGCTGGTGGTTCACTCAAATTTGCCTCAAAGTTCTTCCCCACCTCCTTTCTTGCCTCTGATTCCACGGGCAAGGCGGGAGTGGCGATTCTGATTAAGAAAACATGCCCTATCAAGGTTAAAAGCTCACATGCTGATCCGCATGGGAGATTCCTCATACTAGACTGTGAATATGTGACTGCTTCTTTCTCTCTTGTGAATGTATACGCCCCCAATACAGGTCAGGTTGATTTTCTCAACAAACTTTTTGACTCTCCTCAATTTTGTTCACAACCCTTTATGATTATTGGTGGGGATTTCAACCAGGTTATGTCACCCGTTAGAGATAGACAGACTCTCCTTAGTTCTACACCTTCAAAAAAGGTTACATCACATGCCAATTCCTTCCGCAAATGTATTAGGTCCCGTCAACTTTTCGACTCATGGAGGATCAAGCATCCCTCTGCTAAGCAGTTCACATTTTATTCCCCAGCCCATAAAATGTATTCGCGCCTTGACCACTTTTTTGTCACAGCCCCACTCATCCCCTATGTGGTCGACTCTGACATATCACCCATTACATGGTCAGACCATGCTCCCATTACGATAGACCTCATGCTTTCCCAGGCCTATCCCAAATCCTGTCATTGGCGTCTTAATGACCATCTCCTACAATCTGAAGTTCCACGTTCTACCCTAGCAAAATGTTTGGAAGAATTTTTCCAGCTTAACATGGGGTCGGTTTCCGAATTTTCCACGCTGTGGGAGGCACACAAGGCAGTTTTTCGGGGTGCTTGCATAGCTGAGAGCTCTAGGTTGAAAAAGGATAGAAATGGACTACTAAAGTCCCTTACCTCTGCTCTGGTAGCCGCGGAGCGGAGGCTATTGTGTGGCCCCACAGTGTTGAAACTCCAAAAGGTAACTTCCCTCAGGGAACAAATCAAGTCTCTGCAACTTGATAGGGCAGCTAGATCCCTATTATGGACAAAACAAAAATTCTACGAATTCTCGAATAAGCCACATAGGATGTTAGTTCACAAATTACGCCCACGCCCATTCAATTCGTTCCCTGATTTCCTTCTACAGGCTGATGGCTCTAGAGCACATTGCCCCCGTGAAATGTCAAACATATTTGGCAAATTCTATCATAAATTGTACAACTGTCTGACTCCAGAAAATCACTTTAACTTTACTCAGGAAAAATTTGAAACATTTTTCTCTAACATGAAACTTCCAAGACTATCCTCAGCGGATTTGGTCAGTTTGAATATGGCTATATCGGCTGAGGAACTTTTGGCTACAATTAAGGAGTTACCTCTGCACAAATCACCTGGCCCTGATGGCTTGCCCTACTTTTACTACAAAACTTTTTTCGACATTTTGTCCCCTCACATGCTGACCTTATACGATTCACTACTTAAGGGCACAACCCCACACCCACATTTTTCCCACCCTTACATTTCAGTTATCCCAAAGCCCGGTAAAGACCCTTCTATTCCGGATAACTACAGACCCATAGCCCTCTTAAATTCAGATTATAAAATATTCACCAAAATTCTTGCATCCAGATTGTCTAGGCTCATTCCCAAATTAATCCATAGAGACCAGGTGGGTTTTGTCCCTGGCAGGCATGCGGGGGATAACACTCGCCGTACAATAGATCTGATAGATCTCCTGGATAGATCCTCTCGTTCGGCGTTAATTTTGAGTTTAGATGCCCAAAAGGCCTTTGACAGGTTGAGTTGGCCTTATATGTTTGCTGTCTTAAAAACGTTTGGTTTCAATGGCCCTTTTCTAAAAGCTCTAGAGGCCTTATATTCCACAGTCACAGCCCAAGTTCAGATGTCCTCCTTCTTGTCGCCTGGCTTCCCCATGACAAACGGGACTCGGCAAGGGTGTCCCTTATCACCATTACTTTTCATTTTATGTCTAGAACCCCTGGCCGAGTCCATCCGCATCCATCCGGATATCCGTGGGGTGATGATGCGACAAGAAGAATATAAATTGTCGCTCTTTGCGGATGACATCCTGCTCACTATTACTAATCCCTTGATATCTCTCCCTTCCTTGCATAAATTATTAGCCTCCTTTGGTGCCATTTCCGGTTACAAGGTTAACACTTCCAAAACTGAAGCCCTCCCCATACACATCCCGTCATTATTGTTATCCCAGCTTAAGGGGTCATATCCTTACAAATGGTGTTCTGCCTCCCTTAAATATTTAGGTGTCCTTCTTACCCCCTCTTACTCCTCTCTCTACCATGCTAACTTCCCCCCTCTCGTCTTAGACATCAACAAATCCCTGATGGCTTGGACAAAATATCCCCTGTCCCTGTTGGGTAGGATTAACGTCCTAAAAATGTCTATTTTACCCAGACTACTTTATCACTTTGAAACGTTACCAGTTGCCCTACCTTCCTCTCAACTAAAAGCGATTTAGAGGAGTTTTCTAAAGTTCATATGGGGTGATAGGGCACATCGTATAGCGTGTTCAGTGGTATTTGCCCCAAGATCCAGGGGGGGATTGGGTGCCCCGGACATTTTTAAATATTATTACGCCTCACACCTGAGGGCTATTGTCTCGTGGTCCTCCCTACATGCGCCAAATCAATGGTCTGCCATTGAAAAGGGGGTGTTATACCCGGTACACCCATGTTCCTTGGTTTGGGATGCCAGCGCATCCCTGGATTCCATTTTCAAACGTCAATGTACAGCTCCGATGACTTTCACCTTAACCATCTGGCGTAAATGCCTCAAGAGTCACCATCTTGCTTCAACTTGCCCCCCCCTTGTGAACGTCCTGTTTAACCCAAATTTGCCAGACAGTCTGTCCCTGAGTAGGGTTTTCCCTTGGCTTGATGCCCCTCTTTTTCAACTCCGGAATTTGGTTCATCCTATCACGCGGCGATCACATACTTTTGATACACTACGTAAGAAATTCAATATACCCGCCCAACTTTTCCATTTTTACCTACAGGTTAGGCATTTCTTCCACTCCAAGTCTCCAACCCTGATTCTTGACAAACCAACTACCTTTGAGTACTTATGCGCACAGGGCCCGCACCAGCTACATTTAATCTCTTCCATTCATCGTATTCTCCATGAGTCTACCCCACTTACCGAGACGACACATCACTACATGAAGAAGTGGTCTCTTTTATTGGGCAGACCTATTGCGGTCCAGGTGTGGGATAGGATATGGTCCTCTACATTTAAGTCCTCCAAATGTGTGACCCAAAGGGAAACGTCCATTAAGATTCTCATGTTTTGGTATAAAACACCTGAAGTAATTCACAAATATGATCCATCAGTCTCGTTGCACTGTTGGCGTTGCAGGACTGATACGGGTTCCCTATTTCATATATTCTGGCAGTGTTCTATGATCCAACCCTTTTGGCATGACGTGAGGCTATTGATACAGAGGGTGGTGGGTGTGTCCCTTCCGCTCGATCCCTTAAATTATTTATTGGGTCTCCCCTTCTCAGGCATATCCAAAAAGGTAAATAGGCTTATCTCCTATATTCTGCTAGCTGCCAAAAGGCTTGTTCCATTGTGTTGGCTGTCTGGTGCACCTCCTCCTTGGCCCAGGTTTCTTCAGCTGGTGTCTGAGATTCGGCGGATGAAGTACCTGACGGCCTCTGTACATGATATAATCCCCCAATTTGATAAAGTTTGGGAACCCTGGGATCGATCGGAATATGGGACCCTTGCGCCACCTAGCACATCTTGAATTGTACCAGCATTGTATTTTTTGATTTGACTCCCTTTTCCAAACATCTTCCCCTCCTTCCTTCCCATTTCCATGTTTGCCACTGAGTGCCTTCCTGTGTTCTTTGTTATCTACCGTATACCCTTCATTAGTACCCTTGTCTTTTACGTTTACGATTGCATTCTGGTTATCCATCCCCATTGTAAACCTACAAGTTGTTTATTTTACGCATCTATGCTATGCTGTACCGAGCACCCCTGTGCTCTGTACTTATGGACATTGCCTAACTTTTCCTCCTATTTTTCTTCTTTGTTGTCGATATGTTTTCGATATCTGTGTAATGTGCACTATGTAACAATATTATGTTTGTTCTTTTAAATCCGAATAAAAACTACAATTATAAAAAAAAAACATTTTTCTCGGCTCATCTGAGTGTTTTACGTCACCGCGTTTGGAACGGTCGGTTTTTTGACTGATGGTGTGTGGCCAAGACTGATGAAAAACAGTTTCATCGGATTTCCGATGGACAAATCCATCGGACGAAAATCCATAGGTTATCCGATCGTGTGTACGGGGCTTTACACTTATTATCAGTTTATATTGTGGTGTGTATAGAGTGCACTACTTTATTCAGTTTTTGACACCACACTTTGGTGGTTGGATTCAGTCTAAAAGGCAGCGCCATCACCCCATACAGGTTCACTTCAAGCATTTCCAGTTTCCTACCCAGGACACTTTAAAAATGGGGGCAGCAGCCTATATTCCATTTAGCGCGGATATTATTACACATAAATAAGGGGTCCTATGTTAAAATGTAACGTGACCTGTTAAAATGTTTAAAAAGTTAAAATGTTGTTCAAAGTTTGATTGAAATAGATTTTGATTTCAGTAAATATGCTGCAAACACCACAAATGACAATTTTCAGTTCTTTGTGTAGCGGGGTCCTCAATTTAGGGGTAGTGTTTGAGTGGTAGTTAGGCTCAAACACCTAAATTGTTAGGACATTATCAACCACTTTTTGTCTGCAGGAAGAGTATCGGTGTGCCGTTCCCTGTGGCCTGCAGGTGGCGCTGCCATTGTGGGCCAGGGTTGAACTGCTAATACAGTGCTGTGCCTTGTGTGTCCCCTCTCGGCAACTATACAGTGGGAGTGGTCGGCCTGCTGTGTATGCTGGGAGAGGATGTAAAAGGGGCAGACGCTGCCTGTGTCGTGGTTGGTCGTCGGGAGTCCTACTCCCAGGGAGTGTGTGTTCCTGTCCGCCCTGGGCACCTTTGGCCCAGGGGCGAAGGTCGGTGAATCAGTCCCAGGCACCTTTAGCCCTGGGGCTGCAACCAAAGGCCTTGGGCCCAGCACCTTCGGCTGGGGCCCGTCAAGAATCGAGGAATCTCAGGGTGCCGCCTTGCGAGGGGACCCGCATCTTAGATGAGGAGGCCGGGAAAAGACCGTTCCGAGGAACTGGTGAGAAGTCACAGTGAAGGAAGGGACCCGGTAACTCTCTGGAGGGATGTCTTCTCCTTACAAAGAGGCCAAGCTTTGAAACCCAAGTTCACCAGGTGTCAGGAACTTGGTAGGAGGCCGAGATGCTGTGAGGGCTCCCCTTGCGGCCGAGTGCAGCACACCACTGAAGATGACACAGCAGGTGTAGTGCCCACAGAAGCACGGGTGCCTGGTTGCTGAAGACAGACGTGCTTCGGAGGTCCAGGAGACAGAGACCAGTGGAGCAACTGGAAAGCTGAGCCGGGAGCCAGGCCAAGGATCATTCACAGGAAGACAGTCTGTAATCAGAATTACCAGGGGTGAGCCGAGTCTTAGTACAGGGAGCAGGATATGCAGAGTTCAATAGACAAGCCAGGGGGCAGATGCAGGGAGCAGGCAGAAGGAGGTCAGGTGCAAGCCAAAGGTCGAGCTAGAGGATCAGGAAGAGCGGGTCAGAACAAGCCAAGTTGGTACACAGGAGATCAGATCATCAGGTGATTCAGGATACAGGAACACAGGGGGAGCTGAAGATAAACCAGCAAATTCAGACACTAGCAGACTTCCTTATATAGGCCCATGTGACCTGCTGGTAGAGATACTGGGTCCTAAAGTCCTTCTCCTGCCGGAGATGCTGGGTCCTAAAGTCCTTCTCCTGCCAGAGATGCTGGGTCCTAAAGTCCTTCTCCTGCTGTTGGTTCCCTAAAAGTGCCTTTGCCTATGTAGGTTTGCCAACCCTGCACCATTACGCACAGGGATGCGCCTATTTCCCTGACACCAGGTCTGTGGCAGAGACCAAGTTCGCCAGGTCTGTGGCAGAGACCAAGTGCATCAGTTTGTGTAGTGATTGTGCGGTTAGTTCGAGTACCATTTTGGCTGCTAGTCCCTATCTAGGGAGACTATCCAAATGGGCTAAGTCTGCTTGAGAAGCCAAGCAGTGAAGTATATTACGTTTGTGCCTGGACCTCTCCCACACCTTATGCTGTCCTGTTCTCTCTCCAACCTTTTCTATCAGAGACTGTCGTATAAGAGAAATAAACTCTATGTTGGAGTTACAGCTGGTGTGGACATTGACGTCATTGGGGGTAATAGAGACTTCTCTTATTTGACTATAGAGATAAGAACCATTCTCTGGAGAATCTGGCTGTGGAGACCCATCACAACACCGCTCAACCTCTTCACACAGGAGGGTACGGGCATATAGAGCTGGGTGTGCCCTTTCCTCCTGCGAGGAGCCAAAGACAAGGAGGAGAGGGTGGTAAGCGCTGTATGTGGGGGCTCGAGTCCAGGATTTCTGCAGCCGGAAAGAAGAAGAAAACCCCCCCAGAGTTTGGACTTTATTCCCCCTGTGAGGCTCCGTGGAGGTCGGCCATCTTTGAGAGAAAGTGACTGCGCCACGAGGAGAGCCCAAGCTGTGTAGTTCGTGGGCGTGTCAAGAATAAGAAAGCCTGCGAACATTGCAGAAGTTGGGAGGAGCCTCGCCATGTGAGGAGTTGCACGTGGTGACTTTGGCGCAAAAGGGACAGTGTGCAATGAATCGGCAAGCGGAGAACATGGTGTCTAATGCCCCATGGATTCCAGTTCCTTCTACCATGAATGTATCTTCGTTTGCTGCTTCTTTGATGGATACGGGGACCCGACTGAAGCCTCGGGTCGCTTCCCCCTCTACGTTCACAGAGATGTGGAGGCCCTTGGAGTGGTTTGTCCCGGATGCCAGGGACTGGTGGTGCACCTTCGGCCTTTTGGAAGATGCAAAAGATGTAAGGAGTTCTTATTCGAGGTAGAGCAGCCCACAGAAAAGCCTCTGGGCCTTCCGGCTGAATTGCCTTATGGGCGCCACTACTCTTGAGGAGGAAACCAGCGCTTCTACAGTCACCCCTACGCGCACTGTCGAGACTTCGGAGGAAGTCGTTGTTGAGAATGTTTCCGGTAGTTGAGGAACCGGAGACTGAGAAACTGGAGGATGCTGCTTCGATTGTTACAGAATCTTCGCTCCCACCGCCCAAGCGGAATGTCGGCTATGTGAAAGCCTCCTGCGGTCGTGGTCGAGCTATACCCCAGCGTTTACCTGTGTCGGATTGCCCAGTCGGAGGGACCTCCAGACGATCCGCGACAGCAACAGGTCGAGGTAAGCCGGGGAAGGGAGCAGAGGAAAGCGTCCAGAGTGTTGGGGATGCTTGGGTTCCGGACTCCAAAGAATTTGAACTTGCTAGAGATAGTGATTCCCCTGCTACAAGGAATTACATACTAGCAGAGGACTGATACTTCGGATCTAGAATCATCTTCCAATGTGGGAGAAGACGCCGAGATAGATGAACTATTCATCAAAAAGGGCTGGGACAGAATACCCGTATCCTCCACCAGAAGTAGAAGGGACTCACCCAAGTCTGCTGGGGATGTTACACCCCGGGTGGAAGTCCATGTGTTTGAGGAAGGACCTGACCCCATGCCCGAGTCGTCCGGACCTGTGGTGCCCGTGCACATTACCACGGATGACTGTGTATTGCTACGTGCTGCTGTAATGGGTCCCAGGGCAGTGAAAGTGCCCAGGCATCCAGAAGCCATTGTTTTGCCAGGTGCGGGAGACCGTGCCACACTTCCACCACTCTCCAGGCTGCAGCGGCTGTTCAACCAAAAGGTGGCTGCCGATTACGGATGGGAATACCCGTATGTCACCAGAGACCTACTGTTCGAGGTGGTACGCGGATTTCCTGTGGAACCACATGGACGTCCAACACGCCCGCAGGTATCTCTCTTGTTCCGCGGCTGTTGCCGAGAGATATCGGGGGTGCAAGAAAGAATGGATGTTGGGTCGGCACATTCATGCAGGTTGGACAGTTGTGTGTCGGAAGGAGCGTGAAGATGCAGTCTATTCCATAGAGACCTTTGATAAAAAATGGAAGCTTCTCATTCTACCCGACCCAAAGTTTTATTTGTGAGAGACTGAACTCTGTTGGTTTTTTTTTTTGTGCTTTTGTTCCGGAGTGTACTCTCCTGGAGTTCAGGAACTTTGCCCTTACAAAATGGGGTAGTCTACTCAGCTGGAGAGCAGAGGAGCTGTTGTTTTTTTTCCTCTCTCCGCTCACAGTGTAACAAAGACAGAGACTTTGGGGAAGAGATAGTTCAGGGCCACAGCCAAATTCAAAAAGAGGAAGATTTGCCTTCAAAGAAAAAAAGTTTTTTTTTGGACAAGTGTCTTCACGGTGGCACTTCCACTAGGTGGCGTTGTTGCTTAAGTTTGAACTACAGTTAAAAGTGTTTTACTTTTTAGAAGGAAAGAATTTTTCCCTCGGGGAGAGTCTTTTCTCTTCTAATGTACATAGAAGGTTAGGATGTCTCATTTGTTAGTTTGATGTGTGTTTTTCTCCCTCTGCAGGTGGATACCAAGCGGCCACTGAGAATGGGTGGGTTTAGCTATTGCAGGAGGGGAGGGAAATGTGAATGATAAAAATGTGTTTGCTTTTAAATATGTGACATTTGAGAATGGGATGTACACATTTGTTTCTACTACTCTTTCTTAATTTCTTCAATTTAACTCTCTTTCCCCATGTTCAGGTTCCGGCACAAACAAACAATTTTTTTTTTTTATTTCGTTTTTGTACATAGTTTCTGGAATAGGTCTATGTTGACTCAGGCTTGAGAGGCATAGGTTTGCTCCAGACACTGGGGACAGTGTCTATTTAAGTGGGGGTAGTGTGTCACAATGGTACTGAAGTGAGCCCACAGGCGAGCAGGTGACACGGGATCCCCCAGGGCGTGGAATCTAAGGGCCAGCCGGTATTCCGCCAGGGACCCCCTCACGAGGGTTTGGGCTTAGCTGCGTGCTGACCCCAGGTCACGACCCCCAGGTTCACCCTGCTCGCGAGGAGAGTACCAGAAGACACAGAGGGATGGATGGATAAAGAAAAAGGAGAGCCGGATATCGAGCCGAGGTCGGGGCGGGCAGCAGACAACGTAAACAGGAGGACTAGCCGATTCGGTACACAAGAAGTCTGGTTAAGTAGGTTACAGGCAGGGAGCTCTGAAACAAGTGTTGCTCAAGCAACCAGAAACTGGTCTGAGTGCAATTTAAATAGTGAGGCACATGGGAGGCTGGAGAGGAAGTAGCAGGAAGAAAGGATATATTAAGCCACAGGTGAAGCCGGCAAAAACCCATAGCTGCTGAGTGCAGCCAGAGCTGAACACAAGCTTGTGGAACAACAGGTGCCAGCCGACCTACAGCAGTATAGGTAAGACACAGATCAGCTCCGCAGCTGATCTGTGACAGAGTGTGTAGCAGGGTTCTCAATTTAGGGGTAGTGTTTGAGTGGTAGTTAGGCTCAAACACCTAAATTGTTAGGACATTATCAACCATTTTTTGTCTGCAGGAAGAGTATCGGTGTGCCGTTACCTGTGGCCTGCAGGTGGCGCTGCCATGGTGGGCCAGGGTTGAACTGCCGATACAGTGCTGTGCCTTGTGTGTCCCCACTCTGCAACTATACAGTGGGAGTGGTCGGCCTGCTGTGTATGCTGGGAGAGGATATAAAAGGGGCAGACGCTGCCTGTGTCGTGGTTGGTCGTCGGGAGTCCTACTCCCAGGGAGTGTGTGTTCCTGTCCGCCCTGGGCACCTTTGGCCCAGGGGCGGAGGTTGGTGAATCAGTCCCAGGCACCTTTAGCCCTGGGGCTGCAACCAAAGGCCTTGGGCCCAGCACCTTCGGCTGGGGCCCGTCAAGGATCGAGGAATCTCAGGGTGCCGCCTTGCGGGGGACCCGCATCTTAGACGAGGAGGCCGGGAAAAGACCGTTCCGAGGGACTGGTGAGAAGTCACAGTGAAGGAAGGGACCCGGTAACTCTCTGGAGGGATGTCTTCTCCTTACAAAGAGGCCAAGCTTTGAAACCCAAGTTCACCAGGTCTGTGGCAGAGACCAAGTTCGCCAGGTCTGTGGCAGAGACCAAGTGCATCAGTTTGTGTAGTGATTGTGCGGTTAGTTCGAGTACCATTTTGGCTGCTAGTCCCTATCTAGGGAGACTATCCAAATGGGCTAAGTCTGCTTGAGAAGCCAAGCAGTGAAGTATATTACGTTTGTGCCTGGACCTCTCCCACACCTTATGCTGTCCTGTTCCCTCTCCAGCTTTTTCTATCAGAGACTGTCGTATAAGAGAAATAAACTCTACGTTGGAGTTACAGCTGGTGTGGACATTGAAGTCATTGGGGGTAATAGAGACTTGTCTTATTTGACTATAGAGATAAGAACCATTCTCTGGAGAATCTGGCTGTGGAGACCCATCACAACACCACTCAACCTCTTCACACAGGAGGGTACGGGCATATGGAGCTGGGTGTGCCCTTTCCTCCTGCGAGGAGCCAAAGACAAGGAAAAGAGGATGGTAAGCGCTATATTTACAACCTAAAAGTTTTGAAACTTACTGTGCGTAATAATTTGGAACAGTGCATTGTAAGTTTTTTATTTTGAAAAAAAAAAAACTGTTATCATTAGGAGGTTTGTTCAATAAAATTTGAATTGTAAGAAAGAGATAATGCTGCGCTGAGTGGGGGATGGGAAGAAGACAAATAATAATGATGGGTGCACCTAATAAACAAACAGGTGATAATAAAAACAAAAAGGTGGATGAATCCAAGGTGATAGTAATAATAAATGCTAAGTGCAGCTGTGAACAGGAGTCTGATGAAGTCACGTGACCGTGATGAACACGCGTCGAGACACCAGAGGCACCGGAGGTGACATTTGCGAGCTCGCTGCTCGTTTCTATATGCTTTCTTCCATGCAACTTTTGTGAGTACCTTTTGTGATGTTTTTATTGCCAATAAATTTATTTTAAAACATACTACACTATCGGTGCATCCATTTCCCTTTTCTCTGTGAGGGCTATTTTTACACCAAGTGGATGTTCAGTGAGTTACCCCATTAAAGATAGAGGCCATTGTAACGCCGAGTGCTCCGGGTGTCCCATCCAGCCCGGAGAACTCACGGCGTCGTCCCCTCTGCGGCGCTCCGGCCAGCCCCCCTGGCCGTGGGCGCTGCTCCGCTCTCCTCTCCACTTACCTTCCTCTTCCTGCTTCCTCCCGGCGCGCGCGGCCCCGCTGTGTTCTAGGGCGCGCGCGCGCCGGTCTTCTAAAATTTAAAGGGCCAGTGCACCATTGATTGGTGCCCGGTCCAATTACGGTTCCACTACCCAAAACCTATTTAAACCCACTTCCCCTTCCTGTCCTTGCCGGATCTTGTTGTCCTAGTACCTTGCGGAAGTATTTTGAGTTTACCTTGCCTGTGTACCTGACCTTCTGCCTTTGTCTCTGACCTCGAACCATTGCCGCCTGCCCTGACCTTTGCTACGTCTGACCTTGCCTCTGCCTAGTCCCTTTGTACCGCACCAGCCTCAGCCGCCAGAGAGGTGGAGTCGCTACTGGGGGACACGACCTGGTTGCTACCGCCGCAGCAAGTCCATCCTGCCTTGCGGCGGGCTCTGGTGAAAACCGGTAGCGGCTTAGAACCGGTCCCTCGGTGTGATTCGTACCATCCCCTCTCTGGTACAGTGGATCCACCTCCTGCCTCCTCTATAGTCGCCTGCCCGGCCCGTGACAGTAGATCCGGCCATGGATGCCGCTGAGGTGCCGCTGCCCAATCTCGCTGATCTCACTACCGTGGTTGCCCAGCAGTCGCAATTGATTGCCCAACAAGGACAGCAGCTGGCGCAGTTGACCGCCATGGTCCAGCAGCGTCTGCCGCGACAAGCTCCAGCATCTCCTCCTCTCCGAGCAGCCGCGTCTAGGTCAAAGATCCGCTTGTCTCTTCCGGAGAAATTTGACGGGGATTCTAAGATGTGCCAGGGATTCTTGTCTCAATGTGCCCTGCATCTTGAAATGATGTCGGACCAGTTTTCCACAGAACGCTCTAAGGTGGCATTTGTGGTCTGTCTGTTGTCTGGGAAGGCCTTGGCCTGGGCCACGCCACTCTGGGACCGCAATGACCCTGCTACGGCCACCGTTCAGTCCTTCTTTGCTGAGGTTCGTAGCGTTTTTGAGGAACCAGCCCGAGCATCATCCGCTGAAACCGCCCTGCTTAACCTGGTCCAAGGAAACTCCTCTGTGGGCGAATATGCCATACAGTTCCGCACACTGGCCTCAGAGCTAGCCTGGAATAATGAGGCTCTCTGCGCAACCTTCAAGAAAGGCTTATCCAGCCACATCAAGGACTCTCTGGCCGCACGAGACATACCCTCCACCCTGACAGAGCTTATCCACTTAGCTACCCGCATTGACATCCGCTACGTTGAAAGATGCCAAGAGCTTCGCCTGGAGAAAGATCTTGTTCGTACCAGGCGTTATCCGCGCCTGGCTCCTCTCTTCCTGAATCCTACGCATCCTGATACCATGCCTCCTGTCAAGGAGGCCATGCAAGTCGACCGATCTCGTCTGACCCTGCAAGAAAGGTCTCGCCGTAGGAATGAGAACTTATGCCTCTATTGTGCGAGCTCTGAACATTTCCTAAAGGACTGCCCCATTCGTCCTCCACGTCTGGGAAACGCTCGCACCTAGTGAGCGTGGGAGAGGCGTTACTAGGTGTGAATTCTTCCTCTCCACGTCTGACTATTCCTGTGCGGATCTCTCCTTCTGCCGGCTCCCCCTTCTCTGCGGTGGCCTTCCTGGACTCCGGTTCTGCAGGAAACTTTATTGAAGCCTCCTTCATTAACAGGTTCAACATTCCTGTTATCCGTCTCATCAGACCCTTCTTCATTTCCTCCGTAAATGGAGAGAATCTGGATTGTACCGTGCGTTACCGCACCGAACCCCTGCTCATGTCCGTTAGGGTCCTTCACCAAGAAAAGATTGAATTCTTTGTTTTGCCGAACTGTACTTCTGACATCCTTCTTGGCCTACCCTGGTTCCAGCGTCATTCTCCTACCCTCGACTGGACCACGGGAGACATCAAATCCTGGGGCTATTCCTGCCACAAGCATTGTCTTAAGTCTATACCTACCAGTCGAATTCCCGTTTCTACTCCTTTGCCTGGCCTTCCCAAGGCCTATCAGGACTTTTCCGATGTTTTTTGCAAAAAACAGGCGGAGGTCTTACCTCCACATAGACCCTACGACTGCCCCATAGACTTGCTCCCAGGTACTACACCACCCCGTGGCAGAATTTACCCTCTCTCCTCTCCCGAAACCAAGGCCATGTCCGATTACATACAGGAGAACCTCAAGAGAGGGTTTATTAGGAAATCATCCTCCCCAGCCGGAGCGGGGTTCTTCTTCGTTACCAAGAAGGATGGTTCACTACGCCCTTGCATAGACTATCGTGGTCTTAATAAGATCACTGTTAAAAATCGCTACCCTCTGCCTCTCATCTCGGAGCTCTTTGACCGCCTGCGCGGAGCAAAGGTTTTTTCAAAATTAGACCTCAGGGGCGCTTATAACCTCATCAGAATCCGTAAAGGAGATGAATGGAAAACCGCATTTAACACCAGAGACGGCCACTTCGAATATCTCGTCATGCCTTTTGGACTTTGCAACGCCCCTGCAGTCTTTCAGGATTTTGTCAATGAAATCTTTCGGGACATACTATATACCTGTGTGGTTGTCTATCTTGACGACATCCTAATTTTCTCTTCCAACCTTGAGGAACATCGGCTCCATGTCCGTCAAGTACTTCAGCGCCTCCGTGTAAATCATCTTTACGCTAAATTTGAAAAATGCCTTTTTGAGTGTAGCAGCCTTCCTTTCCTAGGTTATCTGGTTTCAGGACAAGGTCTTCAAATGGATCCTGACAAGCTTTCCGCAGTCTTAGATTGGCCACGTCCCTCTGGACTCCGTGCTATCCAGCGCTTCCTTGGATTCGCCAACTACTATCGCCAGTTCATACCCCACTTCTCCACCATCGTTGCACCGATAGTGGCGCTGACTAAGAAAAACGCGAATCCAAGGTCCTGGCCACCTCAGGCGGAAGAAGCCTTTACTCACCTAAAGACCGCCTTCTCTTCGACACCTGTTCTATCTCGACCAGACCCCACTAAGCCGTTCTTCCTTGAAGTTGACGCCTCCTCGGTAGGAGCCGGAGCCGTTCTTCTTCAAAGAAATGCTAAAGGAGGGAACGTCACGTGTGGTTTTTTCTCTAAAACCTTCTCCCCTCCTGAAAATAACTATTCCATAGGTGACCGTGAACTGTTGGCCATCAAGTTGGCATTAGAAGAGTGGAGACATCTCCTGGAAGGTTCTCTTCACCCCATCTCCATCTACACTGACCATAAGAATTTGTCCTACCTTCAGTCCGCTCAGCGCTTGAATCCTCGCCAGGCCAGGTGGTCATTGTTCTTTGCCCGGTTCAATTTTCAGATCCATTTTCGTCCCGCAGACAAGAATGTCAGGGCGGATGCCTTGTCCCGTTCCTCTGATGCCTCCGAAACCGGGAACCCCCCACAACACATCGTACCCCCTGAGTGCCTGATTTCCTCTGCTCCCGCTGCTCTGGTGCCAGTCCCTCCAGGAAAAACTTTCGTTCCTCCAGGCCTTCGTCTCCAGATACTTAGGTGGGGCCATTCCTCCCATCTAGCCGGCCATGCTGGGATCAAAAAATCCTTACAATTGTTGGCCAGACACTATTGGTGGCCTACCCAGGAAAGAGATATGACTGACTTTGTACGAGCCTGCACTATCTGTGCACGTGACAAAACTCCACGCCTGAAGCCTGCAGGTCTTCTCCTTCCTCTACCGGTGCCTGAACTACCATGGTCCCACATTGCCATGGATTTCTTCACGGACCTTCCGTTGTCTCATGGTAACACTGTCATCTGGGTGGTCGTTGACCGCTTTTCGAAAATGGCTCATTTTGTCCCTCTTCCTGGTCTGCCTACTGCACCTCAGTTGGCGAAGCACTTTTTTCTTCAAATTTTCCGTCTCCATGGCCTTCCCTCACATATCGTCTCGGATAGAGGCGTTCAATTTATCTCAAAATTTTGGAGAGCTCTCTGTACTCAACTTAAGATTAAATTGAATTTTTCTTCTGCTTATCACCCGCAATCCAATGGACAGGTGGAGAGAGTTAACCAGGTCCTTGGTGACTACTTACGACATTTTGTCTCCGCCCGTCAAGACGATTGGGTCGACCTATTGCCCTGGGCGGAATTCTCATACAATTTCAAGAACTCTGAATCGTCCTCCAAATCACCTTTCTTTGTGGTCTACGGCCGCCACCCTTTGCCCCCCCTCCCCATTCCCACTTCTTCTGGAGTTCCTGCCGTGGATGAATTAACCCGGGACTTTTCCTCTATCTGGAAAGAGACTCAAAACTCGCTATCTCTGGCCTCTGCCCGCATGAAGAGACATGCAGATAAAAAGAGAAGAATTCCCCCTGTCTATCTCCCTGGTGACAAAGTGTGGCTCTCCTCCAAATATGTTCGGTTTCGGGTACCTAGCTACAAGCTGGGCCCTCGTTACCTCGGACCTTATAAAGTCAAAAACCAAATCAATTCTGTCTCTTACAAACTCCATCTTCCTCCTTCTCTTCGCATCCCCAACTCTTTTCACGTGTCTCTCCTTAAACCCCTCATTCTTAACCGATTTTCCCCCAAGGTCACCGCTCCTGCTCCGGTCTCTGGTTCCTCCGATGTCTTTTCGGTGAAAGATATCCTCGCCTCCAAGGTCGTCCGAGGTAAAAAATTATTTTTAGTTGATTGGGAGAACTGTGGTCCTGAAGAGAGATCCTGGGAGCCTGAGACCAACATTTTAGACAAAGAGCTCATCCGTAGTTTCTTGGGCTCCAAGAAAAGGGGGAGACCTAAGGGGGGGGTACTGTAACGCCGAGTGCTCCGGGTGTCCCATCCAGCCCGGAGCACTCACGGCGTCGTCCCCTCTGCGGCGCTCCGGCCAGCCCCCCTGGCCGTGGGCGCTGCTCCGCTCTCCTCTCCACTTACCTTCCTCTTCCTGCTTCCTCCCGGCGCGCGCGGCCCCGCTGTGTTCTAGGGCGCGCGCGCGCCGGTCTTCTAAAATTTAAAGGGCCAGTGCACCATTGATTGGTGCCCGGTCCAATTACGGTTCCACTACCCAAAACCTATTTAAACCCACTTCCCCTTCCTGTCCTTGCCGGATCTTGTTGTCCTAGTACCTTGCGGAAGTATTTTGAGTTTACCTTGCCTGTGTACCTGACCTTCTGCCTTTGTCTCTGACCTCGAACCATTGCCGCCTGCCCTGACCTTTGCTACGTCTGACCTTGCCTCTGCCTAGTCCCTTTGTACCGCACCAGCCTCAGCCGCCAGAGAGGTGGAGTCGCTACTGGGGGACACGACCTGGTTGCTACCGCCGCAGCAAGTCCATCCTGCCTTGCGGCGGGCTCTGGTGAAAACCGGTAGCGGCTTAGAACCGGTCCCTCGGTGTGATTCGTACCATCCCCTCTCTGGTACAGTGGATCCACCTCCTGCCTCCTCTATAGTCGCCTGCCCAGCCCGTGACAGCCATACAGCCCTAGGAGACGCCATACCAGGGAATGACCGAAGCACACGCCGGATTCACCAACTAATATCTTTATATGCTGTTACCTTACAGCAGTAAGGTAAGGGGACATCCACACTAATCACAAGGGAAATAGGAAATTTCCCTCTCAACAACGTCACTTCACTTAGGATTATTTGGATTATCTGGCACCAGCACCGTCACCAATTGTTTTCCTAACCATTCACAGTTTTTTTGCACAAGAACACAGATCATCGTTTTGTTTTGATGTCTGCCATTTGGAATGACTTTTATTATAGCTATTATGTTTTGTGATACTTCCGCATCAGTCTGAGGACTTATTTGGTGCATGTTCACAGCTGCACTTAGCATTTATTATTACTATCACCTTGGATTCATCCACCTTTTTGTTTTTATTATCACCTGTTTATTAGGTGCACCCATCATTATTATCTGTCTTCTTCCCATCCCCCACTCAGCGCAGCATTATCTCTTTCTTATATTCATTTTGGGTTTTTGATATACCTCCAGTGCTGCAGCAGTACCCTCTCCCTTTCCCCCTCCCTACCTCTTTGGTAGCGCGGTAATACCTTACCATTTCAAAATTTGAATTGTTGTCACGTACCTATAGCGGAGCCGGTGTAGTGGGGGCAGCCTCTCGCACGATCCCGGTCCCCGTACCCCCTGGAGGTGGGAACAGGGAATGCAGGGGCACGAGAAGGTGCGGGTGCCTCTTAGAACTGGTAGAGCCACTGGAAGGCACTGGAACCCTCTTCAGGCACAGGTGTGGTGGAAACCAGGCGTCTTATCCGTTCAGGGAAGATCCAGAGGGACAACAGGTGGAGGCAGAGGTTCAGCAGCGAGCTAGCAGAGAGGTACAGATCGTGAGGAAAGATCGTGGTCAAAGTCCAGGCCGAGGTCAGAGGAACAGGCAAGCAGGATAGCAGGCAAGGGGAATCCGAGAAGGGTAATCAAGAGTAAGCCAGGAGTCTTCAGGAGGAGGTCAGTCAAACAAGCAGGTTTTCAGACAGGGATACAGGTACTAGCCAGAAAGACAATCCAGCACTGACACTCAGGTGAACCTGGCTTAAATAGGGCGCCGGGATTGGAGGAGGCGCACGCATGCGCATGGACGCGCGCATTGCGTGTGCGCGGTCTGAGTCCTATTTGGCCCATTCTAAGTGTCCGCGCATGCGCACTAGCACCTGGAGAGAGGACATTCCTTGCTGACACCCGGAAGTGAGTGTCAGCAGCGCTGGATCTCTGACAATTGTACTCTTATTAGTTGCTAACATGAGAATTATGCTGACTGTTGTTTACATCAATTATTTAGGTAAATGAGAAAAATATCATTGGCATAATAATTTGGAACAGGGTAATGCCGCCATACCGCCGGCAATACGCGACTGTAGCGGCGCATTTCGGGTGGTTTTAACCCTTTCTCAGCCGCTAGCGGGGGTTAAAAGCGCCCCCGCTAGTGGCCGAAATGCGCCGCAAATCCGACGGTAAAATGGCATTGTTTTACCGCTATTTTACCGCCGACGCTATGGGCACCAGTGTGAAAGGGCTCTAAACCCAAACCCAAACCCAAACCCCCTTACCCTAACCCCCTAACCCCCTTACCCTAAGAATATTTCCTAACTTTGAATTTTGATTTTTCAAATTTTCGAATTTCCAAATATCCGAAATTTAGAATTTCCAAATTTCCAAAATTTCGATATTCGAAAGTTCAGAAATTTCGGAATGAACTAATTTGTCAAAATTTGTTAAAAAAACTATTCGAAACTAAACGAATTGCACATGTCTAATATATATATATCCCAATAAGAGGGAAGGGACCTCTGTGTCCCGTGATGTGCAAGAAAAGGATTTTACAGGTAAGCTGTTATAAAAATCCTATTTTCTTTATCATACATCACGGGACACAGAGCAGCCATAGTAATTAATATGTGGGACGTCCCAAAGCAATGCCTCTGAGGGGAGAGAGACACAAAATAAAAGCAGGCTGCCATCAGACGTGAGGACATATACTTCTGCCTGCAGTACACTGCGCCCAAAAGCGACATCCTCTTGCCGTCTTACATCCAACTGATAAAATGTAGTAAATGTATGGACTGACGACCAAGTTGTGCCCTTGCAAATCTGAGTCATAGAGGCTTGGTGATGCACCGCCCATGAAGCACTCACTGCCCTGGTAGAGTGCGCTCTAACTTGAAAAGGCGGAACCCATAAGCCATAAGCCTAAATTATAACCTGACAAATCCACTTTGAAATAGTCGATTTCGACGCTGCCTGCCCTTTCCTGGGCCCTTCTGGCAGCACAAACAAAGCTTCAGTTTTGCGTATCTGAGCTGTCACCTTCAGATAGACCCTGACAGCTCTCACCACATCGAGAGAATGTAACAATTTTTCCTCTGGAGAACGAGGATCTGGAAAAAAGGAAGGCAGGGAGACATGTTGGTTTAGGTGAAAACTGGACACTACCTTAGGCAGAAAAGGTTGGGTGAGGACGCAACACCACCTTGTCCTTATGAAAAATTAAGTATGGCTGCCAATTCTGATACTCTCCTTGCCGAGGTTACTGCCACCAAAAAAACAAACTTCCTTGTCAAAAGGATCAAGGGAATATGGCGCATCAGCTCAAAGGCCTGTCTTTGTAAAACCGATAAAACTAGATTCAAATCCCATGGGCACAAGGGTGACCTAACTGGCGGAGTTATACGCGTTACCCCTTGTATAAAGGCCTGGATCAAAGAATGCGAGGCAAGCGGCCTTTGAAAAAACACTGACAAAGCCGAGATCTGACCCTTGATTGTACTCAAGGCTAGCTTAATTTCTACCCCCAACTGTAGGAAGGCAAGAATTCTTCCTATGACATACTTCCCGAGGATGCGATCTTTTGGTTTCACACCAGGAAACATAGGCCCTCCAGACCCTATAATAAATGGTTCTGGAAGCTGGCTTCCTTGCATTAATCAGGGTAGTTACTACTGAGCCTGAAAGCCCCCGACTCTTAAATATGTGGGCTTCAATAGCCAAACCATTAAATTTAGCGATTGTAAGGCAGGATGGAACACCGGCCCTTGCGAAAGCAGGTCTGGACGGGATGGAAGAGTCCACGGTTTCCCTACTGCCAACCTTACAATCTCTGCATACCAGGATCTTCTGGACCATGCCGGGGCTACCAGTATTACCAGCTTCCCTTCCTCTTTGATCCTGCGTAGAAGCCGCAGTAGCAGAGCTGAACTGGGGGGAACGCATTAATCAGTGAAAACTGATCCCAAGGGGTTACTAACGCATCTGTCCCACATGCGAGTGGATCCTTTGTCCTTGACACAAAGTTGTCCAACTTCTTGTTGAACCTGGACGCCAAAAGATCTACGTCCAGGGTACCCCATTTTTGCCATATAGCTGAAAAACTGTTGGGATGGAGAGACCATTCTCCCGGGAACAATTGTTCCCGGCTCAAGAAATCCGCCTGCCAATTCTCCACTCCTGGAATGAAGACTGTAGATAGGCAAGGTACATGTTTCTCTGCCCAAGCCAGAATATAGTTCACCACTCTCTGGGCTGCGTGACTTCTGGTGCACCCTTGGTGGTTGATGTAAACCACTGCTGTGGCATGGTCAGATCGTATCCTGATGGGACAACCCTGCAACCTGAAAGTCTAGGCCATTAGAGCCAGACGCGCCGCCCGAATCTCTAAAATATAGATGGGCAAGGCTTTTTCGGACTCTGACCACTTCCTCTGGACAGTGGTCTCCTCCAGAACGGCTCCTCAGCCCAAGAGGATGGCATCCGTCGTTACTACCTTACAGGTTACCGGCATGAAGGATTTGCCCTTCTGCAAATTTTTGGCTACCAACCACCAACTGAAACTCTGGCGCACTACTGGGGCCAGATACATTGGGTAATCTAAAGCTTGGATCTTCTTGTTCCAAGCAGAGAGAATACTGTTTTGCAACAGTCTTGAATGAAACTGGGCATAGGGAACTGCTTTGAATGAAGCCACCATCTTCCCTAACAACCTCATGCAAAGGCGAATGGAATGGTCCTTCTTTGCCTTGACCACATGGACCAGATCTCTTATAGCCCTAACTTTTGTCTGAGGCAAAAATACTTTTTCTTGGGCTGTGTCTATAACTCCAGCCTTCTTACTGGTCGAATACTCCAGCCTTCTTACTGGTCGTAAGGCTGACTTCTCTAGATTGACAATCCAACCCTGGTAATCCAAATACTTGACAGTATTGGACACACTCTGGTCTAGCCATGCAACCAACTGATCTATAAGCAGCAGGTCGCCTAGGTATGCCCTTACTGCTAAACCCTAGACCCTTAGTCTTCCTAGTATCGGGGCCAGAACTTTTGTAAACACTCGGGGCGCGGTGGCTAACCTGAAGGGCAAGGCCACGAACTGAAAAAGGCGCTGTTCTCCCACAAATCGCCTTTTTATGTCTATTGATGCAAGAAATTCTCCTCCCCGCAGGGTGGATACGACTGATTTAAATCTTTGAGATCTAGAATGGGTCTGACATCTCCATTCAGTTTTGGCACCATGAAGAGAATTGAATAAAACCCCATGCCCTGCTCTTCTGAGGGAATCTCTATGATTACACCCTGAGACGTCAATCGGTCCAGTGCCTGGAATAAAGACCTTCTTTTTACTGGGTCTTTGAGAACGTTCGACCTTAGAAAACGAAAAGGTGGAAACTCTCGAAACTCTAGTTTGTACACTAGAGATACAGTGGAGATGACCCATCTGTCCTGGATCTCTTCCTGCCAAGCCTTGAGGCTTACTTCTTGAACCAAATCATCCCCGAACAACCGTTCACCATGAAAGGGAAAACCTGCCAATAGCTTTTTGCATGGCAATTCAGCTGACCAATGCTTCAACCAGAGAATTCTATGCATATGCACTGATAGGAGAGCAAGGCGTGACACCTGATGAATATAATCTTTAAGAGCCTTAACCGCAAAACATAAGGCCCTTGGTAGCTCAGGCTAACTCACGGGCTGCTTCCCCTTGAGCAGGGACACCTTTAATAACCTGCTTAAGTTGATCTTTTTAGGGATTGACAAATGCCTATTGCTGTTACTGCAGGCTGTGCTGCTGCACCAGCCACAGAAAATGAGGCCTTAAGCAAAGATTACAGCTTTTTATTGGCTGGATCCTTAAAAACCTGGACATTATCCACTGGACAAGTTAAACTCCTATTCACAGAAGATATAGCAGCGTCTACTGCTGGCAAGCTCCACTTCTTAGTGAATTTTTCCTCTATAGTATAAGGCCTCGTACACACGGCCGATTTTCTCGGCAAGAACCAGCAAGAAACTTGCTGGCAGAGAGGTCTTGCCGAGTAAATCGGTCGTGTGTACGCGGCTATCGGGTTTCTCGTCGAGAAAACCGACAAGAAACCTCGACGAGAAAATAGAGAACCTGCTCTCTATTTTCTCGTCGAGATTCTCCTCGGCATGTTTCTCGACAAGAAAAGTGAGTGTGTGTACACTTACCTGTCCTCCCGGAAGCCCGCGCATGTTCGAAATGAATTCGACGCATGCACGGTAGCTTCCTAGGCATACGTAGGGTATACCAAGATGGCGGCGACGGCATTGAATGTGACGAGCGCATGCTCGTCGTAGTCGATGACGTCACCGCGTACGCTCCATTCAAAGAACCGCGGGTTCTTTGAAACGAGCGTGTGTACACTCGGCCGGGACAAGTTTCTTGTCCAAGAATCTCGTCGAAAAAAACGACATGTTTTTTTCAACGAGAATCTCGGCCGTGTGTACGAGGGCTCAAGAAGAGAAAATCTTCTAGGAGGAAGAAAATATCTATCTGGGTGATCCCAGTCAGCATATATCAGCTGCTCCAGCAATGGGTGTACAGGGAAAGCATGTGGACCCTGTGGAGGCCTTAAAGTGGTTGTAAACCCTTTTTTTTTTTTTTTAAAACACCTGCAAGACAAAGCCATAATGAGCTAGTATGACTAGCATACTAGCTCATTATGCATCACTTACCTTAGATCGGGGCCCCCGAAGCCGTCCTTGTCTCCCCCTCCAGCCGCAGCCATCGCTCCACAGATACCCGGAAGGTTACTTCCGGGTATTGCTGCTCCGTCCAATCACAGCACCGTTCCGGCACTGAGATTGGCCGGAGCGGCGAAGACGTCACTCTGCGCATGCGCCGTAGACATCGGTGCATGTCTTTTTTGCAAATATCTCCTAAACCGTGTAGGTTTAGGAGATATTCCTTGCACCTACAGGTAAGCCTTAATCTAGGCTTACCTGTAGGTGCAAGTTGCATAAGTGGGTTTACAACCACTTTAAAGAACCCAAAGAGGAAAAGGCTGCCTCAGCTACCTGCACTGGGGGCAACTTGTATCAAGAATGGACCAACTCCCTAAGGGATTGAACTAGCAATTTTTGAGATTGCAAGTCTGAGAAGGGTTCTTCTGAGACTGAATCCTCAGAGGAGTCATCTGCCTGCCCTTCTTCCCAGTCACCCAATGGCATTTCAACATCATCTGCCCATTCCTGTTCCAATACTGGAAGATCAGGAGGAGGAGGAGAAGGGGACCTATCGTGTTTTTTCCCGGACTGGGATGAAGACGAGAACATATCAGCTATTTTTCCTTCCAGACCAGCCAACGCTGAAGCCAATTCGTCCTTGGTGACGTATGCAGAGGCTGAAATGTTGGAAGTAGCCACTATGCCTGACAGCCTAAATGGCTCAGACTGGCCAGTTGCTTCTGGTCTTTCAGGGGAGGATGGAACTGTGGAAGTGTGACTAGGATCCTCAGACCCCGACCGCAGCGCCCTTGCGCTCCTCCCTGCTGTATTTCCCCCACCTTTCTTACGGGAAGACATAGTCCTAAGCACAAAAGGCAGAGGTACTTACAATATGCATCTACTGCCGAGCTACAGTCCAGCAATGAAAATATGCCGCCATCACTGCTCAGCCTGATGCTGAGTAGACGTGCCTTTAAAATGCCTGTATCCAACACCCATACAGTGCTTACATGCCCTCGTATGCTCTGTGTCCCTCCGTTAGCAACAAGACTCAACCCAGAGTAAAAACATTATAGACAGTAAGCCTTGCGCCTGCGCCGTGTATTACGTGAACATTCGTTTCAACGTGCACGCCAGCCGCGCCAAGCCACACCCCCCGCGTCCTAGGGTAGCTCTTTAAACAGAGCTGATTCCCTAGCGCGTGCCCAAATGAAATGTCCCGCAATCGGGATAGCTCGGGGGGAGAGGGGCTGTGTCACCAGGGAGATGCCGAACGCTGTGTTTCAGAGGCGGAGATCCCCAAGCCCCTTCGGCGGCCATGACAGAGCGCAGTAAGGGGGCAACGCTGTTCCACGGGAGCACTGCCAGACACTGAGCACACTGCAGGGGAAGCATGGTAATGTTAAACACCAGGTATGTTACAATTACACCCTCTACTGGTAAAAAAACAGGCAAGGCATTGTTTACTCAGAAGAAGTCCATAAGTGAACCGTATGTGTTCCTTAGGATCTTCTTTTAACTTACCATTCCCGTCGCAGGATACTGCTGGAAAACACAGCCAGACCCAATCTTCACCCATAACAGCGGGCCAGGTCATGACGGACCTTCAAGAACCGGGTCCCCCTTGCATACTGGGGTCCACACCCTTGGACCTGTATAGCACCCTGCCAGGACAACCTTTGTGACCAAGGACCTGGATCCCAGGGTTGAGCTCTCAAAAGAGGAGCATTACAGGCAAGAGACCTCTTTTTTCTTCCTCGAGGCTCGGGTACAATCCATTTTGGCCATTCTTAATTTGGCATCTTGAATGGATCTGACTGCACAGGCCCTTGATCTTGCCAAGGATTTCTCCAACGGGGCTCTTCTTTAGCATAGCACTTCAACCACCGTGACCAACACCTTGAGACACTGGTGATAAAACTGAGGTACTTCCTGTATGGGAGGGGTTATATAGAGGGGGACTTCCTGTGGTGTGGTAGTGTGATACCCCACCAGTGTATGAATACAGAATTCTGAACCAGGCAGGTTGAGGGGCTCCAGTGTATTTACTTGTTTGGAAAGAAACTGGCTTTTCAGTTTCCTCATTATTATTTACTAAACTCCACTTTGGGACCTGGAGCCTGGGGATTTCTTAGAGATCTGGGTGGGATGAAATCCCCAGTCCTGGATCCGGGTTTTGAGTCTCACTGACACACTGATTGTTTAGGTGTGTGGGCCTGATAGAGTCAGGACCAGGGTTCTGGGCCCCACCCTCCCAAGAAGACCAGGCTTGCAAGGGAGAAGCCAGAGAGTGCAGGTGTGCACTGGAGAAGCCAGAGAGTGCAGGTGTGCACTGGAGAAGCCAGAGAGTGCAGGTGTGCACAGTGAAAGTCAGACACCCAAGTCTGAGGGGCTGCTATCTGTATGGACGGTGTTGGCAAAGGGGAGTAGTCTGTAGAAGACAGACGAGAGCCTGAAGTGGAAGGCCTGAGCAGCACTGCTGTATGTATAAGCCAGGAGGCTGAAGTTATTATTTTGTACGGATGGTGAAAACCCCTGCGAGGGAAAACCTGTGATTTTTGTTTTCTTTAACTTTTCTTAATAAAAGTGGGCCAACAAGCCCTGAAATTGAATTTCTGGCGTGGATTGTTCTCGCTAGCGGGTACTACACTTGAGCTAAACAACCCCCAAATATCACAAGTTTAAAAGCTTTATAAACATCTCAGCCAAAAGGGATGGAGAAGGAGGGGTGGTGCCAGAAGTGGGTAGAGTGTAGGGGCGGCCTGTCCATTAAGGGCGCCCCTGTCCATCGTCACCTCCCCTATTCATGCGTTTGTCCCCATTCAGGACACAGGGGCATGGATTCCAACTCTGAGGGACTGTTTTTTTGAAGCACTGAATAGAGCCAGAGGCTCTAATAGGCTTCAATTTAGGGTGGGTTAGGGTCGCAGAGAGTGCGCCCTGAGACCACCCAGGTGAGTTACAACGGAAAATCAATATTTGCTGTTGTAACACTAATCCCCCTCCCGGCCAATCAGGAAGCGGGTTTTGACACCGGTCACCTAATTGGCTGAAAGGACAAGCGATCCTATTGGATGCCTAGGAGGAGGAGAGGAGGAGCTGGAAGCTGACATGGAGGAAAGGACACGGAGCCGAGCCGCTGCACCACGCTGCCTGCCACCCGCCACAATGGGGTAAGTGCCGGACTGACTCCGGGGGGTGTCGGTGTCGCTTGGGGGGGGGATGGGTGGTTGTTTGCTGGCCCCCCCCAAAAAAAACACCAGCCGACACTGGTAGAATGGTGAGCATGAATGCTGCTACAGCTCCTCAGCCTATCCACCAACACCTAACAGGTACACAGGACAGAGAAGAGGAGAGGACCAGAGTTCTTTTTTTGGGTGCATTGAATGATGGGACTTGTAAAGCACAGGACAGTACATTCCGTGTACTCATTCCTCTGAAGCTGCCTGGATGGTGAGTTGGTTATAATGCAAGCTGCCAACATTTTGGTTGATTTTAGCTAAATAGTTAGAGGAGCTGTGTTCTGGAAAAAAAAATTAAGTCAGTAGCTTCAAATACTGTACCTGCTGACTTTTAAAAAACATGGACTTACCAGGTAGTTGGCTATGATTTCTTGGTGTTTCACAGCTGGCTCCCCACTGTGCATGCACAAGATGGGCTGCAGTTTTACAATGGTCCTGCAGCCCCTTGGGCACCGTGACGTGTCCCAGGAGGTTGCAGGCAGGAAGGAGGGAGCTGGAACCCACACTTTGCTTGCCTAGGCGAGGGAAGTGGGAGCAGGTACCTATCAGAAATATATAGACACCCTCCAAAAGTGGGAGAGGAGGAGGAGAAAATGGAACTGTAGCGGGTATGTACTTACCCGGGTGTAAATTTGAACTTGGCAGAGACATCAGTGATGTGTAATTCCCTGCAGCCCAGCAGGTGGCACTGTCGCTCTGGGCTGGGGTTGAATCATTGCTGTGTGCCGGGCTTCCTTCTTGTCCTCCCTCGGCAGCGGTATGGTGGTATATGTGCTTGCTGGGAGAGGGTATAAAGGGGCCGGCCATCTTTGTCACAGGGTCGAGTCCCAGGCACCTTCAGCCTGTGGGCGGTGGTTCGTGTCGGTCCTCTAGGCGGCCTAGGCCTAGAGGACAGCCGGAGGTCGTGTTCGATCCCAGGCATCTTTAGCCTGGGGTGAGGTACTCGGATGGAGGTCTGGAGCTCAGTGCCCAACACTGAGTTCCGCGAGGGAAGGAGATCCTAGGGTACCCAGGGATTGGGTACCCGAATCCAGAAGGCGTAATGGACCGGGGGGAGCTCCTCACTCGAAGACCTGGTACAGCATATTGCCAGTGACGGGTGAGTCTCTCATCGGAGACCGCCTGGAGGGAAATCCCCCCCTCGCTCGGGGACCGCAACTCACTTTCAGGGAGGAAAGTGGAGAACACATTGTGTCTGGGCCTACTTGCATCCACACCTCCTTTTCTGTTCTGTTTCTACCAAGGGAGTTCAACTGATTGTGTTCATTCGAGAAGAATAAAGGAGTGTTGGACTTTAATGGTGTGGGGCTCATTTCCTGACAGACATTGTTCAAGGTAACTCTCGGTGGAGGCTCCAGGTGCACAGCATTGACCCGAAGGTAAAAGAACTTTGCTTATACCACACTGACACCTGTGGTGAAGGCCAGGCGTGGTGTCCCCGCTCCCTTCCCCTCTAAGGTACCCCTAGACAAGAGACAGACGAGCTGAAGAAAAAGAGGGGAGTGAGGGGGGTGCTACAGAACTTTGCTTCTTCAGTTCTGCTTTACGTTATGTAGACAATGGTAAAATGGTAGTTTAGGTGCAAAAAAGGTATTCCTTATTGAAGTGTGCTAGGCTCATTGCATTATTGATTTTGAAAACAAAGCTGCAGTTGTACTTTAAGACATTTGCAAGTGAAAAAACTGATCCACAGTGCAGTCCAAGCAAGAATTAAAACAGTGCTGTAGCGCCCTTTATGTCCTTTTGGATGTGCTTGCAAGTCCTGATTGGCAGTCCACAGATTCTGCAGCACCCATACTTCTCCAAGTCACTGCCCAAGCCAGAATTCAGCAAATTTAACTACAACCCTTGTTTTTTTTAGCTGTTTTTTCACAGAAAATCTGTATTGATTGATTGTGGACCAAAGCAATTTATATGCTGAGTAGTTTATCGCCGGCGCCGCCAACCTAAATTCAAACCTTGCCAGACAATTCATATGGAATCCTAAAGTATCACAATTTCCAAGTTTAAAACTTTTTTGAACCTAACGCTCAACATGGGCATTACTAAAAATAATGATTCATATTGGTACATATTGGTACACAGACCTGATTCATCATATGTTCCCTGCTGCCATGGCCAGCGGTAGATATGAGAATGTCATGCAATTTATGCATTTTAACGACAGAACACTGTCATCCTTAGGGTGACCCTGAACAGTGGCGGTGCGTCCATAGTGGGCGCAGGAGCGCTGCCCTCTCTCTCTTCTGCACCCATCAATCAATACATACATTCATGCATTACATGAATGTATGTATTGTCGCCGGCGCCGCTGCCCATCTGAATTACAGCAGTGGCCGGTGATGGGTGTGTTTTGGAAGTGCCTATCAGAGCCAGCGGCTCTGATAGGCTTCCCGATTACAGCCTATGGGCTGTAATCGGCTTTCAAATAGGTAACCATAGAGCACACAGCCACACGCCTCTCAGCCAATCAGGTTCACCGGGTCTGGTTACCGGTAATCTGATTGGCTGAAGCAACATCGAGGGCGGGAGAAGACATTGAGGGAGCGTGGAGGTCTGGAGGAGGATGGCTGACCCGAGAAAGGCAAGTGCCGGGCAGGGGGGAAAACTGTCGGCTTTTGTGGGGGCAAACTGTCTGTTTTTGTGGGGGCAAACTGGCGGCAATTGATGGGCACAGTGGCGACAATTGATGGCATGGCACAGTGGCGACAATTGATGGCATGGCACAGTGGCGACAATTGATGGCATGGCACAGTGGTGACAATTGATGGCACAGTGGCTGCGTTTGATGGCACAGTGGCTGCGTTTGATGGCACAGTGGCGACAATTGATGGCACAGTGGTGACAATTGATGGCACAGTGGCGACAATTGATGGGCACAGTAGCTGCGTTTGATGGGCACAGTGAGGCTGCAATTGATGGGGGTTTTTTTTCGTTTGTTTGCGTCCCCCCAAAAATTTTGAGCACCAGCCGCCACTGACCCTGAATATGATCGGCTCCACAAAATTCAGCTCCCGGCAAATCACACTAACCATACATTTTCAGATGAGTATACACCCTGGCAAAACATCTGCATAGATGACTCTGATTAATTTTTCTGGACGCTTTGCATTTAAAACAGTATTTCCCCAGCCAGCATGCCAGATCTGGGGTCAAAATGTGTAAGCTCTGTGAGAGGGAGACAGGCTATACAGCCCTGGCCAAAAATTGAGAATGACACAAATATTAATTATCACAAATTCTGCTTCCTCAGTTTTTATGATGGCAATTTGCATATACTCCAGAATGTTATGAAGAGTGATCAGATGAATTGCAATTAATTGCAAAGTCCATCTTTGCCATAAAAATGGACTTAATCCCCCAAAAAAACATTTCTACTGCATTTCAACCATGCCACAAAAGGACCATCTGACATCATGCCAATGATTCTCTTGTTAACAGGGGTGTCTGTGTTGACGAGGACAAGGCTGGAAATCACTCTAATGCTGGATGAGTTAGAATGACAGACTTGAAGCTTTAAAAGGAGGGTGGTGCTTGAAATCATTGTTCTTCCTCTGTTAACCATGGTTACCTGCAAGGAAACACGTGCAGTCATCATTGCTTTGCACAAAAAGGGATTCACAGGCAAGGACATTGCTGCTACTAAGATTGCACCTAATCAACCATTCATCAGATCATCAAAAACTTCAAGGAGAGAGGTTCAATTGTTGTGAAGAAGGCTTCAGGGTGCCCAAGAAGGTCCACGAAGCTCCAGGACCATCTCCTACATTTGATTAATTTGCTTGATCAGGGCACCACCTATCCAGAGCTCAGGCAGCAGGCAGGTGTGAGGCGAAGACATATGGAGGATGGCCTGGTATCAAGAAGGGCAGCAAAAAAGCCACTTCTCCCCAGGAAAAACATCAGGGACAAACTGATATTCTGCAAAAGGTACAGGGATTGGACTGCTGAGGACTGGGGTAAAGTCATTTTCTGAAATGAATTCTTTTTCCGATTGTTTGGTGCATCCAGGAAAAAGAGAAGAAAAGCGAGCGCTAGGTGAGCGCTATCATCGGTCCTGTGTCATGCCAACAGTAAAGCATCCTGGGACCATGTGTGGGGTTGCTTCTCAGCCAAGCGAGTGGGCTCACTCACAATTTTGCCTCCAGAATACAGCCATGAATAAAGAATGGTACAAAAACATCCTCCGAGATCAACTTCTCCCAACCATCCAAGAACAGTTTGGTGACAAACGATGCCTTTTCCAGCATGATGGAGCACCTTGTCATAAGGCAAAAGTGATAACTAAGTGGCTTGGGGAACGAAACATTGAAATTTTGGGTCCATGGGCATGAAACTCTCCAGACCTTAATCTCATTGAGAACTTGTGGTCAATCCTCAAAAGGCGGGTGACTAAAAAAAAAAAAAATATGACAAACTCCAAGCATTGATTATGCATGAATGGGCTGCCATCAGTCAGGATGTGGCCCAGAGGTTGATTGATGACATGAAAGGGTAAATTGCAGAGGTGTTGCACCAGAGTTGTCAGATGAGATGTGGAGTGAGGTGTTTGGTACATACTGTATCTAACCACCGTTATTGCATCCACAGATAGGATGATTCAGTTAAGATATTTGCACCAAATGTATTATACTCCGGCTCGCTTATTCCGTATTCATACATGAGACTCCTGTATGACATAAATGCCAGTTGAGTCAGGGTACCTTTCTGCAAATAGTATGGGAATGTTCTAAAGTTAGGCCCTTGTGGTCCAAGGTGAGGAGTCTATTGCTGGTACGTTTGGTCTCCCTAAAGTCTATAATCCTTTATTGTGTTTGCTGGGAGTTATTGAAGATGAGGAAATGGATGCGGCTACGAAATTGTTTCTTAGACTACTTTTCTTTTATGCCCGCAAACGTATTGCGAGGAGATGGATCCATGTTGAATACCTTACTGTGGGAATGTGGTTGAAATTGGGAAACATGGATATCCCAGTCTATCGAATGACCTATGAGTCCAGAAAAAAGTTTGGAAGGTTTGGTTCCGCTGGGTTGACTGGGTTGGTTAAGGGATGGGAGGTGAAGGGATGTCATTCCCTTGGAGGGTGTATTGAGAAGAAAAAGTACTCACATTACTGGAAGATGGGGAGATTGTTTGTTTTGTTGTTTCGGTTTCGGATACTACAGTGCACTTGAAAATATTCACGGTGCTTCACTTTTTCTATATTTTGTTATGTTTAAAACCTTATTCCAAAATTGGATTAAATTCATTATTTTCCTCAAAATTCTACAAACAATACCCCATAATGATAACGTGAAAGAGGTTTGTTTGAAATCTTTGCAAATTTATTAAAAATAAAAATCCCATGTTTATAAGTATTCGCAGCCTTTTCTCAATACTTTGTTGAAGCACCTTTTGGCACCAATTACAGCCTCGAGTATTTTTAAGTATGATGCTACAAGCTTGGCACACCTATGTTTGGGCAGTTTTTCCCATTCTTCTTTGCAGGGCCTCTCAAGCTCCATCAGGTTGCATGGGGAGTGTCAGTGCACAGCCATTTTCCGATCTCTCCAGAGATGTTCAATCGGGTTCAAGTCTTGGATCTGGCTGGGCCACTCAAGGACATTCACAGAGTTGTCCCGTAGCCACTCCTTTGTTATCTTGGCTGTGTGCTTAGGGCTGCTGTCCTGTTTGAAGATGAACCTTTGCCTCAGTCTGAGGTCCAGAGTGCTCATCAATGATGTTTCTGTACATTGCTGCATTCATTTTCCCTCGATCCGGACTAGTCTCCCAGTTCCTGCTGCTGAAAAACATCCCCACAGCATGATGCTGCCAACACCATGCTTCACTGTAGGGATGGTGTTGGCCAGGTGATGAGTAGTGCCTGGTATCCTCCAGACATGATTCTTGCAATTTAGGCCAAAGAGTTCAATCTTTGGTTCATCAGACCAGAGAATTTTGTTTCTCATGGTCTGAGAGTCTTTCAGGTGCCTTTTGGCCAACTCCAGGCAGGCTGTCATGTGCATTTTACTGAGGAGTGGCTCCCATCTGGCCACTCTACCATACAGGCCTGATTGGTGGAGTGCTGCAGAGATGGTTGTTTTTCTGGAAGGTTCTCCTCTCTCCACAGAGAAATGCTGGAGCTCTGTCAGAGTGACCATCTGGTTTTTGGTCACCTCCCTGACTAAGGCCCTTCTCCCCTGATCGCTCAGTTTGGCCGGGCGACCCGCTCTAGGAGGAGTCCTGGTGGTTCCAAACTTCTTCCATTTACAGATGATGGAGGCCACTGTGCTCATTGGGACCTTCAATGCTGCAGAAATTTTTTCTGTACCATTCCACAGATCTGTGCCTTGATACAATCCTGTCTCGGAAGTCTTTAGACAATACCTTGGACTTTATGGTTTGGTTTGTGCTTTGACATGCACTGTTAGACCCCTTTCACACTGGGGCCACCGTTCGTTAGCAGTAAAGCGCCGCTCATTTTAGCAGAGCTTTTAACTCCTGCTAGCAGCCGAAGAAGGGGTTAAAAGTGCCCGAGTTGTTTTTTAGGCGCTTTGGAAGCGCTGCCCATTCATTTCAATGGGCAGGGCATTTTGGGAGCACTGTATGGAGAGCTCCTAAACCGCCCCAAAGATGCTGCTTTTAGGACTTTTCCTAACGCCCCGCAAGCACACCGCCCCAGTGTGAAAAGACACACTGAAGACACTGAAAGAATCGGATGCAGTTTTCAGGCGTTATTTAGAGGCTATTTCTAGTGCTAAAACACCTGAAAACTGCCTCAGTGTAAAAGGGGTCTTAACTGTGGGACCTTATATAGACAGGTGTGTGCCTTTCCAAATCATGTCCAATCAACAGAATTTACCACAGGTGGACTCCAAGCAAGTTATAGAAACATCTCAAGGATGATCAGTAGTGATGAGCCGAACACCCCCGGGTTCGGTTCGCACCAGAACCCGCGAACGGACCGAAAGTTCGTACGAACATTAGAACCCTATTAAATACAATGGATGCGAACGTTCGAATTCTAAAGTGCTAATTATAACGACTATTATGCATGTTATTGTCCTAAAAAGGGTTTGGGAACCCGGGTTCTGCACCAGGGGACATGTATCAATGCAAAAAGAAGTTTTAAAAACTGTCGTTTTTCGGGAGCAGTCATTTTAATGATGCATAAAGTGAAAAAAAAAAAGTCAAATATTCCTTTAAATATCTTACCTGGGGGGTGTCTAAAGTATGCCTGTGAAGTGCCACGTGTTTCCCGTGTTTAGAACTGTCCCTGCACAAAATGACACTTCTAAAGGAAAAAAAAGCCATTTAAAACTGCTTGCGGCTTTAATGTAATGTCTGGTCCCGGTAATATGGATGAAAATCTTTAAGAAAAATGGCATAGCTACCCCATGACCCCCCCCCTACCCCAGCCCATTACCAGCCCCTTTGGGTCTTGTATGGATATTAAGGGGAACCCCGCACATAAAATAAAAAAGGCCCTATATACTCTGAACAGCCGTATACAGGCGGTGCATACAAGACAGGGACTGTAGGTTTGTTCTTATGTAGAATCTGTTTGTAATTTTGAACAGGTACATTGTTTAAGTGTAGCTCCAGCCCAAAAATCTATTTTTAAACTTTTTGGAAAACATAGGTAAGGGTTATCACCCCTGTAACATTTGTTTTGCTGTCTGTGCCCCTGTTCAGAACATTTCACCTCACTTTCCGTCCCAATGACAACTGTTTTTGAAATGTGGTGTTTTTCTTGAAACAAGGATTGGTGATAAAGCATCAGTACAGAGGAGACACCTTTCTCCCATATTAATTCTTACAGGAGAGAATTTTCCTTCCTAGGGGTAGATTTCCTCTCACTTCCTGTTGTCTTCTTGCGTTTGCAAGTAGGAGTCGTTTGTAAGTTGGATGTTTGAAAGTAGGGACCTGCCGTATATACTCTGCAGAAATAGGCCCCTTAGTTGTTGGCACAACACTGTAAGCACTCACAGTTACTCTTGGTTGGTGCTGGAACGCCCTGCTGTCAACTATTATATCAGGAATTGTAATTACATATAATTGTTGAACAGTGGTAGTAAAAATTGGGCCTTTGATGGTGGTGCTGGTGCCACAACACTGTAAGCCCTGACAGTTACTCTTGGTGGGTGCAGCAATGGGCCCTGCTGTGAATTATTAGATCAAGAATTGTAATTGCATGCCCCTGTTGAACAGGGGCTGAAAAATTGGGCCTTTCGTGGTGGTGGTGGTGGTGGTGGTGGTGTTGCCACAACACTGTAAGCCCTCAGAGTTACTCTTGGTGGGTGCAGGAATGGGCCCTGCTGTGAATTATTAGATCAAGAATTGTAATTACATGCCCCTTTTGAACAGGGGCTGAAAAATTGGGCCTTTCGTGGTGGTGGTGGTGGTGGCGTTGCCACAACACTGTAAGCCCTCAGAGTTACTCTTGGTGGGTGCAGCAATGGGCCCTGCTGTGAATTATTAGATCAAGAATTGTAATTACATGCCCCTGTTGAACAGGGGCTGAAAAATTGGGCCTTAGGCACTGGTGGCACAACACTGCAACCCCTCACAGATACTGTACTTGGAGCACAGCAATGAGCCCTGTTGCAAAGTATTGCTTCAAAAATTGTAATTACACGCCCCTGTTAAACAGGGGCTGAAAAATTGGGCCTTAGGCACTGGTGGCACAACACTGCAACCCATCACAGATACTGTACTTGGAGCACAGCAATGAGCCCTGTTGCAAAGTATTGCTTCAAAAATTGTAATTACACGCCCCTGTTAAACAGGGGCTGAAAAATTGGGCGTTAGGCACTGGTGGCGGCACCCATAAACAAAAATGATCTTCCAAGCTATCATCATCAATCGTATCATTGAGGACTCGGAGGAGGAGGATAGCCAGTCAACATAACAGCACAGGCACTCAGCATCAGCATCAGTCTTGAAGGGATGTGACATGTTAAAATCAATTAGTCTGTTATATCAGCATCAGGTGTGTGGTAGCTGGTGGTGATCCAAGACTGGTTCATCTTGATGAAAGTCAGTCGATCAACCGAGTCGGTGGACAGGCGCACCCTGTGATCCGTGACAAATCCTCCAGCAGCACTGAATGTGCGTTCCGAAAGAACGCTGGATGCAGGACAGGCCAGTAGCTCAATTGCATACTGTGCAAGCTCTGGCCAGTGATCCATCCTCAAGACCCAGTAAGCCAGAGAATTTTCGGTGGGGAAGGTGTCCAAGTCTGACCTTGCCCCTAGATATTCCTGCACCATGTTTATCAGACGCTGGCGATGGTTGCTGGAACCGATCATACTTTGGGGCTGCGGACTAAAGAATTGTCTGAACGCATCGGTCAGACGGCCACCTTCCCCACCGCTCCTTCTTTGACTGGCCGAAGCCTCAGCAACTCGTTGTCCAGGACCAGGAGTTTGTAACCTCCCAGTCTCTGGGAACGCGTTGCACAGACCTTTCTGCAAGGCCTCCCGGAGTTGTCTCATCCTCTGCTCCCTCTGCGACGGTAACATAAGGTCCGCAACCTTACCCTTGTACCGTGGATCAAGGAGAGTGGCCAGCCAGTAATGGTCCCTCTCCTTGATCCGAAGAATACGAGGATCCTTCCGCAGACTTTGCAGGATCAGGGAGGCCATGCAGCGTAGGTTAGCTGAGGCATTCGGTCCGGAGTCCTCTGGGTCACTAAGGACGACATGATCCGCAGCCACCTCCTCCCAGCCACGTACAAGTCCACTGGTTTCTTGGGACTGTAAATCATCCCTAAAAGACTGCTGCTGATGATGCTGAGTGCCAGCCTCCACCTCCATGCTGACACAATCCTCCTCCTCCTCCTCCTCCTCCTCTTCCTGTGCGATGGGTGGGACAGAAGGAACACTGTCTGGGTAAAGGGGGCCTTGAGAGGCAAGGAAGTCCTCCTCTTCCTGCCTCTGTTCTGCCTCAAGTGCCCTGTCCATTATTCCACGCAGCGTGTGCTCCAACAGGTGGACAAGAGGTACAGTGTCACTGATGCATGCACTGTCACTGCTCACCATCCTCGTGGCCTCCTCAAATGGTGCCAGGACAGTGCATGCATCCCTGATCATGCCCCACTGGCGTGGAGAAAAAAAACCAAGCTCCCCTGACCCTGTCCTGGTGCCGTAGTCGCACAGGTACTCATTGATGGCCCTCTGCTGCGTGTGCAGCCGCTGCAGCATGGCCAACGTTGAGTTCCACCTGGTGGGCATGTCACATATAAGGCGGTTCTTGGGCAGGTTCAACTCCTTTTGCAGCTCAGCCAGGCGAGCACTGGCATTATAAGATCTGCGGAAATGCACACAGACTTTCCTGGCCTGCCTCAGGACATCCTGTAAGCCCGGGTACCTGCCCAAGAACCGCTGCACCACCAGGTTAAGGACGTGAGCCACACAGGGCACATGGGTCAGTTGTCCCTGTCGGAGGGCGGAGAGGAGGTTGGTGCCATTGTCGCAAACCACCATTCCTGGCTTAAGCTGGCATGGCGTCAACCACCTCTCGGCCTGGCCCTGCAGAGCAGACAGGACCTCTGCCCCAGTGTGGCTTCTGTCCCCCAAACACACCAGCGCAAGCACGGCATGGCATCTTTTTGCCTGCGTACTTGCGTAGCCCCTTGAACGGCTACGGAGCACCGCTGGTTCAGAGGACAAAGCACAGGAAGAGGCCATGGAGGAAGAAGAAGAGGAGGGGGTGGAGGAGAGAGGTGTGTCACAACCAGTAGTAGCATTTTGGAGGCGTGGCGGTGGAACAACCTCCAACACTACTGCATCTTGTCCTGCATCCTTCCCAGCTGCCAAAAGAGTGACCCAATGGGCCGTGAAAGAAAGGTAACGTCCCTGTCCATGCCTGCTGGACCATGAGTCAGCGGTAATATGCACCTTACCGCTGACCGCCCTGTCCAGCGAGGCCAAGACATTGCCTTCCACATGCCGGTAGAGAGCCGGAATAGCCTTCCGTGAGAAAAAGTGTCGTTTGGGAACCTGCCACTGAGGAACCGCACATTGCACAAACTCACGGAAGGGGGCCGAGTCTACCAACTGAAAAGGCAGCAGTTGAAGCGCTAGCAATTTAGCCAAGCTAGCATTCAACCGCTGGGCATGTGCATGGCTGGGAGTGAACTTCTTTCGACGGTCCAGCAGCTGGGGCAGGGAAATTTGCCTGCTAGAATCGGACGTCGGTGTACTGCTAGCAGAGTGGCCGCAAGTACTTGGCTGTGACACACCTAATTCTACACCTTCATTCCTCTCAGTGCATGTTTCAGAGAGGACTGAAGTTATAGTGGGGTTGGAGATCCCAGCTGATGCGGTGCAAGGAGAGGTCCGCTTTGTTCTTTGGTGTGGGTCTTTGAGGTAGGCTTGCCAACGAGCTGCATGGCAGGTCAACATATGTCTGGTCAGGCATGTGGTACCCAAGCGGCTGATGTTTTGGCCACGCGATATACGCTTGAGACATATGTTGCAAACAGCAGCTGTGCGATCTGATGCACTAGCCTCAAAAAAGGCCCACACCAAAGAACTTTTTGAATGACGGGCAGAGGCAGCGCCCTGCACAGGCGGAGCTCTGCGGTGTGATTCCGTCGGTGTACTGCCCTTACGCTGGCCACCAAAGGGCATCCTGCCTCGTTGGAGATGTGCCTCCTCCTCATCCTCCTCCTCCTCCTCTCTCCTATTAGGCACCCACGTGGAGTCAGTGACCTCATCATCCCCTCCCTCCTCATCACTGGAGCCAATCTGGCAGTATGCTGCAGCTGCTGGAACATGACTGCCAGATTGGTGTCCTTCTTGAGCATCCCCTCTGTCTGCTCTCACGCTACTGCCTTCCTCTAGCTGGGTTTCATCATCAGACCCTTCGAAACGCTGGGCATCCTCCTGGAGCATGTACCCAACACTGTGCTCAAACAGTTCGGGGGACTCCTCAGGAGGAGGACATGGTGGGTCTAGGGAAGGAGTGACTGATGATGAGTCTGACATTGATACCAGGGAAGAGGACGCTTTGGCAGCTGCTTTGCCAGTACCCTGAGCCTGGGTGAGAGAGGATGAGGAGGAGGAGGAGGGCTTGGTCATCCACTCTACCAAGTCTTCGGCATGATGTGGCTCAACATGTCCAGCTGCCGAAAAGAAGGACAAGCGTGTCCCATGGCCATGTGCTGATGACAATGCACCGCGTCCACGACCAGCACTGTTGCCCCCAGACACAGAGCCTGCTTGCCCTCTTTTATTGCCTCCTGACTGTCTGCCTCTCCTTGTTTGCCTTCCAGACATTCTAATGGATGGCCTGCAGGGAGATGGGAAAAAAGCAATAAGGGCTACCTTCAGGTGTCCTTCTCTGTCCCTTTACTTAAGGATTTCTAAATATGGTTGAGGATGATTGCTTTCGCACAGAATAGCACAATGACAATTTCCCTGACTGTCCAAAAAACAAGGATTTCAAAGATGGTTGATGAGGAATGCTTTAGCACAGTATAGCACAATGAGAATTTCCCTCACTGGCCTTCCCTGTCCCTACAAACAAGGTTTAGCACAGTAAAACACACTGACACTCTCCCTACCTATAGTTTTCTGTCCCTATAAAAAATGTTTTTTTAAAGATGGTTGATGAGGAATGCTTTAGCACAGTATAGCACAATGAGAATTTCCCTCACTGTCCTTCCCTGTCCCTACAAACAAGGTTTAGCACAGTAAAACACACTGACACTCTCCCTACCTATAGTTTTCTGTCCCTATAAAAAATGTTTTTTTAAAGATGGTTGATGAGGAATGCTTTAGCACAGTATAGCACAATGAGAATTTCCCTCACTGTCCTTCCCTGTCCCTACAAACAAGGTTTAGCACAGTAAAACACACTGACACTCTCCCTACCTATAGTTTTCTGTCCCTATAAAAAATGTTTTTTTAAAGATGGTTGATGATGAATGCTATAGCACAATGAGAATTTCCCTCACTGTCCTTCCCTGTCCCTACAAACAAGGTTTAGCACAGTAAAACACACTGACACTCTCCCTACCTATAGTTTTCTGTCCCTATAAAAAATTTTTTTTAAAGATGGTTGATGATGAATGCTTTAGCACAGTATAGCACAATGAGAATTTCCCTCACTGTCCTTCCCTGTCCCTACAAACAAGGTTTAGCACAGTAAAACACACTGACACTCTCCCTACCTATAGTTTTCTGTCCCTATAAAAAATGTTTTTTTAAAGATGGTTGATGAGGAATGCTTTAGCACAGTATAGCACAATGAGAATTTCCCTCACTGTCCTTCCCTGTCCCTACAAACAAGGTTTAGCACAGTAAAACACACTGACACTCTCCCTACCTATAGTTTTCTGTCCCTATAAAAAATGTTTTTTTAAAGATGGTTGATGATGAATGCTTTAGCACAGTATAGCACAATGAGAATTTCCCTCACTGTCCTTCCCTGTCCCTACAAACAAGGTTTAGCACAGTAAAACACACTGACACTCTCCCTACCTATAGTTTTCTGTCCCTATAAAAAATGTTTTTTTAAAGATGGTTGATGATGAATGCTTTAGCACAGTATAGCACAATGAGAATTTCCCTCACTGTCCTTCCCTGTCCCTACAAACAAGGTTTAGCACAGTAAAACACACTGACACTCTCCCTACCTATAGTTTTCTGTCCCTATAAAAAAAAAATTTTTAACCACTTCCTACCGGGTCATAGACATATGACGCCGGCAGGAACCCTCCCTCCCTCCGGGCGGACGTCATATGACGTCCTTTTTTCCCGGCCGTCTATGGGGCGCGCGCGCGCGCACCCGCGGCAACGCTCGTGACCCGGTGAGTGTGCCCGGCGGCCGCGATGTCCGCTGGGCACCCGCGATTGCCCGCGATCACGGCAGAAGTGTGGATCTGTGTGTGTAAACACACAGATCCACCTCCTGTCAGAGGTGAGGAGACCGATGTGTGTTCCCAGTACAGAGGAACACAGATCGGTCTCCTCCCCTTGTGAGTCCCCTCCCCCTACAGTTACAATCACTCAATAGGGAACATATTAACCCCTTGATCGCCCCCTAGTGTTAACCCTTTCCCTGCCAGTCACATTTACACAGTAATTAGTGCAGTTTTATAGCACTAATCGCTGTATAAATGTGAATGGTCCCAAAAACGCGCCAATAGTGTCCGATGTGTCTGCCGCAATGTCACGGTCACAATAAAAATCGCAGATCGCCGCTATTACTAGTAAAAAAAATAAAAAAAATAAAAATGCCATAAATCTATCCCCTATTATGTAGACGCTATAACTTTTGCGCAAACCAATCAATATACGCTTATTGCAAAAAAAAATTACCAAAAATAGAATACGTATCGGTCTAAACTTAGAAAAAAAATTGTTTTAAAAAAAAAAATTGTGATATTTATTAAATCAAAAAGTAAAAAATATTGCATTTTTTTCAAATATGTCGCTCTTCTTTTGTTTATAGCACAAAAAATATAAACCGCAGAGGTGATCAAATACCACCAAAAGAAAGCTCTATTTGTGGGGGAAAAAGGACGTCAATTTTGGTTAGGTTCAACGTCGCACGACCGCGCAATTGTCAGTTAAAGCGATGCAGTGCTGCATCGCAAAAAGTGCTCTGGTCAGGAAGGGGGTAAATTCTTCCAGGGCTGAAGTGGTTAAAGATGGTTGATGAGGAATGCTTTAGCACAGTATAGCACAATGAGAATTTCCCTCACTGTCCTTCCCTGTCCCTACAAACAAGGTTTAGCACAGTAAAACACACTGACACTCTCCCTACCTATAGTTTTCTGTCCCTATAAAAAATGTTTTTTTAAAGATGGTTGATGATGAATGCTTTAGCACAGTATAGCACAATGAGAATTTCCCTCACTGTCCTTCCCTGTCCCTACAAACAAGGTTTAGCACAGTAAAACAGACTGACACTCTCCCTACCTATCCTTCTCTTTCCCTAAACTAAAGGAATCCAGGTTAAGCAAGAAAAAAAAATGTCACTGTCCCTGCCTATGCTTCTCTTTCCCTGCTCCGGAACACACTACACTAGGCCGCCGTGCTGGCGGCCTTTTATAGTGTGGGGCGTGTACTAAACACCCTCAGCAATAATTGGCCACAGGCATCCTGCCTGTGGCCAATCATTGCTCTCCTCGCTGCCGGCGCTGTGATTGGCCAAGCATGCGGGGTCACAGTGCATGCTTGGCCAATCACAGCGCCTGGATGACACTGCGATGGCGTAGTGCATTGTGGGCCGCGAATTAGGCGCGAACGGCCCAAATCGTTCGTTGTTCGGCGAACGATCGAACAGCCGATGTTCGAGTCGAACGTATGTTCGACTCGAACACCGAGCTCATCCCTAATGATCAGTGGAAAAAGGATGCACCTGAGCTCAATTTTGAGTGCCATGGCAAAGGCTGTAAAAACGTATGCGCCACTGATTTTTTTCATTTTTTATTTTTTAATAAATTTGCAAAGATTTCAAACAAACTTCTTTCACGTTGTCATTATGGGGTATTGTTTGTAGAATTTTGAGGGAAATAATGAATTTAATCCATTTTGGAATAAGGCTGTAACACACAAAAAGTGGGAAAAGTGAAGCACTGTGAATACTTTCTGGATGCACTGTAAATGTTTGTTTTGAATATCTGAGTATGAGGTTTACTGTTAACCTCATTTGGAGAAAATAAAAAAGGGGAAAAAGGTGTTTATCAGCCTCTGAGGTACATTTTTTTCAAACATGTTGTCTGTGACATGTGAGAATTTAGGTAACAGTTGTTTGGGGTACAAAGTAATTTTTCATGTAAACAAAAAGTTTTAGAAAAGGCCTGGTGCTTAAAACACCTTTTACCGTCTATTATTCACCCTGATGAGATGGGTTTCATATCAGATCGAGAAGCTAGGGATAACTTCATCCCGGCCAAGCAGCTTATTCATTGGGCAGATTCTTGCTGAGACTCCCCACCCTACCTCATTCTGTCTACTGATTCCGAAAAGGCATTTGACCAAGTCGACTGGTCATACCTCAGGGCGGTCTTAGAAGCCCTGGGATTAGGCCCTCACATGCTACAGCGGATCATGGCCCTTTATACGACTCCATGTGTGAAGGTTCGGGTAAATGGCCTCTTGTCCCTTGGGTTCCCCATACGGAATGGCACAAGGCAAGGATGCCCCCTCTCTCTCCTTTTTGCCCTGGTTCTGGAGCCTTTTCTTAGAACAGTTTGGGCAAGTGGCAACATTAGAGGGGTAACAGTGGGGTCCACTAAACAAACTCTCAGCTTATGCTGATGATGTTCTCTTCCACCTTAAGAATCCTCTTGTGTCGCTGCCAAACCTTATGCAGGAACTTCAACTTTTTGGGCAAATATCAAACTTCAAAATCAATTACACTAAGTCTGAGGTCTTGCCTATTACTTTACCTGAAATGCTAGCTACTAATCTGCGAGAAGCTTTCCCGTTTACTTGGGCTAAATCCTCCATCAAATATCTCGGGGTCCAACTCACTGACCGTTTTGAAACCTTATACTCTGCCAACTTTCCTACACTTTTGGGTACGGTGCGTAGAGACTTGCAAAACTGGACTAGGACCACCTTCACATGGCTAGTTTGGGTTAATATAATTAAAATGAATGTCCTCTCTATGGTACTTTTTCTGATGCAGATGTTACCTATCCCTCTTCCCAAAAGCTTATGCACCCAACTTTAGAGAATAATGGTAGGGTTTATATGGCACAATAAAAAACCTAGGTTGGCTGTGTCCCTACTTCAGAGACCTAAAGAGATGGGGGTTCTAGGCCTCCCTGACATACACTGCTACTACAGGGCCATAGCACTCCAGTGTATCCTAAATTGGCGCTTTCATACCCATTCCAAAATGTGGGTCTCTCTGGAGAAAAGCCTGCCGGGTCGCAACTTATCGTATGCCCCCTGGCTGTCCCGGGAGCACAGAGGTTCGGTCTCCCCATTGACTATCCATGTCCTACGATTCTGGGACCGCACTAACGCCTTCTATTCCCTGGTCCCCTCTGGCTCCCCACTGACACCACTGGGAGGCTTCTTGTGGTTCCCTCCTGGGGAACAAGTGGCCTTTTTTGGGTCCTGGGTCGCTGACCCCAGTTGTGGCAAGTTCTTGGAACAGGGCAAGCTGCTCCCCCTAGAGACCCTTAGGAATAGATTTGGGCGCTTCCCAATGGATTGGTGGCGATATAAACAGTTACACCATTTTACTGTGACCCATGGTAGTTCTATTAGGGAGCTCAACACTCTAATGCCCCGTACACACGATCGTTTTTAATGTCATTTTTTAAACCGACGTTTTTTCTCCTCGTTTTTTTTCATATTTCCTCTCAAGCCTGCCTTGCGTACACACCATCATTAAAAAAAACGATCAAGCAAAGCGCAGTGACGTTCAACACGTACGACGGCACTATAAAGGGGAAGTTCCGTTCGAATGACGCCACCCTTTGGGACGCTTTTGCTAATTCCGTGTTACCGCGTGTTAGTAAAAGTTTGGTGAGAGACGATTCGCGCTTTTCAGTCTTCGTGCTTTGAAGATCGTTTTCGGGAGTTCAGTTTGCGCCTGTGGGTTCGTATCTGTTTAGCACTGCTTGTAGTCAGTTCGTATCTGTTTATTCAGTGCGGCCTGCTCTGCACGTTCGTGTTTTTCAGCTTGTTCTTCATAGGCCTTGCTGTTCTTCCGTGCGTTCTTCTAGTTCGTTCTGTTCAGCCGACCGTTATCTAGCCATGTTGCGGCTACGTACTCGTCGTAGAGTTCGTGCTGTAGTTGGTGCAGGGGTTCATGCTGTATCCCGACTCCATGCCATGAGCAGGGTCAGGAGGAGTTCATGGACCAAGAATTGGTTGCTCCAGCGGCACCAATTCTGTCACATGCCTTTGTTGCGGGAGATCAGGGAGAATAATCCTGATGATTTTAGGAATTTTCTCAGGATGTCTGACCCCGTATTTCAGCAGCTGTTGGCTTTGGTGTCCCCCTCTATTACCAGGCAGGACACCGTTATGCGGGAAGCCATCAGTGCTGAGCAGAGGCTCATCGCCACGTTGCGATACCTGGCTACTGGGAGAAGCCTGCAGGACCTTAAGTTCTCCACAGGCATATCCCCCCAGGCTCTGGGGATCATTATACCAGAGACTTGTTCTGCCATCCTTCAAGTTTTGCAGGAGGACTATATTAAGGTAAGTGTTCTTCTTCAAAAATTCACATTGTATGGTTTTTATTTTTGGATATTTTTAATTTGCTTTATTTGCAGTCCCTAATTCACATGATTCTTAGCTGCAGGGAATGTCCCCTTTCTCCCCATGTTTTATTATTTAAAGTTTGGGGTTTGAGGCCTACCTGTAAATTTGGCTTACCTAACCTCTCCAGCATGCTATCCTGGGGCCATACCTACCTTGCCTAATCATTTCCATGTTTTTTATTCTATGTTCCATCGTAGTGCTTTACCCAAAACGCACCCTAAATTTTGCCTAGGAATGTTTCATGTTTGTTAACTTCAATACAGAGTGCTACAGCCTTCATGTGTGATATTCCCAACTCATCTTCAACCCCCCCCCCCCATAATTTTTTGGTTTGTTTGTTTTTTGTTGCTTCCAATTTTTTATGTTTTGAACAGTTTCTACCAATGTTGGCCATGAATGTGTGTATGAAATCAGCTTTCAATGTTTCTGACTCCAAGTATTAATTTATTATTTCTTTAATTCCACAGTTCCCTTCTTCGCCACATGAATGGCAGAATGTGGCTTCCGAGTTTGCCCAGCGATGGAACTTTCCGAACTGTGGAGGAGCCATCGACGGCAAACAAGTTCGGGTTGTCCCACCACCCCATTCGGGATCCTTTTATTATAATTATAAGGGGTTCCACAGCGTCGTGATGATGGCAGTGGTGTCGGCCACCTACGAGTTCCTCTATGTGGACGTTGGCAAGAATGGCAGGATGTCTGATGGAGGAGTTTTTGCCCAGACGGAGTTTGGGGAACGGCTCCTTTTGGATCTGCTGGCCTTGCCACCAGCGGAGCAGAATGTGGAGGGACTACCTTTTGTCTTTGTGGCGGATGAGGCGTTTGGCCTGGGACCCCATTTGATGAGGCCATTCCCGCAACGCACCCTCACACCTGAGAGGAGGGTGTTCAATTATCGGCTGGCCAGAGCCAGAAGGGTGGTGGAAAATGCGTTTGGGATCATGGCCAGCCGATTTCGCCTCTTCCTTACCTCCATCCACCTTGCCCCATACAAATGGAACCATGTGGTTATGACGTGCTGTGTGCTGCATAATTTCCTAAGGGTGCATTCAACGAGTTATATATCTTTGAGTGGGCCTGAGGCCTCTTTAATCAATGCAGAAACTTTGGTGGCCCTGGAACCTGGCCGTCCTGGCTTGGCCCCCCCCCAACCGGACATGAGGTCCGTAACCAATATGTGGACTATTTTATGGGTAGGGGGGCCATTGAAATGCCAGACAATCTTTAATAATTTTATACCAAAAAAATAAAACTTTTTCTTGAGTAAAGATTGGTTTGGATTTTTTATTGTATAATGTTTGATGCTTCTGGTAGGTTTACCTTGTGCACTTGTTTTGCCATGTGGATTAAACAATCTTAATTAGCCTTCATTGTCAGTGTAAACACCAAACATTGATTAGTTCACTCAGCACCACATTTACATAATGAAGCCACAATTATTTGTTATGTAAAAATACCTTTATTTCTTTTTTTAGGTGGGTAACTTCCTTAGAAATGTGGATGTTCCCTTAATTTCGGGTGTATTAAAACGCATGACCAGCCATGCATAAAAAAACTATATTCGTCAAAATTTTGAAAAAGCTAAACATGTGCTAGTCATTAAAGGGTAAAATAACAAAAATACTTATAAAACTCTGCAAGTAAAACGTTATTTGGTGTAAAAACATTAGACACGCCCAAGCACAGCCATGATATTTTGGAGCCTTTCCTCCACCCGCTTTGTATTTGCCCTGATCTCTAGCAAGTCTCCCTTAATTTTTTCGAGGTCTCGACAGCAGACCATCAGGTATTGGATCAGGATCTGGGCACTGTGATGTGTCAACTTATTGGGGTCTTCGGCCAGAACTGCACCTAAATGTAAAAAGAAATATGTAGGATAGAATATGTAGGCCTACATCTATTTAACATGCATGTGTCTGGTTTCTCTCTGACCTGTGGTGGTGCCACTTTCCACTTCCACAACATCACATTCCTCTCCATCCTGGGGTTCTGGGGGTATTGTTGTAGGTGTTGCAATTCTCGTCTCATCTGAGGTAGCTTTTCGAATCCCTAGGGAGATTGAAATAAAAGGAATAGTTTCATTAGTAGCGACTCAATTTTGCTAAAATAAGAAACATGAAAAAATACTTTGTAATCATTCTTTTGAAGTATGCTCCATTTTAAATTTTACCCCCTGTGCCAACCGGGACAAATGATTGGATACATAGCCAAAACCAGAGCATATACATTTTGAACACAAATTTGACACATTGTAACACCCCAAAGTATCTACACAGGATCACCTGTGTGTGACACCCTCAAGCTTTTTGGCTTTAGGCCCACACTTGTACTACTGCGTTCAGATGTTTCATCAGCTGCTGAGCATTCACTCCCTTAACATTACCATGCATATCGTTTTTTCTAACGAACAAATGTCCTTTGGATTAGCACCCAAAAAATAAGTGAGGCCCAAATTTACTCCCCCAAATAAACCAAAATACATGGGTGTTCACACTGGATGATCCTAAAACATCGTTTGAGGAACTGTACGGAGAAAGAGGTTTAATACGTCCGTTTACTGTGCGGACGAACTTGAAAGATGGTATCTTTCAGTGTACTATATGAAAGTTAAAAATACACGACAGAATACAAGAAAATAATATGTACCATGGAAACTAAAAAAAAATTACTTACTTTTTACTGTAACTTTCTTGATTCTTTTATATTGGTCGGCCTCCCGCAACTTCAGATCTGACCATCGTTTTCTGAGCTGTTCCTTCGTTCTGCACACCCCAAATTTTTTGTGAAGACTTTTGACCACTTTGCCCATAATTCTGGACTTGACCAGATTAGGCCTTTTATACGGACCATGCTTGGCATCATAATCGTCCTTCTTTAAAATGGCGACCATCTCCACCATTTCCTCGAATGACATGTTGGATGCCTTATATCTCCTGGGTCTTGATTTGGGCTCCTCAGCAATTTCATCCTCTGTAGAGGTAATCTCAGCCACCTGTGTCTCCGCCATGTTTTGTTCAGCACTACGAGCGAGAAGGGGCGGGGAAAGTACAATATCGAACGTCAGGGGCGGGGAAAGCGTGCGGAGTTTCACGCATGCGCTGTGTATATCAAGTGTAGATCCATGTCTGGGAAATACGTTCATTTGTCGGGAGAGGGAGTTAGCAACGAACGTCGTGACGAAGGTACCTAACAATTTTACTTTTTGAGGTTCATCAGACGAGGAGATTTGTGTGCTCAAAATATGTAGACAATGCACAGTTGAGGAATGTTGCCTGAAATATATTTTTTTTTTGGTTTCTCGCTTTTACAGATATTATGAATACTTTTAAAAACCCAGACTTCATGGGGGAGTTCATCGACAAATGGCAAGAGCTCCCTATATTATGGCAAACAAAAAGTGGCGCTAATAAAAATAAAGACGCCAGGAAAGCAGCACTGGAGAGCCTGCTTGCATTTGTGCAAACAAAGATACCCACAACAACTCTCCAAGATGTCAAAACCAAAATTGCGACCATCAGAGGGACATACAGGACCCAGAGGACTATGGTCCTGAGGTCCCAGAGGTCAGGTGCACCAGCAGATAAGGTTTATAAACCCAGTCTGTGGTACTACAGTAAGCTTGCTTTTCTGGATGACCAGCTGGAAGTGCGGGAATCTCTCTCCACCCTTCCCCCCAGAGGTCAATCCAGCCTTCCTTGTACCCAACCCTCCAGCCTTCCCTGCAGCCAGTCCTCCAGCCTTCCTGTCAACCCTGCTCTGGCTTCCTCTGAGGATCAAGATCAGGGCCTTGAGGAGGCAGATTTGGAGATATGGAGCCAGGTAAAGTATTGATATCTATATTTATATCTTACAAAATTGTAGAATTTAAATAGATGTTAGTATTGTTAAAGGTATGTACACTTCTACCAATAAAGTTTGTGAAGAGCAAGATACAGTAGTGGCCTAATTTTATGTGCACAAGACAACAAAACCAGGATGCGGAATCAATGAAAATGACATAACTTTTGGCATTGATTTCAACAATGTCTAGAGGTGAACAATGTCTGTGAATGATGATGTGGCAAAATAAATAATGTCCCTTTCTTTTTTTTACAGCCAGAGCAGAGCCAGGAAGAGGGTGATTTTGGGGATCAGGAGGAGGCAGGGCCCAGTGGCACCCAGGAGGAGGCTAGGCCCAGTGGCACCCAGGAGGAGGCTTGGCCCAGCACAAGAGCCCAGATGCCTCCCCTGGTAGTTAAACCACGAGGGCCAAGGAGAGGTAGGCAGGTGGAGGAGGAAACCAGGGCCTTCCTCAGAGAGGCAACAGCGGCCCTCAGAGAGGCACCCTCTGTTGATGAGGGATTTGCCGCAGTCCTCGCCCACAAACTAGGGCAAATGGAGTTGCGGCAAAAAATTTACAGTGAGACCCTGCTATTGAAAGTCATCAATAAGGGCGTGCTGGGTGAACTCACTAGGTACACGGACATAACGGAGGTTGTCCCTACTCCTCCACCTCCTCCTCCTCCTCCTACTACTCCTCCTGCCACAACCTCTCCTCCTGATCCCCAGCCTCCAAGGAAGAAACCAACCAAGGCTGCAGAGAAGGCTGGAGAGAAGGCTACAAGGAAGAGGAGAAAATAATGCCTGCTGTAGTACCACAGACTGGGGACATATAGGACTTATCTGCTGTGGCTCCTGACCTCTGGGAGCTCAAGACAAGATTGGGCTCCTTTTTTTTGGGGATCTAATCTCTATTTTGGTTTTGACATCTTGGATGGTTGTTGTGGGGTCAAAGGGATGCACAAATGCAAGCAGGCTCTCCAGTGCTGCCTTCCACTTTAATTTGTTAATGTTCTGAAATAAAAAAAATTTTAGTGCCCTTAAAAAACTTGACTATGTGATTTGTATTTCAAAAGAGAGCTTGCTAGGGAGCAGGTAGGGACATCTCAAATTATATTATTGTTATTATCAGAGGACACAAACCTCCCTGAGGCCAAATGAGACACATTTGGAAGGTTGTTGTGGTAACTTTACACAAGAATAATTTAAGCCAAAATAATAAAAAAAAGGCCACAAAAAAAAAAACACAATAGTAAAATATAATTTAAAGAAAAAAGGAGAATTACATTATTTTATTATTGAGTATTATTTAGGAGGGAGGTGCGGCTTATAAATAATATTTTACAATCATTAGAGCAATTTGGAATTACTTTAGAAACAAGTTTCGCATAACTCTCAATGTCATTATCAAAAGAGGGTAATTTTAAAGCATTATCAAAAGAAGAACGGAATGCGCTGCATTAAAACGATGCTATTAATTCCACCGTGACGAATGTGCCATCTCCATTTCCAACATTAGCTTTACCAAAACGAGCGCTCCCGTCTCATAGTTGCTTCTGAGCATGCGCTTTTTTTTTCACGTCGTGAAAGCATACACACTATCGTTTTTCACGTCGTTAAAAAAAACGACATGAAAAACGACGTGAAAAAAGAGAGCATGTCCGGAATTTTTAATGGCCGTTTTTCACGTCGTTAAAAATGCTCATACACACGATCATTTTTCAGGGCCATTTTTTAAAATGGCAGTTTTAACGGCATGAAAAATGATCGTGTGTACGGGGCATAACTCCATATGAACGGCTGTTCATTGAGCAAGAGCCTACCCCTCATATGATCTCTGAACTCTACCAGCTTCTGGGCTCAGCCTCCGCCGTCCTTAAACCGGCTTTTGTCCGGGAATGGGAGCATGATCTGGAGCTGGATTTTTCAGCTGACAAATATCACACATGCAAGGACTCACGCACACTAGCTCTATGGACTCCAAGACACAGGAGACTAACTATAAACTCTTGACATGCTGGTACCTGGTACCAGGTACCTGCAGCCCTTTCACTTATCTACCCCTGGGTCACTGACCATTGCTGGCGCGGCTGTGGCCAGAGAGGCATACTCCTCCACATTTGGTGGGAATGCCATGTGATTCGTCCATTCTTGTCAGACGTTCGCACCCACATAAAACTTTGCCCAGTTCGCTTCCTCTTGCACGTCCCTGCCCTCCCTCTGAGCCATTACAAGAAAAGTATGCTACCGCATCTACTGAATGCTGCCAAAAGACTTATTCCTCTCTACTGGAAACGCCCACAGGTGCCCAATATAGCAGAGTGGCTCAAGAAGGTGGATGAGATTAAAGAGGCAGAGGAGTGGGTGGCGAGGTGTAAAGAAAGAAGCGAACGGTTTACCAGTATTTGGGCACCCTGGCAGAAGTACACTGCTGACCCCAACCCAGTGCCATTCAGCCTGGAGGTTGCATTGCTGGAGCTGGCAGAACCCTCGCTGAAAGTACCTACTAACCATGATGCGCATACCTGAATCCAATTTTTAAAGTCCTTTCCACTATTGACGTTTTTTTCTACCATTTTCCACTTCATGAGGCGGATAGACCTGACTAAATCATACTATTTTCTTTATTTATTTACTATTATAATTAGTTTTTTCCTTTTTTTTTCTTACTCTCTTTTATACTGTTTGCCATATTTTATTTTATTTTTTCTCAGTTACTGTTCTTGTAATATATTGTTGGTTGCACTAGGCGAAGAACTTGACCTATAACCTTAGTGCCTTGGTAGGGCCCTCACCCTGGGTGGTCATGGAACATGACTGGGCGGCTATACCCCTGGATGGAGGTTTTGATGGAGGCCTTGTTGCCCCCTTCCTCTGGGGGCAGAGCTGGTTGGGTCCTCGGTGGACGCCTCGTGGGAGGGCACCATGGATTATATGATGTTGACCTATAGCATGGGTCATGTTCCTACTCAGGATCACTTGGGGGATACCCCCCTTGGAAATATGGCCGTATATGCTTCCCCCCTTTCCTAATCCCCCTACCCACTCCCCTTTGCTTTCCCCGTTTTTGTAATCAGACATGTTGATGCATTTATTTCTGCTAATTTGCAAACCCTCATCAATGAGGCATTGTTGGCTATGTTGTATTCCATGTGTCAAAAATAAAGTTTATATAAAAAAAAAAAGGCCTGGCCTTCAAGTGATTGGAAAAGAGGGTGAAGTGTGGCATAAGCTTCTAATGTTGGGCATAGAATGTCAGGACAGTTCAAACACCCCCCAAATGACCACTTTTTTGGAAAATAGACACCCCAAGGTATTTGCTGAGAGGCATGTTGAGTGTATGGAAGATTTCATTTTTTGCCACAAGTTTTTGGAAAGTCTGATTCTAGGGGCCTGTGCGTGGCTTGGCTGCCAAAATATCTCACGTGTGGTATCCCCATCAGCAATTAGCTTGGGGTGTCTACTTTCCGAAAAGGGGTCATTTGGGGGGTAGTGCTATCCTGGCATGTCAGAGCCTCTTAAACTGTGATAGGTAGTGGAATGAGGAATTTACACTTCTTCAGGCTTTCAAAGGGGTCATTGGATTTCGGCTCTTGTATGCAGCTAGCCTCCCAAAAAGTCTCACACGTGGTATCCCCATACTCGGAAGAAGTAGCAGAATGCGTTTTAGGGTGCAATTTCACATAAACCCATGCCATGTGTGATAAATATCTTAATAAAGTGACAACTTTGTGTTAAAAAAAAATATTTTTTTTTTCTATTTTTAAAAAAACTTGACAAAAAATAAAATCTTTCATGGGCCCAACATGCCTCTCCACAAATTCCTTGGGGTGTCTACATTCCAAAAAGGGGTAATTTTTTTTTTTTAGTACTGCCCTGCCATTTTAGCACCTCAAGAAATGTGATAGGCAGTCAGAAAGTAAAAGCTGCGTAAATTCCAGTATATATACAGTACCATAGTTTGTAGACGCTATAACTTTTACACAAGCCAATTAATATACACTTATTGGGATTTGTTTACCAAAAACATGTAGCAGAATACATTTTGGGTTAAATTTATGAAATAAAAATAGTTTATTGGATATTTTTTTTTAAAAGAAAGTAGAAAATATCGTGTTTATATCGCAAAAAAAAAAAACTGTGGTGATCAAATACTACCAAAAGAAAGCTCTATTTGTGTGAAACAAAGGGTATTTAAATTCTGTTTGGGTACAGCGTTGCATGAGCAATTGCCAGTTCAAGTAGCACAGTGCCGAATAGCAAATAATGCCCTGGTCAGGAAGGGGAGTAAATCTTCTGGGGGCCCTGCAACTCAGTGGCCATAAGGGGCGCAGGGGTGCCGCCCCCTTAATCCATGCGCCCGGCCCCTAATCTACATGCAGGGTGCCGGATGCAGGGATTCCAATGTTTTTTTTATTTTTTTGAAGCACATGATTAGAGCCTGAGGCTCTACTTGGCAAAAAAAAAAATGTACGCTCGTGGTATAGAGCACTGTGCCCTGAGCCCACCCTGTTGTGTGACAATAGCGAATTAATATTCGCTATTGTCCTTCTGATTCTCCTCCCAACCCGATTAGCCAAGAGGAGAAGCGATCGCATTGGGCGCAGAGGAGGAGGAGACGCAGGGGAAGCCGCCGTAAAGTTGAGGAGGAGGAGACACATGGTGAAGTGACCTAGATGGGGTAAGTGCAGGGCTGGTGGGTTGACGATCAAGCAACAGGGTTTGTTTGCCGCCCCCGCCCCCCCCCCCCCCCTCAAAAAAAATGGATCACCAGCCGTCATTGCTGCAACTATAGAAAAATACTTATTGATGTGCCTGAAAAGTACTTGGCTCGTAATTTCCTGACACAGCACAACAAATTTGAGAAATGAGTGGTACCTGCTCTGCCAGTTTTGTTCTGCTAAACTTGTTAATCCATCCCACTGTCTATCTCCAAAGCATAGGTATAAATAACTTGCATTCTTAAAATAAGAACTGTGAGAGCTAAATACATTTGAGAAAATAAGCAGAGGACACAGGAAAGCTCTGAATTTCTGACAAGATCAACAGGTTTTTTTTGTACAGGTTTAACAAAACACTTTGATTGGTATACCGGACAAACCAAAAGTTCATTGTTAGGTTTTACATTGACTTTAAAGAGAATGTTCGATTCTGTTAAGTAAAGAATTATACCACTCCAGTTGCCCACGTGCATGGGGGGTCATAGAGGTGCATTTGCAAAAATATGAAAAACTAGATTGAAATCTAAATGTAATTTTTTGTAACATTCAATTAAAATATGACTGTGTAACAAGTATGTGGCACACCCCCATAGGAGCCGCTGAAGTAGAGTAAACCCTCTGAGACTAATCCGGGGCAAAAAAACAAAACAAAGGTACTGAATAGACCACTCTGACACACCAAGATAAGTAAAGCTGTGATTTTATTATAAACAACATGGCAAAGATCAATAGAACGTAAAACCCCCTAACTCTATACAGAGACCTACTATGTTAACTGTCGCAGTATATTAACGGCAAGAAGATAACCGGGCCCGGATTTCATACCAACAACTCAATCAGTTTAAACTGTAAAAGAAGCATAAAGGGTGCAGTGAAGGCAGCTTGAGAGTAGTTGTAAGTAAATTGCCTAGAGTGACCCAGTTAGGCTCAAGTTTGCTTGCAGGATTGCCCAATGTACCTGTTAGCAAACCCTCTGTGAGAGAGTAGGGCTTGAGTGGTAGGGCTTGTAAAGGTGTATAAGAGCCTGCCAAGACTTAGCAATAAAAAATAAAAAAAATAAAAAACAGAAGAGGACAATTCTTAAGCCCAGTCTGCTTGGTTGGGGCCCTTACGGTGGTGCACGGCTGATGGAGTTCAATGATCTTTGCCTTGTTAGAATCAAAGGCAATTGGAGCAGAATGAGTTATCTGGGGTTTGTCCAGGCAACTTAAATCCAATTAAAGCAATGCAAATGGTCTGGTTAGGCTAAATGAACTCTTAAAGGTGTAGCAGAGTTAAATCATGACAGTGTCTGCAAATCAGAGTAAAGAATGTGTTAACAACCCTCTCACCAACTCTTACACTTAAGCATTAGGTCCTGGCGATGGAGGGACCCCTCGCACGCTGATGCAATGATCTCCGGCTACCTTTCTTGGTTCTTCTGCACATCCAGGGCTTACCTAGATCCTGTTTTGTGGCTATCGACTGCAGGGAGATACACTCGCAATTCTGCTCTGTACCTCTGAAACAGTTGAAGATGAGCCAGCGGCTCTACTTGGAAGCAGAGGTGGTGTCAGGGGGCTATTGGGAACAAACATAAGCATGTGCTTAAAATGAAGTCACCGTAATCCTCGAGTCCCGGAAGGACGGGTTGTCGGCCCCTTCTCCATCCCCCCGCTGCCTTCTGGGAGACACACAGGTCCCAGAAGACAGCAGGGACCACTAAGAACGCGCAGCTCAACTCACGCATGCGCAGTAGGGAACCAGGCTGTGAAGCCGCAAGGCTTCACTTCCTGATTCCCTTACTGAAGATGCCGATGCCTGCACCCAGGAGTCGAGGGACAGGTCGGCTTCGGGTGAGGACATCGCGGGCGCCCTGGACAGGTAGGTGTCCTTATTTTAAAAGTCAGCAGCTGCAGTATTTGTAGCTGCTGACTTTTTTATATTTTTTCTCGGTGGAACCCCGCTTTAACCAGGAATATATATTATCTCATCACATGTGGACTGTTATCTGATCACAATTAGCGCAACTCTAACAAGTATATTGTAGGCTATATCCAGCTGGCTTTCTATTATGCAGGGTCAGGCTGGCTGTCGTTTGTCCTCTGTCCTCAGCCCTATCAACCCTAATGAAAAACTGTTTGACTTGAAGTGGTTCTAAAGCCCAAAGCTTTGTTACCTTATTGCATTACCTGCATTAAGGTGAAAAATAGGATTTTTATAACAGCTTACCTGTAAAATCCTTTTCTTGGAGTACATCACGGGACACAGAGCGACATAGTCATTACTAATGGGTTATATAGATACCTTCAGGTGCTGGCACTGGCAACTTCCAAAACCGGAAGTACCCTCCCCTATATAAGCCCCTCCCATCCGGGAGCACCTCAGTTTTGTAGCAAAGCAATAAGTGTCCCCAAAAGAGGGGTGGGAGCTCTGTGTCCCGTGATGTACTCCAAGAAAAGGATTTTACAGGTAAGCTGTTATAAAAATCCTATTTTCTTTCTCGTACATCACGGGACACAGAGCGACATAGTCATTACTAATGGGATGTCCTAAAGCAATGCCCAACGAGGGGGGGGATACACCATACATAAGCTGAGCGCTATCAGACATGAGGATCTTTTGCGGCCTGCAACACACTGCGCCCAAAGGCGACATCCTCCTGACTTCTAACGTCCACCTGGTAGAACCTAGTAAACGTGTGTACTGAAGACCATGTTGCGGCCTTACAGATTTGAGCCAGGGAGGCCTGGTGATGCACTGCCCATGAAGTTCCAACTGCTCTCGTGGAGTGCGCCCTAACTTTGAACGGAGGCGGTCTCCTTCTCAAGCCATAGGCTTGCATTATGACCTGTCGAATCCACTTGGCTAAAGTAGATTTTGACGCTGCCTGACCCCTTCTGGGGCCTTCCGGCAGAATAAACAAAGTATCCGTTCTGCGAATCTGAGCAGTGGCTTTTAGATAAGCTTTAACTGCTCTTACTACATCCAAAGAATGCAATAACTTTTCCTCTACCGAAGTAGGTTTGGGGAAAAAAGAAGGAAGAACCACATCTTGGTTCAAATGAAACCTCGATACCACCTTAGGAAGAAAGGCTGGATGAGGACGCAACACTACTCTGTCCTTATGGATAACCAGATATGGCTCCCTACAGGACATAGCTGCTAATTCCGACACTCTTTTAGCCGAACAAATGGCTACTAGAAAAATCAATTTCCTGGTGAGAAGAACCAAAGAAATATGCTGTAATGGTTCAAATGGTTGTTTCTGTAGAACCGACAGAACCAAGTTTAGATCCCATGGACATATGGGAATATTAACCGGAGGACTAATACGCATCACTCCTTGTATAAAGGCTTTGACTAGTGAATGCGAAGCCAAGGGCCTTTGAAAAAATATTGACAAGGCCGAAATCTGACCCTTGATAGTACTCAAGGCAAGCTTCCTATCTACAGCCCATTGTAGGAAGTCCAGAATCCTACCTATTACGTATTTACGTGGATGCCATTTCTTGGCCTCACACCAGGCGATGTACGCCTTCCAGATTCTATAATAGATCTGCCTGGATACCGGCTTCCTGGCATTGATCATGGTAGATACCACAGCATTAGAGAGCCCTCTCTTTTTTAGAATGTGGGCTTCAATAGCCAGGCGGTCAAACCTAGGGCTGGTAAGGAAGGGTGGTATATCGGTCCTTGCGAAAGCAGGTCCGGACGATGTGGGAGGGTCCAAGGACTCCCCACAGACATCTTTACAATCTCTGCGTACCATGCTCTTCGGGGCCACGCTGGAGCCACCAGAATCACTGGTTTCTTTTCTACCCTGATTCTGCGGAGTAATCGAGGTAACAATTGTGGCGGTGGGAATGCATATATCAGCTTGAACTGATCCCAAGGGAACACTAGGGCATCCGAGCCGCAAGCTAGGGGATCCCTTGTCCAAGAGACAAACCTGTCCACTTTTGCGTTGAATCTGGATGCTAGCAGATCTACATCCGGTGTTCCCCACCGCTGACATATTGTCCGGAAAACCTCGGGATGAAGGGACCATTCCCCTGGGCATAATTGTTGGCGACTTAGAAAGTCCGCCTTCCAATTCTCCACTCCTGGAATGAATACCGCAGATATGGCTGGGACATATCTTTCTGCCCATCTCAGGATGTAATTTACTTCCCTCTGGGCTGCACGACTCCTGGTGCCCCCCTGATGATTGATATATGCCACTGCTGTGGCATTGTCTGATTGAATTCTGACAGGGGACCCTTGGAGTTTGGATGTCCATGCTACTAGGGCATACCGGGCTGCTCGTATCTCTAAGAGATTGATGGGCAGGGCCTTTTCCGCATCCGACCATCTGCCCTGGAGAGACCATTGCTCCAGTACTGCTCCCCAGCCTATAAGGCTGGCATCTGTAGTGACCACCTTCCAAGAAATCGGACTGAAGGATTTCCCTCTTTCCAGATTCTGGGGAACCAACCACCAGCGGAGGCTCTTGCGAACGGAAGGGGACAAGGACATTGGTAAGTCCAGAGCCTGAACTTTTTTGTTCCAGGCTGACAGTATGGCCCTTTGCAAATTCCTTGAATGGAATTGACCGTAGGGTACTGCTTCGAATGATGCCACCATTTTTCCCAGCAGCCTCATGCACAGGCGTATGGATGGCTGTCTTTTTGAACCCACTAAGTGGATCAAATCTCTCAAAGACGACCCCTTTTCTTGAGGCAAGAAAATTTTTCTCTGGTCTGAATCCAGCCTTAGCCCCAAGTATTCCAGACTTTTGACTGGTTTTAGGGCTGACTTGTCTCGGTTGATAATCCAACCGTGATATTCCAGATACTTGATTGTCTCGTGAACAACCACTTCTAGTTTTTCCACTGAGTGGTCTACCAGCAACAAGTCGTCTAGATATGCCATTATCGTTACACCTCGTGTTCTTAGATTGGCCAATAATGGGGCCAGAATTTTTGTGAACACTCGTGGTGCTGTGGCCAGACCGAAGGGTAAGGCTCTGAACTGAAAATGGCGCCCTTCTACCGCAAAGCGTAGAAATTTTTGGTGGGCTGGAAAGATGGGAATGTGCAAATAAGCATCTTTGATGTCGATCGAGGCTAACCATTCCTCCCCTTGTAGGGCAGTGGCCACCGACCGGATCGACTCCATCCGGAAAGTCCTGATATGTAGGAATTTGTTTAGCCCTTTTAGATTTAATATGGGCCTCACGTCCCCGTTTGGCTTCGGGACTGTAAAGAGGTTTGAGTAAAACCCGAACCCCCATTCTTCCAGGGGAACCTGTATAATTACTGCTTGGAGCAATAATTGTTCTAGTGCCAACAGGAGGGATCCTCTCTTCTGGGGATCCCTTGGCACGTTTGACCTTATAAAGTGGGAAGGAGGGGAGTCTTTTAACTCCAATTTGTATCCCAGATTTACTGCGGAGAGCACCCATCTGTCTCTGATCGTGTCCCGCCAGGTCTCTGTGAACAACTGAAGTCTTCCCCCCACCCGATTGAGTGGGGGCAACCCTTCATGCATTTGACTTTGGGGGAGGTTTTGTACCTCTCCTGCTCCAGGGCTTCTTGTTACCCTGCAATTGTCCCTGATTTTTACCTCCGGGATTTGACCGAGGAGGCCGTCGGAACTGTTTCACAGCCGATGTCCTAGGGACTGGAGAAGCAGGCCTCTTAAAAGAGGGACCTCTAACTCTGTTTTTAACCGGCAAAAGTGTACTTTTACCGCTGGAAATTCTCTGGATATATTTGTCCAGGTCTTCCCCGAATAAGCGTTCACCATGAAATGGGAAGCTGACCAGCAATTTTTTACAGGGAGCTTCAGCAGACCAGTTTTTGAGCCATAAAAGCCTGCGCATATGTACTACAGACAGCGTAAGGCGGGAGGCCTGATGGATTGAATCCTTTATAGCGTCCACCGCAAAGCATAAGGCTCTAGGTAGATCAGCTAGGGCAAGAGCCTGCTGATCTGGCAAGTCCCTTAAGACCTGTTTCAACTGATCCTTCACTGCTTGGCAGACTCCAATAGCTGCCACTGCTGGTTGTGTCACCAATCCTGCTGTAGAAAAAGCAGATTTTAATAAGGACTCTAATTTTTTATCTATTGGGTCCTTGAACATTTGGACATTATCCACTGGACATGTCAGTGATTTATTCACACAAGAGATGGCTGCGTCCACTGTAGGGACCCTCCATTTTTTGATGAACTTATCCTCCATGGGATAGACCACTTGAAATCTCTTGGGAGGAGTAAATATTTTATCAGGATGCTCCCAATCCTGGTAAATGAGCCCTTCCAGTAAAGGATGGATCGGAAAGGAACAAACAGTCTGGGGAGCTTTTAGCGACCCCAACGAGGAGACAGAAGAGGATGATGGCTCCGCAAGGGGCATTTTAAATGCTGATCGGACCATATTAGTCAGGGACTGAACCCATAACCTTTCAGCATGTGATGCTGAGAATGGCTCTTCCACTGTTGATTCCTCTACAACAGAATCGACCTCATCCTGATCCCCTTCAGGCAGGTCGATCCCTGTATGGGACTGTTGCTCTGCTAACAGGCACTCTGAGGGAGGAGACGGAGATCGAGCGCTTTTTTCCTGTGACAGGGAAGCAGCGATCAATGCTGACAATCTCTCTTCCAGCCCTCCCAGAGCTGAGGAAAAAACCTCCTCTGTTACATACACAGGAGCAGGTGAACTGAGGACAGCCACAGTACCAGGTACTCCTGAGGGTGCTCTACGGTCACTAACCTCTGATTCTTCAGGGGAGACTGGTGCAGCCGAAGCATGCCCAAGATCCTCAGAGCCCAATGGAGACCCCCTATGCTTCCTGGAATTTTTAGTCCCGGAGTTTTTAGACGGCATTATTCCTAAGCCCAAAGCTGAGGTATTCCAGCCGAAATACACCACTTACTGACAATAGTCTAGCACAAATGCTGCTATAAAAACAGTTGGTGTCTACTAATGTGCCTTTCTATGGGGATGCCTGCATCAACCGCTTGCTGTATGCCTTTTTTTTTTTTTTAAATGTTGCCAGCTCTGTCTCTGCACTCCATAGCCAGCTCACAACACATAATTGTGGTTTTTAACATGCTGGGACGCCCGCACATGCGCAGAAGCGCTGCGCACAGAGCGTCATCCCCCAGGCTCCGCCCCCTTTCCCGGCTCACCTCTATATATAGAGGCGCGTGCACGCGCACGCGCGCGGCCACGTGCGCCTTCGGCGCTAATTTTGAAAAGGGAAACTAGGGACAAGAGCCAGGGCCCCTTTTTGCCGCAGGCCGGGGGATGGACGAGCATTGCAACATGGCAGAGGAAGCAGTTAACCACAAGAGAACTCACCATCTGCCTGGACTTGCTCTGATGAAAAGAAACTAGTCCACGTGACAAGAAACGTTCCACAGCGGCCTCTAGTGGATTAACACAGGTACCGCAGTCTAATATATTAAATATATATATTTTTTTTTTTCTTGACCACTATTAAAATTATTACATTTTTTAGTAGTTACAGGCATGCACAGATATTAGCGGGAATACCGTTAGGTAACAGACAGAAAGACAAATTAGGCTTGGGGGTCCCCCAATAGAACCAAGTTCCTGGGGGCCCCCACTTACCTGTTCCCCGCCGCAGGACTTTGTTTGGTCCACAGAAGCCCAAACTTCACCTATCACGGCAGGCATTGTAATTAAACCTTCAGGGACCGGGTTCCCAAGGATTCCACTCCCCTGGACCTGTATAGCACCCTGCACAGAAAACATCTTGGTCATGGGTATGACCAGAGCTCTGGATCCCAGGGTCCAGCTCTCCTAAGAGAAGCATTACAGGCAAAACCTTGCTCTTCTCTGCAAGGCCCGGGTACCGACCGTTTAGCTATGAAGCTTTTTTGGTCGGATCCGGAATAGCTTACTGAGGCCCAAAAGAACCTGTACGCAAGCTCAGTGAAAAACACATGTTTCTTCTTGGCCAACACCTTAGACACTGGCAAAAAACTGAGGTGCTCCCGGATGGGAGGGGCTTATATAGGGGAGGGTACTTCCGGTTTTGGAAGTTGCCAGTGCCAGCACCTGAAGGTATCTATATAACCCATTAGTAATGACTATGTCGCTCTGTGTCCCGTGATGTACGAGAAAGAAAACCATCCACTAACTGTTTCCCCTCCCTTAATACTCACCTCTTTCTCTCTCTATCCAGCACTGTGCCCATCTACAGTAGTACTGGTCTCTCTCCCTTCTTACAGGCACAGACGCAGCAGTGAGAGTCATTGGCTCCTGCTGCTGTCAATCAAATCATGTGAGGAAGGGACGGGAGCAGGGAAAAGTCACACTGTGTTTGTCTATGGATGCCTACTGCCCAGATTGGGAGCAAGCCCACAGATGTGCCACCATAGCAAGAAGCTGGTTATGGTGGCAAACACAAAAGAGGAGGAGTCATGAGCGCTGGCAGGGAACCCCAGAAGAGGAGGTTTGTGGCCGTTCCTTGCAATACCATTCCACAGAGCAGGTAAGTCTAACATGTTTTTTTTTAGAAATAACCTTTAAAACTGCTTTAAGGTTTGCATCAACTGCAGCATTGTTTGTGATGAAAATAATTCCAATGCATCATGCACATTAGCTTTTGTTATTGGAATCACTGTAAGTATCACTAGAGCAGATGGGTTTTGGAGAGCTCACTAGCTGTAATGCCTTGCTGCGCTGCAGCTGTCCCTGACAGGTTGCCATCTGGGTAAGGAGATTAAAGCAAAATTGGTTTCAGAAGAGGTGATCTTTCTAGAGCAACGTTAACCAGTCTTCACCCACACATCCATCTGTTGGGGCACTCTTCATGGTCCCTCATAGACAAAATGTTATTATGTTCTTATAGCCATCCTTTGAGTTTAATAGTCTTACACACAGGCAAATTTGTTAGGACATCTAACCAAGTATATGTGAATTTACTTGTGTTAAATCTATTTACCTTCCATGATTACTAGATGTAAGACGTACAATAGTCTATCTTTTATGATTTTTGGGTAGTAATTGCAATTCAGATGGAGCAGCTTAAAGTGGTTCTAAAGCCTCAAGGTTTATTACCTTAATGCATTCTATGCACGAGTAGGAATGGGAATCAGTTCCTATTGGTGGCACCAGCAAGAGAGGAGGAGCCAGGATCGCCAGCAGGGGACCCAAGAAGGGGAGGATCGGGCCTCTTTTTGCAATTCTATTGCACAGAGCTGGTAAGTATACACGTTTGTTTTTAACCGCTTGCTGACCGCTGCACGACTATTAAAGTCAGCAGAATGGCACCGCTGCGCATATGGACGTACCTGTACGTCCCCTCTAAATCTCGTGATTGCGGGTGCGCGAGGCCACCATGAGCTCCGTGAGTGTGACCACGGGTCCCGCGGATTCGATGTCACAGGTAGCCCACCCCCCACACAGTTAGAATCACTCCCTAGGACACACTTAACCCCTTCCTAGCCCCCTAGTGGTTAACCCCTTCCCTGCCAGTGTCATTTACACAGTAATCAGTGCATTTTTATAGCACTGATCACTGTATAAATGACAATGGTCACAAAATAGCGTCAAAAGTGTCCGATGTGTCCACCATAATGTCACATTCACGATAAAAAATCGCAGATTGCCGCCATTACTAAAAAAAAATGCTATAATTCTATCCCCTATTTTGTAGACGCTATAACTTTTGCGCAAACCAATCAATATACGCTTATTGCAATTTTTTTTACCAAAATATGTAGAAGAATACATATCGGCCTAAACTGTGGAAAAAACTTTTTTTTTATATATTTTTGGGGGATATTTATTATAGCAAAAAGTAAAAATATTGCTTTTTTTTTTTTTAATTGTCGCTCTTTTGTTTATAGCGCAAAAAAACAGAGGTGATCAAATACCACCAAAAGAAAGCTCTATTTGTGGGAAAAAAAGTACTTAAATTTTGTTTGGGTACCACGTTGCATGACCGCGCAATTGTCAGTTAAAGCGTCAGTTAAAGCGACGCAATGCCGAATCGCAAAAAAATGGCCTGGTCATTCAGCAGCCAATTCTGAAGTGGTTAAAAAAAAAAAATCCTTTACAACCAGTTTACGTTAATAGCTTTAGCTCCTGCCCCTGTATAGACCTGTAGCAGCTTCCATTTTCACATTATGGGCCTATTGATTTGACAATAAGATCATCAATACCTTTGATACCAAATTGACATATATTCAGTTTTTTAAAGACAAACATAGCTTTTAATCAATATTGTCATGCAAAAATGATTTTTATCCTATATGCAATCTACAGGCAAAAAGGTGTACAAAAAACGGAAAATTTATTACCAAATACTTACCGTAATTTTCCTTTCCTGATGGACTCCATGGCAGCCTACGTGTGGGTTAACCCCGCCTCCTCTCCAATGCTATAGGACCCCATACCCATAAAAGTAAGCTCACCTCTCAGCACTGTGTTCCGTAACTAGCCGACTCTTGGACACTTACTTTCTTTCATTAATATTTACTTTCAGGGTGGGAACTCCGTCTGCCATAAAGTCCATCAGGAAAGGAAAATTATGGTAAGTATTTGGTAATAAATTTTCAGTTTTCCTGACTGACTCCATGGCAGCCTACGTGTGAGAAATAAAGCCAGACCACACGGGTGGGTATGCTTAACAAAAAAGCTTTAATTTGTCCTGTCAACCGACAGGATTCTTAACCCAAAATTAACAGACAATGATGCCGGTTCAATGCAGTAATGGGCCATAAATGTATCGATAGAGGCCCACGAGGCCGCTTTACAAATGACATCTGGAGCCACATGTCGGGCCGCCGCCCAGGATGCTGCCATCCCTCTGGTGGAGTGTGCAGTCACCGCCTGTGGAGGAGCAAAGCCCTTAGCCCTGTATGCTTGCTGGATTGTTTGAACGATCCATGATGCAATTGTTCTGGTTGATTCTTTCTTCCCTCTGTTGTTTCCAGATTGTAGAACAAACAGATGATCAGATCGTCTGAAGGAAGAAGTAATTTGTAGATACTCCTTTAGGATTTCACCGATATCCAGGGGATGAGTTTCACTGGAATCTGGAGTCTTAAATGTAGGTAGAACAATTTCTCGATTTTCGTAAAATACCGAAGACACTTTTGGATTTGAACCCAACATGGGTATAAGGACTACTCGATCCGGGAAAAATGTTAGAAAAGGTTCTTCATGACCTAGAGACCCGATCGCAGAGACCCTCTTAGCCGAGGTGATGGCTACTAAGAAGGCTACTTTTGCTGAAAAGTCCTTAATGGAGGACGGGGAGGGCCCCGACATACTGAGTCCAGTCAGAGAATCTAGAACGAGTGGAAGATCCCACTTGGCAAATCTTGGTTTTCTTTGGGGCTTAATTCTTGATGCCCCCCGAAAGAATTGTCTGACTAAGGGATGGACTGCCCATGAGACTCCAGAGAAGGCAGACAAGGCCGAAACTTGTACTCTTAGAGAGCTAACAGATAAGGGTAAGTCTAGTCCGGTCTGTAGAAAACTAAGAACATCCTGAACTCCTGGATTTTTGAAGGACCTCCCAGAGGCAGCGGAGAATTCGACAAATTCTTCTATAAACCTTGTTGGTACTTGCTCTTCTTGAGCTCAACAGTGTAGACATCACTCTAGAGGCGCAACCGAGGGATTCCAGCCTCTCCCTCTCAAGAACCAGACCGTCAGCCTCATCAGTGCCGGACAAGGGTGTAGAAGTGACTTTTGAGAGAGAAGGTCCGGCCTGAGAGGAAGAGGTACTGGGTCCCGGTAGCTCAGTTGGATCAGGAGGGGAAACCAAGGCCTGTTTGGCCAGTAGGGAGCCACTACTGTTACTTCGGCTGATTCCGCTTGAAGTCTCCTCAGGAACTTGAGAATTAATCGGGATCGGGGAAAAGGCATATGCCCTCTTGAACCTCCACCTGTCCGTCAGGGCATCCGTTCCGCATGCCTGGCTGCAACGTCCCCGAGTGTAGAACTTCACTACCTTGTAATTGTAGGGGGAAGCGAATAGGTCCACCTCGGGATTGACCCCTAGAGACAGAATCCAGCTGAATGACTGTACATGGAGGGACCACTCGTTGTTGTCTAGGCGAGTGTGTGAGAGGAAGTCTGCCTGGGAGTTCTGGACTCCCGGAATGAAAACTGCCGAAATATTGGCCAGGTTTTTCTGGGCCCATGTTATTATGGGCTCGACCTCTAGAAGGAGAGTAGAACTCCGGGTCCCTCCTTGCCTCTTCACATATGACACTGCTGTTGTGTTGTCCATCCTTAACAATACCGACTCTCCTTTCAGGAACTGGGAGAAAGATTGGAGGGCGCACCAGGCCGCCCTGAGCTCCAGGACGTTTGAGCCAGGGTTGTGAAGACAAGTGTCCCATCTGCCTTGAGCTAGGTTCTGACCACAGAGAGCCCCCCAGCCTGAGCCGCTGGCGTCGGTCGTGACTGTAACCCAGGAGATGGGGGCAATGGAGTGACAGTTTTGCAAATTCTTGAGTTGGAGCCACCAGAAGAGGCTGTTTCTCATTTTTGCGGATATGTGGATGAGTTGACTCTTGTCCCCTGACTTCCACTGCCAGGGGAACCCTGACTGAAAAGGGCGTAACCTCCATAGAGCCCATTTGACCATGGGGGTCGTGGAGACCATTGTGGCAATGATTCTTAGGCATTGAGATGCTTTCAGATGAGCAGCATCCAGAGCGCGAGAAATCCTCTTCCGAATTACCGGAATCTTCTCTACCGGTAGGGAGATGGTATTCTCCACTGTGTTGAACTGAGCCCCTAAGTAAATTAAGCGTTGGGCTGGAACCAGGTGGCTTTTCTCCAAGTTTAGAAGCCATCCAAAGCTGGAAGGGGTTGAGATCACTTGTTCTCTGTGCACCAGCAGCTGTTCTCTGTTTTGAGACAGAACTAGGAGATCGTCTAAATAATGGTAAAGACGCACACCTTTTAGCCTGATGAGGGTCACTACGGCCAAGAGGACCTTGGTGAAAACCCGAGGGGAAGTTGTCAAACCGAACGGTAGGCAGATGAATTGAAGATGTTCTTGCCCGATATGGAACCTGAGGTACTTTAGAAAGTCCTTTGCCACTGGCACGTGGAAATAGGCATCTTTCAGGTCTATCGAAATCATCCAGTCGCCTGGTTGAATGGCTTGTTGGATTGTTGACAGAGTCTCCATTTTGAATTTTCCGTGCCTTATAAATTTGTTCAGGTACGTCAGATCTATTACCGGGCGCCAGGCACCGCTTTTCTTTTGAACTAAGAAAAGAGGGGAGTATACTCCTTGGAACTGTTCTTCCTCTGGGACACACACCACTGCTCCCTGAGTTTTCAGCAGGTCCACGTAGGACAGTAAGGCCTGTTTTTGCTCTTCCGTACCTGGGAGTAGGGTTGAGACAAATCTGGGGGGAGGAATGCTGGAGAAGGACCATACGTGACCTGACGACACTGTCCTGATGACACAGAAGTCTGATATTGAGGCCACTCACACGTGCCGGAAGAGGAGCAGGCGTGCTCCTACCCGACCCGCCTGGGCGGGCAAAATCTCAAAAGGATTTAGCCTGATCGCGGCCGCTGGACGCTTGACTGTTTGCTGGCTTGTGGAAGGACGCTTGGCCTCTGCTCCAATTTCTTCTAAAGTCCCGGCCAGGTCTATAGGAGCGTGCTTCCCTTGAACGCTCCGGGCTGCGTCTTCTGAACTGGGGCTTCCTTCGACCCTGTGGACGCTTGTCCTGTGGAAGAAAGCCAGATTTTCCGCCTGTGGCTTTAGCTATGGCGTCATCTAGCTTGTTACCAAACAGTGAGGATCCTTCGAAAGGAATCTTGCACCATGTTTGCTTAGAAGACGGGTCAGCCTGCCAAGGGCGTAGCCATAGGGCTCGTTTAGCTGTCACTGAGGATAGCATAATCCTGGACAGTAGACGGATCAGATCAACTGATGCTTCTCCCAAGAAAGCCACTGCTAGTTTTAGCTCTGCTGCTGCTGAGTTACTGGCCAGTTCTTCTGAAATTCCTTTGAGAAAGGAATCTACGTTCTCCGTCTATGCCTCCACAGCCTTAGACACGGCTGCTAAGGCTAGGGCGGGTTTACAAGCTATCCCAGCAAGACCGTAAATTCTTTTGAGGTCCTGATCCATTCTTCTATCAAGACTGTCTTTAAAGGAGACTGCGTCTTCTAGAGGGAGCGTGACGTGCTTAGCCAGACGCATTACCGCTGCGTCCACAAGAGGAATATTCTCCAGGTATTTTACCTCGTCTGCCTTGAAAGGATACATCCTGGAGGCTTTATTCGACATCAATGACTTCCTGTCCACTTTGCTCCATTCCTCGTCAAAAATGCCCTTTAGTTCGGATAAAAGCGGAAAACTTGGGCGCTCTTTCCCCAGGCGCTTGAAAAAAAAATTCTGTTTAGCTGGGGGAATAGATGGGTCTTCCCACATAAGGGCCTCTTTGACCGCTTTAATAAGCGGAGTCACTTGAGAGAAATCAAATTCCACACTCTCTTCATCACTCTCCAATTCTCCTTCCGAGGGAAGAGGCGAGTGTCAGGGTCACCTGTGGCCAGGTGACAGATGCACACCGTAGGGGGACAGGAGTGCACCGCGAGGTAGTGAACCCTATGGCTGGCTTCTGCGGGTAGGAAACTGGGTGGTTGTGGAAAGCGGGACCAGAGGAGCACAACCGAGATCCTAACGGAAGCTAGAGCCAAGATTCCCCAGGGCGCGGAGTCTAAGACCCAGCTGGTCTTCTCCAGGGCCTCTAGTGGTGAGGATGTTGAGCTGCAGGCTGGGACCAGGTCGCGGCCCCTGGAGTTTCCTAGCTCACGCCCCGTAGGATAAGGGGAAAAGAGGGGAAGCAGCAGCACAAGATAAGGGAGAACCGAACAACAAGCCGAAGGTCAGGGGCCACAAGCAGACAAGGATAACGAAAGAACGAGCCGAAGGTCAAGGGTCACGAGCAGACAGGGATAGTCGGGGACAAGCCAATAACGTAACAGAGAGACAGACGTAGCACACGGCAGGCAGGAACCCAAACACACAATGCCTAACAAACACGTTGATCAGCAAGGCAGGCTTGCAGTGCACAGGTTAATATAGTGTTCTGTGATAGGGCCTGGGGTGGAGTCAGGCTGGGAGGAGATTATAAAGGAAGCCAGGTGAAGGAGGTCTGGTCTCTAGATGAACACATGAGGAGGAAGGTAAGATGGCAGACAGACATTAATGCATATCCATGACAGCGAGGATGCGTAGGGCTGGGAAGGACCTGGAACTTCACGGACCACATCAGCCAGGGAGCCCGATCGAGTAGCGCTGGACTGGCTTTGTGCCTGGGAAGCAGGGCCGGCCCTACCATGGGACCCGGTGGGACCATGGTCCCAGGCGGCACTTTAAGAGGGGCGGCAACAGGGGCGCACTGCCTGAGGACCTGGGTTTCCCTCCATCTAGTGTGCAGTGTCATACTTGTACTGCATCACCGGCGCCGCTGTCACTGGCCGCAGTGGCAAGACGCACTTCAAGGGTCTCACCAGCGGCCCCTGCTTCCCTGCCCAAACTGGTTGCTAGCTGCGGACCGCTTTGTGTCTAGCAACCAGTGACGTCAGGAGAGAGAGGCCCACCATTCATTGCGGAGGAGGATTTAACTTCCTCCTCCTCCGCTAGCTCCACCCACCTCCTCCATGTATGTGTTCCTCTCAGCAAATTAGGAGCAGCGTGCGGTGCGAGGATCAGTGCTGCCTGCCTCCTCCCCCCTCGAGGCGCCGCTATCTCTGTTGTTTCCTGCCCATTCCCTCTTCTGTTAGTGGGCAGCAGAACAGCATGAGATCGGAGCCGCTGTGTGTGTGGAGAGAGAGCAGCTGTGGGCTCATCTCCCCCCTCCTTCTCCTCCTCATGCTGCTGTTCCCAGGACAGCCACTGCTATGTTTCTTCCCCCTTTTTCTCCCATTGGCCAGGGAAAAAAACAAAAAGGAGAAAAGAGGATTATGGGATATGTAGTGCAAATAACTGGCTGGCCCATTGCAATTCTAGGGGGAAAACTGCAGCCCCCAGCATGCCAAGCTGAAGGGGAGGGAGAGAGAGAGAGCCAGGCTGAGTGACAGGCTGCATCTGGTGACAGTCAATGGTGACAAGTGACAGGCTGCATCTGGTGACAGGCATTGGTGACAAGTGACAGGCTGCATCTGGTGACAGGCAATGGCGACAAGTGACAGGCTGCATCTGGTGACAGGCATCGGTGACAAGTGACAGGCTGCATCTGGTGACAGGCATAAGTGACAAGTGACAGGCTGCATCTGGTGACAGGCATTGGTGACAAGTGACAGGCTGCATCTGGTGACAGGCATTGGTGACAAGTGACAGGCTGCATCTGGTGACAGGCATTGGTGACAAGTGACAGGCTGCATCTGGTGACAGGCATTGGTGACAAGTGACAGGCTGCATCTGGTGACAGGCAATGGCGACAAGTGACAGGCTGCATCTGGTGACAGGCATTGGTGACAAGTGACAGGCTGCATCTGGTGACAGGCATTGGTGACAAGTGACAGGCTGCATCTGGTGACAGGCAATGGCGACAAGTGACAGGCTGCATCTGGTGACAGGCAATGGTGACAAGTGACAGGCTGCATCTGGTGACAGGCATCGGTGACAAGTGACAGGCTGCGTCTGGTGACAGGCATCGGTGACAAGTGACAGGCTGCATCTGGTGACAGGCATAAGTGACAAGTGACAGGCTGCATCTGGTGACAGGCATTGGTGACAAGTGACAGGCTGCATCTGGTGACAGGCATTGGTGACAAGGGACAGGCTGCATCTGGTGACAGGCAATGGCGACAAGTGACAGGCTGCATCTGGTGACAGGCAATGGCGACAAGTGACAGGCTGCATCTGGTGACAGGCAATGGCGACAAGTGACAGGCTGCATCTGGTGACAGGCAATGGCGACAAGTGACAGGCTGCATCTGGTGACAGGCATCGGTGACAAGTGACAGGCTGCATCTGGTGACAGGCAATGGCGACAAGTGACAGGCTGCATCTGGTGACAGGCATCGGTGACAAGTGACAGGCTGCTACTGGTGACAGGCATCGGTGACAAGTGACAGGCTGCATCTGGTGACAGGCATCGGTGACAAGTGACAGGCTGCATCTGGTGACAGGCAATTGTGACAAGTGACAGGCTGCATCTGGTGACAGGCATTGGTGACAAGTGACAGGCTGCATCTGGTGACAGTCAATGGTGACATGTGACAGGCTGCATCTAGTGACAGGCTGCATCTGGTGACAGTCAATGGTGACAAGTGACAGGCTGCATCTGGTGACAGTCAATGGTGACAAGTGACAGGCTGCATCTGGTGACAGGCAATGGTGACAAGTGACAGGCTGCATCTGGTGACAGGCAATGGTGACTGGTGACAGGCAATGTTGACAAGTGACACGCTGCATGTTGTGGCAAGCAATGGTGGCAAATGACAAGCTCAGGGCTTCCACTGATTCTGCATTATGGCGAGTTAAACTATTTCATTATATATTACAATGTAGTAATATAAATGTGATTTGATCATCCTGACACCATATCAATCATAATGTTAGGATGATTTAAGTGCTAACACCAGCTATTTGCCCGACAAATCACCCGCTGCCAAATTCCCTGTCAGCGAGACTACACTCCCCCCTCATCTTTTTTTGGGAAGGAAGGGGGGTATCTCTGAATGGCAGTTTGGAAATGTGGTCACCCTAGCCGCCACTGCAGCACTGTTGTTGCAGCATGTTGCATCACTGAGCTGGGATCAGAGCGTAGCTGGTCGGTGGCAGTGGAGAGAAAGGGGGGAGCTTTTGTGGTGCTACACAATACTCTTTGCAGGAAGGGGCTAGGGTGACCACATTTCCAAACTACCATTCAGGGACACCCTCCCCTCCCAAAAATCAGCTTGTGCTGTAACGAATCATAGCACAGTGATTGGACACAAGAGGCGGGATTTATGATTTCTCCAATCACAAGTAGGGGGCGGGGATTGTGCTCCTCCAGGCATTCCCGGCCAGGACAAGTACTGTTGGTGAGTAAAGCGGTCACGTAGCGGCCTTTTTTGGGGGCATCAGATTGGCCTGAGACACTGTATTGTCCTGGAATGAAGGTGCCCGGGACCGATCTGCAAAATGCGGGACTGTCCCGGGCAATCCGGGACACGTGGTCACCCTAGAAGGTGCATGTCTCTTTGCTGAATATATGGGATGTCTCTTGCTGAATATATTGGGCTGTCTCTTTGCTTTATGGAAACGTCTCTTTTGCTGGATGGGCATAGGTTTTTTTTTTGGGGGGGGCAGCATTTCATTCTTGGGCCCAGGCAGCACAATGTCTTGGGCCAGCCCTGGTGGGAAGCCTCCATCTCCTTAAGAGAACGTTGCACCACCTGTTTCACTAGAGACTCGATTCGTTGATCTTCTGTCTCTTTTTCCCCCAACCGCATGGGCATAGCAATGGCTGCATAATGATTTGCCCTCTGGGACTCCTGAGCCGCATCCCCAGCAGGCTCTCCGATCAGAATAACTGTCCTGACGGTGGGAGCGGTGTCTGGAGGAGGAATGGGAACTTCTCCTCTGGTGGTGAGATGCAGACGGGGAATCACGTCTGTGTTTTGATTTTGACGATGACGAATGCTGCGGCATGGCAAGGTCTGTGTCGATTTGAAGATCTGCAGAAGGGCTAAAAAGGAAAAAGGGGAAGAAAGATAAGCCGTCAAGCAACAATACTTGCGACTGGATCCCAAGCTCTCCCCCCCCCTCCCGCACATACCTAGTGCGTAAGGGCTGGCCACATGTAAGCGGTGATTGGTCCATAACCTCTGGACTCGAGCGTCACAAGATAAACAGGTATGAATAAAGAAACCTATAGTATTATACAAAAATAATTAATACGGCAATTGCCCTTTAAGAAGGGGCTCTATCATACAGCAAGAGGCATAGTTATGCAAGAAAAAATGCCTCCCCATTAAAAAGCACTGACCTGGAACATAGGTGTGTTCGGTTGCCTCTGCTCTCCTGTTTTAGGGAAATCCCAGCTGACATAGACTTGCAGCTGCTTTTAAAGTGCCCGCCTTGTGACATCACCGCCTGATTACACAGTGCACCTGCGCTGTAGGAAGCCATCAACAGCGCCTGTTCGAACGGTGGCGGCGCCCGACATTCGGGTCTCCGCTGTGAGCTGGGACGCAGAGCGTTCCAGCCACCATTAGAAAGAGCAGGGGTTGTATTAGGGAGAAAAAACAGACAGCACAAATAAAAACATAGATGCGACCGCCATGGAGCATAAGATAAAGATGCAGACCTGCCAGCCGAGGATGTTCTGATCTTGGGCACACCGCAGCAACTCCATCCCAAAGGATCATGATTGCTACAAGCTCTCCACCCGTCCATGGCTGGGTTCCGAGCTGCACCGAAGGTGTGCTATCCATCCATCCGTCGATCCATCCATCCAGGAATCTGCACGGACATGCATGCTTCAGGTCCATTGGAGGAGGACAAAAAAGGAACACAGTGCTGAGAGGTGAGCTTACTTTTATGGGTATGGGGTCCTATAGCATTAGAGAGGAGGCGGGGTTAACCCACACGTAGGCTGCCATGGAGTCAGTCAGGAAATATGCATTTTTCTAATTTGATTTGTTTTAGTTTAAAAGAGATGCATAGTCAATGTACATACAAATTATAAACACTTTGATCTATTGTTAAAACCACTTCAGCCCCGAACCATTTTGGCTGGTTAAAGACCAGGCCTCTTTTTGCGATTCGGCACTGTCTCGCTTTAACTGACAATTGCGCGGTCGTGCGACGTGGCTCCCAAACAAAATTGACGTCCTTTTTTCCCCACAAATCGAGCTTTCTTTTGGTGGTATTTGATCACCTCTGCAGTTTTTATTTTTTGCGCTATAAACAGAAATAGAGTGACAATTTTGAAAAAAATTACATAGTTTTTACTTTTTGCTATCATAAATATCTCCAAAATATATATAAAAAAAAAAAAATTCCTCACTTTAGGCCGATACGTATTCTTATTGCAATTTTTTTTTTTTACCAAAAATATGTATAAGTGTTTATTGATTGGTTTGCGCAAAAGTTATAGTATCTACAAAATAGGGGGTCGTTTTATGGCATTTTTATTAATAATTTTTTTTCACTAGTAATGGCGGCGATCAGCGATTTTTATCATGTCTGCGACATTATGGCGGACACATCGGACACTTTTGACACATTTTTGGTACCATTGTCATTTTTACAGCGATCAGTGCTATAAAAATGCACTGCTTACTGTGAAAATGACACTTGCAGTGAAGGGTTTAACCTCTAGGTGGCGCTGTAGGGGTTAAGTGTGACCTAATGAGTGATTTTAACTGAAGGGGGGTGTGGCTTGGCGTGTGACGTCACTGATCGTCGTTCCCTATGACAGGGAACAGACGATCAGTGACACTGCCACTAGGAAGAACGGGGAAAGGTTTGTTTACACTTACCTCTCCCCGTTCTTCACCTCTGTGACCCGATCGCGAGACACCAGCGGCGATCGGGTCAGCGGGTCCCGCGGGCGCATTAATGGAGCTTCGGACCGGGTTGCGAGCGTGCCGGCGCACGCGTGACCCATGGACAGGTTCTTAAAGGGGACGTACCTGTACGTTCTTGTGCCTGTCCGTGCCATTCATCGTCGTGCGGCGGTCCTTTAGTGGTTAAAAAATAATAATTATAAACACTATTCTATATGCTGTTCCACATACAATAAAGTTACATTTCTGGTACCTAGTGTGGTGTCCGATTTGCCTATTTAATTTTTATTGCAATGTAAACAAACGGTCCTCAGCTTCTCCATCCTTGGCTTGCCTTTGACTGGCCCCCTGGACTGTCGTCTCTCCCCATACTGCCAGTGTTGGCAGCTGCTCCCCCTGGCCCATCCTGGAAAGCATATCCTCCACTGTCCGTCGCTTGTCACTCCCAAATTTTGTGAGTGCATTTTGTTTTGTATTTATATATTTTTATATTAAACTGTGCTACACCATAGCCTGCTTAGCACCTCTTTCCCTCCCCCTTCTCTTGCAGCTGTTGGATTCCCCATCCATTGAGAGATAGCATCCTTGCACATGCTTACAGGGTCAGCCAGTGACTTTTTTAGAATTTGTTAATTCTTAAAGTGGTTGTGAAACCCTTACATACCACTTTTACCTACAGGTAAGCCTATAATAAGGCTTACCTGTAGTTACTGGAAATATCTCCTAAACCTGCATGGTCTAGGCGATATTTGCAACATACGCTTGTGCCGATTTACGTCATCAGCGCATGCCCACTGAAGAAAGGGCACGGTCGTGATGTTTTTACAGGGTTAAACAAAACATGTGTTTTCTTGTACCTATAAAATATGCTTTGAGTGCTTTGTCTGAGCCTACTTTAAAGCGCGGTTCCACCCGCGATTTTTTTTTTTTTTAAAAGTCAGCAGCTACAAACACTGTAGCTGCTGACTTTTAATAAGGACACTTACCTGTCCTAGGCACCCGCGAAGTCGCCCCCCCCCCCCCCCGAGGCCGATCACTCAATCCCGGCAGGTCCCTGCGCCGCCATCCTCACTAAGGGAAACAGGCAGTGAAGCCTTGCGGCTTCACTGCCCATTTCCTACTGCGCATGCACGAGTTGCGCGGCGCTTTGTGAATGGGCCAGCTGCTCTCTAGGATACACACAGTTCCCAGAAGGCAGCGCGCCCCATTCACCAGAAGACACCGCGAGTAGGACGAGGAAGAAGACCAGCCGCAGAGGATAAAGAGGCAGATTAGGAACTTCCGCGTAGCTACCGCTATTTCTGGTAAGTAAAAAATGTATTTATTTTTCTATTTTTTTTTTGGTAAAAAAAAATAAAAATAAAAATTCAGGGTAGAACTTCACTTTAAAGAAGAACTTCAGGGACTGCATAGCAACCAGAGACGATGGAGACAATGAACACTTTGGTGAGAAGTATATATATTGTACAGTATTGTGGAGAGTAGGAGATCCGAGTGATTTTCAAAATGAAATAATGCACCTCATCCCGGTAGTTTAAATATGAAAAGAACGAGAAAAAATGGGATTATATCGGTGCTTTTGAAATTATCACATAATTAACATCATAAGTTTGTAATTTTATTAAATTATCTTATAGATATTATACAAATACATGAAAAACAATATAATAGTAAAAACACGACTTAAACAAACAAACAGGGATTTTCTAGGTTGTTGGTTTGCCCAAATGGAGTATGGTGGGGGTCAGGTGTGGTGTTGTATCCCTATATATTTCGCCGGGTCTGGCTTCTTCAGGGGAGTACACTACGACCACCCAGATTGTTTGTATAACCAGCTCTAACAAAGGATCAAAAAACATAATATCAGAAACATAATACATATGAACATTTGTTTACACATAAATATTTCTTATAATCTGCACCACCATAATTACCTAATAAGGGGCCCAGCCCTTGCTCAGCCCAAGCAGGAAAAACTACACATGCGAATCCCACATAAGATGTAAAAGGGTTTTCCACAACTGCAGGACCACGCAGGGAGCTATGTTCAGCCATAGGGGGCAGAAAAGACCCAGCTATAGGGAAGAGAAGTCCTAGTGACTTAGGCCCCTTTCACACTGGGGCGGGCAGGTGCGGTATAGCGGCGCGATTTTCAGCGCCGCTATACCGTCGTTATCACCGCGGTATGCGGCCGCTAGCGGGGTGAATTTAACCCCCGCTAGCGGCCGAAAAATGGTTAATACCGCCCGCAAGCCACGGCTATTGCCGCGGTTTGCGGGCGGTATTACCGCGGTGTCCCATTGATTTCAATGGGCAGCCGCGGTAAAGGAGCGGTGAACACACCGCCCCTTCACCACTGTAAAGATGCGGCTAGCAGGACTTTTGGAGCGGTCCTGCTAGCGCACCGCTTCAGTGTGAAAGCCTTCGGGCTTTCACATTGAAGAATACAGGGCACGATTTTTTCAGGCGGTATAACAGCGCTAATATTAGCGCTAAACCGTCTGAAAAACGTGCCAGTGTGAAAGGGGCCTAATTGCTTCCAAGCACAAAAATCTGGAAAGATTGAAAATATGAAAAGGCCAGAGGGTTCAAAAACAACTTACTTTGTTTGATATATTAGAGAGAGGACATATTGGCGAGGGCGACCAGAGAGACAGTCTTCACAGTGTCACTAAAAAGCGAAGACTGAAAGGCCTATCTGACAGTACGGTACATCCTAAAAGTAAAATAAACAATCTCAAAAAATATTCCAGACACAGATGCTAATGTCTGGTTAAATGAATAGCATCCATAGAAAATATAAATAAAAGGAAAAGAAAATGCCAAACAATAAAAAGTTATACATACTGAGGGTCATAGTATATATAAACGCATATTCAGAATGATGGCAACCATAAGCATCCTAAGGGTGCAGTGTGCCATTGTCCAGCAGCATTTGAAAGCAAAGTACAAAAAAAGGCTGGGTATAGAGAGGATAAGTTACCTGAATCAGAGAAGTACAAAGTGAGGTCGCCCCCATGTATCAGCCTGAGATAAAATGGCAATAACGCGGGCATTTGAACCCCCCGCTAGCTCAGGTGCGCTGACGACACCGAGCGAGTGCGGACATAGAGGTGCTCATTCCCACGCATAAGAGGAGAAACCGCCGCCAAACTACAGTCCCCAAAATGCCCTGTGGCGCGTGCATGCGCCATAGTGACGCGGCGTCACAGGTGATTGCCAAGGCTAGTGGGCGACAATAAGGGGGGGGGGGGAAACAAGTGTCGGCCCAAAAGGGGCGGAGGAGATGGAACATAGGTAGGGAATGCGGGTCAATGATGGTGTAACACTTAGGCAAGAGAAATGACAGCACAGGGTCGGGCTTTAAAGCTAACAAAGGCCTTGGGTGTCCATACGGCAAGAAAAGAAAAGCCCCGCAGCATGATATGCCACAGTATAGGAAAGATCAAGGGAAATAAAAGGTTGTCTCAAAAAAGCGCATGTATAGTGCCATGCGCACTGGGCTAAGGAAAAAGCAAAAAATGGGCTCCTATGGATAGATAAGGGATATGGTAGTGCAGAGAACACACATAGGAAAACCAAAGACATAATATTCCACTGTCTATTACATGGCAAAATATAGATTGATCTAATATAGAAATGTACAAAATACATCTAAGGGTTTCTAAAATCTACTTCAAACGAAATATAGAGGGGGTATAGGAGGGAGGGTTTTTTTTTTATCAACAATCAGGGTAAAAAGGAAAGGGGAAGAAGGGGACGGGGGGAGGGGGGGGGGGAGGAAGGAGATAGACATGGAAGAGAGGAAAAGAAGAGAGATAGAAGGGGGGGAAGAGAGAAAGGGTGAAAGGTAGAGAGAGAGTGGGAAGGAGGTTAAAAAGGTGTAAGACACAGATGGAACATGACTTGAGCCCCAGATGAAGACTAGGGGTTGGAGACCAAACAGATAAATAAATCAACAATATGAGTATTAGAGTATAATCTAATATAGTCATAAACCAAATTTTTATCAACAATAATATATATTTTTTTAAAGAAAGGATTTAAAACTGATAAAACTGATCAATGCCGGCCCCTCTTGCATGTGAGGGTACATGTTCAAGAGCTGAAAATGTGATCATTCCTACCTCAAAGTTATGTTCACCACCTACATGACGGCTGATGGCCGTGGTCATCAGTCGTTTACGAATAGGGCCAATGTGGTCTTTGATGCGTTTAAAGAAGGGCCTTTTAGTTTTCCCCACATAGAAACAACCGCAGAGACATTTGGCTAGATATACAACACCAATAGTTTGACAGGATACTCGATGATGAATGGAATGTGTAAAACCATAAGGAAGAATCACAGTCTGGCCATTTAAAATAAATGGGCAAATGTCACACTTGTTGCATGAAAAGGTACCTGTCTGTGTATTGCGTATAGGGTCAAAATGACTTCGGACCAGTCTGTCCCTAAGAGAGGGAGCACGTCGGTAAGTGATGTCAGGGCGTTTGTTAATGTATTTACCAGCAGAGCTATCGGCCAATAGTAGAGGCCAGTATTGAGTCAGAATATCTCTGAAAGACGCATGATGTTTAGAACTTACTCCATTTGGGCAAACCAGCAACCCAGAAAATCCCTGTTTGTTTAAGTTGTGTTTTTACTATTATATTGTTTTTCATGTATTTGTATAATATCTATAAGATATTTTAATAAAATTACAAACTTATGATGTTAATTATGTGATAATTTCAAAAGCACCGCTATAATCCCATTTTTCTCGTTCTTTTGATAATGTACAGTATTGTGTATATACAGTAGTGCAGGAGTGTGTAAAGCAGAGCACAGGGTTCGGTGATGTCCAATGCACTGAGTGTTGCAGTCAGTGTCAGAGTGCAGGAGTCAGAGATATGTAATGCACAGTGTAGGGTTAAGGAGAGTGCAAAATTCCCCCCCACAAGGTATACTCTCCATCACTTTAACCTTTCAGCAAAAAATCCCACTCCCTTCCCTCGCAAATCCTCTTTCCCCTCCCAGAACAAATTCTGCCTCCCCCTCCCAGAACAAACCCTCCCGCACAAATCTTCTTCTCCCTTCCTCAGCACAAGTCCACCTCCACCCTCCCCAAATCCCCAATCCCAGCACGATTCCTCCTTCTACTCTATCCTAGCACTTATCCCCATGCCCCTCAGTTCCCCCTTACAGCACAAATCCCCCCCAGTAAATCCTCTTCCATCCCTCCATTCCAGTACAAATATTCTCCCACCCAAATCCCCCTCTCCAAATCCCTCAGCCCCCGACACCCCCCCTCCCAGCACAAATTCGCCCACCCCAAATCCCTGTTCTAGCACAGACCCTTCGCCTTACAGATTAAATCCCTTTCCCTCTTCCCAGCACAAATCTTCTTCCACTCTCCAAATCCTCCCTCCCTCTGCATCCCATGCTTGTTTCCCACACTGCAGTTGTGATCTGCAGCGGGCGTCAATGCCAACTTATTGACACCCCAAACCCTGGTCTCAAATGCATGCACTACTTTTGGTGTGGTCTGGCATGATTTCAGCCCATTTAAACGAATGGGCTGAAATCACACTGCACCCGGGTCACATGTGAATCGCATTGAAATGCACAGCGCGTTCCTGTGTTATTCATGGTGTGAACTAGCCCTGTATCCTGGAATCCAGTGCCAGAGCAAGTTCCGACACTTGGCTCCACTAACTTGCCTAGCAGGGGGGCACTAGCTTGGACACCTGGTGCAATTGCACCACATTTCTTGGTGCCTTGGGTCGTCCCCTTTGTGGCAGCCATCATCTCTTTGATTTTGGGGGGGAGAGGATATGTGCTAGGAGACGCTTTGGGAAGGGAGAAGACTTGTGCTGGGGGTGAGGGGGATAGATTTCATATTCAACCCCCCTTCTAGCACAAGTCCTTTCCAATCCTAAAGTGCCCCCTAGCACATATACTCTCCCCCCACCCAAATCACTCCAAGTGAAATTTGTAAACTTGCCCCCTCACCCTCTTCTCAATGTCCCCCTCCTCTGCAAGTCTCATGTATAGGGTATTCATTACAACCTCAGATCAGCAGTGTGCCTCCTCCCACCTCCGCCTCCTGTCTGTGTACAGGAAAACCTCACACCAGGAGGAGGAGGGGGCGGGTTCAGTACGCTCTGCGCTGCATTGTTTATGTGTCAGGGGAAGCCAGCGAGAGAGATTCTGGCTGTCATACATGGTTTTGCTTGCATCGTGCGGGACCCCAGACACCCTGAACAAGCCGCAGACAGGTTGTAACTGGTGCCTGCGATAGTGCGCCCCTGCTGGGCTCCTTTGCGGGACTCCTTTGCGGGACTCCAGGACATACATCAAATCCTGGGATGATCCCAGCGAACCAGGGACAGTTGGGAGGTATGCATTGTATAGATCAGTGTTTCTCAACTCCAGTCCTCAAGGCACCCCAATAGGTCATGTTTTCAGGTTTTCCCTTATTTTGCACAGGTGATTTAATCAGTTTCGCTGTCTTAGTAATTACTACAGCCATTTCATCTGAGGGGAATCCTGAAAACATGACCTGTTGGGGTGCCTTGAGGACTGGAGTTGAGAAACACTGGTATAGATAGTTTAAGCTTAGGTCTCGATAACAGGCATAGGCTAGAAACAGGTTAGGCATCTGACAGCCACTTCTGGTAGTTAGAGGCTGCAATGTCAGATTAGCAACTACTGGGGAGGAATTAAAGCGCAAAGTAGATAGGTTGACTCTAAGTTTCAGTGCCACACCATGGTTTCTGCTTGTGAGAAGCTCCATTCCAGACTGGTTGGACGACAGTTGGAGGATCTCCCCATCACTGCTGAGCTTGTCTTCTGGTCTCTAACACAAAGACTGAAACCATATCGTGATCCTCCTTGGGGACCCTGCAACGGGACTTTGCTGCAACATTCACCTGCAGGGATCTCTATTAATAACTACTGTATATATGCATGGGTACATGTGCACAATTACACCATGGCTCTTGTTGGGCCCTTTGCTGATAATACTTGCTTGTACATTGGATGTATTTAATATTTTCTTATATAAAGTTTGTATTATTTCCATACTGGTGTGCATCTATATACAGTGCCTTGAAAAAGTATTCATACCCCTTGAAATTTTCCACATTTTGTCATGTTACAACCAAAAACGTTAATTTATCGTATTTGGGTTTTATGTGATATACCAACACAAAGTGGCACATAATTGTGAAGTGGAAGGACAATGATAAATGGTTTTCACATTTTTTTACAAATAAATATCAGTAAAAATACAGCTGTTCTGTGAAGTTCTCAGAGGTGTTTTAGAGAACCTTAGTGAACAAAAAGCACAATGAAGGCAAAGGAACACACCAGACAGGTCAGGGATAAAATTGTGGAGAAGTTTAAAGCAGGGTTAGGTTATAAAAAAAATATCCCAAGCTTTGAACATCCTACGGAGCACTGTTCAATTCATTATCCAAAAATTAGAAAGAGTATGGCACAACTGCAAACCTACCAAGACATGGCTGTCCACTTAACCTGACAAGCTGGGAAAGGAGAGCATTAATTGGAGAAGCTCTGGAGGAGCTGAAGAGATTCACAGCTTAGGTGGAAGAATCTGTCCACAAGACAACTATTAGTAGTGCACTCCACAAATCTGGCCTTCATGGACGAGTGGCAAGAAGAAAAGGGATTTTTATAACAGCTTACCTGTAAAATCCTTTTCTTGGAGTACATCACGGGACACAGAGCGACTTAATCATTACTAATGGGTTATATAGTTTACCTTCAGGTGTTGGCACTGGCCAATTCCAAACCGGAAGTACCCTCCCCTATATAAGCCCCTCCCACCCGGGAGCACCTCAGTTTTGTAGCCAAGCAATAAGTGTCCCAAAAAGAGGGGTGGGAGCTCTGTGTCCCGTGATGTACTCCAAGAAAAGGATTTTACAGGTAAGCTGTTATAAAAATCCCTTTTTCTTTTTCGTACATCACGGGACACAGAGCGACTTAATCATTACTAATGGGACGTCCCAAAGCAATGCCAAATGAGGGGGGGGTACATAAGCTGGGCGCCATCAGGCATGAGGATCTTTTGCGGCCTGCAACACACTGCGCCCAAAGGCGACATCCTCCTGACTTCTAACGTCTACCTGGTAGAATCTAGTAAACGTGTGTACCGAAGACCATGTTGCGGCCTTACATACTTGAGCCAGGGAGGCCTGGTGATGCACTGCCCATGAAGTTCCAACCGCTCTTGTGGAGTGCGCCCTAACTTTGAACGGAGGCGGTCTCTTTCTCAAGCCATAGGCTTGTATTATGACCTGTCGAATCCACTTGGCTAAAGTAGATTTTGATGCTGCCTGACCCCTTCTGGGGCCTTCCGGCAGAACAAACAAAGAATCCGTTCTGCGAATCTGAGCAGTGGCCTTTAGATCAGCTTTAACTGCTCTTACCACATCCAAAGAATGTAATAACTTTTCCTCTACTGAGCTAGGTTTGGGGAAAAAAGAAGGAAGAACCACATCTTGGTTCAAATGAAAACCTCGATACCACCTTAGGAAGAAAGGCTGGATGAGGACGTAATACTACTCTGTCCTTATGGACAACCAGATATGGCTCCTTACAGGACATAGCTGCTAATTCCGACACTCTTTTAGCCGAACAAATGGCTACTAAGAAAACCAATTTCCTGGTGAGAAGAACCAAGGAAATGTGTTGTAATGGTTCAAACGGTTGTTTCTGTAGAACCGACAGAACCAGGTTTAAGTCCCAAGGACATATGGGAATACTAACCGGAGGGCTAATACGCATCACTCCTTGTATAAAGGCTTTGACTAGTGAATGCGAAGCCAAGGGCCTTTGAAAAAATATTGACAAGGCCGAAATCTGACCCTTGATAGTACTCAAGGCCAGCTTCCTATCTACAGCCCACTGTAGGAAGTCCAGAATCCTCCCTATCATGTACTTACGTGGATGCCATTTCTTGGTCTCACACCACGTAATGTACGCTTTCCAGATCCTATAATAGATCTGCCTGGATACCGGTTTCCTGGCATTGATCATGGTAGATACCACAGAATTAGAGAGCCCTCTCTTTTTCAGAATGTGGGCTTCAATAGCCAGGCCGTCAAACCTAGGGCTGGTAAGGAAGGGTGGTATATCGGTCCTTGCGACAGCAGGTCCGGACGAAGTGGGAGGGTCCACGGACTCCTCACTGACATTTTTACAATCTCCGCGTACCATGCCCTTCGGGGCCACGCTGGAGCCACCAGAATCACTGGTTTCTTTTCTACCCTGATTCTGCGGAGTAATCGCGGTAACAATTGTGGCGGTGGGAATGCATATATCAGCTTGAACCGATCCCAAGGGAACACTAGGGCATCCGAGCCGCAAGCTAGGGGATCCCTTGTGCGAGACACAAACCTGTCCCCCTTTGCGTTGAATCTGGATGCTAGCAGATCTACATCCGGTGTTCCCCACCGCTGGCATATTGCCTGGAAAACCTCGGGGTGAAGAGACCATTCCCCCGGGCATAATTGTTGGTGACTTAGAAAGTCCGCTCTCCAATTTTCCACTCCTGGGATGAAAACCGCGGATATGGCTGGGACATATCTTTCTGCCCACTCCAGGATGCAATTTGCTTCCTTCTGGGCTGCACGACTTTTGGTGCCACCCTGATGATTGATATATGCCACTGCCGTGGCATTGTCTGATTGAATTCTGACAGGGGACCCCTGGAGTTTGGATGTCCATGCTACTAGGGCATACCGGGCTGCTCGTATCTCTAAGAGATTGATGGGCAGGGTCTTTTCTGCATCTGACCACTTGCCCTGGAGAGACCATTGCTCCAGTACTGCCCCCCAGCCGATGAGGCTGGCATCTGTAGTGACCACCTTCCAAGAAACCGGACTGAAGGGTTTCCCTCTTTCCAGATTCTGGGGCACCAACCACCAATGGAGGCTCTTGCGAACGGAAGGGGACAGGGACATTGGAAAGTCTAAAGCCTGAACTTTTTTGTTCCAGGCTGACAGTATGGCCCTTTGCAAATTCCTTGAATGGAATTGACCGTAGGGTACCGCTTCGAATGAAGCCACCATCTTTCCCAGCAGCCTCATGCAGAGGCGTATGGATGGTTTTCTTTTTGTACCCACTAAGTGGGTCAAATTTCTTAAAGACGACACCTTCTCTGGAGGTAAGAAAATCTTTCTCTGATTTGAATCCAGCCTTAGCCCTAAGTATTCCAGACTTTTGACTGGTCTTAGAGCTGACTTGTCCCGGTTGATAATCCAACCGTGATATTCCAGATACTCGATTGTCTTGTGAATAGCTACTTCCAGCTTTTCCACTGAGTGGTCTATTAGTAGCAGGTCGTCTAGATATGCCATTATCGTTACACCCTGTGTTCTTAGATTGGCCAATAATGGGGCCAGAATTTTTGTGAACACTCGTGGTGCTGTGGCCAGACCGAAAGGTAAGGCTCTGAACTGAAAATGGCGCCCTTCTACTGCAAAGCGTAGAAATTTCTGATGGGCCGGAAAGATGGGAATATGCAGATAAGCATCCCTTATGTCGATCGAGGCTAGCCATTCCTGCCCTTGTAGGGCGGTGGCCACTGATCGGATCGACTCCATCCGAAAAGTCCTGATATTTAGGAACTTGTTTAGCCCTTTTAGATTTAATATGGGCCTCACGTCCCCATTTGGTTTGGGGACTGTGAAAAGGTTCGAGTAAAACCCGAATCCGCTTTCTTCCAGGGGAACCTTCATGATTACACCTTGGAGCAATAGTTGTTCTAGTGCCAGAAGGAGGGATCCTCTCTTTTGGGGATCTCTTGGCACGTTTGACCTCATAAATTGGGCAGGAGGAGTGCCTTTTAACTCCAGCTTGTATCCCAGACTTACTGCGGAGAGCACCCATCTCTCTGATGGTGTCCCGCCAGGTCTCTGTGAACAACTGAAGTCTTCCCCCCACCCGATTGAGCGGGGGCAATACTTCATGCCTTGGGGGGAGGTTTTGTACCTCTCTTGATCCAGGGCTTCTTGTTACCCTGTGATTGTCCCTGATTTCTGCCCCCTGAATTTGACCGCGGAGGCCGTCGGAACTGCTTCACAGCCGATGTGCCCGGGACTGGAGAGGTAGGCCTCTTAAAAGAAGGACTTCTACCCTTGTTCTTAACCGGTAAGAGTGAACTTTTACCGGCAGAAATTTTCTGGATATATTTGTCCAGATCTTCTCCAAATAAGCGTTCTCCATGAAATGGGAAGCTAACCAGCAGTTTTTTACAGGGAGCTTCAGCAGACCAGTTTTTGAGCCACAGAAGCCTACGCATATGTACTATAGACAGCGTAAAGCGGGAGGCCTGTTGGATTGTATCCTTTATGGCGTCCACCGCAAAACACAAGGCTCTAGGCAGGTCAGCTAGGGCATGAGCCTGCTGATCTGGTAAGTCCCTTAAGACTTGTTTCAACTGATCTTTCACTGCTTGGCAGACTCCAATCGCTGCTACCGCAGGTTGTGTCACCATACTTGCTGTAGAGAAAGCAGATTTTAGTAAAGACTCCAATTTTTTATCTATTGGGTCTTTGAACATTGGAACATTATCTACTGGACATGTCAGTGATTTGTTAACAGAAGAGATGGCTGCGTCCACTATAGGGACCCTCCATTTTCTTATGAACTTATCCTCCATGGGATAGATCACCGGAAATCTCTTGGGGGGAGCAAATATTTTATCAGGATGCTCCCAATCCTGGTAAATAAGCCCTTCTAATAAAGGGTGGATTGGGAAGGAACAGACCGCCTGGGGAGCTTTTAGCGACCCCAGCGAGGAAACCGTAGTGGATGGTGGTTCCGCCAGAGGCATTTTAAATGCTGATCGGACCATGTTAGTCAGAGACTGAACCCATAATCTTTCAGCCTGAGAAGCTGAGAAAGGTTCTTCCACTGTTGATTCCTCTATAAGTGAATCAACCTCATCCTGATCCCCTTCAGGTAGGTCGATCTCTGTGTGGGGCTGTTCCTCCACTAACAGGCACTCTGAAGGAGGAGACGGAGATCGGACGCGCTTTCCCTGAGACAGGGAAGCAGCGATCAATGCTGTTAATCTCTCTTCCAATCCTCCCAGAGTTGAGGATAAAACCTCCTCTGTTATATATACAGGAGCAGGTGGACTGGGGACAGCCGCAGCACCAGGCATTCCTGCGGGGTTTCTACGGCTACTGACCTCTGCATTCTCAGGGGAGATTGGTGCAGTGCAAGCATGCCCAATATCCTCAGAGCCCGATGGAGACCCCTTTGGCTTCCTGGAAGATCTATTTCCGGAGCGTCTGGACGACATATCCTTTAAGCACAAAGCTGAGGTATTCCCGTCGTCATACACCAATTTTTGCTGGTAATAGTCTAACACAGGTGCTGCTATATACCAGCTGGTGTCCACTAAAGTGCCTTTCTAGGGGATGCCTGCATCAACCGCCTCTGTGTGCCACTGTTTGTTGCTAGCTCTGTTTGCATGCAGCTGACACTTGTACTGTGTCTTTTAACCATGCTGGGACGCCCGCACATGCGCAGAAGCGCCGCGGCGCGCATCGAGCGTCATCCACCCGCCCCGCCCCTTTTTTTTCATAGGAGGCGCGTGCACGCGCCCGCGCGCGCGCCCGTGCGCCAATGGCGCCCTTTTCGAAAACCAACAGAGGACTAGGAGCCAGGGCCCTTTTTGCCGGAGGGCCTGTGCGGTGGATGAACGCAGCAACAGGGCAGAGGAAGTGGATTCCCTCAGAGAAACTTACCAGCTGCCTGGATCTTTTGAGTTGAGAAAACCAAAGATCCACATTACAAGAAAAATGGACTACAGCGGCCTCTAGTGGTTTAACACAGGTACCGCGGTCCCTGTTTTTTTTTTTTTTTTTTCTTGACTACTATTAAAATTTTACATTTTCAGTAGTTATAGGCAAACACAGATATTTAGCGGGAATACCGTTAGGTAACAGACAGAAAGACAAATTAGGCTTGGGGGTCCCCCAATAGAACCAAGTTCCTGGGGGCCCCCACTTACCTGATCCCCGCCGCAGGACTTTGTTTGGTCCACAGAAGTCCAAACTTCACCTATCACGGCAGGCATTGTAATTAAACCTTCAGGGACCGGGTTCCCAAGGATTCCACTCCCCTGGACCTGTATAGCACCCTGCACAGACAGCGTCTTGGTCGTGGGTATGACCAGAGCTCTGGATCCCAGGGTCCAGCCCTCCTAAGAGAAGCATTACAGGCAGAACCTTGCTCTTCTGCTGCAAGGCCCGGGTACCGACCGTTTAGCTATGAAGCTTTTTTGGTGGGATCCGGAACAGCTTACTAAGGCCCAAAAGAACCTGTACGCAAGCCCAGTGAAAACACATGTTACTCTTTGGCCAACACCTTAGACACTGGCAAAAAACTGAGGTGCTCCCGGGTGGGAGGGGCTTATATAGGGGAGGGTACTTCCGGTTTGGAATTGGCCAGTGCCAACACCTGAAGGTAAACTATATAACCCATTAGTAATGATTAAGTCGCTCTGTGTCCCGTGATGTACGAAAAAGAAAAGCCATTGTTGAAAGAAAGCCAAGTGAAGTACAGTTTGCAAAAAGCCATGCAGGGTACACAGCAAACATGTGGAAGAAGATACTCTGGTCAGATGAGACCAAATATGGACTTTTTGGCCTAAAAGCAAAATGCTATGTGTGGCCGAAAGCTAACAATGCACATCACCATGAAGACATCTTCCCCACTGTGAATCATGGTGGTGGCAGCATCATTTTGTGGGGATGCTTTTCTTCATCAGAAACAGGGAAGCTGGTCAGAGTTGATGGGAAGATGAATGAAACCAAATATGGGGCAATCTTAAAAGAAAACCTGTTAGAGCCTGCAAAAGACGTGAGACAGGGGCAGAGCTTCACCTTGCAGCAGGACAACGGCCCTAAACATATAGCCAGAGCTACAATGGAATGGTTTAGATGAAAGCATATTCATGTGTTAGAATGGCCCAGTCAAAGTCCAGACCTAAATCCAATTAAGAATCTGTGGCAAGACTTGAAAATTGCTGTTCACAGACATTCTCCATCCAACCTGACAGAGTTTGAGCTATTTTTCAAAGAAGAATGCGCAAAAATTTCACTCTAGATGTGCAAAGCTGTTAGAGACATACCCAAAAAGACTTGCAGCTGTAATTGCAGCAAAAAGTGGTTTTACAAAGTATTGACTCAGGGGGGCTGAATACAAATGCACGCCACACTTTTCACCTATTTGTAAAAAAATAAAAATAAATTAAAAAACATTTATCATTCATAAGATGCCATGGACTGTGGGTGTTATAGTTTCTAAAAGTAGTGCTGCACCATATTTGTTAATGGAGAGTAAGACTAATGGCTACTGGACCCCAAACACCTTGATGCTATTCATGAAATACTGCTAAATTCTTCTGTTGGAAATTATTGCAGCAACTTTATGCGATGTATAAAAATTTAAATACTAACATGAAACTCACATGATCGAAAGATACTATCATTTTGTATACCTTTAAGCCCTGTACACATGATCGGATTTCCTATGGATTCTAATCCGATGGATTTTTCCATCCGAAATCCGATGAAACTGACTTCCATCAATCTTGCCTACACACCATCAGTCAAAAAACCGACCGCACCAAAACGCCGTGACGTACAACACGTATGACGGCACTATAAAGGGGAAGTTCAAATCTAATGGCGCCACCCTTTGGTCTGCTTTTGCTGATTTCGTGTTACCGCGTGTTAGTAAAAGTTTGGTGAGAGCCGATTCGTGCTTTTCAGTCTCCGTGCTTTTCAGATCGTTTCCTGCATTTCAGTTTGTGCTTGTGGGTTCATATTTGTCATTCAGTGCGTGCAGTCAGGTCGTTACTGTTTTGCAGTGCCTTCTTGGCCGCTCGTTACTGTTTTTCAGGTCGTTCTTCTCAGGCCTTGCTGTTCCTCTGTGCGTTCTGTTTGAGTTCGTTCTGACCAGCCGACCGGTTTAAAGCCATGTTGGAAGTACGTTCTCATCGTAGAGCTCGTGCTGGGTATGGGCTTGGTGTTGCGGTTAACACTGTAACCCGAGTTCAGTCCGTGAACAGGGTGAGGAGGAGTTCATGGACCAAGAATTGGTTGCTCCAGCGGGACCATTTCTCTCATATGTCTCTGCTGCAGGAAATCCAGGAGAATAATCCTGATGATTTCAGGAATTATCTCCGGATGACGGACCCCGTTTTTCACCGTCTGTTGGATTTGCTGTCCCCCTATATCAAGAGGCAGGACACTGATGCACCAGGCCATCACTGCCAAGCAGAGGCTTATTGCCACGTTAAGATACCTGGCGACTGGAAGAAGCTTGCAGGACCTCAAGTTCACGACAGGCATCTCCCCCCAGACTCTTGAGATCATTATCCCTGAGACGTGTTCTGCCATCATCCAAGTCATGCAGAAGGACTATATTAAGGTAAGTTTTCTCCTTTAACATCACATTCTATGTTTTGAATGTCTGCTAATGTATTGTATTTCTTTCATCCTTCCCAAATTACCATGATTGTAACATGCTGGGAATGTCCCCTTTCTGCTCATGCATGTTTTTACTTTTAAAAGCAAATTTTTTTGCCTACATGCCTATTTCCCTTTACTAACCTCTCCAGCATGCTATTCTGAGCCCAAACACACCTAGCCTAGTCTGTTCTTAACGATGTTTTTTGTCAGCGCCATTGTAGTTTTGAACCCCTCACCCCCCTAAAATGTGTCCAAATGTTTTATTGCACATTCAAGTTCAGCAGAGTGGTAGAGCCTTTTGTTGCGGGGCACAAAATCAGCTTTAACCCCCTCCCCCCTTATAATTTGTTCCAATGGCCCATCAGCGGGGGTGAGTCATCTGATAAGTGGGCCTTCTATTTTTGTGTTTAAATACTCCTTCAAATAAATGTTATACTGACGTTGGCCAAGAATATATTTGTGTAATCTGCTTGCAATGTAATGTGCAAAAGTACAATTTTTTTTTTCTTTGACTCCAGTTTCCTTCATCACGATAGGAATGGCAGACTGTGGCCTCCCAATTTGCCCAGCGGTGGGACTTCCCCAACTGTGGAGGGGCAATCGATGGGAAGCACGTCCACATAATGCCGCCACCCCGTTTGGGGTCGTACTATTATAATTATAAAGGTTTTAATAGTATAGTGTTAATGGCGGTGGTGTCGGTACGCTATGAGTTCCTGTATGTGGACGTGGGGAAGAATGGCCGGATGTCCGATGGCGGAGTCTTCGCACAGACGGAGTTTGCTCACCGTCTGCAGTCTAGGGGCCTGGCACTGCCTCCAGATGCAGAGAACGTGGATGGACTTCCTTTTGTGTTTATCACGGATGAAGCTTTTGGACTGGGACCACACCTGATGCGGCCATTTTCCCAAAGAACCCTCACCCCGGAGAGGAGGGTTTTTAATTACCGGCTAGCCAGAGCCCGGAGGGTTGTTGAGAATGCCTTCGGGATAATGGCCAGCCGGTTCCACCTGTTTCAGACAGCCATACACATGGAGGAATACAAACTGAATCACCTAATCTTAAGCTGCTGCATACTGCACAATTTTCTGAGAGAATACTCTACTTCCTATATTTCTACTGTTGGGCCTGAGGCCGGTCTTTCTGAGATGAACATCCTGACAGGCCTGGACACTGGCCGTACTGGCTTGGCCCCCCAAAGCGCCCGTGAAGTACGTGATAAATATGTTGAGTACTTCACGGGTAGGGGGGCCATCGCAATGCCAGACCATATAGGATCCTTTTATAAAAAATAAAAAAAAGTAAAAAAAAAATAGTTTTGTCATTATTGCTTTTTTCATGTGTCTTCCAGGTTATCATAGTACACTTTGTAGTAGTGCCAAGTGTATTTGTCTTTAGTAAATATCCACAATAGTCACATTAAAAAACTTGAACTTTGCCATTTTCTATAACTGCTATTGAGCATAGAAAGAACAAGCCACACATTGTTGAGTGCCCAAAATGTTTTTACTCTGTGCACATGTGTGTTATTAGTATTTTCAAAATACAATCTTGACATTTTGGGCTCCAAATTGTGGAGAATTTTTTTGTTTCTTTTTTTTGGTTTGCATAAACATGCATGGGTCAAAAAAGCAAACATAGAACAACAATGGAACTTACAAAGTTCAACCTTAAAAAGATAAACCAGAGATGGGGTGATGTCACCCCTGAACCATCCCAAATTTGAAGATGCACACAGTTTTTGTGTTGCAAAATGGGTATTTTCATCCTGATCCCATGGCTAAAGTCAACATGTGCTATCTGCCATCATGGGGGATCAATGGTCGTGTTTTGGGGGTGCAAACCCTTCCTCTCACCTACTTGAGTAGCGAGGAAGAGGTTGCACCCACAAAACAGGGACATAGATATCCTGTGACGGCAGACAGCACATGTTGACACACTGTGTGCATCTTCAAATTTTGGCTTGTGGTAAAACAAGTGCAAATTTTTTATAACAAAAGATAAAAAATAACAGGGGGGGGGTCAGACTATTCGCCCCCAAAATATCAATGACATTTTTATATTTTTGCTCAATCACATTCATCCTATTCCTCATAATGTCCATTTTGCTACTACATTCCATTATTTCTTGAATTATGATTTGGGAACTAGCACTTGAGAATGGAGTAGTAGGAGTTTCTGACCCACCACCATGTTCATCCCCTAAAACAAAAAAGTTATTTAGAAATATGCAGGCCTACATTTATTTTTACGTGACGCTGTGGTGACAGACACTGACCAGTTGTGGTGATAAGCTCCACCTCTGCTTCCTCCACCTCTGCTTCCTCCACCTGCTGATCTTGGGGTCCTTTCGGATCTTGGGGTTCTTTCTGTGGTCTGTGCTTCCTTGGCTCCTCAGATTGGTGTCCTCCCAGTCTCCTCTCCCCTATGAGAATGAAACAAACATAAGGTATCCTTTAGCACACAGAGATTGGAGGGCATAAATTGTAAACATTGCTTGGAAGTGGGGTACAATTGTTTGTTTTGGCAGAGTTCCAAGATGAACAGATGTGATTTTGGGAATTCAAAGCAAGAATACTTTGTTTTTGTAAAAAAAAAAAAAAAAAAAACACATGGAGACACCCCAAGGTATCCGCTGGAGCACCTGTGTGTGACACCCTAAAAAGGTTGTTCTGGTGGCCCACACTATAGTGCTCCGGAGTCAAGATGTGTAACCAGCCGCTTGAGTGTCCTCTCCTTTACACAGAATCTAGTTTAGCATTTAACAATCTACTTACTTACAACACATCATCTAGACAACAATGTTTATAATCGTTGTTTTCAGACAAATAGGCATGACCACATGTGGTTTACGTGTATCTGTGCAAAACATGTGATTTTTTAGACAATCGCTGTTTACTACGAAAGATTACCAAAAATGTGGCCACTCAACTTAACATGAAAGTTGCCCTTTTACAATGTGAAACCAGTCAATCCAAGCACATGGAGCAAAACATGCAAGAATACATATTATAATTTGAAAAAAACACAGTAAAAATAAAAGCTTACTTTTTTCTATGATTTTTCTAAGCTTCCTATACTGCTTCGGCTCCCTCAGCTTCAGGTCAGACCACCTTTTACAGAGCTGCTCCTTGGATCTCTTGACCCCAAATTTATGGCACAGACTCCTCGCCACTTTGTTCATGATTTTAGACTTCCTGAGATTAGGGGTGTCGTATGGCCCATGCTTCCTATCATAATCTTTCCTCTGCAGGATGTCCACCATCTCCGCAAATTACATATTAGTTGCCTTGTATCTTTTATTCCTGGATCGGGACGTTCCCGCCTCCGGGCTTTCCTCGTCGGTACTTAATAATAAAGCACGCACCTGTGTCACCGCCATGTCGTCGTCTCCCACTGTGCGCCGAACAAGAAGGGGTGCGGAAATTCAGAAAAAGACCATCATGGGCGGGCGACGTGGGCGGAGTTTCACGCATGCGCAGGGTATAAAAATGGTAAACGAGGTTGTGGTTGCGCGGAGTCAGGACGACTGGAAGTGCCGAACGAATCCTACTAAGGTAAGAAAGAAACTTGTGGCATCAGTGGCCTATACTGGTTCATGATTGGGAAAAGATTAGGACAATTGAAGCTGACCTACTGTTTTTGTATTGTGTTTTATCTTGCAGAAAGAACTATGCATAAATTACGTGAGCCAGACATTATGCTATTATTCATTGAAAAATACAAGGAAATGCGCAACTTATGGGAGATAAAACATGGTTCATACCACAACACTGCTACGAAGGGCAACAATTGGACAATTAGCGGAATATATGAAGACCTGGGTCCCAGAGGCAGACTATACCATGATGAACAATAAGATAAACATGAGGAATGCGTACAAAAAACGCTACAAAGATGTCCATGCTTCAATGAGATCAGGAGCAGCAGCAGACAAAGTAGTTCAGCCCAAGCTGTGGTACTACAAGCATCTGCAATTTCTTGACGACCAGATTGAAGCCAGGGAGTCACTTTCCACCCTTCCCTCCAGCCTTCATTCCAACTTCCCTTCAGCGTTCCTTACACCCTTCCCTCCACCCCTGCAGAGGGGGGAAGAGGAGCCACCTGAGCTTGAAAAGCCGGATCTTCAGCCAGGTATAGCATTTTCAAACATATTTATTGGCCTCAAACTATTATTGTGAACTAGATGTTATTATTCACAAAATAAATAATGAAATAAAAAAAATAAACAAAAAAATAAATAAAAAACAACCCAAAAAAAAAAAAAAAAGGGGGCCAGAAATGATTAGTACAATATCTTAAAAAGCGGGGGTCAGAATGAGAGTCTTTTCTATTTATTAACATTCAAATTGCAACAGTCATGAGATGAAAATTGTGTGTAATTGATTAAAAAAAAAAAAAAACTATGTCCATTTTTTCTACACAGGATGAGCTCAGCCAGGAGGAAGAGGCTCCGGAATGTGGCAGCCAGGAGGAGGCAGGGGTGAGTGGCAGACAGGAGGAGGCCGGCCCAAGTGGCACTCAGCAGGTCCCAAGGCCAAGTGGCAGCACCCAGTCCCAAGTGGCTTCCCTCCACGTCAGACCCAAAAAAATAATAATCGGCGGATGAGGAGTTACTTAAGATGATCAGGGACGCTGCTGCCATAATGAGGGCCCCCCTCAACCCTGTTGAGGGCTTTAGCGCCTACCTGGCAGAGAAACTCATGAAACTTGAGGAGAGACAACGTGCCCTCTGTGAGCACCTGATCTATACTGCCATTCACACGGCGGGGAAGGGGCAGCTGACAGAGGGCACACATCTCTGCCATCTGGCCCATTCTTCTCCTTCTCCTCCTGCCACATTACCACAGACAGAGCCACAGCCTGCAAGGGGGCGTGGACGGGACCGTGGAAGAAACGCTGCAGCGAAGGCTACAAGGAAGACCAGAAGGTGATTCCCTGGCTTCAAGCTGCTCTGCCAGAAGTTGCAGTTTGTAGGAGTACCACAGCTTGGGATGATGTATGTCTTCGGCTGCTGCTCCTGATTTCCTTAGGTTGTTTATTTTATTGTTCATCAAAGTCATGTCTGCCTTTGGGGTCCAAAGTCAGCATAAATTCCACTATTTTTCCAATTGTTGCCCTTCCTGTTTATTTATTTTATTCAAGAATAAATGGATATTTGATTTAAGAAAAAAACTTGCCTGTGTGTTTTTATTGGGAGTAGCAATAACATTGCATAAATACAATGTGTAATTAACAAGGGACACCAACCTCCTTGAGGGTAAAAAAATATAAAAAAAAATGTGTTGTCGTGAGAACTTGACACCAAAAAAAATGAGGCCACAAGAAACAAAAAAAAAAAAAAAAAAAAAAAAAAAAATTATAATTAGGGAGAGTACTGGCTTTAAAAAAAAAAGATAACATTATTCATGAGATCACTTGAAACAAAAAAGAAATAAGTTTGTCAGAACTCGGGATAAATATCTGCAGCAAAAAAACATTTTAAAGAAGAACAATGCGCTGCATTAACCACTTGACCACTGGGCACTTAAACCCCCTTAATAACCAGACCAATTTTCAGCTTTCGGTGCTCTCACATTTTGAATGACAATTACTCAGTCATACAACACTGTACCCATATGAAATTTTTGTCCTTTTTTTCACACAAATAGAGCTTTCTTTTGGTGGTATTTAATCACTGTTGGGTTTATTTTTTGCGCTATAAGAGAAAAAAGACTGAAAATTTTGTAAAAAAATGATTTTTTTTTCGTTTCTGTTATAAAATTTTGCAAATTACTATTTTTTCTTCATAAATTTTGGCCAAAATTTATACTGCTACATATCTTTGGTAAAAATAAGTACAAATTGGTGTATATTATTTGGTCTTTGTGAAAGTTATAGAGTCCACAAGCTATGGTGCCAATATCTGAAAATTGATCACACCTGAAGTACTGACGGCCTATCTCAATTCTTGAGACCCTAACATGCCAGAAAAGTACAAATACCCCCCAAATGACCCCTTTTTGGAAAGAAGACATTCCAAGGTATTCAGAAAGAGGCATTGTGAGTTTTTTGAAGTTGTAATTTTTTCCCACAATTCTTTGCAAAATCAAGATTTTTTTTTTCTCTTTTTTTTTTTTCACAAAATTGTCATATTAGCAGGTTATTTCTCACACACAGCATATACATTCCACAAATTACACCCCAAAACACATTCTGCTATTACTCCCGAGTATGGCGATACCACATGTGTGAGACTTTTACACAGCGTGGCCACATACAGAGGCCCAACATGCAGGGAGCACCTTCAGGCGTTCTGGAGCACCGAGGCCAATTCTGACATTTCTCTCCTACATGTAAAAATCATCATTTATTTGCTAGAAAATTACATAGAACCCCAAAACATGATATATGTTTTTTTAGCAAAGACCTTAGAGAATATAATGGTGGTTGTTGCAACTTTTTATCTTGCACGATATTTGCGCAGCAATTTTTTTAACGCGTTTTTTACGGAAAAAAATTGTTTTGTGCTTAAAAAAAAAAAAAAAACAGTAAAGTTAGCCCAATGTTTTTGCATAATGTGAAAGATGAAGTTACGCCAAGTAAATAGATACCTAACATGTCGCCCTTAAAAATTGCACACACTCGTGGAATGGTGCCAAACTTCGCTACTTAAAAAATCCCCATAGGCGACACTTTAAATATTTTTACTGGTTACATGTTTTGAGTTACAGAGGAGGTCTAGGGCCAAAATGATTGCTCTCGCTCTAACGTTCGCAGAGATACCTCACATGTGTGGTTTGAAAACCGTTTTCATATGTGGGCGGGACTTACGTATGCGTTCGCTTCTGTATGCGAGCCTACGGGGACAGGGGCGCTTTAAAAAAAAAAAAAAAAATTATTCTTCATTTTACTTTATTTATTTTAGTTTGACATGTTTTTCCGCCCTAAACATTTTTTTGATCACTTTTATACCTATTACAAGGAACGTAAACATCCCTTGTAATAGGAATATGGCATGACAGGTCCTCTTTACAGTGAGATATGGGGGGGGGGGTGTCAATAAGACCCCACATCTCACCTCTAGGCTGGGAAACCTGAAAAAAAAAACAAAAAAAAAAAACAACAATCCTGGCTTTGATCGTAGCGGTGAGTCGGTAGAAGCACCGGAGGGCGGCGGGGGGGGGGCACATCCCCTCTCGCCTCCCGTAAGAATGATCAAGCGGCGGAACAGCCGCTATGATTGTTCTTATGGTGTAGGGAATCGCCGGCTGAAAAAGCTAATATCTGAATGATGCCTGTAGCTGCTCCCATCATTCAGATATCCCTGCACAAAGTCAAGGACGTCATATGACGGCCGGAGGGCGGGAAGTGGTTATTGCAGAGTATTGCCGGGAATTGCGGAGTATTGCCGGGCATTGCGGAGTATTGCCGGGCATTGCGGAGTATTGCGGACTATGGCAGGGTATTGCGGTGTATGGCAGGGTATTGCGGTGTATGGCAGGGTATTGCACGGGTATTGCACAGGGTATTGTGGAGGGTATTGCACAGGGTATTGTGGAGGGTATTGCAGAGTATTGTGGAGGGTATTGCAGAGTATTGTGGAGGGTATTGCAGAGTATTGTGGCGGGTATTGCAGAGTATTGTGGAGGGTATTGCAGAGTATTGTGCAGGGTATTGCAGAGTATTGTGCAGGGTATTGCAGAGTATTTTGCAGAGTATTGCGCAGGGTATTGCAGAGTATTTTGCAGGGTATTGCAGAGTATTTTGCAGGGTATTGCAGAGTATTTTGCAGGGTATTGCAGAGTATTTTGCAGGGTATTGCAGAGTATTGTGCAGGGTATTGCAGAGTATTGCACCAGGGTATTGCAGAGTATTTCACCAGGGTATTGCAGAGTATTTCACCAGGGTATTGCAGAGTATTGCACCAGGGTATTGCAGAGTATTGCACCAGGGTATTGCAGAGTATTTCGCAGGGTATTGCAGAGTATTGCACCAGGGTATTGCAGAGTATTGCACCAGGGTATTGCAGAGTATTGCACCAGGGTATTTTGCAGAGTATTGGCAGGGTGTATTGCAGAGTATTGGCAGGGTATAGCACAGGGATGGCTGAGCAGGGATGGATGGATGGCTGGATCTGTGACTGCAATTGTCACAGATCCAGCCCACAGTGCTGCTGCTGCCATCCGCTCCCTCCCCCTCCCCTCTCACACTGTACCGATCGGTACAGAGAGGGGAGGGAGGAACCGGCGTCATCAAATGACGCCGGTCTGTTTACAAGTGATTGCTCCGTCATTTGACGGAGCGATCACGTGGTAAACGGCCGCTATCAGCGGCGATTTACCGCGATTCGTGATCCGCCGGGTCCTCTGGACCCGGCGGTCACGGAGTTTCCCGTGTGCGCGCCCCAGGGGGCGCGCGGGAGCGCGATTCTGGGAGGACGTTATATAACGTCCTCCCAGAGTTAAGCAACCACCTTGTCGACGTTATTTGTCGGCAGGTGGTTGTTAAGTGGTTAAATGAGGCAATAATTTGCAGAATGACGAATGTGCTCTCTCCATTAGGAACGCTAGTTTTACCAGAATGAGCGCTCCCGTCTCATAATTCAGTCTGAGCATGCGTGGGTTTTTTATCCGATGGACTGGCCCATAGATGATCGGAATTTGCTATCGTTTTTTTTTGCATCGGATAAATTTAAAGCATGTTCTATTTTTTCACACCGATGGAAAAAAGACCAATGAGGCCCATACACGATCGGTACAGGGCTTAAGACACATATGCATAACAATTAGGTTGAGTATAGTCATTACAAGAGTTATGCCTTCACTTGTGCACACCATCCACCGCTGCCAGAATAGGGTTCGGGGGGGAAACAAGGAGCATCAAAATGAGTATACTATACATATACAATGGCATTTTTTTTTTTTTTTTTTTAGAATCATACTTACCCAGGTTGATGCAGCATCGGTCCAATGCTGCATCTGTCCCCGGGTGCCTCTAACACTGAGAACTGAGCGATCAAACACCGCTGATCACTTGGTTCTCACAGCTTCCTGAGCAGAGAGCTGCTGACTGTCAGGTCTGCCAGGAAATTACAACCGGTAGTCTTGTTATCCCGGTATCAGGTGGAAGGACGGTTGAGATCCTGCAGCCAGGAAATAAGGAACCGCAATGGATAGTGCAGATAGCCTAACCACAACCCCCAGCAACAACTCGCGGTTAGTAGACTGAAGACAGGAACCCAGGAGAAAAAAGGACAATCAAAGTATCGCAGTCAGGAACGAGCCAGGCAGGGTCAGCAACAAGAAGCAAAGTCCAAGGGATAATCCAAGTATCGAAGTCTAGAACGAGCCAGGCGGGGTCGGCAACCAGATAAGCAAAGTCCAAGGGATAATCCAAGTTTCGAAGTCAAAAACAAGCCAAGTCAGTACACAAAACGAAGCGCATCCATAAACAGGAAACTATACTAGTGCACGGACAGGAAGGGGAAGTGGAAATATATAGGGTCAATGATCAGATAACTACAAACAGCTGGTCCAAGGGTGGAGCCAACATCAAACACATGAAGCAGAGAGTAACCAGGATTGAAACCTAAAACAAATAACCTGGTGGTTCAGAACATAGAAGACTGTCTATGAACACCAGGTCCCAGGATCTAATCCGGGACACGGCATGACACTGACTGCAGCTCATTGCTCTGTCCCCCCCCCCTCCCGCACTCACTGGGAGGCTGAGCCAGGTGCCGTTCCAGGCATGTGGGAGGATCCTGACTTCATTGTTGTGATCTTGGACCGGCTCAGTGATCTCAGCTGGCTTCAGCCTACTGTCAGCTGAAAATGTTGGCTTGATGAAGTCAGCCGGCTTCAGCCTGCTGTCAGCTGAAAACGGGTCACAGGAGTGCAGAATGAACTGCACTCCTGTGATCCAAAGTTGAAGTACAATCAAACGAGCTTTGGTTGTACATTATTTCTCTATTTAAATACTGATACTAGTTATGGATTTGATATGTACCATACGATATATTCCTATTTTATATTTGGTACAATTTATGCACAGTTGATGTGTTCCACTGCATTTGAAGAAAGCTCACCTTCTCATTTTCAAGTAATGTAATCTATGAAAATAAAGGTGGCAGTTTTATTAGGTAAGTTAGTACAAGAGCTACAAGAGCATACAAAGTGCAGTAAGGCCCCTATCACACTGGGGCGCTTTGCAGGCGCTATAACGCTAAAAATAGCACCTGCAAAGCGCCCTGAAACAGCCGCTGCTGTCTCTCCAGTGTGAAAGCCCCGAGGGCTTTCACACTGGAGCGGTGCGCTAGCAGGACGGTAAAAAAAGTCCTGCTAGCAGCATCTTTGGAGCGCTGAAGGAGTAGTGTGTATACCGCTCCTCCACCACTCGTGCCCATTGAAATCAATAGGCACCGCGGCTATACCGCTGGAATGGGATGAGCGGCAGTGCTGGCGGGGAGTTGGGATGAGTGACAGTGCTGGCGGGGAGTTGGGATGAGCGGCAGAGCTGGCGGGGAGTTGGGATGAGCGGCAGTGCTGGCGGGGAGTTATGATCAGCCAACTTAGGTGCTATTGATCAAGTTCATCTGCTGATCTGAGAACTGTAGTGGGGACTTTAATGGCAACTATAATCACAGGTAGTGTTACTCACCGTGTCTCCAGCTTTACTTTGCCTCTGACTTTGTGGTGTCTCGCAGCAGTGACACCTATGTCAAAATCAGGAGATAGGGTCTCCTTCAGCCCCTCCCACTTCACACTCCTCACTAGTCAGCTGACCTCTTGTCTCTGCCCCCCAGCCATGGTGTGAACTGAATGGGCGGCTGCAAAGAGGCTGAGTTGGTGGCCGCGGGCTCCAGGAACAGCACAGCTGGGCGGCCGAGAAACGGTTGGGAGAGCGGTTTGGGCTTCAGGAACAGCCCAGGATTTGGAGACCCCTGGCAAATCATCATTCGACCCGAGGGGGTCCCGACCCCCAGGTTGAGAACCACTGGCATAGTGCCATCACCCCATTCAGGGTCTTACTATTATAATTATAAAGGTTTTAATAGTATAGTGTTGATGGTGGTGGTGTCGGCACAATATGAATTCCTCTATGTGGACGTGGGGAAGAATGGCCGCATGTCGGATGGTGGAGTCTTCGCCCGGACGGAGTGTCTCCAGACTGGTGGCCTGGCATTGCCACGTGATAAAGACAATGTGGAAGGACTCCCCTTCATTTTTATCGCTGATGAATCTTTCGGTCTGGGCGATCACCTGATGAGGCCATTCCCCCAGAGGACCCTCACCCTGGAGAGGAGGGTTTTTAACTACCGGCTGGCCAGAGCCTGAAGAGTTGTGGAGAATGCCTTCGGGATAATGGCCAGCCCGTTCCGCCTGTTTCTGACAGCAATCCATATGGCGGAGTATAAACTCAATCACATCGTGTTCTCCTGCTGCATATTGCACAATTATTTAAGGCGAAATGGCCCAAATTATCTTGCCTCAGTTGGGCCTGAGCCCAGATTTCCTGCTCAACCCCTGACGAGCCTGGATACTGGCCGTCCTGGCTTGCCCCCCCAAAGCGCCCGTGAAGTTCAGCAGAAATACGTTGAATATTTTATGGGTAGGGGGGCCATTGCTATGCCAGACAATGTTTAAAGATTTTTTTAATAACATTATCTGCTAAAATCTTGAATTTTATTTATTGCTTGTGTTTCTTTTAGCTGTCTCCTATCAGGGGCGGATCCAGAGTCTTTTCTCGGGAGGGGCACTGCCAAAAAATGATTTTTTTGTGGGAAATTTATCAGGGAAATGGTTGGTGTCGGCGCTTCAATCATCCCAGCACCATGGTTGTTATGGTGTCAGGATGATTGAAGCGCATTATTTCTATTATTACATTGTAATATGAAATTAAATAGTTCAATGCAGAATCAGTGGGAGCCCCGAGTGTGTCACTTGCCACCGTCGCCTGCAATTAGTGGGAGCCCTGAGCGTGTCACTTGCCACACGTTGTGGATTGTCACTTGCCACGTCTCCTGCCACATCTTGTGGATTGTCACTTGCCACACCTTGTGGATTGTCACTTCCCACATCACCTGCCACACCTTGCGGATTGTCACTTGCCACGTCACCTGCCACACCTTGCTGATTGTCACTTGCCTGCCACCAGATGCAGATTGTCATTTGCCACGTCACCTGACACAATTTGCGGATTGTCACTTGCCACGTCGCCTGCCACACCTTGCGGATTGTCACTAACTTGCCTGCTAAGGTGTAGTTTTGGCTGTCTCTTGCTGTGTCCCAGACTCCCAGAGTCAGGCAGCAGAGAGATAATGTAATCTCTCTGCTGCCTGCACAGTGAGGGCGGAAGTCACTGCAGGAATGCAGGGCAGGCACGGGCGGTGAGAGATGATCTCATCTCTCTGCTCCCCCGCTCCCGGCTAGCTGATTGGCCAGCTGCCACACTGAGCCTGCTCTCTCACTCTCACCTGCGCTGCCAACACACTGAGCAGCACGGTCTGCCCACGAACCGCGCAGCCCCCGACAACAAACCGCGCCGCAAGCGGAGCCGCCCGCTTTCAATCCCGTCTGTGGTGCCGCACGCTATTGCACCTGCCCGCAGAGCGGCCTGACGTGACTCACTGACGTCACTCGTTGCTAGACGCCAAGCGGCCCAGGCGTTAGCAGCGAGTGCAGGGAAGAGGCTCCACCCACCTCCTTCTCCGCTCCTGGTATCGTGTCAGTGCGCTACGTAACTACATTAGACGAGTCTCTCTCTCAGCACCGCTGATCGGCTGATGTGAGAAACTGAGAGAGAGACTCAGAGGCAGCGGCAGCCGCAGAACAAGTACTGTATATACTCGAGTATAAGCCAACCCGAATATAAGGCCGAGGCACCTAATTTTACCCCAAAAAACTGGGAAAACTTATTGACTCAAGTATAAGCCTAGGGTGTCCTAGGCTTATACTTGCCTCACTTTGCCTCACTGTGCCCATGCCTCACTGTGCCCATGACTAGACTGATGTTTAACATGGAAGTCTATGGAAGGAGTGCCCGGCTTTGAAAAATCGGTTCTCCCAGACACCAAAATTTTCAAACTTATAGAGGAGACATGGGGCTACATGTGTGCCAAGTTTGGGGTCCAGGGGACCTACGACCGGCCGGTACCGGGTCCGCAAAATCACTGGAGAAATGACCGTTTAACATTGGAGTCTATGGAAGGGGTGCCCGGTTTTATAAAATCAGTGCTCCACGGCCGTAGGTCCCTCAGACACCAAACTTTGCACACTTGTATAGAAGACAAGGGGCTACATGTGTGCCAAGCTTGGGGTCCAGGGGACCTACGACCAGCCGGTACCGGGTCCGCAAACTCACCAGAGAAATGACCGTTTTACATTGGAGTCTATGGAAGGGGTGCCCGGATTTTAAAAATCAGTGCTCCCCGACTGTAGGTCCCCCAGACACCAAACTTTGCACACTTGTAGAAGAGACATTGGGCTATATGTGTGCCAAGTTTGGGGTCCAGGGATCCTACGGCCGACCGGTACCGGGTCCCCAAAGTTCGGGAGATCAGGCGCAAAAAAAAAAAACAGAGCAAGCAAGTGAGTGTGACAGATGGTCTCGGGGGGGGGCAATTGCCCTGTTGCCCCCCCCTGGATCCGCCACTGTCTCCTATGTTCTCCTAGTGCACTTGTAGTGCCAAGTGTATTTTCCTTTAGTAAATAACCACCATTGTCACTGTAAACACCAAAAATTACAACAAAAAAGGTATTGAGCATTGAAAGAAGAAGACACACATTGTTAAGTACAAAAGCTTTTACTCCTTGCACATTCAAATTGTGCGTTATTAAAATTTGTTAAGAAAATATAAAAAAAAATTTTTTTTTTAACTTTTTGGAACATTTTTTCAAAAACGCATAAACAGGCATGTTTAAAAGCATAAAACATAGTCAACTCTGGAACTTACAAAGTTCAACATGTAAAAATGAAAGGCAAGATCAGACATTCAATTCTGTTTAAAATGTTTTTATCTTGCCTTCATAAGATGGGGTGGGATGTAAAAGCCAAATTTTGAAGATGCAAAAAAAATGGTGTGGCAAAAATAGGATTTTTATAACAGCTTACCTGTAAAATCCTTTTCTTGGAGTACATCACGGGACACAGAGCGACATAGTCATTACTAATGGGTTATATAGATACCTTCAGGTGCTGGCACTGGCAACTTCCAAAACCGGAAGTACCCTCCCCTATATAAGCCCCTCCCATCCGGGAGCACCTCAGTTTTGTAGCAAAGCAATAAGTGTCCCTAAAGAGGGGTGGGAGCTCTGTGTCCCGTGATGTACTCCAAGAAAAGGATTTTACAGGTAAGCTGTTATAAAAATCCTATTTTCTTTCTCGTACATCACGGGACACAGAGCGACATAGTCATTACTAATGGGATGTCCTAAAGCAATGCCCAATGAGGGGGGGGATACACCATACATAAGCTGAGCGCTATCAGACATGAGGATCTTTTGCGGCCTGCAACACACTGCGCCCAAAGGCGACATCCTCCTGACTTCTAACGCCCACCTGGTAGAACCTAGTAAACGTGTGTACTGAAGACCATGTTGCGGCCTTACAGATCTGAGCCAGGGAGACCTGGTGATGCACTGCCCATGAAGTTCCAACTGCTCTCGTTGAGTGCGCTCTAACTTTGAACGGAGGCGGTCTCCTTCTCAAGCCATAGGCTTGCATTATGACCTGTCGAATCCACTTGGCTAAAGTAGATTTTGACGCTGCCTGACCCTTTCTGGGGCCTTCCGGCAGAATAAACAAAGTATCCGTTCTACGAATCTGAGCAGTGGCTTTTAGATAAGCTTTGACTGCTCTTACTACATCCAAAGAATGCAATAACTTTTCCTCTACCGAAGTAGGTTTGGGGAAAAAAGAAGGAAGAACCACATCTTGGTTCAAATGAAACCTTGATACCACCTTAGGAAGAAAGGCTGGATGAGGACGTAATACTACTCTGTCCTTATGGATAACCAGATATGGCTCTTTACAGGACATAGCTGCTAATTCCGACACTCTTTTAGCCGAACAAATGGCTACTAGAAAAAACAATTTCCTGGTGAGAAGAACCAAAGAAATATGCTGTAATGGTTCAAATGGTTGTTTCTGTAGAACCGACAGAACCAGGTTTAGATCCCATGGACATATGGGAATATTAACCGGAGGACTAATACGCATCACTCCTTATCTAAAGGCTTTGACTAGTGAATGCGAAGCCAAGGGCCTTTGAAAAAATATTGACAAGGCCGAAAACTGACATTTGATAGTACTCAAGGCAAGCTTCCTATCTACAGCCCACTGTAGGAAGTCCAGACTCCTACCTATTACGTACTTATGTGGATGCCATTTCTTGGCCTCACACCACGCGATGTACGCCTTCCAGATTCTATAGTAGATCTGCCTGGATACCGGCTTCCTGGCATTGATCATGGTAGATACCACAGGATTAGAGAGCCCTCTCTTTTTTAGAATGTGGGCTTCAATAGCCAGGCCGTCAAACCTAGGGCTGGTAAGGAAGGGTGGTATATCGGTCCTTGCGAAAGCAGGTCCGGACGACGTGGGAGAGTCCAAGGACTCCCCACTGACATTTTACAATCTCCGCGTACCATGCTCTTCGGGGCCAAGCTGGAGCCACCAGAATCACTGGTTTCTTTTCTACCCTGATTCTGCGGAGTAATCGAGGTAACAATTGTGGCGGTGAGAATGCATATATCAGCTTGAACTGATCCCAAGGGAACACTAGGGCATCCGAGCCGCAAGCTAGGGGATCCCTTGTCCGAGAGACAAACCTGTCCACCTTTGCGTTGAATCTGGATGCTAGAAGATCTACATCCGGTGTTCCCCACCGCTGACATATTGTCCAGAAAACCTCGGGGTGAAGGGACCATTCCCCTGGGCATAATTGTTGGCGACTTAGAAAGTCCGCCTTCCAATTCTCCACTCCTGGAATGAATACCGCGGATATGGCTGGGACATATCTTTCTGCCCATTTCAGGATGTAATTTACTTCCCTCTGGGCTGCACGACTCCTGGTGCCCCCCTGATGATTGATATATGCCACTGCTGTGGCATTGTCTGATTGAATTCTGACAGGGGACCCTTGGAGTTTGGATGTCCATGCTACTAGGGCATACCGGGCTGCTCGTATCTCTAAGAGATTGATGGGCAGGGCCTTTTCTGCATCCGACCATCTGCCCTGGAGAGACCATTGCTCCAGTACTGCTCCCCAGCCTATAAGGCTGGCATCTGTAGTGACCACCTTCCAAGAAATCGGACTGAAGGATTTCCCTTTTTCCAGATTCTGGGGAACCAACCACCAACGGAGGCTCTTGCGAACGGAAGGGGACAAGGACATTGTAAGTCTAGGGCCTGAACTTTTTCTTGTTCCAGGCTGACAGTATGGCCCCTTGCAAATTCCTTGAATGGAATTGACCGTAGGGTACTGCTTCGAATGATGCCACCATTTTTCCCAGCAGCCTCATGCACAGGCGTATGGACGGCTGTCTTTTTTGTACCCACTAAGTGGATCAAATCTCTCAAAGACAACACCTTTCCTCGAGGCAAGAATATTTTTCTCTGGCCTGAATCCAACCTTAGCCCCAAGTATTCCAGACTTTTGACTGGTTTTTAGGGCTGACTTGTCTCGGTTGATAATCCAACCGTGAGATTCCAGATACTTGATTGTCTTGTGAACGACCACGTCTAGTTTTTTCACTGAGTGGTCTATCAGCAACAAGTCATCTAGATATGCCATTATCATTACACCTTGTGTTCTTAGATTGGCCAATAAAGGGCCAGAATTTTTGTAAACACTCGTGGTGCTGTGGCCAGACCGAAGGGTAAGGCTCTGAACTGAAAATGGCGCCCTTCTACTGCAAAGCCTAGAAATTTTTGGTGGACTGGAAAGATGGGAATGTGCAAATAAGCATCTTTGATGTCGATCGCGGCTAACCAATCCTCCCCTTGTAGGGCAGTGGCCACCGATCGGATCGACTCCATCGGAAAGTCCTGATATACAGGAATTTGTCTAGCCCTTTTAGAATTAATATGGGCCTCCCGTCCCCGTTTGCTTCGGGACTGTAAAGAGGTTTGAGTAAAACCCGAACCCTCATTCTTCCAGGGGAACCTCCATAATTACTCCTTGGAGCAATAGTTGTTCTAGTGCCAACAGGAGGGACTCTCTCTTCCGGGGATCCCTTGGCACGTTTGACCTCAAAAATGGGAAGGAGGAGAGTCTTTTAACTCCAAACTGTATCCCAAACATACTGCGGAGAGCACCTATCTGTTTTGATCGTGTCCCGCCAGGTCTCTTGCGAACACCTGGAGTCCTCCCCCCACCCGACTGAGTGGGGGCAACCCTTCAATGAATTTAACTTTGGGGGAGGTTTTGTACCTCCCCTGACCCAGGGTTTCTCATTACCCTGCGATTGTCCCTGTTTTTTACCCCCGGGAATTGACCGAGGAGGCCGTCGGAACTGTTACACAGCCGATGCCCCAGGGACTGGAGAAGCAGGCCTCTTAAAGAGGGACCTCTAACTCTGTTTTTAACCGGTGTGACAGCAGGAAGGTAAAGTCACCTGGTTGCATCCAGGGGGGTAGATATATTTCGCCCAGATTCAGGCTTTACGCCGATTTGTACAACTAGGTGGAGAGTTGTATAAGGCTAGTGTGCTCATGGATGACTCATACCTCTAGGGAGAGGGCTGGGCGTCGTGCAGACAGGGAGTTGATGAGACCAGCTGAACCTTGTCAGCTCATTTAGGCCTCTATAAGAAACTCCCAGATTCATTAGGGGCTAGCTCATGCCTGGAACCAGACCTGTGTGGACTGTCTAGGGAGAGTGAACCCCTGTGCGGTGAGGCAAAGCCTGTGTGGCTATTTGTTTGGACTTTTACTGAACCAGGGACTTAGGGACTAGGACAGCACTAGGCTGATCCCAGTTGTTAGTTTAGGAAACCTGCATGTTTAGTCAGAGGTCAAACTGACCAGGATTTATTTTGTTTGTTTCTTTTTGGCTTTGCTGTGTTTTTGTCACTGTACATAGAGAAATAAACCGCACCTTTTGATTTTGAAAACCACAACCTCCGTCGGCTGGCCCTGTTTTTGTGTGGGGAGCCCAACCAGGGGGTCACACACACCCGCTACCGAGTTAACCCCCTCACAGTTGGTGGAGAATGCGGGCAGTTTTTTTAAGCCAGCATGGAGGAGATACTGAAACAGCTGGCTCTAGCAAATGCCAATCAACAGCAGACAAATGCAGGTTTGCAAAGGAGCCTTGCAGCCCAGCAGCAAGCTCATCAACAAGCCCAGCAGCAATCTGAGGCCCGCTTCATAGACCTGTTACAGAAGCAAGAGCAGAGACTACAACAAATGGAAGCAGTAATGCAGCAACGTCCGCAGACCAGTGAGGAAAGCCGTCCCACTAATACCGCGTCCTTTGGGGTGAGTCGTTTATTGACAAAAATGACTGGAGAGGATGATCCAGAGGTATTTTTGACCACATTTGAAAGGACTGCTGAAAGAGAAAAGTGGCCTGAGGAGCAGTGGGCTGGACTGGTGGCTCCTCTGTTAACTGGTGAATCGCAGAAGGCTTACTATGACCTAGAGCCTGACCAAGCAAAAGACTATGTGATGCTAAAAGCTGAAATATTGGCAAGGCTGGGTGTCACCCTGGCTGTCCGGGCTCAGCGTGTGCATAACTGGACTTTCCAGCTTGGAAAACCCCCCAGGTCTCAAATGTATGATCTCATTCACCTGAGCAGGAAGTGGCTACAGCCAGAGACTTTGTCCGCACCGGAGATTGTGGAACGTGTTGTGATGGATCGTTTCTTGAGAGCTCTTCCTACCGCCATTCAAAAGTGGGTAAGCCACGGAGACCCAGAAACGGCCGGTAAACTTGTGGATCGTGTAGAGAGATACTTGGCTACAGAGAACCTGACGGCCTCTTCCAGAGACTCTCGGACTTTCCACCCTAAGACCAGACCATCCCCAGGGGCGGATAAGAGGATTCCAAGGGGTGAGGGTGGAGAGAGTGAGAGGGTGGGAGCTCTACCCCAAGTTTGGCGAGAACAGCCTGGGAAATCAGCGGCTCAAGAGGCCGCAAGAAGGATCGTTTGCTACCGCTGCCGGCAAGCGGGACATATTGCAGCCAATTGCCCGGTTGTGGAGGAACCCATGCAGTGTGACTTTCTGACGGGCAGACGTCAGTCGCTGTGTGCGACAGTCGCATGCACTGCCATTCGAGGAACTGAGAAACATTTATGCAAAATGTGTGTTAATGGTAGAAATGTTGTGGTATTGTTGGATTCAGGTAGCCTTGTGACCCTGATAAAGGCTGAGTTAGTTAAAACAGAGGTCTCTGGGAATAGCAAGGTAGCTGTTATTTGTGTGCATGGGGACACCCGAGAGTATCCAGTGACTACAGTGTGTTTCGAGACCCCCAAAGGTACCCTCTCTCATCCAGTGGGCTTAGTATCTCAGTTACCGCATGACGCCATTGTGGGAAGGGATTTTCCGAAGTTCTGGGAACTGTGGGATGATCCTGAGCCCCCCACTGGTGCCCCTATGTACCAGGAATGTGATAGCCAGAACTCCTCTGAGAGTGGTGAGGACTCTCCAGAATTTCCCTTGTCAGTATTGGCAGGGGAGACTCAAGAAACTGGAGAGGAGCCCACCTCCTCAGACGAAAACCTACCGTCTGTGGAGTTTTCTGATCTGGAGGTTCACAGGGAAAATTTTGCCACAGAACAGTTAAAAGACCCCGCCCTAATAAAGGCACGGGAAAACGTAGTGGAAATAGATGGCGAGTTAGTGAACCCAGATAATACCTGCACTTACCCATACTTCAGCGTAGAGAAGGACCTACTGTATCGGGTGGCAAAAAGGGCAGAAGAAACCGTTGAGCAGCTGGTGGTGCCCAAACCTTACAGGAAGTTGGTGTTGGAGTTGGCCCATGGGCACATTCTTGGAGGTCATCTGGGGACAGAGAAAACCCGAGAGAGGGTATTACAGAGATTCTATTGGCCTGGGGTGATGAAGGACATAGAAAATTATTGTTCCTCCTGCCCTGTGTGTCAGAGGTCGGCCCCGATGCCACATTTCCGTAGCCCGCTGGTCCCTCTACCCATCATTGAGGTCCCGTTTGAGAGAATCGCAATGGATTTGGTAGGTCCTATAATCAAGTCCGCTAGGGGGCACCAGTACATATTGGTTATAATGGACTATGCCACCCGTTATCCAGAAGCGATCCCTCTCAGAAATACCTCGGCCAAAACCATAGCCAAAGAGCTATCTCTTGTTTTTAGCCGGGTGGGTATTTGTAAAGAACTGCTTACGGACCAAGGTACACCCTTTATGTCCCGGGTTATGAAAGAGCTGTGTAAATTGTTCAAAGTGACGCAATTGCGTACATCTGTGTATCACCCCCAAACCGATGGGCTGGTTGAAAGATTCAACAAAACCCTAAAACAAATGTTGAAGAAAGTGGTGGATAGAGATGGAAAGGATTGGGACTGTCTACTTCCTTATTTGATGTTTGCTATTAGGGAGGTGCCCCAATCCTCTACGGGATTCTCCCCCTTTGAGTTACTGTATGGGAGACACCCAAGAGGGCTGTTGGATATTGCCAAGGAAACTTGGGAAAGTGAGAGTTCTCCCCACAGGAGTGTGATTGAGCATGTCGCCCTGATGCAAGATCGAATTGCACAGGTAATGCCCATCGTGAAGGAACATTTGGCCCAAGCGCAGTTGGCACAGCAGAGAGTGTACAACCGTGGAGCAAAGACCCGTACCTTTTCCCCGGGGGATAGGATATTGGTACTTGTCCCTACGGTTGAAAGTAAATTCCTTGCCAAATGGCAAGGCCCCTACGAGATAATGGAAAAAGTGAGCGAAGTGAATTACAAGGTCAGACAACCAGGAAGGCGAAAGCCCGAACAGATATATCACGTTAATCTGTTGAAAGCCTGGAGGGATAGAGAGTCCCTAGTCGCAGAAACTTGGTCACCAGCTCAAACTGGTTGCGTGATTCCGGAGGTTGGAATAGCAGCCACCTTGTCACAACCCCAACAACAGGAGGTTAAGGAGTTTGTGCTTCGCAACAAGGAGGTGTTCTCTGAGCTGCCGGGACAAACATCTGGGGTAGAGCATGATATTATTACCCCGCCCGGTGAAAGGGTGAAGTTAAAACCCTATCGGATCCCAGAGGCCCGACGGGAGGCAATACGGGAGGAAGTACAGAAAATGCTGAACTTAGGGGTGATAGAGGAGTCCCAAAGTGATTGGTCTAGTCCCATTGTGTTGGTGCCTAAACCGGATGGGAGCTGGCGATTTTGTAACGATTTTCGTCAGTTGAACAAAGTTACAAAATTTGACACCTACCCCATGCCACGTATAGATGAGTTGATCGACCGGCTGGGAACAGCCCGATACATGACGACTCTTGACCTCACAAAAGGGTATTGGCAAATTCCCCTGGCCAAGTCGGCCAAAGAGAAAACCGCATTTGTAACCCCAGACGGGGCGTTCCAATATAAGAGAATGCCGTTCGGGTTACAGAATGCGCCGGCCACATTCCAGCGGAAAATGGACCAGATGCTGAGGCCCCATCGGAAGTATGCTGCGGCTTACCTGGATGACGTAATTGTCCATAGCACAGATTGGGCCTCACATCTGCCAAAAGTGCAAGCAGTCCTGGACTCTGTTCGGGAAGCGGGGTTTACGGCTAACCCCAAGAAGTGTACCATTGGGCAGGAGGAGGCCAAATATCTTGGGTACACCATTGGCAGGGGAGTAATAAAACCCCAACTCAACAAAGTCGAGGCCATCCAGAGTTGGCCACGTCCCAACAGCAAGAAGCAGGTACGAGCCTTTCTGGGAATCGCGGGTTATTATCGGCGCTTCATTCCCCACTTTGCTTCTAAGGCTGTGCCCCTAACCAACCTGACGAAAGGGAAAGGGTCGGTCATGATTAAATGGACCCCCGAGGCTGAGGCAGCATTCCAATTCTTGAAACAAGCCTTATGTAGCCAGCCAGTGTTGTACTCACCCGACTTCTCTAAAGACTTTGTCGTACAAAGTGATGCGTCAGATGTGGGGTTAGGAGCAGTATTGTCCCAGGTCTGGAACGGGGAAGAGCACCCAGTCATTTACCTCAGCAGGAAGTTGAAGTCCCATGAGGTAAATTACGCCACGGTTGAAAAGGAGTGTTTAGCGGTGAAGTGGGCTCTAGATTCCCTTCGGTACTATCTGCTAGGTAGGCACTTTGACATGGTTACGGATCACGCTCCGTTAAAGTGGATGGCTCAAAACAAGGAAACAAATAGAAGAGTGAATAGGTGGTTCCTGGCCCTCCAGGAATTCAACTTCACAGTAAAGCATCGCCCTGGCGTTCAAATGGGGAATGTGGATGCTTTGTCTCGAGTACATGAATGCCTGATTGCTGGTGTTCCAACCCCGAGGTTAAAACAAGAGGGGGGGGTATGTGACAGCAGGAAGGTAAAGTCACCTGGTTGCATCCAGGGGGGTAGATATATTTCGCCCAGATTCAGGCTTTACGCCGATTTGTACAACTAGGTGGAGAGTTGTATAAGGCTAGTGTGCTCATGGATGACTCATACCTCTAGGGAGAGGGCTGGGCGTCGTGCAGACAGGGAGTTGATGAGACCAGCTGAACCTTGTCAGCTCATTTAGGCCTCTATAAGAAACTCCCAGATTCATTAGGGGCTAGCTCATGCCTGGAACCAGACCTGTGTGGACTGTCTAGGGAGAGTGAACCCCTGTGCGGTGAGGCAAAGCCTGTGTGGCTATTTGTTTGGACTTTTACTGAACCAGGGACTTAGGGACTAGGACAGCACTAGGCTGATCCCAGTTGTTAGTTTAGGAAACCTGCATGTTTAGTCAGAGGTCAAACTGACCAGGATTTATTTTGTTTGTTTCTTTTTGGCTTTGCTGTGTTTTTGTCACTGTACATAGAGAAATAAACCGCACCTTTTGATTTTGAAAACCACAACCTCCGTCGGCTGGCCCTGTTTTTGTGTGGGGAGCCCAACCAGGGGGTCACACACACCCGCTACCGAGTTAACCCCCTCACACCGGCAAGAGCGTATTTTTACCGCTGGAAATTTTCTGGATATATTTGTCCAGGTTTTCCCTCAATAAGCGTTCACCATGAAATGGGACGCTAACCAGCCATTCTTTACAGGGAGCTTCAGCAGACCAGTTTTTGAGCCATAGAAGCCTACGCATATGTACTATAGACAGCGTAAGGCGGGAGGCCTGATGGACTGAATCCTTTATGGCGTCAACCGCAAAGCCTAAGGCTCTAGGTAGATCAGCTAGGGCAAGGGCCTGCTGATCTGTCAAGTCCCTCAAGACCTGTTTCAACTGATCCTTCACTGCTTAGCAGACCCCACTGCTGGTTGTGTCACCAAGCTTGCTGTAGAAAGAAGCAGACTTTCATAAGGACTCCAATCTTTTATCTATTGGGTTCTTGAACATTTGCACATTATCCACTGGACATGTCAGTGATTTATACACACAAGAGATGGCTGCGTCCACTGTAGGGACCTTCCATTTTTTGATGAACTTATCCTCCATGGGATAGACCACCGGAAATCTCTTGGGGGAATAAATATTTTCTCAGGATGTTCCCAATCCTGGTAAATGAGCCCTTTCAGTAAAGGGTGAAGTGGAAAAGAACAGACAGTCTGGGGGCTTCTAGCGACCCCAACGAGGATACAGTAGTGGTTGATGGTTCCGCAAGGTGCATTTTTAAATGTTGATCGGACCATGTTAGTCAGAGACTGAACCCATAATCTTTCAGCTTGAGATGCTGAGAAAAGGTTCCCCCACTGTTGATTCCTCTATAACAGAATCAACCTCATCCTGATCCCCTTCAGGCAGGTCGATCCCTGTATGGGACTGTTGCTCCGCTAACAGGTACTCTGAAGGAGGAGACGGAGATCGGGCGTGCTTTCCCTGACAGGGAGGCAGCGATCAATGTTGACAATCTCTCTCTAATCCTCCCAGAGCTGAGGAAAAAACCTCCTCTGTTACATACACAGGAGCAGGTGAACTGAGGACAGCCACAGTACCAAGTACCCCTGCGGGGTCTCTACGGTCACTTACCTCTGAACTTCAGGGGAGACTGGTGCAGCAGAAGCATGCCCAAGATCCTCAGAGCCCGATGAGACCCCCTTCGCTTCCTGGAAGATTCAGTTTCGGAGCTTCTGGACGGCATATTCCTAAGCCCAAAGCTGAGGTATTCCAGCCGTAATACACCACTTTTACTGAGAATAGTCTAGCACAATTGCTGCTATATAACAGTTGGTGTCTACTAAAGTGCCTTTCTAGGGGATGCCTGCATCAACCGCCTCTGTGTGCCTTTATACTGTTGCTAGCTCTGTCTGTGCACTTCAATAGCCAGCTATGATTGTGCTTTAAAACACGCTGGACGCCCGCACATGCACAGTAGCGCCGCGGCGCACACCGAGCGTCATCCACCCGCTCCGCCCCTTTTTCCAGATCGCCTCTATATATAGAGGCGCGTGCACGCACACGCGCGCGGGCACGTGCGCCTTCGGCGCCTTTTTTGAAAAAAATAAGGAGCTAGATGGGAGCCAGGGTCCCTGCCGCAGGGCCTGGGGATGGATGAGCGCAGCAACAGGGCAGAGGAGACAGCTTCCCAGCAGAGAACTTACCAACTGCCTGGATTTGATTTTGGAAGAAAAAAATCCACATTACAAGAAAAAGAACCATAGCGGCCTCTAGTGTCTAACACAGGTACCGCGGTCTTACATTTTTTTTTTTTTTTTTTCTTGCCTACTATTAAAATTTTTACATTTTCTCAGTAGTAACAGGCATACACAGAATATTAGCGGGAATACCTTAGGTAACAGGCAGAAAGACAAAATAGGCTTGGGGGTCCCTCAATAGAACCAAGTTCCCGAGGGCCCCCACTTACCTTTTCCTCGCCGCAGGACTCTGTTTGGTCCACAGAAGCCCAAACTTCACCTATCACGGCAGGCATTGTAATCAAACCTTCAGGGACCGGGTTCCCAAGGATTCCACTCCCCTGGACCTGTATAGCACCCTGCACAGAAAACATCTTGGTCGTGGGTATGACCAGAGCTCTGGATCCCAGGGTCCAGCCCTCCTAAGAGAGGCATTACAGGCAAAACCTTGCTCTTCTCTTGCAAGGCCCGGGTACCGACCGTTTAGCTATGAAGCTTTTTTGGTCGGATCCGGAATAGCTTACTGAGGCCCAAAATAACCTGTACGCAAGCTCAGTGAAAAACACATGTTACTTCTTGGCCAACACCTTAGACACTGGCAAAAAACTGAGGTGCTCCCGGATGGGAGGGGCTTATATAGGGGAGGGTACTTCCGGTTTTGGAAGTTGCCAGTGCCAGCACCTGAAGGTATCTATATAACTCATTAGTAATGACTATGTCGCTCTGTGTCCCGTGATGTACGAGAAAGAAATGGGGATTTCCATCCTGATCCCATGCCTAATGTCAACATGTGCTATCTGCCATCATGCAGGATCAATGGACGTGTTTTGGGGGTGCAACCCCTTCCTCCGAACTACTTCAGTTGCGAAGAAGGGGTTGCACCCACAAAACACATACATTGATATCCCCTGATGGCAGATATCACATGTTAACACACTGTGTGCATCTTCAAAATTTGGCGTTTACTATCTCCCAAAATTTTTTAACATTAGAAACCAAAAAAATGCAGTTTTTGGGGGCTGGATTTAGATCCTCCCTAGCACATCTATCATGTTCTTGAGTTTTTGCTCCACCGGATTTGATTTTTCTTTTATAATGTCCAAGTCTCTACTGCAGACCATGATGTCCTGGATCCAGGGCCAGATTAAGAACATCATGGGTCTGGTGCTAAGGAATGCAATTTTTTTTGTTATAACAAATTACATTAAATAGAGAGCGGGAGGATGAGTGAGAGAGAGAGAGAGAGAGAGAGAGAGAGAAAGGGGATGAGAGAGGGTGAGGGGTGAGGGAGGATGAGAGAGAGAGAGAGAGAGGATGCGCATGAGCATGCGTGGGAGTGACAGCAATGCAGGCCGACCAAGGCAAATAAACAAAGGTACAGAACCCGGAAGGAAGACCCTCTCCCCTGCTGACCTGTGGATGGGGGAATCACTCCCGCAGTGTTATTGTGTTCTGCCATGCGGGAGCCTTCCCTACCCACACAATACAATGATCAGTTTTGCTAACTATAGCTGGCAGTACTGATTGTTTTGGGAAAAACCTGGCAGGCTGCTGGTACTCAAGTCAATTAATTGATTGACTCGTGTACATGGGCGTCCGCACCATAGGGCAAGGGGGGAAAATTCCCCCTCCTCTGGAATCGTAAGAAGGTGTTGAAGAGTGAAGACAGTTGCCCTGTGTAACATAATGGCCGCCGTGGCAGCCGTGGACTTTTTTCTCTAAGTCTGCTGGCCTGGGGCTGCTCTCAGTCTGATCCGACTTATCACAGCAGATAGTGACATAGTGACATCCGTCCCTCCCTCCCTCACCCCCGGCCCGATCATCGGATTGGCTTTGCCTCTGTCGCTCAGGCCTCTGCTCGACATCTCGGCTGTTCGTTCAGTGATTGGCTGCCTGCCATGTACGTCGCTATGCTGATCCGGCCAGTGCGGCGCCGGCTCCTCCCACAGGTGCGTGCAGTGGCCGAGAGAGAATACACTGCCAGTTTTATTGCATGATTACTGAAGAACCACAGGTAACAGCAGTGCAACTGTGCCAGTTAGGAGGATAATTTAGATCATAAATATATATATATATATGTATTAGTTGGACAGCTGAGCTATTGCTGGAAAAATATATTTGTGTGTGTTATAATATCTTCTTCACTTTTTATGGAAGTTACTCTGCCCCTCAGGCATATCAGTCCATGATGCCCATATAAATATAGCCTAGAGAATGTATGGTACATCTTTCTATATTGCAATATATCTGTTGTGGCCATATTTTGATCTTGATGAAAACAACCTATACTGTATTGCAATATAGAAAGATGTACATTCTCTAGGCTATATTTATATGGGCATGGACTGGTGGTACGCCTGGCGTGAATAACTTCCAATACAAAGTGAAGCTGAATTATCTCAAGACCTATCTCACACTGCCACCTGGCCACGTTATCGGTAAAGCGCTGCTAGTTTTAGCAGCGCTTTACCATCGTTTTAGCGGCGCTATTCGGCTAAGGTTTAAATGCGACTGTGTATCGCCGTCGCCGAAGGCCCTCCCTGAAAAAAGTTCTGCGGACGCCCATGCTTGTGTAAAACCAGCTAGCCCATACATAGATCGACTATGGCTGGTCTATGCCTAATTTTAATTCATGTATGGCCTGCTTAACCACTAAACCCTAAACATCCTTCCACAAACCTTTTACATTTTTCCTTCCCAGATTCCTTCATCCTCCTCACCTGTACATAGTGCCCGCTGTCATAACCTCCACACTCCTCTCCTGTACATACTGCCCACTGTCTTACCCTTAACACTCCTCTCCTGTACATACTGCCCACTGTCATACCCTCCACACTTCTCTCCTATACATACTGCCCACTGTCATACCCTCCACACTCCTCTCCAGTACATACTGCCCACTGTATTACCCTCCATACTCCTCTCCTGTACATACTGCTCACTGCCATACCCTCCACACTCCTCTCCTGTACATGGTGCCCACTACCATATCCTCCACACTCCTCTCCTGCACATACTGCCCACTGTCATACCCTCCACTTTCCTCTCCTGTACATACTGCCCGCTGTATTACCCTCCATACTCCTCTCCTGTACATACTGCTCACTGCCATACCCTCCACACTCCTCTCCTGTACATAGTGCCCACTGTCATACCCTCCACACTCCTCTCCTGTACATAGTGCCCACTGTTATACCCTTAACATTCCTCACCCTCACCTGCACATACTTCCCACTTTTATATCATCCATACTCCTCCCCTCTGCCTCTTCAACTAAATTAAATCTTCTCAGTCCTCATATTTGTTCTGCCCATTATTAGTACTCATTAAATTTTGTGATTACTACTGTGATGTATAGAGGAACATAGGGGATGTCAGCTACTCTAAATATAGCATTTGTAAAAAAAAAAAGTGTCCCTGAAAATATTTTTGAAATGTTGACAATGATGCACTTGGGCACTTCCCAAGGGCCACCGGGTCAGTAGGGGGCCCCATGAGAGGCTCCTTGGATCCTGTGATATTAAAGCAGTAGTAAACTTTACTAACATTACTACTTTTTAGAGGCCCTGAGGTAGGTTATGTCATAATGTACAAGTATGCACAGCATATTAGCACATTAGGGTACACTTACATGTCAGACTGAGCACTCCAGCGATATGATCAATCCGGCGGGTCCCGGGTGCTTCCATCTTCACCCGGTCTTCCTTCCGGGTTCTGTACCTTTGTTCATTTGCCTTGGTCGGCCTGCACTGCTGTCACTCCCACGCATGCTCATGCACATCCTCTCTCTCTCTCTCATCCTCCCTCCCTTACCCCTCACCCCTCTCTCATCCCCTTTCTCTCTCTCTCTCTCTCTCTCTCATCCTTCCGCTCTCCATTTAATTTAATTTGTTATAACAAAAAAAATGCATTTTTATTTTTTATAAAAGGCCACCAAAATCCTCAGCACCAGGCCCATGATGTTCTTAATCTGGGCCTGCTTACCTGTCCAGGGTGTCCGCGATGACGACAGCCGAAGCCGAGAAATCGCTCGTCTCTCGGCTGCCCCCGCCGCCATCCTCTGTGAGGGAATCAGGAAGTGAAGCATTGCGGCTTCACTGCCCGATTCCCTACTGCGCATGCAAGAGTAGCGCGGAACGTTCCCAGTGGTCTCCGCTGTCTCCTGGGACCAGTGTGTTTCCCAGAAGACAGCGGGGGAGGGGGAGTGGGAGTCTCTCCCCGGAAGTGGGTGCAAATACCTGTATTATACAGGTATCTGCACCCCCCCTCCCCCCTGAAAGGTGCCACATGTGACGCTGGAGGGGGGGAGGGTTCCTAAAAGCGGAAGTTCCATTTTTTGGTGCAACTCCGCTTTAAACTGACTGCTCTGTATGTAGATTCTGACAGTCTGCACAAGAATCCCTGCATCTCCGGAACCGTGGGTCGTATGAGCCCCAAATTTTGACCAATGATGGAATAGGCCTTCAGCTACAAACCCCCAATACAACTGGTCGCCGAGAAATTACCCTCAAAATCAATTGTTTTTTTTTTTGTTTTGTTTTTTTTTTTTTTTGGGCAAATGGGCCTATCTTAAGGTAAGGGGCCTAGAGCTTCAGCTCCAATAGCCCCTATGTTAATCCGGCCTTGCCTGGATCAGAAACTGGGCACTACTACTGTCGAAAGGGCTAGGTTGTTGGTCCACAAGCAGCACATCACCTAAAATTAAAAAATACACCATTTATTATAAATATACAGGCATACATCTATTACCTGAATCTGTGGTGTCCAACACTGACCTGGTGTGGTGCCAATTTCTACCACCTCTCCTTCCTCCACATCCTGCGGTTGGGGGTCTCTCAGAGGTGTGGGGTTCCTGGGCTCCTGTGTTTCAAATCTTTGAACCCCTATGAGAATGAAACAAAAGGTATACTTTAGCACACAGATATTTGAGGCCAGAAAGAGGAATCTGAAACAAAGCTTATCTATTTTGGCCAAATTTCACACATGGAGACACCCCAAGTATCCACTGGAGCACCTGTGTGGGACACCCTAAAAAGGTTGTTCTGGTGGCCCACACTAGTGCTCCTGAGTCCATATGTGTAAACAGCTGCTGAGTGTCCTCTCCTTACATTACACTGAATCCAGTTACTGTATATCATTTAAATCTAGTTACAAACACATCTACACAACAATGTACTAAAATTAATTTCCTACAAATGGGCATGTCCAAATGTAGTTAACCCTGTATCTGCCCAAAACATTGTATTATTAGTGAGCGAACGAACGATGTTTACTACGACCGATTACTGTGCCCACGAACATGAAAGTTGCCATTTTAAACTGTACAACAGTAAAGAAAAGCACATGGAGCTTAGTAATACTAATCATAGTAACACAGGACAAATACTTACCTTTTCTAAGCACTTTCTTGATCCTCCTGTACTGATCCTGCTACCTCAGTTTCAGGACAGACCACCGTTTCCTAAGCTGATCCTTTGATCTCCATACCCCGAATTTCTTGTGGAGAGTTCTCACCACTTTTGACATTATTTAGGCCGTGCGTAGATTTGGGGTAGTGTACAGCCCATGCTTGCCATCATAATCCACCCTCCTCAAAATGGCCACCATCTCCCCCATTTCTTCAAACGACATGTTTGAGGCCTTATACCTCCTGGATCGGGACGTTTGTTGCTCCGTCCTTTGCTCGTCGTTTGAGCTATTATTAGCCACTTGATGTGTCTCCGCCATGTCGTCTCCCACTGTGATGAGAGAGAAGGGGCGGGGAAAGTACTAGAAAGAACGTCAGAGGCGGGCGACGTGTGTGGAGTTTCACGCATGCGCAGTGTATATAAAGCAAACACGCATGTGTCGTACCTACGTTCTGTGTGCGGAGGAAGGAGGAGTGGAAGCGACGAATGTCCTAACGAAGGTAAAATTTTAACTTGGGACATCAGTGGTCTATACTGCTTCTAGATTGTGGACTATATTGGGCTAAGATTCTGACAGTTTAGGCTGACATAGTGTTTTTGTCTTGTGTTTTGTCTTGCAGCAAATATGAATCCCTTTAAAAACCCTAATTTCCTGATCTGATTCATAGACAGGTACAGGGAGATGAGCAATTTGTGGGAGTTAAAACACAACTTATATTATAATAGACCAGCTAGGCGGGCAACGCTGGAGAAACTTCTGGAATATGTGCAGACATGGCTCCCCACGGCAGACATCAATTATTTGGAAGCGAAAATTGGGATCTTGAGGAATATGTATAAGAGGGAGCACAATAAGACCCAGTAATCCATCAGATCAGGAGCAGCAGCAGACCAAGTGTATGTACCCAGGCTGTGGTACTACAGCAGACCGTGCTTTCTGGATGACCAGCTTGAAGGCAGGGAATCACTTTCTAGCCTTCCCTCCAACCTTCCCTTCACCACCCCAGCTGAGGCTTCAAGGGACCAACCTGGGCCTTACATCCTAGAACAGTGGTTCTCAACCTGGGGGTCGGGACCCCCACGGGGGTCAAATGACGATTTGCCAGGGGTCACCAAATCCTGGGCTGTTCCTGATTCCCGTACCACTCTCCCAGCCTTTTCGTGGCTGCCCAGCAGGGTTGTCGCTGGAGCCTGTGGAAGCCCACCTGGGCTGTCCCTGTAGCCTGTGGAAGCCCAGCTGGACTGTTTCTGGAGCCCGCAGCCACCCACTCAGCCTCTTCACAGCCACCCATTCAGTTCACAGCATGGGTGGGGGGGCAGAGACTAGAGGTCAGCTGACTGGTGAGGAATGTGAAGTGGGAGGGTCTGGAGGAGACCCCATCTCCTGATTTCAGCATAGGTGTCACTGCTGCGAGACACCACAGAGCTGGAGATACAGTGAAGCCGGAGACACAGTGAGTAACAGCACTGCCACCCCTCCCATTACCCCCCCCCAACCAAGAAGTAAGAGAAGGAATAAAAATAGAGAATACATGGAAGGGAGAGGAAAAGGGATGGCAAAGAGAAAGGGAGAGAGAATAAGAGAGCTATAAAGACAGCTAGAGAGAGGGATGGGGGAAAAAAAAGCAAGAAATTAGGATAGAGAGAGATAAAAGGGAAAGAAAGGAGAACAAAGAGAGAGAGTGGTACATCCTAAGATACCATAAGGGGTTTTAATACTGTACAAGTGGAAGGGACTCAAAGAGCACTAAATGTCCATGGGTTAGGGGCGCAAATTACATGTCTTGCCTTGGGTGCTGAGAACCCACGCTACGAAAATAATTTTACTGTTAGGGGGTCCCCACAACTTGGGAAATTTTATTAAGGGGTTACGGCACTAGAAGGTTGAGAACCACTGTCCTAGAAGAACCGCATGCGCACATCTGGAGCCCGGTATAGTATTTTTAGACATATTTATTGTCCTAATATTAATGATGTTAACTATAGATGTTATTATTGATTACAAATGAATGATTAAACAAAGAGTGATTTACATATCAATAGACAGTAGTGGACAAAAATTATTGGGACAAGAATGAAAAATGCTGGGGTCAGAATGATAGTCTTTTCTATTTATTAACATTCAATTTGCAACAGTCATGAGATGAAAATTGTGTGTGATCGATGAACCAAAAAGTCAAACTATGTCTCTTTTCTATACACAGGATGACCTTAGCCAGGATGAGGGGCTGGAAAGTGGCAGGCAGGAGGAGGTGCTAGTGAGCTCATCAGTGCCCCCCCCCCCCCCGACGCTACAGAGGCCTATGGCTGCTATCTAGCCACAAGATTAATGCAATTGGAGTAGGGCCAACGCATCCTCTGTGAGGGACTATTTTCTGAGGCTCTTCAGAAAGGGTTTAGGGGCCAGCTGACTGAAAACAGCCACGTCATTGATGTCGCCCATCCTCCTCCTCCTCCTTCTCCTCCTCCTTCTCCTCCTCCTGCCACAAGTCCACCACCAGAGCCACAGCCTACAAGGTAGCGTGGAGTGAAGGCTGCAGAGAAGGCTGCAGAAAAGGCCGCTGTCAGGGTCACCTGTGGCCAGGTGACAGATGCACACCGTAGGGGGACAGGAGTGCACCGCGAGGTAGTGAACCCTATGGCTGGCTTCTGTGGATAGGAAACTGGGTGGTTGTGGAAAGCGGGACCAGAGGAGCACAACCGGGATCCCAACGGAAGCGAGAGCCAAGATTCCCCAGGGCGCGGAGTCTAAGACCCAGCTGGTCTTCTCCAGGGCCTCTAGTGGTGAGGATGTTACGCTGCAGGCTGGGACCAGGTCGCGGCCCCTGGAGTTTCCTAGCTCACGCCCCGTAGGATAAGGGGAAGCAGCAGCACACGATAGAGAGAACCGAATAACAAGCCGAAGGTCAGGGGCCACAAGCAGACAAGGATAACGAAGAACGAGCCGAAGGTCAAGGGTCACGAGCAGACAGGGATGGTCGGGGACAAGCCAATAACGTAACAGAGAGACAGACGTAGCACACGGCAGGCAGGAACCCAAACACACAATGCCTAACAAACACGTTGATCAGCAAAGCAGGCTTGCAGTGCACAGGTTAATATAGTGTTCAGTGATAGGGCCTGGGGTGGAGTCAGGCTGGGAGGAGATTATAAAGGAAGCCAGGTGAAGGAGGTCTGGTCTCTAGATGAACACATGAGGAGGAAGGTAAGATGGCAGACAGACATTAATGCATATCCATGACAGTACCCTCCCTCTTACGAGGCCTCCCCCTTCCCCGCCTGGGCCCAGGTTTAGAGGGAAACTTCAGATGAAACTCCTTTAACAGACGAGGTGCAAAGACCTCAGATGCAGTGATCCAAGACCTCTCCTCAGGACCAAACCCTTTCCAATGAACGAGGTACTGAAGAACGCCTTTACAGAGTCGGGAGTCCAGAATTTGACTGATCTCGTACTCCTGATTATCCTCAGAGACAGGCGCCACGGTAGGAAGAGGACGAGAGAATTTATTGAGGACTAAAGGCTTTAGAAGAGCAACATGAAAGGAGTTAGTGATTTTAAGGCTCTTAGGAATCTGGAGTTTGAAACAAACCGGATTCAGTTTAGCAGTTACCGTGTATGGACCGATGAATCGTGGAGCAAACTTCAGAGAAGGAACTCGGAGCTTGATGTTCCTGGTAGAGAGCCAGACTTTGTCCCCTGGCTGAAGAGAAGGCGGTTTACGCCTGCGGCGGTCGGCAAAGCCTTTGAATTTTTCAGCAGCTGCCCGGAGGGAATCATGAACGTGACCCCAAACGGAATTGAGAGACTCCTGAACCGAAGCCAAAGCTGGAATGTCTGGAGAACAGATCATAGGAAGAGGAAGTTGAGGGTGTTTTCCATAAACTGTGAAAAAGGGTGTCTTCTGCGAACTGGTATTCACATGATTGTTATGGGAGAATTCTGCCCACGGGAGTAGAGAGGACCAATCGTCATGGTGAGAAGACACAAAGGTGCGAAGAAAGACCTCTAACTCCTGATTAACCCTCTCAGTCTGTCCATTGGATTGGGGATGGTAAGAAGAAGAAAAATCCAAGACAATATTGAGGGATTTGCAAAAGGCTCTCCAAAAACGAGACGTGAATTGGACTCCCCTGTCGGAAACAATATGAGAAGGGACCCCATGTAGGCGGAGAATTTCTCGAATGAAAATGGGAACCAAGGCAGGGGCAGAAGGAAGACCAGGAAGAGGAACAAAATGAGCCATCTTGGAGAATCGATCGATTACCACCCAAATGACTGTATTATTCTCAGACAGTGGGAGATCGGTGATAAAATCCATGGCAATATGGGCCCAGGGTTCCTTAGGAATAGGCAAGGGCATGAGGAGACCAGCAGGAGCTTGTGTGGAGGATTTGGACTGAGCACAGACATGACAAGCTTTAACGTAGTCTTTGACGTCTGAGCGGAGATTAGGCCACCAGTAGTGACGACTGATGAGTAGGAAGGATCGGAGGAATCCAGAATGCCCTGCCACCTTGGAATCATGTCCCCAACGAAGGATCTTAGCTCTTAGCTCAGTGGGGACAAAGGTCTTACCAGGCGGAATTTTAGACTTCAGGGTGGTAGAGTGGGCAACAATGCATGAGGTGGGAATGATCGGCTCAGGTTCAGGGGCGGACTCCTCGTCCAAAGTGTCAAATGACCTAGAGAGCGCATCAGCCCGACCGTTGCAGGAACCAGGTTTGTAGGTAATCGTGAAATTAAAACGGGCAAAGAAGAGACTCCACCTGGCCTGTCTAGGATTCAGACGTTTAGCATTCTGTAGATACTGTAAATTCTTGTGATCGGTAAAGATCGTTATGGAGTGAGGGGAACCCTCCAAGAGATGACGCCACTCCTCTAACGCCAATTTAATTGCGAGAAGTTCCCGATCACCGATGGCATAATTCCTCTCTGCCTGAGAATTTTTTTTGGAGAAGAACGCACATGGTTGGCGTCTCTTCTCAAAGATTTGAAGAAGCACAGCTCCCACCCCCATTGAGGAAGCGTCCACTTCAATAAAAAATGCATTCCCAGGATTTGGTCTCCTCAAGAGGGGGCCAGAAACAAAGGCCTGTTTCAGGTTGTGAAATGCAGAGACAGCTTCGGGAGGCCAGTCTCTGGCATTCACACCCTTCTTGGTCAAAGCGATAATAGGCGCGGCAATGGAAGAGTAATTCCTTATGAACTGCCTATAATAATTAGTGAAGCCAAGAAAGCGCTGTGTGGCCTTGAGGCTAGCAGGAAGAGGCCAGTTGGTGATAGCCAAGACCTTCCCAGGGTCCATACGAAGCCCCGAACATGAGACAAAGCACCCCAAAAACAGGACCTCAGAACATTCAAAGGAACATTTCTCCAGCTTGGCATAGAAATTGTTCTCTCTAAGACGTTGAAGTACAGTGCGGACATGGTTTCTGTGGACGAGCAGATTTTCAGAAAAGATCAGAATGTCATCCAGATAGATGACAACAAACTGGTACAGCAGATCTCTGAAGATTTCATTGACAAAGTTTTGAAACACGGCTGGAGCATTACACAGACCAAAAGGCATCACCAGATATTCGTAATGCCCGTCTCTAGTGTTAAATGCAGTCTTCCATTCGTCACCCTCCCGTATTCGAATGAGATTGTACGCGCCTCTGAGATCCAACTTGGTGAAAATGGAGGCACCCTTCAACCTATCGAATAGCTCAGATATTAAGGGTAAGGGGTATCGATTTTTAATAGTAACCGCATTTAAACCCCGATAATCGATGCAGGGTCTTAAGGTACCATCCTTTTTGGCAACAAAAAAGAACCCTGCCCCTGCAGGCGATGAGGATTTCCGGATGAACCCTCTCTCCAGATTCTCTGCTACATACTCCGACATGGCCTGGGTCTCTGGGATGGACAGAGGGTAGGTACGACCCCTGGGTAGAGTTGCTCCGGGGACAAGATCAATAGCACAGTCAAAAGACCTGTGGGGAGGAAGCACCTCAGCTGATTTTTTACAGAACACATCCCGGTAATCGCTGTATGCGGCGGGAAGATCAGAAGAAACAGAAGTGGCAGCAACCGGAAGACTCTCCTTGGGGGTCACCTTGAGAAGACACGACGAGAAACATGAGGAACCCCAGGCCAGGATCTGCCCAGAGACCCAGTCCACATGTGGAGAGTGGAGCTGTAGCCAAGGGAGGCCCAATACAACTGGGGTAGAGGCCTTGGGTAGAATAAGAAAGGATATCCACTCCTGGTGGAGAATCCCTACCGACATCCTAATGGGTAGCGTCTGGAAGCGAATAGGGCCCCCTGGGAGAACAGTGCCATCAATTGCCGAGACTACCAATGGGGTAGTGAGAGGTGAAAGGGTAAGCTTCATAGAAGAAGCAGTTCTCCAATCCATGAAATTGCCGGCAGCCCCGGAATCCAGGTATGCAAGGGTTGACTGAGGAGAAGTGCCTACATGAAGGGACACCGGCAAGAGCAGGCGAGAAGGTGATGTTTCTGGGTCCAATACTCCACCTTCCAAATGTATTAGACCCGAGCGTTTCCCGGACGAAGCGAGCAGGAGTCACGAAAATGACCCTTGCCCCCACAATAGAGGCACAAGCCCAGAGTTCTGCGCCTAGCACGTTCTTCGGGGGTTAGTCTGGTCCGGCCCAGCTGCATAGGTTCTTCAGCAGGTAGAGGATGCTCCACGGAATGAAGGGAGGGGAGCTCAGACTGGCTAGGACCCAGAGAGTGCTGGCGTCTTTTTTCTAAGGACCTCTCTTGAAAACGAATGTCGATCTGGTTGCATAATGAAATTACATCGTCCAGACCGACGGGAATGGCTCTTCCCGCTAATTCGTCTTTCACTCGGTCAGAGAGGCCATGTAAAAAGGTAGCGACCAGGGCCTCATTATTCCAGCTCAATTCAGCTGTGTGGATACGGAACTGAAGAGCATATTGCCCCACTGAACTAGATTCTTGGCGAAGACGTAAGACAGCACTAGCCGCTGAAGAAGCCCGAGCCGGCTCTTCGAAGATATTACGAAAGAGCTTCAAGAATTCGGACAGACTGGAAACCACCGGATCGTTCCTCTCCCACAGGGGGGCAGCCCAGGCCAAAGCTTCACCGGAGAGGAGGGAAATGATATAGGCTACCTTAGCCCGGTCAGATAGGAAGCTTTGAGGCTGAAGCTCAAAATGAATAGTGCATTGGCTGAGAAACCCCCTGCAGGCCTTGGAGTCCCCAGAGAAACGGAACGGAGCTAGCAATCTTAGTGAGTGTGAGGCTGCGACTGGTGCGATAGGTACAGCCGCTGGTTGTACTTGGGGTTGCGGATTCGGGGTTCCCAAGGAGACCTGAAGCTGCTCGAATCGAGAAGCCAGATCCTGGAGGAATCGCATCACCTGGGTCTGATTTGATTCCTGGGTCTCAAGTCTGCGAACTATGCCCTGCAATGGATCATCCGCGGGAAGCGGGATGTCAGCCGGGTTCATGGCTGATCAAACTGTCAGGGTCACCTGTGGCCAGGTGACAGATGCACACCGTAGGGGGACAGGAGTGCACCGCGAGGTAGTGAACCCTATGGCTGGCTTCTGTGGATAGGAAACTGGGTGGTTGTGGAAAGCGGGACCAGAGGAGCACAACCGGGATCCCAACGGAAGCGAGAGCCAAGATTCCCCAGGGCGCGGAGTCTAAGACCCAGCTGGTCTTCTCCAGGGCCTCTAGTGGTGAGGATGTTACGCTGCAGGCTGGGACCAGGTCGCGGCCCCTGGAGTTTCCTAGCTCACGCCCCGTAGGATAAGGGGAAGCAGCAGCACACGATAGAGAGAACCGAATAACAAGCCGAAGGTCAGGGGCCACAAGCAGACAAGGATAACGAAGAACGAGCCGAAGGTCAAGGGTCACGAGCAGACAGGGATGGTCGGGGACAAGCCAATAACGTAACAGAGAGACAGACGTAGCACACGGCAGGCAGGAACCCAAACACACAATGCCTAACAAACACGTTGATCAGCAAAGCAGGCTTGCAGTGCACAGGTTAATATAGTGTTCAGTGATAGGGCCTGGGGTGGAGTCAGGCTGGGAGGAGATTATAAAGGAAGCCAGGTGAAGGAGGTCTGGTCTCTAGATGAACACATGAGGAGGAAGGTAAGATGGCAGACAGACATTAATGCATATCCATGACAGCCGCCAGGAAGGGTGCAGGGAAGTCTTCAAGGAAGGCAAGAAAGTGATTACCTGCCTTCAGTCTGGTCTGACAGAAGACACAGGCTGTTGTAGTACCACAGACTGGGGACATATGTGTCATCTGCACCTGTTCCTGATCTCTGGGAGTTCTGGACCAGATTGGGCTCCCAATTATATGGACTCCTCAAGATCCCAATTTTCGTTTCCACACACTTGATGTCTGCCCTGGGGTCCAAAGGCTTCGCAAATTCCACAAGTTTCTCCAGCGTTGCCTTCCTCTTTATTTTGTTACCCAGAATAAATGGATAATTTTTTTTCTGAAATCACTTGCCTATGTGTTTTTCTTAACCACTTAACGACCGCTCACTGTATATATACGTCGGCAGAATGGCACCGACAGGCACAATCACGTAGAGCATACGTGATTGCCTTTCAACAGTTGGGGGGTCCAATCGGACCCCCCTCCTATACAGTGAGCGGTGGCTAAGTGTCCGGGAGCGTTCCGGGATGAGGGGGCAGCCATTCGTTTCTGGCCACCCCCTCGCGATCGCTCCCGGCGAATGGAAATGCCCCCTCTGTCTGTGTCAGACAGAGGGAGCAGGAGGAAGTGATGTCATCTCTGGTGCGGCGCTCACATATACCGAGCGCCGTACAAGAGAAGATATCAGGTCAGTGCACACAACACTACACTGACACCAGGACACATAGGGACATAAATCGCCCCCCCAGGCCCCCCCAGACACCCCAGATCACCCCCCAGATCACCTCCCCAGCCCCCAGTCACAGTGTCACTGATTGCAGTGACCATTTATTTAGTGATCACTGCAATCAGTGACATTTGTGACTGTAAAAGTGTCACCAAAGTTTAGTCTTAGGTCCAGTGTAGCCCCCTAACCCCCCCTAATAAAGGTTTAACCCCCTGATCACCCCCCAGATAACCCTTTCACCGCCTATCACCACTGTCGCTTAGCGATAATTTTTCTGATCGCTGTCTTAGCGTCAGTGATGCCGATCGGCAGCCAGTAATTTTTTTTAGGTTCGCCGCAGGTTTTTATAGCGTCAGGTACCCCAATATATTATCTAATAAAGGTTTAACCCCCTTGATCGCCCCCCAGGTAACCCTTTCACCCCCTATCACCACTGTCACTAAGCGATCGTTTTTCTAAACGCTGTCTTAGTGTCTGTGATGCAGATCGGTAGCCGGTAATTTTTTTTAGGTTCGCCGCAGGTTTTTATAGCGTCAGGTACCCCAATATATTATCTAATAAAGGTTTAACTCCCTTGATCGCCCCCCAGGTAACCCTTTCACCCCCTATCACCACTGTCGCTAAGCAATTGTTTTTCTAAACGCTGTCTTAGTGTCGGTGATGCAGATCGTAGCCAGTAATTTTTTTTAGGTTCGCCGCAGGTTTTTATAGCGTCAGGTACCCCAATATATTATCTAATAAAGGTTTAACCCCCTTGATCGCCCCCCAGGTAACCCTTTCACCCCCTATCACCACTGTCACTAAGCGATCGTTTTTCTAAACGCTGTCTTAGTGTCTGTGATGCAGATCGGTAGCCGGTAATTTTTTTTAGGTTCGCCGCAGGTTTTTATAGCGTCAGGTACCCCAATATATTATCTAATAAAGGTTTAACCCCCTTGATCGCCCCCCAGGTAACCCTTTCACCCCCTATCACCACTGTCGCTAAGCAATTGTTTTTCTAAACGCTGTCTTAGTGTCGGTGATTCAGATCGTAGCCAGTAATTTTTTTTAGGTTCGCCGCATGTTTTTATAGCGTCAGGTACCCCAATATATTATCTAATAAAGGTTTAACCCCCTTGATCGCCCCCCCAGGTAACCCTTTCACCCCCATCACCACTGTCGCTAAGCAATCGTTTTTCTAAACGCTGTCTTAGTGTCGGTGATGCAGATCGGTAGCTGGTAATTTTTTTTAGGTTCGCCGCAGGTTTTTATAGCGTCAGGTACCCCCATATATTATCTAATAAAAGTTTTAACCCCCTGATTGCCCCTAGTTAACCCTTTCACCAGTGATCACCATATAAGTGTTACGGGTGACGCTGGTTAGTTAGTTTGCTTTTTATAGTGTCAGGGCACCCGCCGTGTATATAACCCAATAAAGGTTTAACCCCCTGATCGCCCGGCGGGTGATATCAATTAGGTTTTAGCGTCAGAGAGGGTCTGCGTCACACCCCAGGCAGCGTCAGGTTAGTGCCAGTAACGCTAACACCCACGCGTGAAGCATACACCCCCCTTAGTGGTATAGTATCTGAACAGATCAATATCTGATCTGATCAGATCTATACTAGCGTCCCCAGCAGTTTAGGGTTCCAAAAAACGCAGTGTTAGCGGGATCAGCCCAGATACCTGCTGGCACCTGCGTTTTGCCCCTCCGTCCAGCCCAGGCCACCCAAGTGCAGTATCGATCGATCACTGTCACTTACAAAACAAAAACACACATAACTGCAGCGTTCGCAGAGACAGGCCTGATCCCTGCGACTCCAGTGCTGTAGGAGGTGATTTCACCACCACAGTTAAAAAAAAAAAGCAAATATGCCGAAGCATTGGGGCAGCAGGGGCGGAGGAGCGATTTTGCTCCTAATGCCGCGTACATACGGTCGAAATTCCGACGGAGGCTTGCCCGTGGAAAAGTCCGACCATGTGTGTGCGGCATAACTTTTTTGCGGGAGGATGCCCCCATGCTTCGGCATATATAAATGGTGCGTGTATGCCCATCATTGGAAGTGGGTGGATGAAGGGCGGTATTCTAATGGTGGGCATACCCACCGATCAATCTCTTTTTTCATTCAGCCAACTGGCTGCATGAAAAAAAAAGATTACAATACATGTCCAACAAGGACCAGCAACGTACTGGTATGTTGCTGGACTTTGAATGTTTATACCAGAATGATGCCTGCGGGTTTAGGTATCATCTTGGTATCATTCTTTTCAGCCTGCGGCCGGCTTTCATGTAAAAGAAATCCTAGTGGCTAATTAGCCTCTGGACTGCTTTTACAAGCAGTGGGAGGGAATGCCCCCCCCCGGATATAAAAAGCGCCATTGGGAAATTGGGTAAGCATTTTATCACACCGATCTTGGTGTGGTCAGATGCTTTGAGGGCAGAGGAAAAATCTAGGGTCCAATAGACCCCAGTTTTTTCAAAAAAAGAGTACCTGTCATTACCTATTGCTATCATAGGGGATATTTACATTCCCTGAGATAACAATAAAAATGATAAAAAAAAAAAATACTTGGAAGGAACAATTTAAAAATAAAATAAAAAAGCAAAATTAATAATAAAAAAAAAAAAGAAAAAAAAAAAGCACCCCTGTCCTGCCCTGCTCTTGCCCAATGGCGAACGCAAGCGTCGGTCTGGCGTCATATGTAAAAAGCAATTGCACCATGCATGTGAGGTATCACCGCGAAGGTCAGATCGAGGGCAATCATTTTAGCAGTAGACCTCCTCTGTAAATCTACTGGGGTAACCTGTAAAGGCTTTTAAAGGCTTTTAAAAATGTATGTAGTTTGTCGCCAATGCGCGTTTGTGTGAAATTTTAAAGCATGTCGTGTTTGGTATCTATGTACTCGGCCTAAGATCATCTTTTCTATTTCATCAAACATTTGGGCAATATAGTGTGTTTTAGTGCATTAAAATTAAAAAAAGTGTATTTTTTAACCCAAAAAATGCGTTTGAAAAATCGCTGCGCAAATACTGTGTAGAAAAAAAAAATGCAACACCCACCATTTTAATCTGTAGGGCCTTTGCTTTAAAAATATATATAATGTTTGGGGGTTCAACATAATTTTCTTGCAAAAAAAAAAATGTTTTCATGTAAACAAAAAGTGTCAAAAAGGGCTTTGTCTTCAAGTGGTTAGAAGAGTGGATGTAAGCTTCCTAATGTTGTGTATAAAATGCCAGAACAGTTCAAAACCCCCCCAAATGACCCCATTTTGGAAAGTAGACACCCCAAGCTATATACTGAGAGGCATGTCGAGTCCATGGAATATTTTATATGTTGACACAAGTTGCGGAAAAACGACAATTTTTTTTTTTTTTTTTGCACAAAGTTGTCACTAAATGATATATTGCTCAAACATGCCATGGGCATATGTGGAATTACACCCCAAAATACATTCTGTTGCTTCTCCTGAGTACGGGGATACCACATGTGTGAGACTTTTTGGGAGCCTAGCCACGTACGGGACCCCAAAAACCAAGCACCGCCTTCAGGCTTTCTAAGGGTGTAAATTTTTTATTTCACTTCTCACTGCCTATCACAGTTTCGGAGGCCATGGAATGCCCAGATAGCACAAAACCCCCCCAAATGACCCCATTTTGGAAAGTAGACACCCCAAGCTATTTGCTGAGAGGTATTGTGAGTATTTTGCAGATCTCGCTTTTTGTCACAAAGTTTTGAAAATTGAAAAAAAAAAAAATATATATATATATATTTTCTTTCTTCATTTTCAAAAACAAATGAGAGCTGTAAAATACTCGCCATTCCTCTCAGCAAATAGCTTGGGGTGTCTATATTCCAAAATGGGGTCATTTGGGGGGGTTTTGTACGATTTTGGCATTTTATGGCCTTCGAAACTGTGATAGGTAGTGAGGAGTGAAATCAAAAATTTTTGCCTAGAAATCCTGAAGGCGGTGCTTGGTTTTCGGGGTCCCGTACGCGGCTAGGCTCCTAAAAAGTCCCACACATGTGGTATCCCCGTACTCAGGAGAAGCAGAAAAATTTATTTTGGGGTGTAATTCCACATATAACCATGGCATGTGTGAGCAATATATCATTTAGTGACAACTTTTTGTAATTTTTTTTTTTGTTTTTTTTTTTGTCATTATTCAATCACTTGGGACAAAAAAAAGTATATTCAATGGGCTCAACAGGCCTCTCAGCAATTTCCTTGGGGTGTCTAATTTCTAAAATGGGGTCATTTGGGGGGGTTTTGTGCTATTTTGGCATTTTATGGCCTTCGAAACTGTGATAGGTAGTGAGGAGTGAAATCAAAAATTTGCGCCCTTAGAAATCCTGAAGGCGGTGCTTGGTTTCCGGGGTCCCGTACGCGGCTAGGCTCCCAAAAAGTCCCACACATGTGGTATCCCCGTACTCAGGAGAAGCAGCAAAATGTATTTTGGGGTGTAATTCCACATATAACCATGGCATGTGTGAGCAATATATCATTTAGTGACAACTTTTTGTAATTTTTTTTTTTTTAGTCATTATTCAATCACTTGGGACAAAAAAAAAAAAATTCAATGGGCTCAACATGCCTCTCAGCAATTTCCTTGGGGTGTCTACTTTCCAAAATGGGGTCATTTGGGGGGGGTTTGTACTGCCCTGTCATTTTAGCACCTCAAGAAATGAGATAGGCAGTCATAAATTTAAAGCTGTGTAAATTTCAGAAAATGTACCCTAGTTTGTAAACTCTATAACTTTTGCGCAAACCAATAAATATACGCTTATTGACATTTTTTTTACTAAAAACATGTGGCTGAATACATTTTGGCCTAAATGAATGACTACAATTGAGTTTATTCGATTTTTCTTATAACAAAAAGTAGAAAATATCATTTTTTTTCAAAATTTTCGGTCTTTTTCCATTTATATCGCAAAAAATAAAAATCGCAGAGGCAATCAAATACCATTAAAAGAAAGCTCTATTTGTGGGAAGAAAAGGACGCAAATTTCGTTTGGGTACAACATTGCATGTCCGCACAATTTACAGTTAAAGCAGCGCAGTGCAAAATTCTGAATTCACCTCTGGTCCTCTAGCTACCAAATGGTCCGGGGCTTAAGTGGTTAAAAAGGACATTTTGGTGCCTACTGCAGGTACATTTCCAAAATACAATGTCAAATAACAAGGGGCACCAACACCAACCTCCTTGAGGTAAAACAATATAAGATAATAATGTTATTGTGGTAACTTGACAAAAAATAAATAAATATGGAGATCTTCATTAAAAAAAAAAAAAAAAAATATGGAGATCACTAGAAAATAATCTAAACATTATTATGGAGATCTGGCTTTTAAAAAAAGAAGGAATATTCATGAGATCTTGAGAAAATATAAAGAAATAAGTTTGATTTAACCCTGTGTGAATATCAGCAGCAAAACAACTTCATTATTCTAGCATTAGAAAGAACAAAGGAATGCGCTGCATTCAAAGATCCCAGAATTTGCAGCGTGACGAATGTGATATCTCCATTACGAACGGTAGTTTTACCAGACTGAGCACTTCCGTCTCGTACTTGATTCTGAGCATGTGTGGTTTTTAGTCCGTCGGAATTGCGTACAGACGAACGGACTTTCCGATAGAAATTTTTGTCCGTCGGAAAAAAAGAGAACAAGTTCTCTAAGTCCGTCGGAATTTCCGAAGGAAAAAGTCAGATAAGGCATACACACAGACGGAATATCCGATGAAAAGAGCCCGTCTGACTTTTTCCATCGGAAAATCCGGTCGTGTGTACAAGGCATTACTATTACACAGTTAATGATGTATGCAGTTTCTGTCTCTGGGAGTAACATGCAAAAATCAAGAATATTGCTGCACTCCTTGGTATCTTTTTTTTGACGCATTAAAATTACATCACAGGTATGACATTAAAAAGTGATGTGTTTCACATGTGTATGTGAGGTTTGAGTAAGTGCTGAATTTACAGTGAAACACATAACCTTTGAATGTTCCTGTCATACCTGTGATGTCATTTTAATGTTTCAATAAAGATACCAATGAGTGCAGCAATATTCCTTATTTGTACATGTAGCACATGGACCCTTTTTCCCTTTTTCCTACCTTTGGCTCACTTGTAGGAAAAGGGCACACTGCACTATATGCCCGTACCCTCCTGTGTGAAGAGGTTGAGCGGTGTAAATATAACTGGGTCTCCACAGCTAGGTTCTCCAAAGAATGGTTCTCGTCTCTCATGCGATAAAGACAAGTCTCTATTTCCCCCAATAACTCCAAGGTCCACACCAGTTGCAACTCCAACGTAGAGTTTATTTTCTCATATGCACGGTCACTAGATAGAAAAGGGTGGATGGAGAACAAGACAGCAAAAGGTGTTGGAGTAGGTCCAGGCACAAACGAATGTATGAATTACTCAAGTAGGCTTAGCTCACCCGGATAGTCTCCCATTAGAGTGGATCCTAGCAGCCGGAGTGATGCTCGAATTAGATTACACACAGTCTCTGCTCAAACTGTTACGGGTGAATTTAGGTCTCTGCCACAGACCTGGTGAACTTTGCTTGTGGTATTAGGCCTCTTTTAGGGAGATGACATCCCTCCAGAGAATTACCGGGCCCCTTCCTTCACTGTGATTTCTCACCAGTCCCTCGGAACGGTCCTCCCCCAGCCTCCTCTTCCAGATATGGGTCTCCTCGCAAGGCAGCACCCTGGGATTCCTCTTCCCTCTGTGGGCCCCAGCCAAAGGTGCTGGACCCAAGGCCTTCAGTTGCAGCCCCAGGGCTAAAGGTGCCTGGGATTGATCCATCAGTGTACCGGGCCAGGAAGACCCAGTACTCTCGAACCTGGAACCCCACCCTTGGGCTGAAGGTGCCCGGGGTGGCCAACGAACAGAACAACGACACACTCCCCGGGGTAGGACCCCCGGGAGAAGAAGAACACCCCACAGGCAGAGTCTTCCCCTTTTATATCCTCTCCCGGCAGGCACAGCAGGCAGGCCACGCCCACTATACCAGTGGTTCAACCCTAGCCCCTGATGGCAGCGCCATCCACAGGCCACAGGGAACTATACACCAGTATCCCACCTGCGGTATAAAATAGTTAGCAAAGCCCTATCAAATAATGTGTTTGAGTACAACTACCACTCAAACATTCCCCTAAATTTGAAGACCCCGCTACACACTCCCCCTAGACAGATAGGCACTGTCCCCAGTGTCTGGTGTAAACTCACGTACCTCAAGCCTGAGTCTACGCAGGTTTATTCCTGAACTATGTACAAAAATGTATTTATTTTTTTAAATGGTTTGTTTGTCCTGGAACCTGAATGTGGGGAAAGGGATTGAATAAAGAGATAAAGGAAGATCAACAAGCAAAAAAAAAAAAAAATGTGTACATCCCATTCTCAATGTCACATATCAAAATAAAGCACATTATGATATTCACATTTACATCTCCCTCCCCTCCTATACTAGCTGACCCACCCATGCTCCGTAGTTGCCAGTCGTTCACCTGCAGAGGGAGAAAACACACATAAAACCAGCATAATAAACATCCTATACTACTTTCTACATAAGAAGGGAACTATCCTCCCCGAGGGAAGGACATTTTCCTTTCTAAAACAAGTTCCTAATACACTAGTCCTAGTGTGAAATAGACATTAGTATTTTTTTCTCTGGGCGCACAGAAAGCCTTTATGAACACCGCCACCTAGTGGAAGTGCTACCGTCATAACACTGTCCCAAAACATTTGGAAACACATCTTCTTTTTTTTTTTCCGTAAATCTGACTGTGGCCCTAACTGTATCTACCCCCAAAGTCTCTGTCTGAAAGCGGCAACAGCTCTCCTAGCTCTCCAGCTAAGTAGATTACCCCGATTCACAAGGGCAAAGTCCCTGGACTCCAAGAGAGTACACTCCGGAACAAAAGAAAACACAATAGAATCCAGTCTCTTTAGAGATAGAATTTTGGATCGGGCAAAACAAGGAGCTTCCAGTTCTTATCGAAAGTCTCAATAGAATACACAGCATCCTCACGCTCCTTCCGACACACAACCACCCGATCTGCGTGTATGTGTCAACCAAGTACCCATTCCTGCTTACACCCCTTGTAACGCTCAGCAACAGTAGCAGAACAAGAGAGATACCTGCGGGCATTGGGCACCTTCAAATAGTTCCACAGAAAGTTAGCGTACCATCTCTCTCTGTAGGCCTCTACTTCAAACAGCAAATCTCTTGGGACATATGGGTACTCCCATCCGTAATCAGCAGCCACTCTGTGGTTGAACAGCTGTTGCATCCTGGAAAGCGGAGGAAGAGTAGCACCCGGTATGATAATGGCATCCGGATGTCTAGGCACTTTCACTGCCTTAAGATGCACCATAGCAGCCAGCAATGGCGCATACTCAGCCACAGCAGTAGGTACAGGCAATACAGGTATAGATAATGCAGGCATGGGGTCAGGTCCCTCCTCAAGCACATGGGCCTCCACCCGGGGCGCAATGTTCCCAGAGTCTATGGGTGAATCCCTTCTACTTTTGGATGAGGATAGGGGGTTCTCTATCCCAGCCCTTTCTGGCAAACAGTTCGTCAATCTCCACATCGTCTCCCACATCAGAGGACGATTCCAAGTCAGAGGTATCGCACTCCTTTGCCGGCAGGTAATTCTTGGTGGTGGAGGAATCACTGTCTCTTAAAAGTTCTTTCGGATCGGGAACCCAAGCATCCCCAATACCACGGACACTAATATTCGTCCATTACCCCGGCTTACCTCGGCCTGTATCTGTCGTGGATTGTCTGGAGGTCCCTTCGACTAAACAATCCGATCCAGGCAAGCGCTGGGGTGTACCTCGACCACGGCCGCAGGAGGCCTTCACATAGCCCACTTTTCGCTTGGGCGGTGGGAGAGAAGACTCCGTAAAGACGGAGGCAGCATCCGCCGGCTTCTCCGTCTCCGGTTCCTCAACTACCGGAACATCAGATACGACTTCCTCCGAAGTCACGACAGTGCGCGTGGGGGTGACTGTAGAAGCATAGGTTTCTTCCTCTAGAGTGGTGGCGCCCGTCAGGCAATTAAAACGGTAGGCCCGAGGTTTCTCTGTAGGTTGCTCCAACTCGAAGATAAGCTCTTTACACTTATCACATCTTCCAAAAGGCCAAAGGTGCACCACCAGTCCCTGGCATCCGGGACAAACCACTACAAGGGCCTCCGCGTCTCGGCAGACATAGAGAGCGAAGCGACCCAGAGGCTTCAACCAAATCCCCGTATCCATCAAGGGAGCAGCCAGTGAGGCAACGTTCATGGTTGTAGGAACAGAAATCCATGAGGCAGTCGCCATGTTGCTCACTCGCTGATCCATCACGCACTGTTTACTTGGCGCCAAAGCCACCACGCACATCTCACTGCATGGCGAGGCACCTCCCATTTTCCTGCAATGGTCGCGGGCTTTCTCAACTCTCGACACGCCCACGAACTACGCAGCTTGGGCTCTTCTCGTGGCGCAGTCAAAATTCTTCCAAAGATGGCCAACCTCCACGGAGCCTCACAGGGGGAATAAATTCCAAACTCTGGGGGGGTTTTAGCTGTAGAATCCCGGACTCGAGCCCCCACGTGTAGCACACGGACCCTTTTCCCTACCTTTGGCTCACTTGTAGGAAAAGGGCACACCGTACTATATGCCCGTACCCTCCTGTGTGAAGAGGTTGAGCGGTGTAAATATAACTGGGTCTCCAGAGCTAGGTTCTCCAGAGAATGGTTCTCGTCTCTTATGCGATAAAGACAAGTCTCTATTTCCCCCAATAACTCCAAAGTTATTGGGGGAAAGTTGCAACTCCAACGTAGAGTAAATTTACTCATATGCACAGTCACTAGATAGAAAATGGTGGATGGAGAACAAGACAGCAAAAGGTGTTGGAGTAGGTCCAGGCACAAACGAATGTATGATTCACTACCTGTCTCTCAAGTAGGCTTAGCTCACCCAGATAGTCTCCCATTAGAGTGGATCCTAGCAGCCGGAGTGATGCTCGAATTAGATTACACACAGTCTCTGCTCAAACTTTACAGGTGAATTTGGGTCTCTGCCACAGATCTGGTGAACTTTGCTTGTGGTATTAGGCCTCTTTTGGGGAGATGACATCCCTCCAGAGAGTTACCGGGCCCCTTCCTTCACTGTGATCTCTCACCAGTCCATTGGAATGGTCCTCCCCCAGCCTCCTCTTCCAGATACGGGTCTCCTCGCAAGGCAGCACCCTGGGATTCCTCTTCCCTCCGTGGGCCCCAGCCAAAGGTGCTGGACCCAAGGCCTTCAGTTGCAGCCCCAGGGCTAAAGGTGCCTGGGACTGATCCGCCAGTGTACCGGGCCAGGAAGACCCAGTACTCTCAAACCTGGAACCCCACCCTCGAGCTGAAGGTGCCCGGGGTGGCCAACGAACAGAACAACGACACACTCCCCAGGGTAGGACCCCCGGGAGAAGAACACCCCACAGGCAGCGTCTGCCCCTTTTATATCCTCTCCCGGCATGCACAGCAGGCCGACCACGCCCACCATACCACCACTGAGAGGGGACATCCAAGGCACAGTACTATACCAGTGGTTCAAACCTAGCCCCTGATGGCAGCGCCATCCACAGGCCACAGGGAACTATACACCACTATCCCACCTGCGGTATAAAATGGTTAGCAAAGTCCTATCAAATAAGGTGTTTGAGTACAACTACCACTCAAACATTCCCCTAAATTTGAAGACCCCACTACATACATGTTACTGAATCTCGCAGATGAGCTGGGCAGCACCCTGGGTTCCAGTTCACAACATGTGAGGGTCGGTCACTCACCTAGAGCGCCATTAGATTGGCTTTACTGATCCTGTCTCTAGGAGGCTGAGTTAAAAAACCCCAGAGGATGGAAGTAGATGGAGAGTTTTTTGAAGGCCACATATCCACATGCAGGGGCTGCTGCTGTATGTTATCCAGACCAGAAGAAAAGACTATTAATTAATTGTTCCTATGTTCTAACTTTTTAAAGTGGAGGTCCGCCCACCGCTGCAAAAATTTAAAGCCAGCAGCTACACATACTGCAGCTGCTGACTTTAAATAAATCGGACACTTACCTGTACTGGAGTCCAGCGATGTCGGCTCCCGGAAGTGGGGACAGGATACCTGTATGAGACAGGTATCCTGTCCCCCCTCCCCCCCCCCCCCCTATTCAAGTGCATTTTGTTTTTTTCAATCCACGCTTTTGATCCACTGAATCCTATAGAACCAAAAACCCCCAAAAAAGAAAGAAAAGAACGTTTCTGGCCCTTTCCATAAAATGCACAGATGTGAACTACATCCATAGGAAACCATGTTAAATGGACTGTAGTGTGTTTCTGCAAAACTGAAAACACACTAAAAATTCATAGGTGTGAACCAGGCCTCGTGCAGTAGCCCTGAGCTCAGCGTCTGAGAGCTCACCTCTGTGATGAAGAAGATGAGCAGTAATGATTAGGCCTCACTTAGCAAGGTCCTAGCAACGTCCTGGGAGTATTCCAGGCATGCCCAAATTAGTTTTTGTTCCTCCTTACGCCAACACACTGAATTATGGCGTGGTTGCCTTAACCTAGATATATATATATATATTGTGAGGGGGTTAACTCGGTAGCGGGTGTGTGTGACCCCCTGGTTGGGCTCCCCACACAAAAACAGGGCCAGCAGACGGAGGTTGTGGTTTTCAAAATCAAAAGGTGCGGTTTATTTCTCTATGTACAGTGACAAAAACACAGCAAAGCCAAAAAGAAACAAACAAAATAAATCCTGGTCAGTTTGACCTCTGACTAAACATGCAGGTTTCCTAAACTAACAACTGGGATCAGCCTGGTGCTGTCCTAGTCCCTAAGTCCCTGGTTTAGTAAAAGTCCAAACAAATAGCCACACAGGCTTTGCCTCACCGCACAGGGGTTCACTCTCCCTAGACAGTCCACACAGGTCTGGTTCCAGGCATGAGCTAACATCTAATGAAGCTGGGAGTTCTTATAGAGGCCTAAATGAGCTGACAAGCTTCAGCTGGTCTCATCAACTCCCTGTCTCACGACGCCCAGCACTCTCCCTAGAGGTATGAGTCATTCATGAGCCCACTAGCCTCAGCTGGGCTTCATCAACTCCCTAGTTGTATAAGTCGGCATAAAGCCTGAATCTGGGAGAAATATATCTACCCCCCTGGATGCAACCAGGTGACTTTACCTTCCTGCTGTCACATACCCCCCCCTCTTGTTTTAACCTTGGGGTTGGAACACCAGCAATCAGGCATTCATGTACTCGAGACAAAGCATCCACATTCCCCATTTGAACGCCAGGGCGATGCTTTACTGTGAAGTTGAATTCCTGTAGGGCCAGGAACCACCTATTCACTCTTCTATTTGTCTCCTTGTTTTGAGCCATCCACTTTAACGGAGCGTGATCCGTAACCATGTCAAAGTGCCTACCTAGCAGATAGTACCGAAGGGAATCTAGAGCCCACTTCACCGCTAAACACTCCTTTTCAACCGTGGCGTAATTTACCTCATGGGACTTCAACTTCCTGCTGAGGTAAATGACTGGGTGCTCTTCCCCGTTCCAGACCTGGGACAATACTGCTCCTAACCCCACATCTGACGCATCACTTTGTACGACAAAGTCTTTAGAGAAGTCGGGTGAGTACAACACTGGCTGGCTACATAAGGCTTGTTTCAAGAATTGGAATGCTGCCTCAGCCTCGGGGGTCCATTTAATCATGACCGACCCTTTCCCTTTCGTCAGGTTGGTTAGGGGCACAGCCTTAGAAGCAAAGTGGGGAATGAAGCGCCGATAATAACCCGCGATTCCCAGAAAGGCTCGTACCTGCTTCTTGCTGTTGGGACGTGGCCAACTCTGGATGGCCTCGACTTTGTTGAGTTGGGGTTTTATTACTCCCCTGCCAATGGTGTACCCAAAATATTTGGCCTCCTCCTGCCCAATGGTACACTTCTTGGGGTTAGCCGTAAACCCCGCTTCCCGGATAGAGTCTAGGACTGCTTGCACTTTTGGCAGATGTGATGCCCAATCTGTGCTATGGACAATTACGTCATCCAGGTAAGCCGCAGCATACTTCCGATGGGGCCTCAGTATCTGGTCCATTTTCCGCTGGAATGTGGCCGGCGCATTCTGTAACCCGAACGACATTCTCTTATATTGGAACGCCCCGTCTGGGGTTACAAATGCGGTTTTCTCTTTGGCCGACTTGGCCAGGGGAATTTGCCAATACCCTTTTGTGAGGTCAAGAGTCGTCATGTATCGGGCTGTTCCCAGCCGGTCGATCAACTCATCTATACGTGGCATGGGGTAGGTGTCAAATTTTGTAACTTTGTTCAACTGACGAAAATCGTTACAAAATCGCCAGCTCCCATCCGGTTTAGGCACCAACACAATGGGACTAGACCAATCACTTTGGGACTCCTCTATCACCCCTAAGTTCAGCATTTTCTGTACTTCCTCCCGTATTGCCTCCCGTCGGGCCTCTGGGATCCGATAGGGTTTTAACTTCACCCTTTCACCGGGCGGGGTAATAATATCATGCTCTACCCCAGATGTTTGTCCCGGCAGCTCAGAGAACACCTCCTTGTTGCGAAGCACAAACTCCTTAACCTCCTGTTGTTGGGGTTGTGACAAGGTGGCTGCTATTCCAACCTCCGGAATCACGCAACCAGTTTGAGCTGGTGACCAAGTTTCTGCGACTAGGGACTCTCTATCCCTCCAGGCTTTCAACAGATTAACGTGATATATCTGTTCGGGCTTTCGCCTTCCTGGTTGTCTGACCTTGTAATTCACTTCGCTCACTTTTTCCATTATCTCGTAGGGGCCTTGCCATTTGGCAAGGAATTTACTTTCAACCGTAGGGACAAGTACCAATATCCTATCCCCCGGGGAAAAGGTACGGGTCTTTGCTCCACGGTTGTACACTCTCTGCTGTGCCAACTGCGCTTGGGCCAAATGTTCCTTCACGATGGGCATTACCTGTGCAATTCGATCTTGCATCAGGGCGACATGCTCAATCACACTCCTGTGGGGAGAACTCTCACTTTCCCAAGTTTCCTTGGCAATATCCAACAGCCCTCTTGGGTGTCTCCCATACAGTAACTCAAAGGGGGAGAATCCCGTAGAGGATTGGGGCACCTCCCTAATAGCAAACATCAAATAAGGAAGTAGACAGTCCCAATCCTTTCCATCTCTATCCACCACTTTCTTCAACATTTGTTTTAGGGTTTTGTTGAATCTTTCAACCAGCCCATCGGTTTGGGGGTGATACACAGATGTACGCAATTGCGTCACTTTGAGCAATTTACACAGCTCTTTCATAACCCGGGACATAAAGGGTGTACCTTGGTCCGTAAGCAGTTCTTTACAAATACCCACCCGGCTAAAAACAAGAGATAGCTCTTTGGCTATGGTTTTGGCCGAGGTATTTCTGAGAGGGATCGCTTCTGGATAACGGGTGGCATAGTCCATTATAACCAATATGTACTGGTGCCCCCTAGCGGACTTGATTATAGGACCTACCAAATCCATTGCGATTCTCTCAAACGGGACCTCAATGATGGGTAGAGGGACCAGCGGGCTACGGAAATGTGGCATCGGGGCCGACCTCTGACACACAGGGCAGGAGGAACAATAATTTTCTATGTCCTTCATCACCCCAGGCCAATAGAATCTCTGTAATACCCTCTCTCGGGTTTTCTCTGTCCCCAGATGACCTCCAAGAATGTGCCCATGGGCCAACTCCAACACCAACTTCCTGTAAGGTTTGGGCACCACCAGCTGCTCAACGGTTTCTTCTGCCCTTTTTGCCACCCGATACAGTAGGTCCTTCTCTACGCTGAAGTATGGGTAAGTGCAGGTATTATCTGGGTTCACTAACTCGCCATCTATTTCCACTACGTTTTCCCGTGCCTTTATTAGGGCGGGGTCTTTTAACTGTTCTGTGGCAAAATTTTCCCTGTGAACCTCCAGATCAGAAAACTCCACAGACGGTAGGTTTTCGTCTGAGGAGGTGGGCTCCTCTCCAGTTTCTTGAGTCTCCCCTGCAAATACTGACAAGGGAAATTCTGGAGAGTCCTCACCACTCTCAGAGGAGTTCTGGCTATCACATTCCTGGTACATAGGGGCACCAGTGGGGGGCTCAGGATCATCCCACAGTTCCCAGAACTTCGGAAAATCCCTTCCCACAATGGCGTCATGCGGTAACTGAGATACTAAGCCCACTGGATGAGAGAGGGTACCTTTGGGGGTCTCGAAACACACTGTAGTCACTGGATACTCTCGGGTGTCCCCATGCACACAAATAACAGCTACCTTGCTATTCCCAGAGACCTCTGTTTTAACTAATTCAGCCTTTATCAGGGTCACAAGGCTACCTGAATCCAGTAATACCACAACATTTCTACCATTAATACACATTTTGCATAAATGTTTCTCAGTTCCTCGAATGGCAGTGCATGCGACTGTCGCACACAGCGACTGACGTCTGCCCGTCAGAAAGTCACACTGCATGGGTTCCTCCACAACCGGGCAATTGGCTGCAATATGTCCCGCTTGCCGGCAGCGGTAGCAAACGATCCTTCTTGCGGCCTCTTGAGCCGCTGATTTCCCAGGCTGTTCTCGCCAAACTTGGGGTAGAGCTCCCACCCTCTCACTCTCTCCACCCTCACCCCTTGGAATCCTCTTATCCGCCCCTGGGGATGGTCTGGTCTTAGGGTGGAAAGTCCGAGTGTCTCTGGAAGAGGCCGTCAGGTTCTCTGTAGCCAAGTATTTCTCTACACGATCCACAAGACCACCGGCCGTCCCTGGGTCTCCATGGCTTACCCACTTTTGGATGGCAGTAGGAAGAGCTCTCAAAAACCGATCCATTACAACACGTTCCACAATCTCTGGTGCGGACAAAGTCTCTGGCTGTAGCCACTTCCTGCTCAGGTGAATGAGATCATACATTTGAGACCTGGGGGGTTTTCCAAGCTGGAAAGTCCAGTTATGCACACGCTGAGCCCGGACAGCCAGGGTGACACCCAGCCTTGCCAATATTTCAGCTTTTAGCATCACATAGTCTTTTGCTTGGTCAGGCTCTAGGTCATAGTAAGCCTTCTGCGATTCACCAGTTAACAGAGGAGCCACCAGTCCAGCCCACTGCTCCTCAGGCCACTTTTCTCTTTCAGCAGTCCTTTCAAATGTGGTCAAAAATACCTCTGGATCATCCTCTCCAGTCATTTTTGTCAATAAACGACTCACCCCAAAGGACGCGGTATTAGTGGGACGGCTTTCCTCACTGGTCTGCGGACGTTGCTGCATTACTGCTTCCACTTGTTGTAGTCTCTGCTCTTGCTTCTGTAACAGGTCTATGAAGCGGGCCTCAGATTGCTGCTGGGCTTGTTGATGAGCTTGCTGCTGGGCTGCAAGGCTCCTTTGCAAACCTGCATTTGTCTGCTGTTGATTGGCATTTGCTAGAGCCAGCTGTTTCAGTATCTCCTCCATGCTGGCTTAAAAAAAACTGCCACTGGTTCTCCACCAACTGTGAGGGGGTTAACTCGGTAGCGGGTGTGTGTGACCCCCTGGTTGGGCTCCCCACACAAAAACAGGGCCAGCAGACGGAGGTTGTGGTTTTCAAAATCAAAAGGTGCGGTTTATTTCTCTATGTACAGTGACAAAAACACAGCAAAGCCAAAAAGAAACAAACAAAATAAATCCTGGTCAGTTTGACCTCTGACTAAACATGCAGGTTTCCTAAACTAACAACTGGGATCAGCCTGGTGCTGTCCTAGTCCCTAAGTCCCTGGTTTAGTAAAAGTCCAAACAAATAGCCACACAGGCTTTGCCTCACCGCACAGGGGTTCACTCTCCCTAGACAGTCCACACAGGTCTGGTTCCAGGCATGAGCTAACATCTAATGAAGCTGGGAGTTCTTATAGAGGCCTAAATGAGCTGACAAGCTTCAGCTGGTCTCATCAACTCCCTGTCTCACGACGCCCAGCACTCTCCCTAGAGGTATGAGTCATTCATGAGCCCACTAGCCTCAGCTGGGCTTCATCAACTCCCTAGTTGTATAAGTCGGCATAAAGCCTGAATCTGGGAGAAATATATCTACCCCCCTGGATGCAACCAGGTGACTTTACCTTCCTGCTGTCACAATATATATATATATATATATATATATATATATATATATATAGTGCAAAAAAAGAACTACAGCAAGAGTGCCAGAGTTTTAAAAAATGGTTACTATTGGCGATGCTTGTGGCTAACACACCGAGGTACATATGTTATAAAAAAGTTTTATTCAGTATTCAAAAATGATCCGAAGTAATGAATCCAGAAATGTATTAAATAACACACAACACCTAAAAAAACTGTACTTAAAAACAACGTAAGTGTCAGAGCTATTGAAGACACCCATATATAATATACCGTCAGCAATTACAGTGATCATAATACCAATTGTAACAACAAATATGGTATATACATAGCATACAGTGATAGGGATATCACCCCTATGAAAATTCCATCATTTTGAATATGCCCTATGAGGTATAGAATGCTCCAGTAATTTTGCACACCTGACATTGGCTGTCAATCAAAAGGCTTTAGATCCTCCAGAGACCCCGTTCCATCCTGAGTACACTGCATCCGGAAAGTATTCGCAGGGCTTCACTTTTTCCACTTTATTTTATGTAACAGCCTTATTCCAAAATGGATTAAATTAATTATTTTCCTCAAAATTCTACAAACAATACCCCATAATGACAATGCGAAAGAAGTTTGTTTGAAATCTTTGCAAATTTATAAAAAATAAAAAATGAAAAGAATCATATGTAAATACTGTATGTATTTACAGCCTTTGCAATGGCACTCAAAATTGAGCTCAGGTGCATCCTGTTTCCACTGATCGTCCTTGAGATGTTTCTACAACTTAATTAGAGTCCACCTGTGGTAAATTCAGTTGATTGGACATGATTTGGAAAGACACACACCTGTCAATATAAGGTAGACAAGTGCACTGCCGAAAAATGTGTTATTTTTATTAGTTTTTTTGCTTTTTTCGTAAATTCTAAAATTCGGAATTCGTAAATTTGAAAATTCGCAATTCAGAAATTCGGATTTCAGAAATTCGGAAATTCAAAAATTTGGCATTTTAGGATTTTCAAATTCGAAATTTTGTCATTTCCGATTTTGGAATTTTTGAATTTCCGATCTTCTACTTTCAGAATTTTGAAATTTTGAATTTTGGAATTTCCGATTTTCGAATATGTCGAATTTTGTAATTAGTAATTTTCGATTTTCGACTTTCCGATTTTCAAATTTTGGAATTTCGAATTTTGTAATTTCTGATTTTTGAAATTCCGAGTTTCGAATTTTAGATTTTTCAAATTTTCGATAATCCAAAAATCTGAAAAAATAAGAAAGAAAATCAGTAAAATTTGAAATAACTAATAACTATTAAATTATAGGTATTGGAATTTACTTTCAAATCTACAGATTTTATTTACGGATTTTCGAATTTTCGAATTTCGAATTTCAGAATTTTCACATTTTCACATTTTGGAATTTCTTTTTTATCTCAAAACAAATGTTTTATTGAAAAACAAAGTACGTTACATCCATTATTGGCATCACAAAACCATAATACATAAAACCTGTACCATGCTTAGTTTCAGAAAATACTGCACATTTCACACAAACATGTACATTATATGCATCTTCCCTTTCAAGACAGTGAACAATACCTTGAGACAATAGTGCCGCCAATTAACTGGGTCCCTGCTACCGATGCAAGAGCACTAGGAAACTTATAACAATCTATCCATTACTAATTCCACCGGAGCCAACCCAGGCACACTCAACCATGGATCCCATAGTTTGGAAAAATGTTCTGTACTGCCTCTATGTTGGTAAATAAGTTTTTCTAACTTCAAGGTGTTACCCATTTGTTTTATCCACTCCTTCACAGTAGGGGGTTCCGTTGACTTCCAGTGCCGTAGAATCAGCATTCGGGCCTGAAAGAGGGCCCTAGCTATCGCCTGTCTGGGCATCTCCTCAAGCGTGTCACCCTCAATAATACCTAACAAGCAGGGTTTGGGCTCTTTAGCAATTTGAACCTAAAAGGTTCGGTTAAGGACCTCCATCACCCCCGTCCAGTAAGCATGAAGTTTGGGGCAACGCCACAGCAAGTGTATCAAGTCGCCGTGATCCTGCATGCAACGTGTGCAGGAGGGATCATCACGAACCCCCATTCTAGCCAGTCTGGCTGGCGTATAGTGAACTCTGAGAAGTATGTACAACTGCGACAGATGTTGGGCTACATTCAGCGAACACTGAGAGACTGCCAAAAGTGCTTCCTCCCACTGTTCCTCCTCAAAAGGTCCAACATCTCTCTCCCACTGGGCTATCACCTTACGGGTCATATCAGGCAGAAACAAGTTAAGGAGCATAGCATAACTACAGGATATGAAGCCTTTATACGATGCCACCTCCGCCATGTAGTTAAAGATAGGAGCTTTAGTCTGAATCCAGATATCAACGTCATTTTCGGCCCTTACCGCATGCTGGAGCTGGACATAGTAAAATAGCATGGAACCAGGAGGTCCAAATTCCTCCTGAAGAGCGGCAAATGAACGCAGCTCTCCATTTCGGAATATTTGATACAGGTAGTTAACACCGTACTGCTGCCACCGTTTACTGTATTGTAGTTTTCCTATGTCCATGTAGCGGTCATTGTGCCATATAGGGCTGAATTTAGTAAACCCCGTGACCTGCTGTAATGTCCTGACTTTATTCCAGATTTTTTGCATTAGACTATACGTGGGGTACTGTTTATTAGATTTACCCATTCGCAAAGCTTCCAACCCCTCCGCTACACCCTGTTTAATCGTAAATTTAATGAGTGAGGTGGTCGAGTCCACCAAGTTCAACTCTGGGTCGGGGGCCGGGTTCAGTGATCTGGCTATGTGTTGCAACTGGGCGGCCAAGTAGTACAGCCAGGGATTTGGCAGTGCTAATCCCCCTGCCTCCTTAGGACGTTGAAGCTGTTCCAATCTCACCTTAGCCGAAGAAGAATGCCAGATAAGGGAGCGGAACATCGAGTTAATGATTCAGAACTGTTTTAGGGGGATTACAAGAGGCGAGTTGTGCAACACGTAAAGAAGTTGTGGCATAAGAATCATTTTTATTAGGTTGATCCTACCTACTGGTGACATTTTTAGCCTGGACCACACCTTGATTCTATCACGGCTACGATTCAGCAAAGGGGTAAGATTGAGCCTAAGATACTCCAAAGGGTCAGGGGTGACATTTATTCCTAGGTATTTAATCTGCCTGGACACCGGGATATCAAGAATCGTTGGCAGTCGCTGGTCCGAACCCACGTCAAGAAACATGAGCGAGGATTTAGTCCAGTTCACCACCAACCCTGAATAAAATCCGAAGATCTTCACCACCCTCATAGCTTCACTCAGTGACCCCCCGGTATCTCCCAGCAGCAGCATAGTGTCATCCGCATACATCATTAACTTTTCCTGTAGGTCCCCGTATTGAAAGCCTCGGATATCTTTGTTAGAGCGAATGAGAGCCGCCAGGGGCTCAATGGCCAGGGCAAATAGAAGTGGCGACAGGGGGCATCCCTGTCTAGTGCCCCTGTACAACAGAAAGTCTGGTGACACTCTGCCTGCCTCCCTGATGGCCGCCCTTGGGGTGTGGTATAACAACTGAACCCAGGAGATAAATTCCTCCTCAAACCCAAACTTCCTCAAAGTGGCCCACAAGAACGTCCATTCAATACTGTTGAACGCCTTGTGAGCGTCCAGAGACAGTAGCGCCCTGTCCCCCCCATTATCCGCTTCCGACTGCATATTAAGAAAAAGCCTATGTAAATTTATTGCCGTGGATTTCTGGGGCATGAACCCTGCCTGATCAGAGTGTATAACAGTGGATATTACCCCATTTAAGCGCACCGCCAGAACTTTAGCTAGAATTTTCACATCATTCTGTAGGAGGGAAATCGGTCTATAGGAGCCCGCATCCAACGGATCCTTGCCCGGTTTCAAAAGCAGTACGATAATAGCTTTGGTCATTGACAATGGAAGGCACCCTGTTGCTTTGGCAGCCTTGAACACATTAAGTAGTTTAGGTAGCATACCCCCCGCATATTGTTTGTACACTTCAATTGAGATACCGTCCTCCCCCGGAGCTTTAGAGTTAGGGAACATCCCGACCGCCGACTGGAGCTCCTCCAAAGTAAGAGGGGCATCCAATTGCTGCCTAGCAGCCTCAGATAATTTGGGCAGGTCTACCGATTCTAGGTATGTCAGTAGGGAACTCTCAGAGTAGGTCTGTTTAGACTGATACAGGGTAGAGTAGTACGAGACCAATTCAGACATAATGACATCTGGGGCATTGGTTACTATACCAGCCTGGGTTCTAAGCTCACCAATGGAGGGTGACCTCTGTTGCGCATGGGCAATTTTGGCCAGCAGGCGACCGGTTTGCTCCCCCTCCTCATAATATGCCAGTTTATTACAAAAACGTTTCCTTTCTGCTGCTGAGGTAGTACACCGACTGAGTGCCTCACTGGCAGCTAACCATGAGTCTTTGCGCTCCTCAGTGGGGTCCGATATAAACCTCGCCTCCAGATCACTCGCCAGCCCCTCCAATCCCTCCCTCTGTGCACTAGTAGTTTGTTTAATACTGTGGATTTCACTGATAAATGTACCGCAAAGGAAGGCCTTAAAGGCCTCCCAAGCAGTCCCCGGTCCAGTATGGTTCCCCTGGTCTTGCCAGAATTCCCCAATCTGAGCCGATATCTGAGCATGTGATGAGAACAAATTCAGCCAGAAGGCATTCAATTTCCAGGAGGCCTTGGTCATAAGCGATAGGGGCCTCACCTCTAATTTAGTAATCACTGGCGAGTGATCAGATATGCTGCGAACAGCATATATGATCTCCGATATGAACCGGGTGGCCTCTGTAGAACAAATAGTCAGATCTATGCGGGATAGGGACATATAGGATTTAGAAAAACAAGAGAAACTTTTGTTCCCAGGGTTTCTATCACGCCAGGGATCAGTCCACCCCACCTCTTCAATGAACTTTTTCAAAGGTGTGCGATACGAACCCCGCGGTGTAGTCACCGCTGGGTGCTTATCAAATACCGGGTCCAAAAAACAGTTGAAATCTCCCATGATGTATAAGGGGACATCCTGGTGACACAACTGATATTCTAACACTATTCGGAGCACCTGGTGATTGTACGGAGGCGGAATGTACACAAATGCAAGAATACATTTCAAAGTAAAAATGCCACACAACAGAATTACATATCTCCCCTCTGCATCTATGACACTTTCCATCTCCTGATAGTCTAAGGAGCTATGAATCAGTACACTCACACCCCTTGAATAGGAGGTGTGAGTGGAGTGATATGACCACCCCACCCAAGAGAGCTTCAAACATGAGACCGAATCAACTGTAAGGTGAGTCTCCTGTAGTGAACAAATGTCAGGCATATACAGTACTTGCGAAGGGAGGTAAATACCATGGTACGCTTCAGGGAATCGTGTATCCCCCTAACATTTCATGAGACTACGGGGACCGCAGCCATTTTAGATTCATAAGTCTATACATTACAGTGTAAACAAGAAGCACATTGTCCCACATCAAATTAACTAGGTTTAGAAGATGCACATATATAACTGCCAGTACTGTAGAAATGTCTCGTGAAAAAAGTGATGCTCTGAAAAAATATAAACCCACCAAAAAACAAAACAAAATTGAATAGTGGTGTATCACCACCACCCCACAGGAAGGGGTCCGAGGCACACGACCAGCAAGCTGAGCATGCACCCCGACTGCCAGTCACTATCCACCGAGGGATCTCACATACAGTACCTGTGGCAGCGCATAGCACCACCGACTCAGTGGTAGGACAACAGGTCCTCCCTGTCCTGAACAACGTGGGGTCCAACAGAGACCAAAGTACGATTTTGCAGAAAAATAGAAAATGGGAATAACACATTCCACTGGGAAAAGAAAAACTTCTTGTTGACAGAAAACGCTCTTGTAGAACAAAAAGGTAAGCATGTTCCCGTCTCCTCACTTAAGCCCTCTGGTAACACTGTGTATTAAGGCCCCGCCGGACTTTATGGAAAACTGTAGTTTAGCTAAAGCTGTCTCATCCTTCTTCCTCAGCCTGCCTGCTGCCCCGGGGAAATGCGTTTTCATTAGCATCCAGCCAGTCAGAAGCATCTGCTGCGTTTTCAAAGAAGTGCGCTTGCCCTCTAGCTATGATCCGGAGCCTGGCAGGGTATAGCATAGCATATGGTGCCTGCAGCTTTTGCAACCGCCTTTTGACTTCGGTGAATCGTGCCCTGCGTTTTTGCACATCCGACGAAAATTCAGGGTAGAATGAAATCCGCACGCCATTAAACTGAATATTCTGCTTTTCCCTGGCCAGCCGCAGGATTATCTCCCTGTCCCGATAATTCAACAGCCGGGCCAGCATGGGTCTTGGTGGGTGACCCGGTGGGAGGGGCCGCAATGGGACTCTGTGCGCCCTTTCAACAGCATACAGGGTGGTGAAGGCCTTCTTCCTAAAAATGTCCACGAGCCACTGCTCCACAAATTGCGTGGGGTCTCTCCCCTCCACCTTCTCAGGAAGACCGATGATGCGCATATTATTGCGTCTCATTCTATTTTCGAGGTCGTCAGCCCGCATATCGACCGATTTGATCAGTCTGGCATTAGTCTGTGTTTCCCTGATCAGGGGAGGGAGCTTGTCCTCCAGGTCACTGATCCTGCTCTCCGCTGCAGTTGTTCTCTCCCTGATTTTTTGCATATCTTGTCTGATCAGGATCACTGCTTCTTCAAGCCCACCAAACCTAGCCTGTAACGCATTCACTGAAGCAGTGCATTTAGAAACAGCCCGCAGTATAGCAGCCAAAGTCGGCCGTTCAGTGTCCTCTTCCTCTGGCTCTGATATTTCCTGCTGCTCAGCAATGGCTGCCTGTGCCAGGTCACCGTCCCCCTCCTCCTGCTCCATGTCCTCTTCCTCTGTCCCTGCCTCACCCACCATCTTATCAGTCGGCCCTGCAAGTTTCTGGGCAAAGTATCTCATGTCCTTAGGCTGATCGCTGACTGCTGGTTTAGAGGACTTGGGTATTCTACTCACTGTGTCCTTCTTCTCACTGCCGCGCTGGCCACGCTGCTGAGGGGTCCCGGCGGCGCCATGTTGGATTTCAGGCCGGTCAACTCCCTCCTTGTTTTTGCGAGTCACCATCATCCCTGGAGGGCTCACAACGGGTCAGGATACTCAGCGGTTATTCCGGTACCGATCTGTGCCGTCGGATCAAACCGAGGACGCCGGGAACAGGATCAATTACAGGGTGACTGGTGGAAGGTCTGTGAAAAAGCGGCTGCTCACATGCCAATCCTGGCCACGCCCCCACATTTTGGAATTTCGAATTTTCCAATTTTGGTGTTTCGAATTTTCCAATTTTGGTGTTTCGAATTTTCGGAATTCAAAAATTCAGAAATTCAAAAATCTAAAAATGCGAAAATCTGAAAAAAAAATCTGTAAAATTCTAAATAATAATAATAAAAACTTTTTATTATTATTATTAGATCATTACGTTCCATTCGTTTAGATATGGCATTCGTTATTTTGGATAATTTGTAACTTCGGAAAAATTCATATTCGTTACTTTCACTAACAGCAAAATTTGAAAGGAAATTCCAATACCTATAATTTAATAGTTAGTAATAGTTAAGGGTATTTTTAGTTAGTCATTATTTCAGATTTTCAGGTTTTTGAATTTTCGGATTTTCATTCTTTAGAATTTTCAGATTTTCATTTCTATTTACAAGTATTTGAATTTACAAATTTCCGAAATTTCGATATTTCAAAATTCAAATTTCCGAATTCCCTAAATCTCGAATTTATTCATTTTCAAAATTTCAAATTTTCGAATTTCTGAAATTTTGAAAATTCGAAATTTCGGAAGTTTCAGAATTAACGAATTTGTCAAGATTCGTTAAAAAACGAATTCGGAACTGAACAAATTGCACATGTCTAATATAAGGTCCCACAGTTAACAGTACATATCAGAGCACAAACCAATCCATGAAGTCCAAGGAATTGTCTGTAGAACTCCGAGACAGGATTGTATCGAGGCACAGATCTGGGGAAGGGTGCAGAAAATTTTTTGCAGCATTGAAGGTCCCAAGCACAGTGGCCTCCATCATTCGTAAATGAAAAAAGTTTCGAACCACCAGGACTCTTCCAAACTGAGCAATCAGGGGAGAAGGGAGTTAGTCAGGGAGGTGACCAAAAACCCGGTGGTCACTCTGACAGAGCTCCAGTGTTTCTCTGTGGAAAGAGAACCTTCCAGAAGAACAACCATCTCTGCAGCACTCCACCAATCAGGCCTGTATGGTAAGAAGCCACGCCTCAGTAAAAGACATGACAGCCCGCCTGGAGTTTGCCAAAAGGCAAAGGCAAGGACTCTCAGACCATGAAAAACTACATTTTCTTTTTTGATGAAACAAAGATTAAACTCTTTGGTCTGAATAGCAAGCGTCATGTCTGGAGGATACAGGCAATGCTCATCATCTGGCCAATACCATCCCTACAGTGAAGCATGGTGGTGGCAGCAGCATGCTGTGGGGATTTGTTTCAGAGGCAGGAACTGGGGGACTAGTCAGGATTGAGGGAAAGATGAATGCAGCAATGTACAGAGACATCCATGATGAAAACCTGCTCCAGAGCACTCTAGACCTCAGACTGGGGCAGAGGTTCATCTTCCAACAAGACAACAACCCTAAGCACACAGCCAAGATAACAAAGGAGTGGCTATGGGACAACTCTGTAAATGTCCTTAAGTGGCCCAGCCAGAGCCAAGACTTGAACATCTCTGGAGAGATCTGAAAATGGCTGTGCACCGACGCTCCCCATCCAATTTGATGGAGCTTGACAGGTCCTGGAATTTTTTGGGGGGAGGAACTGCCCAAAAATAGGTGTGCCAAGCTTGTAGCATCATACTCCAAAAGACTTGAGGCTGTAATTGGTGCCAAAGGTGCTTCAACAAAGTATTGAGCAAAGGCTGTGAATACTTATGTACATAGGATCGTTTTCGTGTTTTATTTTTAATACATTTGCAAAGATTTTAAACAAACTTCTTTCACGTTGTCATTATGGGGTACTGTTTGTAGAATTTTGAGGAAAATAATGAATTTAATCCATTTTGAAATAAGATTTTAACATAAGAAAATGTGGAAGAACTGAAGCGCTGTGAATACTTTTCAGGTGCACTGTATCTCATCTTGCCGAGTAGGTGCTAAAGCCCTGATGTCCAAAGAAACAGCCATACAATTCAAACAATTTCACCCTCCAATAGACATTTATAACTTCCCCACTTGGGCAAATTCCCTGTGGGTATATGTACAGTACAGTACACCCCTCACATTTTTGTAAATATTTTATATCTTTTCATGTGACAACACTGAAGAAAGGACACTTCGCTACAATGTAAAGTAGAGAGTGTACAGCTTGTAGAAGGCTCCTTTCACATGGAGCGGAACCGCTAAGCAGAGTCTGCCAGCTCATCGGGAGAATGCTCCATTGATCTCTGCTGACCTGGCGGATGATAGGTCTATCTCTGCTCACTGAGCGGGGAGGGACCTGTCAGAGCCTGGCTGATCTCTATGGGGAGATTGTACGAAAATGGAAAGCATGTCCGTTTTCATAAGATCTCATCCGATCCGCCAAGACGGATGGCAGACGTATCGCCATACGTCTGTCTTGAGCAGATTGAATGGCAGACGGGTGTTAGCGGACACATCTCCACTGACATCCGCCTGCCCATAGGAGTCAATGGATAGCCCGCTTTGATCTGCCTGAAAAATGGACAGGTGGATCCGAGCGGGCTTATCGTGTGAAAGGTGCCTAACAGTGTAAATTTGCTGTCCCATGAAAATAACTCAACACACAGCCATTAATGTCCAAACCACTGGCAACAAAAGTGAGTACGCTTTTATGTGAAAATGTCCAAATTGGGCCCAAAGTGTCAATATTTTGTGTGGCCACCATTATTTTCCAGCACTGCCTTAACCCTCTTGGGCATGGAGTTCACCAGAGCTTCACAGGTTGCCACTGGAGTCCTTTTCCACTCCTCCATGATGACATCACGGAGCTGGTGGATGTTAGAGACCTTGCGCTCCTCCACCTTCTGTTTGAGGATGCCCCACAGATGCTCAATAGGGTTTAGGTCTGAAGACGTGCTTGGCCAGTCCATCACCTTCACCCTCAGCTTTTTTAGCAAGGCAGTGGTCGTCTTGGAGGTGTGTGTTTGGGGTCGTTATGTTGGAATACTGCCCTGCGGCCCAGTCTCCGAAGGGAGGGGATCATGCTCTTCTTCAGTATGTCACAGTACAGGTTGGAATTCATGGTTTCCTCAATGAACTGTAGCTTCCCAGTGCCGGTATCACTCAAGCAACCCCAGACCATGACACTCCTACCACAATGCTTGACTGCAGGCAAGACACACTTGTCTATGTACTTCTCACCTGGTTGCTGCGACACACGCTTGACACCATGTGAACCAAATAAGTATATTTTGGTCTCATCAGACCACAGGACATGGTTCCAGTAACCAATGTCCTTAGTCTGCTTGTCTTCAGCAAACTGTTTGCAGGCTTTCTTGGGCATCATCTTTAGAAGAGGCTTCCTTCTGGGACGACAGCTATGCAGACCAATTTGATTCACTGTGCGGTGTATGGTCTGAGCACTGACAGGCTGACCCCCCACACCTTCAACCTCTGCAGCAATGCTGGCAGCACTCATACATCTATTTTCCAAAGACAACCTCTGGATATGACTCTGAGCACATGCACTCAACTTCCTTGGTCGACCATGGAGAGGCCTGTTCTCAGTGGAACCTGTCCTGTTAAACCGCTGTATGGTCTTGGCCACCGTACTTTAGCTTAGTTTCAGGGTCTTGGCAATCTTCTTATAGCCTAGGCAATCTTTATGTAGAGCAACAATTTTTTTTTCATATCCTCAGAGAGTTCTTTGCCATGAGGGGCCATGTTGAACTTTCAGTGACCAGTATGAGAGAGTGAGAGCGATAACACCAAATGTAACACACCTGAGACCGTGTAACACTAACGAGTCACATAACAAGGAGGGGAAATGGCTAATTGAGCCCAATTTGGACATTTTCACTTAGGGGTGTACTAACTTTTGTAGCCAGCGGTTTAGACATTAATGGATGCGAGTTGAGTTATTTTGAGGGGACAGCAAATGTACACTGTTATACAAGCTGTACACTCACTACTTTACATTGTAGCAAAGTGTAATTTCTTCAGTGTTGTCACATGTAAAAGTTATAATAAATTATTTACACACATGTGAGGGGTGTACTCACTTTTGTGAGATATTGTGTATATCTAGAGTTTATGTATGAGGGATCTGTAAAGCAGCTTACTCTTATAGTGAAAATGTACCCATCACGTTGCCTGTTTTAAGCATAAATGACTCAGCCACGGTTGCCTTAAACTGTATAAACTTCCGCTGCTAAATAGCAATTAGAGACACAATCATTTGCTAACAAAAGGTATAGTATACACCAACATATAGACCATATAGGTATCCAAGCCCCTGAAGGCTCAAAAGCTGCATTCCTCATAATGAATCACGTGGATGTATGCTAACACATATGAGCTTACTGTACAGAAGTATAAACCAATGGTCAATGGGCTAAACAGGTGTTCATAGTCTATTGATAAACGCATCTGTTGGGGAATTGCGCAAAGCCCAGAGAATGGCTGTGCCATATTCCAGATCCACATGCAGTATGAGAGCTATCCATATACAGTTGCAAAAAAAAGTATGTGAACCCTTTTGGAATGATATGGATTTCTGCACAAATTGGTCATAAAATTTGATCTGGTCTTCATCTAAGTCACAACAATAGACAATCACAGTCTGCTTAAACTAATAACACACAAAGAATTAAATGTTACCATGTTTTTATTGAACACACCATGTAATCATTTACAGTGCAGGTTGAAAAAGTATGTGAACCCCTAGACTAATGAGATCTCCAAGAGCTAATTGAAGTGAGGTGTCAGCCAACTAGAGTCCAATCAATGAGATGAGATTGGAGGTGTTGGTTACAGCTGCCCTGCCCTATAAAAAAACACACCAGTTCAGGGTTTGCTTTTCACAAGAAGCATTGCCTGATGTGAAAGATGCCTCACACAAAAGAGCTCTCAGAAGACCTACGATTGAGAATTGTTGGCTTGCATAAAGCTGGAAAGGGTCATAAAAGTATCTCCAAAAGCCTTGCTGTTCATCAGTCCACGGTAAGAAAACATTTAATTCCTTGTGTGTTATTAGTTTAAGCAGACTGTGATTGTCTATTGTTGTGACTTAGATGAAGATCAGATCACATTTTATGAACAATTTGTGCAGAAATCCATATCATCCCATAAGGGTTCACATACTTTTTTTTGCAACTGTATATGTTTAACTGTATAGTGTGAAAATTCCACACTATGGCTGTAATAGTTTCTCCAATCTTGATAGTTTGCCCCTTGGGGCATGCTGGGTCAATGATGTCCCAAGGGGTGACCCCACCCCTTAGTTATTTATAAACTGTCAGACCGTGGGAGCCTTCCTTGGGTGTGGACCTCTTTTTTCGGGTCGGCGGTGGCATTCATCGTGATTGATGCTGGATTTACTTTGGTGGACATAGTTTTTTGTTTAATAAAGGAATTGTTAAACTGTCTGTGCTTTTATTTAGTTTTTTTACACTTTTTTTGGTGAATGAGTTAGGGGTAAAATGTACCCCATACTCATTCACATGGGGGGGGGACAGGATACAGTATGGGGCCCCCTTTGTTAAACAGGGCTTCAAGATTCCAATAAGCGCCCCGTCCACAGGCCCCCGCAACCACTGGCCAGGGTTGTTGAGAAGAGGCTCTTGTCCTCATCAATATGGGGACAAGGTGCTCTGGGGGGGGGGGGAGCCCCCATGTTGAGAGCATGTGAGCTGGTATGGATCAGGAGGGGAGGAACTTGTTTGTCTCTCTCCACCCCCTCCTTTGCTGACCTGCCGGGTTACATGCTCAGATATTTTTATTTTGTTCTGTACAAGACCTGAAGGACCTGGTATGGATGGGGGGGGCCTCCGCGCTGTTTTATTCTCTATTTTTCATTGGAGGCATTCTTTTGTTTATATTCAGCTGTCAGTGGGGAAACCTGCCGAAAGCTAATGAGCTATAAGTTATTAAGGACGAGGCTTCTGGCTTCCTGGCTCCCTCCATAACAACCAGATATTCTTCACACAGAATTCAGATCAGTTGATAAATTTTCGACTGATTCGAATCGCTCTGAAAATTTGGAATTTGTTAGAAAACGAATAAACAAAACAATTTTTTAACTAAATTTGTTACTATTGTTTTTGGACATTCAGATACATCCCAAAATCTCCAAATTTAGATTCGGACTGAAAGGAATTGCACATGTCTACCCACACCTAACAACTGTAATTTCCTTTTCTCCATCAGCTCATTCCCCACTCTTCTTACCTTTTGTTTCACTTGACACTCCCTTGCAGACTGTATACTCTAACGAGGAGGGCCCTCTGATTGTATTGAATTGTATTGTAACTCTACTGTCTGCCCTCATTTTGTGAAGCACTGCGCAAACTGTTGGCGCTGTATAAATCCTGCATAATAATAATAATAATAATAATAATCATAATAATGTTAATGTCATTAAATTGTCTAATGATTAGTGCACTGATTATCAGTGGAAACAATGTACTAGTACCAGTCTTGCTGGTTATTGGCTCTCCTTTCCTCACACACAGACAGCGTGTGAGGAAAGTAATGCCGATAACCAGTGTTTCGTCAGATTTTGTAACGGAAGTGAAGTTCCGTCACGGCCATCTTGCTACACCCCGCACTCGTCCACAATAAGGATACAGGGGGAAGGCAGCAAGGGGACATCTTGTTACTCCCACCGGAGTCATGCATTTCACACTTATTTTTAAACAGTAAACTGAGCCTATATAGTGAAATACAGGATTTAAAAATCCATCTGACAGTTTAGATGTTGAATTTTAAAAGCAGTGGCGAGCCTGCTGATCTTACAGGTTTGCTAATGTGACAGAACACCGCTACTTTGAAAAATACTGAATTTCACTATACAGTGGAACCTTGGATTACGAGCATAATCCGTTCCAGGAGAATGCTTGTAATCCAAAGCACTCGCATACGAAAGCAAGTTTCCCCATAGAAGTCATTGGAAAGGAAAATAATTTGTTCCGCATTGACTTCAATGGCATGCAATACCGCATGTGGCCAGAGGTGGGGGGCGCCAGAGACCCTTAGAAATTCTCGGAAAGGTTCGGCTGAACTCGGGAAAACCTCCGCTCGGCTCTGGAGGCCCCGCACCTCTGGCTAAATGCGGTATTGCACACCGCTTTGGCTTGACTCCTGTTGTCTTGCGAGACAACACTCGCAAACCGAGTCAGGATTAAAAAAAATAAAAAATGCTCGGATTGCAAAACGCTTGTTAACCGCGTTACTCGCAATCTGAGGTTTCATTGTATGAGCAGAGTTTACTGTAAAAAAAAAAAAAGGGGTGAAATGCAAAACTCTGGAGGGTGTAACAAGATGTCCGCTTGCCGTCTTCTCCCTGTATCCTTACTGTGGATGAGTGCGGGGTGTAGGAGGATGGCGACGTCGGAACGTCACTTCTGTTACACAATCTGACAAAGCAGTGGCAGGTCTGTGTACATGTGATCAGCTGTGATTGGGCACAGCTGATCACATGGTAAAGGGCTGCTGTTATTGGCCCTTTCCTGCGATTAGCTGTGTCCAAAGGGTGCAGCAGTCACAGGGTGTCCCCTGGGGGTGGGGTTCTGGAAGGACATCCATGGACACCTTCCTATAACTGTAGAGTCGCTCTGTAGCGGTCTTTCAGCTATAGCACAGGCAGGAAAGGGTTAATATCAAACCTACTCAACGAAGGTTCTGGCTCCCCCTATTTACCTACAGATTTAGCTCAATATCCTGTTTGGAGATGGTCATTTATCATAACCTCTCCTCCAAGAAAGGGCTCCATTTTCCATGCAGGCTTAGCATTAGCAGCCATGTGTGGTGCCACCTTGGGTTTTCCAATCCCTCTTTCAGCCATATAGGAACATGCTTTCTCTGCTTCTTATTAGACCCTCCTACCTTGCTTTGTGTACTGGAGCACAAAGGCACTATTACTATGATGTGCGCTCTACCTCCATACATTTATTTTTTTCTAGTTTACACTTGATAACAACAAATGAGATGATTTTTCTGCTTCTAAGAACGTGTTGCCCCGCCTGTGAATTGCACTTGGTACAGTCCACTCTGTCCTCCAACAGCCACATTGCTGGATAGGAGAACGTGTAGCAAAGCATGTAGTACCTCGTCCATCACGGGCGCACCCATTGCCCTAAAGCAGATTCATGCTCGCCTATACCGCCCTATAATAGCGCCGTCTGACCCTCGCCAACTAAGTTGCCCACAACCCTCACATTTAAGGCCAAGAGGCCATATGAGGACACCTCACGAAATTATTTATTTCATTCCTCCGGAAGGCGTGCGTCTCCTACGCCCCTCCTTCCCATCCCCCCTCCTTCCCGCACACGATGGTTTGACCCGGCCCTCAGCTCATTGTTGCTTGGCGCCGGGTCCAAGATGGCGCAGTGAAACCGCCGAGTGTAAGGAGAAGGTGATAATACCCCGGGACCGGCGGGGGGTTGGAGAGAAGAGAGCGGCCGAAGACTTCGCCCTTGGGATTATATCGCTGTCATTCCGCTGGGCCGTCGCTTTTGGGATTAGTATGCTCTCAGGACATGGGCGAGAAGCTAGAACTAAGGCTCAAGTCGCCGGTGGGAGCCGAGCCTGCCATCTATCCTTGGCCGCTGCCTATCTACGTGAGTGCGAGGATTGGGTGCTGTGGGCTAGGCCGCAGGGAGGGAGCTGAGGGTGGGGGCTGGCTTTTTGTTTGCTGGGCGGAGGGCCTTGCCTTAGCCCTGTATAGTAGACGATGATTAATGCTTAGCAGGCACCGTGTGGCCATTTATTTCTGTATCCCAGGCTTTGTAGTGATATAGTGTGGTGTGTTTTGTCCTGTGGCTGCATTGTGTCACCATGGAAATGTGTTTTCATGTAAGGTGTCTGCCATGGCAGCACGTAGCCTGTCATTTCTGTGTGTGCCAACTTGGCATTTAGCTTATGTAATTCCCCCTCAGGCTTATGGAAGGTGACTAAGCCATGCATTGAGCCCTGGAACACCCTTCCTGCTAGGTCTTGTAGTATTTAATAAGCTTATGTCAATGTAGGAGTCTGTGCACCCAGCCCCCCCCCCCCCCCCCCCCCCCTTCCTATGTATGGGATCTGGCCACTAGGAAAGCTCAGCGTGTTCGCGTGTGTGTGTGTGTGTGTGTGTTTTGTCATGTGTGTAGTAGGGACGCTCCCTATTGGTATGTGCGTTTACGCTCTCACTACCTGGGGGCGAGTGCACCTGCTCGTCAATGTGGCTCCATCCATTTTTCTGTGACTGTCATAGATCTGCTAACTTGTCATTTCCATGCCTTTTTTTTTTTTTTTTTTTTTTTTTTTTTTTTACACCTTTTTGAACAACCGTATTCAAATCTTATGTAACATTTTCATGTTGGAAGCGGGTACCGCCTTATATACTTTATTTTTATCCATTCCCGCTCCAAGCTTTCAAAGAGTTAATAAGATCTTGATTTTCTATTGGCGAGGGTGGAGGGGGGTGAGAGAAATCACAAACCACACAACGTTTACCCGCTCGATAGCAACTGTTGGTCCCCCCCCTTTATTTTTTTCCTTTCCGTCACACAGGCCCTGTGCGCGGTAATGTTTTTAAAGGGCCAGAGAGAAACTGTCATAGAAGTAAATACACCGAAGCGTGGTGTCTGCTGTAGTATGACAACAGGAAACTCTGTTTTTAGTGTTCATTTTGGATTGCGTTATTAATCTTAGAGCGAGGGTAGGTAAACTTGGTCACTCCAACTGTGGTGAAACTAAAATTCCCATCCTACTTCTGCCTCTGGGAGTGGTGGCTGTCAGTCTTGCAATGCCTTATGGGACACAGCATAGCTCCACAGCAGCTAGAGCATTGAGGTTCCCTACCCTTGACTTAGATCAGTGTTTCTCAACCTCCTCCTCCTGTTGTTCGTTTCCCCCCCCCCCCCCCCCATCATACTTAAGTGGATGATGCAGCATTGGTCTGATGCTGCCTCTGTTCCCTGGCACACTGAGAACCGAGCATCGCCGATGGCTCAGTTCTGACAGCTCCTCGAGCAGAGAGCTGTTGACTATCAGTCAGCAGCTCTACTCTTTCTGCTCCTCCACACTCACTGCAGCGCTGAGCTGTGAAGGTGCGGGGGGCGGCGGTCTCAGGATCTCAGCGGCTCGCTTCCATTGTCGGGATGACGCAGTGCCTGGACTGATTCCTGTGACGTTATTAGCAGAGTGCGGACTTCAGTCTGTTCTCGGCTGAAAATGGGTCACAGGAGTGCAAAACGAATTGCACTCATGTGATCCATAGGAGAAGCCCAGCCAAGCAAACTTAGGCTGGACTTTTCCTTTAACCACTTTCCGCCCAGCCTATAGCGATATGACGGCCGGGCGGTGGTTCATGTTTCCTGACTGGGCGTCATATGATGTCCAGCAGGACATCCGTTGGGGCACGGATCGCGGTGATCGGTGGTGTGTCAGTCTGACCCGCTACACCAATCTCGGTAAAGAGCCTCCGATGGAGGCTCTTTACTATGTGATCAGTAGGGGTGCAACGGATTAAAAAACTCACGGATTGGATCGTTCCTCGGATCAGAGTCACGTATCGGATCATTTTTCGGATCGGCAAAAAAAAAATCCAAATCTTGTTGCACCCACCGGAGTTTTAGATTTCAGTTATTTTCAACACAAAACGGAGCTTATATGCAGTATATGCAAATCTGACGGACTGTTTACATGTTCAATTTTAAAAGCAGCAGCAAACCTGCTGACCTTACATGTTTGCTAATGTGACAGAACACCTCAGATTTTCACATTTAACCACTTCCTTACTGGGCACTTAAACCCCCCTCTTGCCCAGACCAATTTTCAGCGCTGACGCACTTTGAATGACAATTGCGCGGTCATACAACACTGCACCCAAATGACATTTTTGATCATTTTTTTTCCCCCCACAAATAGAGCTTTCTTTTGGTGGTATCTGATCACCTCTGCGGTTTTTATTTTTTGCGCTATAAACAAGAGCGACAATTTTGAAAAAAAAAACACAATTTTTTACTTTTTGCTATAATAAATATCCCAATTTGTTTTTTTACATTTTTTCTAATTTATTTTAGTTTAGTCCGATACGTATTCTTCTACATATTTTTGGTAAAAGAAAATCACAATAAGCGTTTATTATAGCGCCTACAAAATAGGGGATAGATTTGACATTTTTATTTTTTTCCACTAGTAGTATCGGTGATCTGCAATTTTTGTCAGGACTGCGATATTGCGGCAGACACTTTAGACACTTTAGACACTTTAGACACTTTAGACACTTTAGACACTTTAGACACTTTAGACACTTTAGACACTTTAGACACTTTAGACACTTTAGACACTTTAGACACTTTAGACACTTTAGACACTTTAGACACTTTAGACACTTTAGACACTTTAGACACTTTAGACACTTTAGACACTTTAGACACTTTAGACACTTTAGACACTTTAGACACTTTAGACAGCGAACAGTGCTATAAAAATGCACTGATTACTGTATAAATGTGACTGGCAGTGAAGGGGTTAACCACTAAGGGGCAGGAAGGGGTTAAATGGTCCCTCATTAGTGATTCTTACTGTGGGGGGAGGGGACTGACTGGGGGAGGTGATGGATGGTTGTCCCTATGTACAAGGGACACACCATCAGTCTCCTCTCCCTAGCAGGACGTGGATCTCTGTGTTTACACACAGAGATCCACGTCCCTGGCTCTGTGACAGCCGATCGCGGGTACCTGGCGCACATTATAGCCGCCAGGCACACGCATCAGTACCCGCGTGACACTGCGGGCACAGCTCTTCCCCTATGCGCGCCGCCGCGCATTGCGCAAGTAAACAAGGGGATGTCCACCCGGCAGTTCAGGATAGCGCTGCAGCCGTCTTTCGGCTATAGCGCGGATCTGAAGTGGTTAAGCTCGTTATTTATTTTGAAATTAAGTGAAATCTAAAACTCTGTTGGGTGTAACAAGATGTCCGCTTGGCCCCTTCTCACTATCATTACTGTGCAGGAGTGGAGCAAGATGGCGGCGACGACGAAACATCACTACAGTGGCCGCTGCACCAAGATGGCCGCCGCTCCGGGGCTAGGCGGAAGCTGCGGCCTTTCCTATGGCCGAGGCTCCGCGGATCGCGTGGTGTGCCGATCCGAACAGGGTGACCCGTTCGGATCGGTGACGATCCGTTGCGCCACTAGTGATCAGCCATGTCCAATCACCGCTGATTACGATGTAAACAGGAAGAGACGTTGATGGGCTTTTCCTCACTCGCGTCTGTCAGACGCGAGTAGAGGAGAGACGATCGGCTGCTCTCCTGACAGGGGGGTCTGTGCTGATTGTTAGCGCAGCCCCCCCTCGGGTGCCTGCCCAGGACCACCAGGAATGGCCACCACACTGGACCACCAGGAATGGCCACCACAATGGACCACCAGGTATGCCATCCTAGACCACCAGGGATGTGCCCATCAGTGCCACGTAGCAGTGCCGCCTTTCAGTCCCACTTTAAGTACCCATCAGTGCTGCCTTATCAGTGACCATCAGTGAAGGAGAAAACTTGCTTATTTACAAAATTTTATAACAGAAACAAAAGAAAAACTTTAAAAAACATATTTTTTTTAATTTGTTTAGCAAAAAATAAAAACTGCAGAGGTGATCAAATGCCACCAAAAGAAAGCTCTATTTGTGGGAACAAAATTATAAAAAATTCTGTTTGGGTACAGTGTAGCATGACCGCGCAATTGTCATTTAAATAGCGACAGTGCTACATGAAGGCCCCTTTCACACTGAGGCGTTTTTACCGCGTTTTCGCGGTAAAAATAGCGACTGAAAAAATCCTGCCCCAGCATTCTCAATGTGAAAGCCCTGTGGGCTTTCACATTGAGGCGTTTTGCTGGCTGGGCGTTGAAAAAAATCCTGCAAACAGCTTTTTTAGAGCAACTTTAGGGCGCATAAAATAGCGCTGTAAAAACGCCTATCCCCATTGAAATGAATGGGATTCGCGGTAAAAACGCATAGGCATAAGCGTTATGTTAAAAAATAACGCCTACGCGTTTTTACCACGTTTGCGCTAATTTTAGCGCGAACGCGGTAAAACGCATAGGCGTTAGCGCTATTTTTACCGCGATCGCGGTAAAATCGCGGTAAAAAATGTCATTTTTTAGCGTTTTTTCAACGCCTCAGTGTGAAAGGGGCCGAACAGATTCAACTCTATATATGCAGTATTTGATTTATTATATCCTGTTCCATGCTATGAGCGTCTGACATTTTGCTGTGGTGTTTTCTTTTGTTGAAATAAACATATATTTGACTCTAAGGCTGCATTCACACCTGAGCGTTTTGTAGCCCTAAGCCTGAAGCTACAAAACGCTAGAGGGGAAAAAATACATTATTCTCTATGGAGATGGTTCACATCTCCACTCAAAAACGTCTGAAGCCGAACGCCTGAAGCTCAAACAAGTTCCGGACCCTTTTTTGTCACGCAAATCGGGCAGATTGGGCGTTTTAGGATTCATATAATGTAATGGAAACGCCCGATTCAAGCGTCTAGCGTGACGGGCGCAAATTTGCACGACAAAACAATGGTAAAAACGGTAAAAACGCCCGAATCGCTACGCTCAGGTGTGAATGCAGCCTAAGGCTCCATGTACACAGAAGCTGACAACAGTTTATTGGCGTTTTCTCGGTTTTTTAAAAAGCCCATTAACTGCACTCTATGTGTTCATGTACACATAACGTTTTTTAGCTTTAATGAGCAGTGTAGTTAATGGGTTTTTTCTCTAGTCCTCTTCCAGGACGGCACACCTGAGAGATGACTGGTCCATCTGACAGGAAACACAATCAACACATGAGGTTAAAAGGCACCTCCCTTCCCCTGCACCTCAGTTCTTGATTGTGTTTCCCGGCAGCGAAACGTTTGTTATTTTTGTCAGACCTGAAGTCGGTAGCGGATGGTCTCCCCCCTGAGAGCTGGACGCCAAGGCCGGGGAGGGTTGCGGGTCCAGCCAGGGATCAGTCCCTTCTCAGGGGGGGTTCCCAATGACCGGTGGTATTCCCCGGTAAAGAGCCTCCCGGGCACAGGGGCGTTTCCCGGATCTCTTGTGGGTACATGCCTCCCCACCTACCTTCCACCCAGTCTAGGGTACTTGGGGGATGAAGGAACCGGAGGGTCTGCAGAAGTCCAGGCCGCTGGAGGAGGAAGGCTGTCATTTTCCTGACAGTGCAGCTCCATAGGGAATGCTGGAAACACTCCTAGGCAGGAGTGAGCATTCGTCGGGTGGAGCAAGATGGCGCCTCTTCCGGTTCCGGGCGACATCACTTCCGGTTTCCGGTCCATGCCAAAATGGCGGATCCGGACACTAGAGGCCAAAATGGGACTACCTCTGGCGGCGGGACTCCAGCAAAATGGCACCGATCGGCGTCCTGGCCATAAAAAACCGGTGGAGCCAGGCGGAGGTCCCACAGGCCCCTCTCACCACCTGGAGTCTCACAGCAGAGCTCCTAGGAAGTAGGAACCAGCTGAGACCAGGAATGGAGCGAGAGGAGGATACAGCAGTGGCTGCATCCCAGGAGGGGACCACGAGTGATGAGTCTTTCCTCTATTATTCACAAGGGGTTGGTTAAGGGAGGTCTTACCCACACCCCTTGGGGGGGGGGGCAGGAGAAAGTACAGTTTGCTAAAAAAACTAGTGCTGTCTTGTCTTTTTGTCTCCTTAGAACCCAGTGGATCTGCTCAAGGGGCCCACAAGGTTAAAAGCAAAAGTACCCCTCCCCCTAGAACAAAAAAGTGTGGGAATTGCAATGAAAAGCTCCCACTTGATCACACAAAGCCTTTTTGTTACAGGTGCATACATAAATTGTCGGGTAAGGAAACCTCACAGGTGTTGAGGGACTTCCTTACAGTACAGGCAGAGATGCTGACTACGTTACAATCCCTTAAGACAGTTATTGCATCTAAGGAAGAGCATAGCACTAGTGGCAGAGAGGTTCTGTCCTCTAGAGAAGGTACTTCATCTCAGGGGGACACATCTGACAGAGGTCAGAGAACCCCACAGGGGCCTCCCTCTTCCATTACTTCAGGAGTAGATGAGCTTGAGGAGTCAGAAGAGGACTCATTAAAGGAGGGGGAAGGTTCAGACCCTGAAAGCCAGGACAGTGACAGTCCTAAACTTAGGCATCTCTTTCCAGTGGAGGACATGGGACAGTTGCTTAAGGCAATTTATGCCTCTGAAGATATCCCAGACCCTCCAGTACAGACAACAGCCCGGGATAAGTTGTATAAGGGCTTAGGGAAACCTCAGTCCAGAGTATTCCCAGTACACCAAACCCTTAAGGAGGTAATTCTGAGGGAGTGGAAGGACCCGGAAAGGAAGGTCCTTAAGCTAAAAACCTGGAAGAGAAGGTTCCCTTTTGGGGAGGAAGAAGAAAAGTTTTTCAAGACCCCCAAGTTTAGATGCAGCCCTTTCTCAGGTCTCTAAGAAATCCGATTTGTCCTTTGAGGACTCGGGTAGCATTAAGGACCAAATGGATAGGAAGGCTGAAACGCTTCTGCGCAGAGCATGGGATGCCAATGCGGCAGCCATGGCTCCTGCACTGGCATCTGCCTGCGTAGCCAGGAATGTGAATGCCTGGCTAGGTAGGCTCTCTGGCCATGTTTCTAGAGGGGACAATTCCGAAGAGGTTATGGACTCTCTAGAAATAATTAACAAAGCAGTAGCATATTTGGCTGATGCGACAGTGGAGGTGGTAAGAACCTCAGCCAAGTCAGCGGCCCTCCTGAACTCCGCAAGAAGGGCGGTCTGGGTTAAGTCATGGCAGGGGGACCCTATGTCCAGATCACGGCTCTGCGGGTTACCTTTTGAAGGTTCCCAGCTTTTTGGCCCTGGTCTGGATCAGGTCCTATCGCGATCTGCAGAGAAGGGGAAAAAGTTCCCGGTTAAGGCCAAGAGAGAAAAAGGCAAAAAGTTTTTTCGTGCCCCTCCTAATCAGGGCCAGTTCAGGGCCAAGAAAGACACCAATAGAAGATGGGGGAAGGGAAAGGGCGGACAGAAGGGTGGCCTGCTCTTCTCCGGACCCAAGGACGCCAGCAGGCAGCCAAAGTGACGCCAGCGTCAGGGTAGGGGGGAGACTTTCTCGATTTGTCCCTCAATGGCGAAGGATCTCCGAAAGCCCCTATATCCTGCATATCCTGACAGAAGGATATCGTCTGGAACTTTCCTCTCCTCCCCCTCAAAATTTTACTCTGACCCATCTCCCCAAAGAACCTTTGAGAGCAGCAGGGTTGATGGACAATTTGCAGGGATTGGCGGACCATGAGGTTATCGTTCCCGTTCCACCCGAAGAGCTCTACCAGGGATTTTACTCCCACGTGTTTGTGGTCCAGAAGCCGTCAGGAAAATTTCGCCTGATATTAAATCTCAGGAAGCTGAACAGGTTTCTGATACACAAGAGCTTTTGGATGGAAAGCATTTATACTGTGAGAAAACATCTATTGAAGGATGCCTTTATGGCCACAGTGGATCTGAGGGACGCGTATCTCCACGTGGCTATTGCCCCGGAACACCAATCCCTGCTGAGGTTTGCAGTCCTGACAAGCAAGGGTATACAACACTGGCAATACCGAGCACTTCCCTTTGGCTTAGCTGCAAGCCCAAGAGTGTTCACAAAGATATTGGCAGAGGTTGTAGCTTACCTGCATTTACAGGGGGTATCTCTGATACCCTATTTAGACGACCTCCTGATCTATGGTCAGTCTTTTAGAGCAAGTGACAGCAGACGTAAAGGCAGTGATCTGCACCTTGGAGAACTTGGGTTGGATAGTAAACAGGGAAAAATCATCCCTAGTGCCATCCCAGATAAAAACTTTCCTAGGATACTCTGTGGACGCAGGGGCTCAGAAGCTTTTTCTCCCAGAGGAAAAAAGGTTAAAGGTAATATCAGCAGTTTCCTCTCTATTGGAACCCAGGGACTGCTCTCGCAGACAGGTCATGAGGGTCCTTGGCCTAATGACTGCCTGTATTCTGGCGGTTCCCTGGGCTCGGCTCCATTCCAGGGAGCTACAGTTTTTCCTTCTATCCTCCTGGGACAAGAAGACTGAGTCTCTGGATGGGAAGGTAGCTATTCCAGCAAGGGTAAGGGCCTCCCTAGATTGGTGGCTGGGTCAGGACAGACTCACATTGGGTCGTCTCTGGACCCAGTGGAACCCTATAAAAATTACCACAGATGCAAGCGCCTGGGGTTGGGGTGCTCACTTGGGGGACCTCCAAGCGCAGGGATCCTGGAACCAGATCCAAGCAAGGGCCTCCTCCAATTACAGGGAGCTTCTTGCGGTGGGTCAGGCTCTGAAAGCCTTCAAAAGCAAGCGGATTTCCTGAGCCGACAGCCCATTCACCAAGGGGAATGGGAACTAAACCAGAGTATTCCTCCAGATAAGTCAAGAGTTCGGGGTTCCAGAGATGGACCTTTTCGCCCACAGAGGGAACAGAAAGGTGGAGCGTTTTTTCTCTCTCACCAGAGAGGGAGGTTCAGAGGGAATAGATGCTCTAGCTCAGAATTGGGACTGTCACCTAACACATGCTTTCCCTCCACTAGCTTTGATTCCTCGGGTTCTACAGAGGCTGGCCAACTCGGAGTGCAAGCTGATTCTGATGGCCCCTTGGTGGCCCAAGAGGACTTGGTTTGCTACTCTGAAGAAATGGTCGGTGGCCCCTCCTTTTCCTCTCCCAACCAGGCAGGATCTTCTTCTGCAGGGGCCAGTCGTTCACCTCAACCCAGGATTCTTCAGGTTGACGGCATGGCTCTTGAGAGGGAGATTCTCAGAGGCAAAGGATGCTCCGATAAAGTGATTGAGACCCTCCTAGGTAGTCGAAAACCAGTCACTAGGAGGATATATTCAAAGGTTTGGAATACTTTTTCTCACTGGTGTCAAGATAGAGAAGTGTCTAGTCCTTCGGTACCAGTGATACTAGAATTTTTACAGGCAGGGGTGGACAAAGGAATTGCCACAAATACCCTGAAGGTACAGATAGCTGCTCTATCCGTATTTTTGGACCAGAGGCTCACGTTGGAGCCTCTGATTAGGAGGTTCCTAGTAGCTAGGGAGAGGTTAACCCCCATAAAGGTTAAAAGATTCCCCCCTTGGAATCTAACATTGGTCTTGGAAGCGTTGACGAAAGCGCCTTTCGAACCAGCTCAGGAGATCTCCATTAAATTTTTGACGCTTAAGTTAGCCTTTTTACTGGCCATCACAACAGCCAGAAGAGTAAGTGACCTGCAGGCCTTGTCAAGTAAAGAGCCTTTTCTGTTGATTCTGGAAGATAGAGTGGTGCTGAAGCAAGACCCACTTTTTCTTCCCAAAGTCGCATCACAGTTTCATAGGTCGCAGGAGATCATTTTGCCTTCCTTTTGTGAAAACCCAAAGAACAAAGGAGAGGAAAAATTTCAGTTTTTAGATGTCAGGAGATGTTTGCTGACATACTTGGACATAGTGAAGGACTTCAGGAAGTCGACTCACCTTTTAGTTTTATTTAGCGGCCCTAGGAAGGGAGGGCAGGCTTCTAAATCTACAGTGGCTAGGTGGATTAGGCAGAGTATAGGTATGGCTTATGAGCAGTCAGGTTCCCCAGTACCAGGAAACATTAAAGCTCATTCAACAAGATCTTTGGCGGCCTCTTGGGCAGAAAAAGCAGGGGCCTCAATCGAACGATCTGCCGAGCAGCCACATGGGCGAAGCAGGACACCTTCTTAAAGCACTATAGAGTGGAACTACTATCGCCTCAGGATCTGACGTTTGGAAGGAAGGTCTTACAAGCGGTGGTCCCACCCTAAGGTAGGCCTTGAACTTCTTGTCCATCCTCTCAGGTGTGCCGTCCTGGAAGATGACTAGAGAAAATTGACAGGTACTTACCGTTAACTGTTTTTCTAGGATATCTTCCAGGACGGCAGGCCTACTTCCCACCCCTGGTTTGATGTAAGTACTACGGGTAGAGTTTCCCTCTGGCACCTGGATAACCTATTACTTTGGTAGAACTGAGGTGCAGGGGAAGGGAGGGGCCTTTTAACCTCATGTGTTGATTGTGTTTCCTGTCAGGTGGACCAGTCATCTCTCAGGTGTGCCGTCCTGGAAGATATCCTAGAAAAACAGTTAACGGTAAGTAACTGTCAATTTTTCTGAACGCAAGAAATTCGCGTTCAAAGTGCTGTTTTTCGGCAGAAAAAAGCGCTCATAAACGCTCAAACGCTGGCCGCGAGCGTTTTTTGGGTTTTTTGGTCCATTGAAAAAAAAAGTTTATTTTTTTTAAAACCGCTACACTGAAAAACGCTAATAAAAGCTAGTAAAAAAAACGCTGATAAAAGCTAGCTTTTTCTGCTGCTTTAAAAACGACAGTTTTTGAGCTTCTGTGTACATGGAGCCTTAATAGCGACAGTGCTGAAAGCTGAAAATTGGCCTGGGCAGGAAGGGGGTGTAAGTGCCTGGTATTGAAGTGGTTAAGGCACCCTTTAAAATTATTGGCAGTCTCGAGGCACCCCGTTCTATAATGTAAAAAAACGATTACAATTTTCATAATGCAGCAACATCCACATGTAGGACACCCAACGCTAGAGGCGATTTATTCTTCCAAAGCAAATTCACCTTTGCACATTGGTACTTACTAGTATTCCTATGTTTCTCTTACCCCTTAATTTCTCCCCATCAGTCAGCTAATGTGATCCCTGTTCTGAGGGAGAGGGGCAGAGGAGGGTGAAACAAGGATGTTGTGGAGGTGACAACCACCCTCCTTATTAAAGTGTTTGTGAACCCATTTATAGACCTCACTGCCAGCCCCTTTATTGGAGCCTGGCATGGCACACTGTACATGTCTTGTAAAAAACGAGGCTTGTAAATACCTGTTTGGAGCCATCTTCCGACCGGTCACTTGACTCGCGGCCCCTTCAGCTCCAATTTATGGCTTCTGCAGGAGGGACCTAGATCTCACTTTGACGTCAGCTGGGGCGATGACATGGCTGCTCGGCATCTCCTGCAGTAGCACAGGAAACCGGCCGAGAGTCACATGACCGGCCTAAAGGTCGCACTAAATCGGTGCTTACAATGCTCGTTTTTGTAAGACATGTGCAGTGTACTATACCAGGCTATAATAGAGGTGCTGGAAGTGACCATTTAGAATTACATTTTATAACAGGGAAGAGGGTGAGACAGAGCCGACGTGTGGGGGAGAGGAGAGCTGTTGACGGAGGGATGTACACTGACTACGGTGCTCAGCAGCCTTAATTTTTGTGGTCAGCTCAGAGACGGGGTTACAGGAAGTGGCAGGATCAGCCGGGTTGTTATTTTTACAGTTATTTTTTTAGGGGGGGAGGTGGGGGGTGCAGATTACACAGCACAAGCACTGTGCTGTTTAACCACTTCCTTACTGGGCACATATACCCCCTTCCTGCCCAGGTGAAATTTCAGCTTTCAGCACTGTCACGCTTTGAATGACAATTGTGCGACGTGGCTCCCAAACAAAATTGACGTCCTTTTTCCAAAACGTCTTTCAGGACAGCACCCGAGAGATCATGGCTCCTCCTCCTACAGGAAACACCTCATCAATTAAGTCTTTAATTGGAGGCCTCCACGTTGCTTCCATCAGTTTTTTGTGTTTCCTCCAGCCGGACGAACACCTCTGAGAGCCACGATCTCTCAGGGCTTTCCTGGGAGACAAATGTTCTCAGTCAGTCTTTTTTCTTAGAGTGATCCTCCCACTTACCTCCTAGCATGGATGGTCCCGTGGGCTCCCTCTCCCTCTTCCATGCTCGGGGAGAGCCTGTACGGCCCGGGAGGGCTGCCTCCTTTTTGCTTCAGAGCGGTGGTTTGCTGCACTCTCACCGACCGCTGGCGAAGCGGCGTGGAGCTTTGCGGCGGCCGCCATTGTTCTGGTGGCCGAGGAGAGCCTCGGCCGCGTCCTGTATGGGAAGAGGCAGCACTTCCGGGTCGGCGCGCGCGCCATTTCCGGCCGCAAAGCGCAGAGGGAGAGGGCAGGGTTACCTGGTGCCTTAAAGTTCCGGTTCCAGGTCAGCGCGGCGGCGTTTTCGAATCTGGAACCGGCGTTTTTCTTCACCACGCATCCGCAGACAGCTATGGACAGCGATGCAGCGGATAAGGGGGCAAGCCAAGGCACCAGCAAGGCTAAGGTAAGGGACTGTGTCCTATTTTACACTGGGCCGTTTTCTCCTGTGGGGGGGGGGTATTCACCCTTCTCCCCCCTCCATGTCCCCCACCCCCCATCTCCCTGGTGGTGCAGTGGCTGGTGATTTAGCATGTCTGCATAATACTAGGGGTCTTTTTGTAAAAGGTGGTGGTGGTACATGGCTTCCGGGGCACAAGGAAGTGAAAGTGTTTTTTCCTATGTGCACCTGGGTGTATTGATTTGTACTGTGTAACAGTTTTTTTCTTAGCGTGGTCCCTGGTTTTTTTCTTTTCTGTTTGTGCAGGCCAAAAGTTCTGCTCAACCAGTGAAGAGAAGGTGCCCTGTCTGCAAGGAAAAGTTAAGCGAGGCTTGGACCAAGTCGCTTTGTGCAGATTGCACTGCAAATGTAGTCAGGGAAGAGTCTCCATCCTTTTGTGGCGACCTAGTATCTACAATTAAGGATGAACTCCGTGCCACCTTTCAAGCTTTTAGGTCAAACCTAAGAGAAGAACCAGGCCCTTCAAGGGAACCTAGGGCTCCTCAGCCTTCTTCAGAACCCCAAGACGGCTCTCAAATATTATTGGGAGGTCCGATAGACGCTTCCCAAGAATCTGCTTCCCTTGCCCCAGATGGAACAGACTCTGAGGAGGAAGAAAATGAAGCAGAGAGCGCTTCTAAGTACAAGATGTCGCTTGAAGAAGTCGCAGGACTTTTAAAAGTAATCCATGCGACTTTGGGGATTGAAGAGGAAAAGGAGCTCTCCCTACATGACCGCATGTATGCAGGTTTGGGTGATCCAAAAAGCCGTGTTTTTCCAGTCCATTCAATAATCTCGGACATGATTAAAAAAAGAGTGGTTGGAACCTGAGAAAAAGCCATTTTTTTTTCCCCCGGTCTCATAAGAGAAGATTTCCATCTGGAACAAGGTTCCAAAACTGGACTCTGCTTTTTCACAGGTCTCAAAATCAACTGACCTTGCCTTTGAGGACATGGGCATGTTAAAGGAGCCCATGGACAAAAGAATGGATTTGCTTCTTAAAAGGGCTTGGCAGTCTGTGATGAACAATCTAAAACCAGCAATGGCAACAACCTGTGTCGCTAGGAATTTAGAACACTGGATTAACCAGATGAAGGCCCATGTTACGGCAGATTCTCCAAAACAGGAGATTCTGGACTCATTTACAACGCTTTCTGCAGCAGTATCATATATTGCGGATTAGGGCTGGGAAAAAAATCGATTTTAATCTTGAATCGAGTTTTGAGCTCAAATCGATTCAGTTTTGAAGAAAATCGATTTTTTTTTTAGATTTTTTATTTTTTTCCTTCAAAGTTTCCGTAGCAGGACTGCAGGGGGCGTATCCGGAATGGCACTGGGCAGCGTTACCCCAATTACATCTACTCGCTGCAGCCGCCGTCTGCCTACCTGATCAGCGTGTCATGCAGACAGACGGCGGCCATTGCAGTGTTCAAAAGCCGCGCCTCCCGAGTCCTCGTCTGTGATAGGCGGAACACTCAATTTCACAGCAGGCAGTATTCAGCCTATCACGGACATCCTCTCGTCCTGTTATGAGGATGACCATGATAGGCGGAACACTGAATGCTGGGAAATTGAGTGTTCCGCCTATCACAGACGAGGAGGAGGCGCGTTTTTTGAATACTGGAATGGCCACCGGTGTAGCAGTAAAATTCGTATACCATGAAAATCTGCATCAGGTACGGGCACAGTGATTGAAGCATGGGCACAGTGAGACACGGGTACAGTGAGGCATGGACACAGTTCAATTCAACTAAGAGTAACCTCAGGATTTTTTGTTTTATTAGCTAAATCCAAATACAGTATTAATAATTTGGATGTTTAACAATCTTTGTTGCACACTGCAAAAAACAACAAAAGGTCACAAGCGCTAAATTGGTGGATAAAGAAAAAAATATAATGGATGATAATAATAAGAAAAAAATCCCAAATATTTTGGGAAGTACAAAGTATCCAAAAGGGGGAAAAAAACAGGATCCAGTGCAGCAAGAAAAAATCCGTACCCAGAAGTACAAAATACACAACATGCACACAATATAATCCAGCGCTCATGGAACATACATTATTAACTATTGAAAACTCTTGAAGAATTGATAAAAAAGCTTAGTCCATTTATCACAATAAAGAGAGGGATCCAATCCCAAATGTGCAGAGGGCAAATGAATCTTAACTCTCCAGTTGCCAGTGGTGACAAACTTGTTAAACTTGCAGTGACATCTGTGGAGCAAGGAGGGGTTAAAGTCAAAACAAAGCCTGTGGCATGATCTCCGTGTGAGCACAGTACCTTGAATGATGGACAACAGGCAGACCAGCGTGTGGAGGGCCCTCCAACACAAAAGGATGCAGAGCCAGGATCGCAGCAAGGCTGGGACAGAAGGAATCACACACAGAGTTTCAAGAGTTTTCAATAGTTAATAATGTATGTTCCATGAGCGCTGGAATATATTGTTTGTTGCACACTGACTTTGCAGTTAGAGAAAGGGTTTGCCTTTGCAATTTTGTTTGTTGATGCACTTTAATTAATATAATAAAAAAAAAAAAAATTGAATCGTAAATCGAGTTTTTTCTAAAAAAAATCGCAGATTTTTTTTGGGGGGAAAATCGCCCAGCCCTATTGCGGATGCTTCAGCAGAATCCATTCGTATGTCAGCCAGGTCAGCGGCTTTGACCAATTCTGCTAGGAGAGCCTTGTGGCTTAAAACTTGGCCAGGAGATGCTGCATCTAAAAATAGACTGTAGCATTCCCTTTGCAGGGGATTTGCTATTTGGTTCTGAGCTGGAGTCCATTCTTGACCGTACGGCTGACAAAAAGAAGGCGTTTCCGGTCAAAAAACAACAGGTACAGACCCGTAAGCGTTTTTTTCGTCCCCAAAAAGGACAACAGGAAGGAAAAACGCAAACCAAAAGGAAGCAGTGGTCTTCCCAGAAACCAAAAGGTAGGAGTGGAGTGCTCTTCCATCGTCCTGCGACCCCCGGAAAGCCGCAGTGACAATCCACCCCAAGTAGGGGGAAGACTCCAGGAGTTCATTCCCCAGTGGAGAGACATCACTACAAATCAGTATATTGTAAACATGCTCTCCCAAGGATATGTGGTGGAATTCACGGAAGAACCCCCAAAGAGATTCCTAGTGACAAACGTCCCGAGGGATCCGGTCAAGGCACTCGCCATGAAGTCCCTAATTCAGGAACTGATATCCCAGAGAGTCATTGTTCCAGTTCCAACAAAGGAGTTCTTCCAGGGGTTCTATTCTCACGTTTTCCTTGTACAGAAACCTTCAGGAAAGTACCGCCTCATCCTAAATCGAAGAATGCTGAATTTATCAGTAGAATACAAAAGATTTCGGATGGATTCCGTTTTCTCAGTAAGAAGCCTCCTGAGTCAAGGATGCTTCATGGCGTCAATAGATTTGCAGGACGCATACCTCCACATTCCTATTGCTGCCAGATCTCAGATATCTGAGGTTAGAACTGAGAGAAGGGAAGAAGGTGGTACACCTGCAATTCAGAGCTCTTCCATTCGGCCTGTCATCTTCTCCAAGGGAATTCACGAAGGTAATGGCCGAAGCTCTAGCACCCTTGCGTCTAGAGGGAATTTCAGTGATTCCTTATCTAGACGACCTGCTACTGTTTGCCTAAACCAGAGATGGACTTCAGAGAAACTTGGACAGAGCACGTGCTCACCTAGAATCCATCGGATGGATACTAAACCTCCTAAAGTCCAATCTGATTCCCTCTCAGGAGGTGTTATTCCTGGGTTTCCGTATCAACTCTGTGGAGCAAAAGATTTTTCTCCCAGAAGAAAAACGGGAAAAGCTGTTAAAGGTTGTGTCACTCTTACAAACCAGTCAGCTTCTGTCCATCAGGAGGGTCATGTCAGCATTAGGAACCCTGACCTCTTCCATACCGGCAGTACAATGGGCAAAGCTCCATTTCAGGCCACTGCAAAAGTTTCTGTTAAAAATCTGGGATTGCCAGCAGAATTCACTAGATTCACTGGTGAAGATCCCCACCAAAGTAAAGAGGAGTCTCTGGTGGTGGAAGAACCAGGCAAGACTCTCAGCAGGCCTGTTATGGTCCTTTCCAACCCAGGTAAGGCTAACAACCGATGCCAGCTCCTGGGGTTGGGGGGCTCACATGAGCGGTCGTTGGGCTCAGGGATCTTGGCCCACAAGGGAAGCACTGAGATCTTCAAACTGGAGGGAACTAAAGGCGATAGAAATGGCCTTATTGTTCTTTGCAGAAGAAGTCCAAGGGCGACATACACAAATTGTCGGACAACGCCACGGCGGTGGCTTACATAAACCGACAAGGGGGCACCAGAAGCAGAATACTTCAAGGCCTAGCAGAGAGCATTCTAAATTGGGCAGAGCTCCATACTCAATCCTTGTCCACGGTCCATCTAAAAGGGACCCTAAACAGGATAGCGGATTTCCTCAGCAGGAACCAGGTGTACGAAGCGGAGTGGCAATTGAATCCAGATGTCTTCAATCTAATAGTGAAGAAATGGGGACAGCCAAGAGTGGATCTCTTTGCGACTCAGGAAAATACACAAATATTTTTTTTTTTTTTTTTTTTTAGCCTGAACAGGAACGAGTCATCTCTGGGGGTAGATGCTCTGGCGCACAGTTGGAATTTTCACCTCAGCTACGCCTTCCCTCCTTTTCAGCTGATTCCGCAGGTCATAACAAAAATCCGGAAGGAGGATACGACAGTAATCCTCATCACTCCCTTCTGGCCCAAGAGGCCTTGGTTTTCGGTTCTTCTACAGATGCAGATCAAACCATACTGGCATCTTCCCTTGAGACAAGACCTTCTGTTACAAGGTCCGCTGTTTCACCAAGAAGTAGAAAAGCTAAAACTCACAGCCTGGCTTCTGAGGAGCAGCTCTTAAGGAGAAAAGGATTCTCGGATAGGTTGGTGGCTACCCTCCTATCTAGCAGAAAGAATGTTACCAGAGCAATATATCACAAAGTCTGGAAAGACTTTAACTCTTGGTGCACTACATCCGGCAGACCATTAAAGCAGATTTCTTCTATCTTGGAATTTCTGCAAGAAGGAGCAGACAAGGGCCTAGCGATCAGTACCCTAAAAGTTCAGGTTGCTGCACTGGGGGTATGTTTTGAGAAATCTATTTCATCAGAACCCCTAGTAAACAGATTCTTTAAAGCCCTCTCTCGGGCTAGACCGATAGTGATCAAAAACTGTCCATCATGGGACTTATCAGTCGTTCTACAGGCCCTGACCAGGGAACCTTTCGAACCTCTCAATTTAATCTCCCTGAAGCTAATTACTTTAAAAACAATTTTTCTAGTAGCTGTTACAACAGCTCGAAGGATCAGTGAGCTGCAAGCTTCATCTATCAGGGAGCCATTTTTTTTCTATTTTTTCAGACAGAATTGTGCTGAAGACGGATCCTAACTTTTTACCAAAGGTTGCCTCAGTTCAAAATAGAACCCAGGAGATAATACTTCCTACGTTTTGTTCTAATCTGTTGGGTAAGAAGGAAGAAGAATTCCATACCCTGGATGTTAAAAGAGCAGTCTTAAGTTACCTGTAAGCTACTAAAGACTTTAGGCGTTCAGACGCACTATTCATTTTATTTTCCGGAAATAAAAAAGGAAGACAAGCTTCTAGAGGAACCATTGCCAGATGGTTGAGAATGGCTATTTCAGACGCCTATTCCCTTACAGGCCAGGAGAGTCCAGTAAGTATCAGGGCTCATTCTACTAGAGCTTCGGCGGTGAGTTGGGCAGAAAAAGCTGGTGCCACCCCCCGAACAAATCTGTAAGGCAGCTACATGGACAAGTCTGACGACCTTTGCCCGTCATTATAGATTAGATCTCATGACGGCTGGGGACTAGGCTTTCGGAAGGAAAGTCTTACAGGCTGTTGTCCCACCCTAAATGGGGTAAGTCTCGATTATCCTCTCGGGTGCTGTCCTGAAAGACGTTTTGGAAAAATGCAAGTTAGACTTACCGGTAACTTGTTTTCCAATAGGCTTTCAGGACAGCAGGATCCCCCCCTTTTTTTTATGCTGTTGCTGTAATACTATGTATTAACCGTCGCTTATGTGTTGCAGCTGGGGCTGGAGGTTCTCTACAAACAACTGATGGAAGCAACGTGGAGGCCTCCAATTAAAGACTTAATTGATGAGGTGTTTCCTGTAGGAGGAGGAGCCATGATCTCTCGGGTGCTGTCCTGAAAGCCTATTGGAAAACAAGTTACCGGTAAGTCTAAGTTGCATTTTTTTCGCACAAATAGAGCTTTCTTTTGGTGGTATTTGATCACCTCGGCGGTTTTTATTTTTTGCGCTATAAACAAAAATAGAGCGACACTTTTGAAAAAAAAGCAATATTTCTTACACTTTGCTATAATAAATATCCCAATTTTTTTCTTTTTTTATATTTTTTTCCTCAGTTTAGGCCGATACGTATTCTTCTACATATTTTTGGTAAAAAAAAATCGCAATCAGCGTTTATTGATTGGTTTGCGCAAAAGTTATAGCGTTTACAAAATAGGGGGTAGTTTTATGGCATTTTTATAATTTTTTCTTTTTATTAGTAATGGCAGCGATCAGTGATTTTTTTTTTTTTGACTGCGACATTATGGTGGACACATCGGACACTTTTGACACTAATTTGGGACCATTCACATTTATACAGCAAACAGTGCTATAAATATGCACTGATTACTGTATAAATGTGACTGGCAGGGAAGGGGTTAACACTAGGGTGAGGAAGGGGTTAAATGTGTTCCCTATTAGTGATTTTTTTTTACTGTGGTGGGAGGGGACAGACTGGGGGAGGAGACCGATCTGTGTCCCTATGTACAAGGGACACAGCATCGGTCCCCTCTCCCTGACAGGACATGGATCTCTGTGTTTACACACAGAGATCCATGTCCTTGTCTCTGTAACCGCCGATTGCGGGTGCCTGGTGGACATCGCGGCCGCCAGGCACGCGCATCGGCATTGCAGTGAAGCGCCAGGCACGTGCGTGCCACCGGCGGCGCTCGCACGCCCCCCAGTGGCCAAATAGAGGAGGCCGTATAATAACGGCCTCCCGGCATTTGACAACCACCTTGCGGCCGTATATACTCGTACGGCAGGCGCGAGGTGGTTAATCTGCTTTAAGGGACCAGGATCTCTATTTTATTTTTTGTTAAAGTGTTTTGTTAACTGATGACGTCATTGGTTGTTAGGATGCCAGTGTCTAGAACAACCTTTTCAACACAGATGAACCTTCGAAATAGTTCTCCGGGCTCGGGGAACCCCTGCTAAAAAATGTAAAAATACAACTCGTGATACGTTGGTGTAATGGTCAGTGGGAAGAATGGTCCTTACACTTGTGGTCATTGGGAATAATTACCTCCTTACAGATAGATAAAAAGATCACTGGTGTCAGTGGGAACTTAACTGAGAGGCAGAAATTGCCCAATGCTGAAGG